>OY294016.1:24336808-25536808 GCA_958510785.1 Exephanes ischioxanthus | reverse complement strand
GGAAATGACGTGTTTCCGGCATGACGTCACTTCCGGTCGAAAAACTAGATTTTCCATACGAAAGTGACGCAATTCCGGTCGAAAAACGACATTTTTAAAACTCAAGTATGACGTCACTGAAAAATGAAATTTTCAAACCGGTTTGATTTATCTTTGGTAAATCTCCGGTTTCTAAATTGGGCAAAATTCCGGTGAATTGCGTAAAATTATCTGAAACCAGTTGACCATCGCTACGGAGTTAATGGCCATAGTGGTAAAATAGAAAGTCTACGTCCGACAATGTCGGGTCTTTTCGTAATAGATTTTCGTTCTCGTCGTACGGCTATTATCGGTAGTATGACATTCGGCGCCAGCCTCGAGCACAAAACATGACCATTCAAGTTTTTTACACTTTTTACGTTGTCCGATCGACCCGTGAATAAAATTATCGCTACGAAGTTGCATCCACACGACGCACTCACGTGTTCGTGATAATCATAGTAGGCGCATCAGAGATTAGAACTCATGGTGGTCCGCATAACCCTCAATTCAATTTCTCACTGAGGCAACGAGTGGATTGACATTTTTTCATCGAGTCGTTATTACAAAAGCTCAAAGAACACGATAAATCGGTTCGAAAAAAATGCAGAATCTTTCATCCTCATCGTAGACGATTATTGGCGATTGGTATGCGGCAAATTGGAGGTTAGTTTGTCATGTAACAGATAAAAAAATGTACTTCAAACTTGACCCACTTATATCAAAAATTTAATTTTTTATTTTTAAGGTAACACCTGGTCAAGAACGTTATCGGCGAACGAATCGCTTTGCTCAAAAATTGTTTACCAAAAAGATTGGCAAATCATTCTATGAGATACACGACCTAAGGAGCTCTGACGATCCAGTCGGAATGCAGTGAATGCAAGGTTAGTCGAATTTCATATAAAAATGTATTTTTATTTAATAGATTTTTATATAAAAATATATTTTGATTTAATTGAAGTTCAAAACTCTATTAAATTCGATTATAGGCACCTGTGCGTGGTTCGTTAACTTACATTTTTCAAGAAACGCACTCTCGATACGAACCAGTATTAAAAGTCAAATTAATACTGTTTTCATGAAAAAAAAAACTTTTCTAGTTTCTCTCAATGATTTCACAACAGAGTCATGCGAAAGGCACTTTCTTCTGTCCGCACCGTTGCTACCAGTAATAATATGTGAGAGTTCCTTGCGAGAATGCTGAAAACTCTATGAGCAGCCATGCAGTTACTTTCTTTCTACAAATTATCCTGAATTTAATGCCGTAACTGTTGCTACAACAAAAACTGAAGTTTAGGCGTAAAATTTGCAATTTCTTGACAAAATTTTAATTTCTGAACACCCGACAAATATTGGTACAGTTTCTGGTGGTAACTTCTATATCGATCGCCGATAGATGGACGGATAGTTGTTGCATTACTGAAACAAAAAATGATATCCACGTAGTCGTTGAATAAACAAACGAACTCTCGAATAAACGGTATTATTTCATTTTTGTTTTTTTCAATGTAATTTAGTATATTGATGGATTTCTCCCTTACAATCAATGTATAATTATTCCTAAATATTGGAGCTCCTGAATAGCAAATTATAAAAGTTAATAAAGTTAAAATGAGACTAGGCGCCTCTCTTTTACATAATTCATTGTAACTCCCCTCGCCAACTCATATCTTAGTTCAGCGATTTTTGCCATTCTTTCAAATTTGAATTTTTTTGATATTCGACCACGAATAGACTTTCTTATAAATCACTAAATTTATCTTATTTTCAGGCCTGAACGGTTTGAGATAAACGATCGATGATTCGTCGCTTCTCGTTCACCAGCAATGTTGAAATCCCGGAAATATCTGAAGCTCGGCCTGTTGGGTGCAGCGGGGATAGGAACGCTGATGTCCTTGCGCGCGAACGAGTATGACGTTGGATCGATCGGTATAGTTCGTTTGGGACGAGCCGCCGTTGCGGTATTTACGATAAGTTCAAACTACCAAAGAGCCCTGTACAGCGGCAAGTTAGACCGAAAATCACCGGAGTACGCGGCGACAAAGTCAAAGGCTCACGAGTACGGAGCGGAGAAGTTGCTCGAGCTATGTTGCGCGAACAAGGGTGTGTACATCAAAGTCGGTCAGCACATCGGCGCCCTGGATTATTTGCTGCCCCCGGAGTACGTCAAAACGATGAGGGTTTTGCACAGCTCGGCGCCATCGTCCTCCTTCAGCGACGTTCTCACCGTGCTGAAGGAGGATTTGAAGAAGGATCCGTATGAAATATTCGAGTCCATCGACCCCGAGCCGTTGGGTGCGGCGAGTCTCGCACAGGTTCACAAAGCCGTTCTGAAGGACGGCCAGTTGGTCGCGGTGAAGGTGCAACATCGCTCGGTCAAATCGAACTCCTACGTGGATGTGAAAACCATGTCCGCTTTGGTGAAGCTGACGTCGTGGGTCTTTCCCGAATTCAAGTTCGACTGGCTCGTCGACGAGACGAAAAAGAATATCCCGATGGAGCTGAACTTCATGTGCGAAGGCCGGAACGCCGAGCGCCTCCAGGAACTATTCGCCAAATACAAGTGGCTCAAAATTCCGAAGATCCACTGGGACATATCGACTTCCCGCGTTCTGACGATGGAGTTCGTCGACGGCGGGCAGATAAACGATTTGCCCTACATACGAAAAAACAATCTCAATCCGTACGAAGTAAGCGGAAAGCTCGGTCGTCTCTACAGTCATATGATATTCATCACGGGCTTCGTGCACTCCGATCCTCATCCGGGCAATATTCTCGTCCGGAAGAGAAACAACGAGGCCGAGATCGTGCTGCTCGATCACGGTCTTTACGCCGATCTCACCAACGAATTTAGATGGGAATACTCGAAGCTCTGGCTCGCAATTTTGGACGGCGACAAGCAGGCGATGCAGAAACATTGCACGGCACTCGGTGTAGGCGATATGTACGGTCTTCTGGCTTGCATGGTGTCGGGCCGCACTTGGGACGCCCTCATGGCCGGGGTGCGAAAACGCAAGTACGATTCGACCGAGAAAGAACTCTTTCAGCAAGAGATACCGAGCTTGTTGCCGAAGATAAGCGAAGTTTTGGAGAGAGTCAACAGGCAAATGCTGCTCATACTGAAAACCAACGATCTCGTACGGAACATCGAGCACACGCTGCAGACCGGTGCCAGAATGTCGGCTTTCATGGAAATGTCCAAGTGTTGCGTGCGGTCGATTTACAACGAGAAATTGAAGTATTGCGACAACAACTGGTCGAGATGGGCTCTCGCGGCCGCGGAACGATGGGCGCTCTTCAAACTTTCCGTATACTACATGTACCTGGGTGTTTTGAATTTTGATATCAAGAGGAGTGTCGACTCGTTGTGGACCAACGATTTTTATCCGTTTTAACGGCAGCCTTTCCCTTAGGCTTCGATTATCATAGTTTTTTTTTTTTTTTGTAAATAAATAATTAACGGCATTGGAGACGATTGAATCGTCGTCGGGTCTACTAACAGTATCAGGCGGAGACGCACTGCCATGCCGATTCGTCGATATATCGATCGTCATTAGGAATCGGAGATTCTAGTGGAAAATTGTTAATTAATTCACGAAGTTCGGGGCATCCGAGGCGCGTTGTTATTCTTACCAAAGAATAGAGTTCGAGTCACTGCTGTGCCATATGAACTACACAAAGAGTCTATCCACGATAGATGCATCGCTTATCGCAACTGTACAGCAACGGACAAACTTTTAATGTTCAAAGTATTTTTTAATATGCTCGATGTATATAACAAATTGTAAGTATTGCGGCATTCGGGGAACTGGGAGAGGAATAAAGGGCTTTAATCCTAAAATGCATTGTCTTCATTCTTCCTTTATTCGAGAATTCCTTGCGAATAACATTCGAATTATATTTTAACAAAGAATAGTGGTGAAAACTAGTAAAACCAGTAACGTGTGTTTTGCTCTCTCCTCGAAACTTCGAGAATAATTTACCATTTGGATGAATATACATTTTGACCGTGAGAACGAAATTCTGTAGGTGAGCGTTTCGACTCGTCCTTGGAAACGTACTAGAGAACATTCTAGTAGAAAAATATCTGACTGCGAGCAACTAAATTATATTAGAGGGACATCTGGTTGTATCAGTGAGTGAGGTGAGCAGCTGCAAACTCTCTAACTAAGAATCATGGGATTCTTTGTCTTCGACCATCGGATACAAAGCGGAGCAGGTGAGTCCGCCGCAGGCTTCGGGAATTCACCGGACAAGCGAGCAGCGAAGTGTTCAAAACCTTCTCCACTAAAATCGTTTAACATGGTCAATTTGTAGAAATTTTGTAAAAAATTCGTCGAAACTTAAACTTTAAACATTTCAGACTACAAGAGTGTGGCAAAAACCGTAAATTGATTTTTAGAAAATTCATTTCTTATCATTAGCGCCTTAATCCCGAAATGCATTCTTTTAATTCTCCCGTAATTCGAGAATTCCTCGCGAATGAAATTAGAATTATATTTTAACAAAGAATACTGGAGAAGACTAGTAGCGCGCATGCGCTTTACTCCTCGAAGCTTCGAGAATAATTTACCATTCAGATAATTTTAAATTTTGACCGTGAGAGCGAGATTCAGTAGGTGAGCGCTCGGACTCGTCCTTGGAAACGTACTATTGTATACAGCACGTTTGGGTGCTTATACCGTTACGGGTTGCTGCGATCGATATACCTGAGGTCCAGGTATATGTGACCCTTTGTCCCGAGGGTTTGACTAGTACAGTCACGAACGTTCGAGTGAAATGCGTTCCAGAATGGAAAATATGCTTATACAGACTTTGGAACTCCATGAATATTTGCACTTTCCAGTTAGGAATGAATAATGTATCTGGAACATAAAAAATTGACGCTTAATGCATGAAACGTTCGTTCAGATTATATCGATCGTCTAAAAGATACTTTTTCATGCACTTGGCACGAACAATTTCGGACGAGGCTGTACCAGCCGGCTTAGCGTTAAGAATTCAACCCTGCATTAAGAATGTAAAACGTTCATGACAACGGCCACGTAGGCCCTTGCTCTTGCCCGCGTCGTCGAGGGTACGCCGGGGTTCGTTTTATTTTTATCGCAGCAGCTATCGTTAATGGTGCGCAGCTGGCGTCATCGGGTCAGCTGACGCCCAGCGCCACATATGCGTGTGCGCCGTCTTTCTTCCTATCGATTTCTTGAGCTACGTCATTCTCATTCCCCGCATGCTAGTATATCACACATGCAATGAATGAGCCGCATAGATTGGCAATGTTAGTCATTGTACTGCCTTTTTTCCAAGTGTACTCTCGGCAGATGCGTCATCGAAACGTCGTAGGCGACACTCAAAGCACACAATAACGTTCGCATAGGTGGGGGGACGCTTCACTACACGTCTCTCTTGTTTTAACGGCTCGCCGCGTGGAAGTAGTTCCCGAACATGACCGGGATAAAAATATATTCATCATTTAACATTTTTTTTGTTGTCAAACTGTCAATTCCGATGGCTTTAAGAATGAAGAGCATGCTGCCCACATAGCACGGAATTATTGTTGAAATGTTTGAAGAATATTTTTTTTTAATATTGAAAATATTTTATCAGTATTAAAAAATATTTATGAAATGTTTTTTAAACATTTCAGTGAAATGTCGAAGATTGCATCACCAGTCCAAGTTGCATATACACAACCGCATAAACACTGAAACAATTCTAAAAATAATTCGGCGAAACATAAAATTCCAACTATTTCAAAAATGTTATCTCTGTGTTTCGGAAGCATTGAAAGATTGAGTATGTTTCTGAAATATTTGAGAAACATTTTATTGGAATACTGTGTTAAAATATTGGAAAATACTATTTTCATATATTTCAGAAATATTTCATAAGATTTGAAAGATTGGAAATATTTCTAAAATTATTTAGAAATATTGCGTTCACTCATGTCATACTAATTACTATTTCTCGTGAAATATTAAAGTTGTAAGGACAAACGACATGGTAGAATATTTTACGTTACAAAGGAAACATATGTAGTCGAATTTTTTTTTACTGCGTTAGGACCAGAGAAGTACGGATCGAAGATATTTTTGCTATTGCTGAGAAAAATTTTCCGAAAATATATTCAATAAGTAGGAGAGTCAGAAAAAAGAATATTGAACTAAGGCATTTACAGTTTCGTGCAATATTGAATTTGGAGGTCCAAATTCATTGCCGTTCTGTTCAACTGCGCGTTAAGATAACAAAAAAATACTTGGAAAATATTTTAGAGCGCATTGAACCTGAAAAATATTGATTGAACGAATTTGTACGTGTGTTTTCTCCGAAATGCTAGTCCACGCACCGTTAGTGGAACATCGACCAAACGCAATGATACATATTTTTGAACCTACGCAATCAGCATGCAATGTATCTGTAACGAGAAAATATAAGGTGGTAACTGTGCCGTTTCGGCACAGCGCGTCCCTATCCGTTTCTAGAGAATAATACAGCCTGTGGTGAAACTCCCTGCGACGCTCCGACAGAGAGAAACACTTCCTCTCTTCTCCTGCGTTGCCAAGTCTTCTCATTCTTTCTCGCGAGTAACGGCTGTTCTACCCATTTCACATAAAACTTTCATCTCACCGTTCTTTTTTTCCTTCAGTAATCAGCGTGATCGTAACAATGCGTTTCTGCAATCTCTATTTAAATACATTGAATATGATTTTAGCATCGTCTCATGTATGACTCATATTTCGACGAAACGGTCGAAAGAATCCCGCGTTGCATGCCGATGAGTCACGACGAATTCCCTGCTACAAATCTATTATATTTCCCGAAAGTAAAACAGAAAAAAAAGCAAAACACAAAGCTAAATCGTATTACCCCAATTAATTAGAGCGTGGGCTATAATCGGAATGTTTTTTTCGTCAACAAACGTATCATGGAAGCGTCGAGAACAGTCGAGGTGAAGGAAATCTGGCAACGTCGGGAATCTACCGCAACGAAAAGGACGATCGACGTAGCGTCCAGAACCAAAAGCGTTGGTGGGAGTTGACCGCAGAACCGCCTCATACGCTCATGAACATATCCGAAAAATCCTCCGGAAATCTCGAAAACTGCAATATTTACGAGAAATATTGTTTACCAAGATAAGCTCGTCGACTGAATAAATTATCTCAGCGACATCGGTTTATTTCGTCGAAGGTGAACGGTTAATAATAGCCAAAGCTTGGGAACTACTTTCTATCGATCGGGCGTAAGGTTACAGCGTTGCGTTGACCGCGGGGGTATATAAAGCCCCACCCGGCCGCTTGGCCCTGGCATTCTTCGGAGCGATCTCAAACGGTGTGGACTGTACCTCGCTCGGCGGTCGGTCAGGACAGTTTTTTTTCTGGTTTGTTCGTCCTTAACGTTCGTTAAGGCATTCCCACGGGTCCTTCGCATCGAGAAACACGAGCTAGCTGCAGGTTGGTGTTTTATTAATTGTTGATTATTCCTCAATAATTTAATATCGAAAAAAAAAGAATAGTCAAGAAAAAAAAGATTAAAAAAGAAAGGAAAAGAAATAAACTCTAGTCACTGAAGCCGTAGTTGTGTGCAAAATTTCGATCGTTTGTCGAGAGAAAAAAAAAAGTGTTCCTACGTGTCGAGACTCTAAGGCGATAAAAAAAAAAAAGAGAAAAATCTATCGTTGCGTCATTGTCGCCGCGTCGTCGAGAAACAAAATGGGCGCCACGCTGAGACAACGGGACCCGGAGTTCGATCAGCCGAGCAACACCGAGCAGTTGTTCAACTGGATCACGCAAGTGCGAACGAAGAAGATCAAGTATCTGAGAAATCGGCGTCGCAACATACGCGTCGAGGCCGTTCTCGGTTACGCCCTGTCGCAGGCCGAGCAGGAGTTGAGAAACAAGCAAGTCGAGAGGATCAATCGATGGCAGAAACTCAAGAAGCAGATAGAGGTCAATAATAACTCTTACGATACGGCCTGCGGCTACGAAGTGATGGATCATCAGGACAATTACTCGGACGACAACTGTAACGGCAACGCTTGGTGCGGCAATCTGTGTCCGGAATTGAACAGCCTGGACAAGTTCATGTCCAAACTCGGCGAGATCAAAGTTCCGCTGCAGCGATGAAGCGCCTCCGATCAACGCTGAGGAAAATTTTAAAAAATTAAAAAATTTTTATCAAAGTTCGTAACAGAGGCTTGAAAAACCTTGAAAACTTTGGAAAGTTCATCGATTAAGCGGCCACCACCGTCATCCGGGCAAGAATAGTGACGAATGGCCGGCTCTCATCCGTCGAAGAAATACTTCCGAATTACGCTTCCCCACGGAGCAACTTCCCGTTGCTCGGCGATGTTGACCGGCCGGTCAGAAGAAGAAACGACATCAATATCCCGATGTATATCCGGATGTTTTTTACTTGCAGTCTCACCGTTTGAGATGGCAATGGGATTGGGCGGAGGGAGTCGAAGACAGAGATACCTGCGAACGTCGGGGAACCATGGGCACTCCCGTTACTCCACGCACTTGGGTTCGCTAGTACCGATCATCGGTTTGGTTTGTAGATCGTATCGAAAAAAAGGCAAAACCAAAAGAACAAAACAATGAAATTTCTATTAATTTTACCGTATTTTAAACGGCAAATTATCATTCACGTTAGACAAAAGAAAAATACAATTTCAGGCATCATTCGATGTGTAAATTAGCGATAGTTGGCGTAGATAGTCCTATCGGTGATCTCTAATTTTAAAAAGAAAGATCTCATTGTACAGTAACAAAAAAAAAAAAAAAAAAAAAAAAAAAAATGTTTTTATTTTTACTTCAGTCGGGTGGAAATCGATCCACCGATCTACGGGTAAATATTATCGATTCATATTGAATCTCATTTTGTAAATAAGTAACGACTATTTTATAGATGGAGAGAAGGAGACTCGGAATATTATTTCATAAATAAATATTAATAAAAAAAAAAAAATATAGATATATCAATTTTAATGCGGTATGATGAAAGATGTTTTTTTTACAATACGCAAAAAAATCATTAACTATTAATACCGTGCATCCTTTTCAGTATGGATTCATCCTACACAAAATCCCTATTGTGAGTGAGAGATAAATTGGGGTGCGATTATCTTCCGAGCTGTCCGACCGTCATCGTTCCGTGGTGTTGCTGGCCTCTCTCATACAAAATATATCTGCCTACCGAATAAGAGCGATAAAACCTCGGTGAGGATTATTATTTTCCGTTATGGAGCAAGGGGGCGGATCTGTGTCTTTCTAGAAGGTCTACGGTGTCAGCCGGGGCTGCGAACGAATACGAAAATAGGCCTGAAAATCATCGGTTCCAACGACCATAACCGCACGCACCAACGAACCACACCCAACCTCCGCACCCTCACGTTCTTCACCATCGCACATACCGTGACCGCAAATCAAACCGTCCATCGTGCACACTCGAAGGCCCCCTCTGACTCGAGAAGCTCGACGGCCGAGACGAGAAAAATCAAAAGGTTTTTACAGCCTGGTGAGCTGATCCATATTACTTGAATCCCCGCAAAAAAACCGTAGTGTTTTCCCAGGTCTGGAAGCGCCTAGGTTATGCTCTATCCAGACAAAGACCTGCGACGTCGGCCGATAACGGAGCCGTTACTTCGGGCTTCGTACCGAATGGTCACCCACGGCAAGCAGACGCGCTCTGGTGTCTTCTCGCTATCCAGCACTGGCGATACCCTCACAAATCTTCGTACCATAAGAAAGTCCTCAGGTATCTCAGGAATTATGCATGAATGATTATGGAAAAAAAAAAAAAAAAAACAAATTGAAAGGGCAATCGCCAAGTAGATTTACGATATATATATACGGGTGATATATATTTATACATATACATTTTTCGGTGGAACGATCGTTCCGTTTTAATAATGCACATGGAGGAGAGTGAAAGAGAGGCCCGAATGGGATCGAAAATAACGATATTTTCACAGATTACGAAGAAAACCGGGTTGCCGAGACGGGAGAGCCTCCTGTGATTCCGGCGATAATACACGGTGGGAGGTAGAAAAAGAAAATTGCGTATGTGTTTTAGATCGAAGGGAGAGAGAGCGGCGGGCCGTTCTAAAGACGTGTGGCGCAACGGAGAAAGCGGGACAGGCAGAACACACTCGAGATACTTTATGTACGGAGGTACACATTACGAATTTATCTTTAAGACAAAAGAGAAAGTAAGGAGAGCGTCATAACGCGGTAATAACTCTAAGAAAAATTATCCACGGCATAGCACGTGCGTTTTCCATATTTTTCTTTAATTTTTTTTTTCCACATATCATTTGTTTGGGTATTCGGGGCGGGGGTTGTTGAGAAAAACCGTTATTTTCGCTTCAGCACAATGAGATTAGAGCGATGACCGACGGGATTGGCGGAAACCTCGAGCCCTCACGTTCCAGGACGACGGGATTGGCCCCGGCGCGATCCAACGAGCTGCCGTTACCGTAGACAAATCACAAAAATTCATTCATCTTGTTCCATGGTAATTCGTACGGAGGAGGGACGATTCGTTACGAAATTTTCTCTTTTTTTTTTTTTTTTTGTGTGATTCACATGTGGGACGGGGCAACGCAAAATGTTATTTTGAGCCGCAGGAAATTCCATCCGTGTGCGTTGAGAAAAGAGAAAAAGAAATTCGAACGAGCTGCGCGTACGAGCTGCGCGAAGGTTCGGGAACAACGCCCGTGAAAGAACGCGTCGATCGGGACAGAGGAGAGGCCCAAATCATTAGAGGCTTAAACCGTTCAGGTATCGAACCTCCAAGAGAGACCAATTTGGGGCAATCCCGGGGAAAAATCGGGGGATTTCTGTTTCATCATCGCAGGAATTACGAGGCTGGAAAACGGCGATCAGCTGATCGAGAAAAATGAGTGAGAGGATATTTATTCGACACTCCCGATGGCGTGCCGCTTAGAGCCCGGAGTCCGCGTCAGCCGACCATTCATTTATCGCCGATGAGATCATCATATCCATTTGTAGAACAGAGGCAGGTTCGAAATATTATTTGCAAAAAACAAAAACAAACAATTTCACATTTAACTCGAGCCCCAGAAATAGTTGTGCGGCCTTAGAAAAGTGAGGTATAGTAATTGACAAAGTTTAAACTAAAATTATTCCTACACTATAGTGTGGAATGACGAAGAGTATTTCTGGGTCTCTTTTTTTTTTCCTCGTAACGTGCTATTATTATTATTACGATGCATATATACATACATACATATATATATCTATCAATTTGAATTCGTAAGATATTGGGGAAGGGATATATTTGTTGGGCAAAAGAACACGTTCTTGTTTTGAGCCACAGGATCTTCGATGTGCGTAAAGCGGGCGCTTAGGTACACATTCACGGGACCGGAAGACACGCGTCGACGAGTGTCCGAAGTGTATAGGAATAATGGACCTACGACGAACCGAGACGTGAGAATCATGTCACGAATTAAAAATTCGACATGAATATTATTTTAATAACTGCAAAAATCAATAACCCGTTTGTCGCAAAATATTTTTGATGAAATGCACGTTGTTTCTCGAGGACTTTTGGGCGAAATAGCAGGGGCGTTGAAGTTTGTTTCTCAGGTGATCGTGAGACCGGAGACCGAAAACACACACTTCGCGGTTCCGACGACCGAAACGAAAACAAAACAAAAATCATAAGTACCTTTGATACGAGACGGGAGGTAACGATATTTAGCACAGATTATATTTGTGTATAATTATCCCTTTTGTATTGTACATATATATATCGGAGAGTAGATAGATCCGCTTTGAGTTGGCCGTGTAGCGGCACGGCGGAGTTGCGAGGAAGTTTCCTTCTTTTTTTTTTTCTCTTTTTCTTTGTCGTCACAGCAAACGCTTCGCATGGGAAATTCCAAGTCACCTAACCACGAAGTACCGTGCTCCTCGGTGCGGAGATGTAATTTTTGTTGGTGTTTACACGACGAGTAACATAGCGAGAGATATCGTGGATAACTCGAGGCAAGACGATTATAGAGAGACGTAGAGGAAACTCGGCTGGAATTGAGAGAAACGAAAAAGTGAATTAACACGCAGTGACCAGACGGTATTTGGGAACACACTTGTCCGATCCATCGACGAAAATCTCTACGTTATCAGCCAGGTAATCGCAGTAGGGGGGGAATTACATCCGGGGCGTATTAATGCACTTTTTTCTAGAAAAAAAAAAAAAAAACCAATACCATTTTATCAGTCACATTGGAAGACCATTTCGTACGATATAAATAACACACGTTGGGTCCGGTTGTTATTTAATCACAAAGAATGTGCTTGAAAAGAAATGAATTTACCAACTTAACGCACCTCTGTGTCTCGGACTGGCTTTGAGAAGTGTTTTACCAAGCAGATCCCGTAATAGAGCGCGGAAGTTCGGATCGTTACCGGAACATGGCTTTATGGAAATACGCATTTGATTATTAGAAGGCTGTTGATAATAATCACTGAGCACCCTCGTGGAAAGTTGGCACCATTAAAACAACCGCAAGTGAAACTCCCCAGTTGGCTTGAAATCGCGCAATGTCTTGTGAAAAAAAGAAAAAAGTATATCTATCATCCTGAGTGGAACGTTGCGTGAAACGTGTTTTAAAAACTGTGCAGTTAAAGTTTGTTACTTTGTTCTTACCACAAACACCTCAAAGTTTTCTCTAGTTATCAGTTGTTGTTTTTGTGAGCAAGTTTTATTCGTCTATCTACAGTTTTTTTTTTTTTGTTTAATCTACCTATATATATATCACACAGACACTTTTGAAGCATACCAATAACCGAGTAAGTTGTGTAGTGCGGTAACTACTATTTGTGCAAGAATCATGGAAAAAAGAAAGTAATATTTTGAATGTTTATTTAAATGTCGCAAAAAAAAAAAATATTCGCCGCAAAAATGTTAAGTTTCGCTGTGTTATATAAGCATTATGTGTTTGCGAATGGTACGAGTATCTACAAACTAGTGGGATTTTGGAAGATTCCGAGCTTTTGTTTTTGGAGGAAGAAGTTTGAGTAACCGGCATCCCGTTCGATCAATGTAACCGAGAGAAAAAAAAACGAAAGAGATCGATCCCCCCCAAGAGAGGTGGCTTGTCGGACGAACTCCGAGGTATCTTAGAAGTGGCTTGTTTCTAGAAAGAGAGACTCGGTGAGTGAATTTTTTAAACCCAACAAACAAACAAAAAATCAATCACGTAACAAGTTTAGAAAAATTGTGGAAGTTTGGATATTCAACGGACTCTATTTATCGTCATTAATTCTAGTAGTTAATCGCAACTTTAGTATGCTGTGTTATATACTGTTTACACGTATTGACGCGCCAATCATTCTGCTTGAAGAATTGTCTTTCTTCTTTATTAATTAATTTCATTGTTTGTCTTCCTCTTTTGTTTTATGTACTGTACTTTGGAATACTCTGTATGGTATATATATATATATCTAACTGCCGCGTTTGACGATTGATCAAGGTATTTGTACTGGCTGTACGCGTAACCGAGAGCAGAGTCTGAATAAATCACGACTTATTTTTGGTGGGGCTGGGGTGGGGGCTACTAATTATCTATCCGCATTATCTTTCTCGAAAGATTTTCTTTATTTTCAGTACGCTATAAACGCTCTTCGACGATTTTCTAATCGGTGTTTTGTCAGCAAAAAAAAAAAGAAAGAAAAGCAACAAAAAAATGCCTTCCCTGGCACGATTGTCCAGCAGAGTACGTGTGTCCTCCACCCGTTGTGCACAATAGCCAAGCAACCTACTGCGCGATTTGCTAACTTTATCGGATATGGGCATGCTGTATATGTTTCGCCGTTTCTTACTGCAATAATTCTCGATAATTTTGGACTCGCTATCTTGCAAAAAAGAAAAGAAAAAGCTAAAACCAAGCATCATCGTACGGATGATTGCCTCGAAGAAATAACTCTGGCGCTGCACCGATGTAATTAGACGACAATCACGGTACTCCTATCGTTGCCACCACACGAAAAGAGACAAATTCTGCGTGCTGAACGTGGTGGTTAAAGAAAGAGAATGGAACACAAAACGAAAAAACAAAAAAAAAAAACATACCAACACAACGGGGCTTAGCAAAGGTATGCACTATTAGATGTTTAAATCGAGCTTCACGAGAACGCACTATATTCTAGACGTTTGCACATTAAATTTTGGTCGCATCCAAACCGAAGACGAGCGCGGCTGCCTGAGCATATTTGATTAGTTTTAAGTTGCGAAGGTCTATATATATATATATATATATTGTCTTCCTATACACACACACACACACACGATCGTATGACGAGACGAAGAGAGACGCCGAAGACGTGACCGAAGCAAGGGTGAAGATCCGAAGATTCACTTTCCGATGATATAAAGCGGCGGAGATTTCGTGAATTCCCTTAGCCATCTTCAACTACAATACCGGTAGAAGTAAAACTTGCAAAGCAATACTCGAGCGAGAGGCCTGGCATGGTTGTACACGAGGCAGCAACAGCAATAGGACATGCACGTTTCTGATTGGCGGACACTAAACCGAATGAGAGAAAGCACACGTCCCCCCTCGATAAGAGTCCGTCCGGATATCGGAGATGGGTGTTTGCGGTGACGGAAAAGCATCCCCTTCGTTCGATAGCAGCAAGCGGCTTCGGCTAAGAGAGTGAGTTTGCAATCCTTAATCCCAACACCGCCCCCCCCCCCCCAACGATCCCCTTTAACCGAGTGTTCTAGAGACAATTCGAGCGAGAAACGGCTCAAACGATTCGAAGAGTATCTTCATCGACGAGCGAAAAAGTCAACGCTGGCGTTCCAATACCCAATTGCGTCGCAGACGGGTTTGGTCTTCGGTACAGACGGTTTATCGAGCTTCGAGACGGTAGAACTCCCCCTCCTCGGTTGGCCAACACCGGGACCGGAATCTACGCTCTTTCGTCAATCGGGCAAAGCGTCCTCTACCAGAGTCTGAACTCCCGGCAGGCTGGTCTTCCGGATTCCGCGGAGTGTTTAAACGACTTCGAGGTGGACGGTGCTCGAGCCCGTTGCGGAGCCCAGGATTTCCATTGGTCCGCGACTTCTTTGGCCTTTGCGGGGGTTCCCCTCGCTGCGCGGAGAGAGTCCTTCGAGGTTCGTCCGTCGATGTTTCGGTCTGTTTCCTGGTTTGAATGTGTCTTCCGAGCGATCATCAGCCCTGGGGCTTTGTTTGGGATTTAATCGATAAGACATCCATCATCGTCGTCATCCATCCATAATCGTCATCCACTCAACGGCGCTGGCGTGCGAGCAGCGTTCCAGCCGAAAAGCATCCATCACCAGTTTAAAAAGGTGTGCAGTTTTTTCTTTAATTTTATTATCGACGATTCGAAATCGTCAATTTTTATTGTTTCGACATCGAACAATGTTTTTATAGTTCTTTTCTTTTTTTTTTTCTTAACGTTGCAGATTATTTATCTATGCGATCGCTGCGAGATATTATCTATGGTTCCGACAACCTCTCTTTGCTTCTGTGGAATCGAGAATTACTGGTGGGGGTGAACTAAGGCCTCGTTATTCCTTATCCCGGAGTCTCTCTACTAGCGAATCCTTTGCTGTTGAAAAACACCTTTCCCGAATTTATTTCTGCATTCATGGTATAAAAAAAAAAAAAAAAAAAAAAAAAAAAACAAACAAATACAAAAATACAAAAAATACAAGAAAAATAAAAATACAAAAATACAAAAAATTGCAAAAAAATACAGGTAAAAAAAATGAGAAAAAAAATACAGGTAAAAAAAAATGAGAAAAAAAATGTAAATGAAAAAATAATGAAAAAAAAAATGTAAAAGATGCGTTAAAAAAGATACATTAGAATTAAAAAAAAGAAACAAAAAAAAATTAAAAGAAAAAAAGCACATAAAAAAATAAATGAAAATACATGAGCAGAGTAGGGTATTTAGCGGGGGGTTTACAGGGTATCAGCGCAGAAGAAAGAAGCCATCGTAGAAGAGGACCATCGACCGGATCGGCGACGACGTGGGACTTCCTGGACTGGCGAAGACGACGTGGGACTTCCTGGACTGGCGGATGACGGCGTGGGACTTCCTGGACCGACGAGGACAACGTGGGACTTCCTGGACTGGCGGTTGACGGCGTGGGACTTCCTGGACCGACGAGGACAACGTGGGACTTTCCGGAGCGGCGGTTGACGGCGTGGGACTTCCTGGCCTGGAGATTGACGGCGTGGGACTTTCTGGACTGGAGATCGGCACTGACGGACTTCGTGGACTTCGGCGCGGGACTTCGCTGGATGGACCTTACGGATTGAAGAACGATAAGGCTTATCTTCCTCGTTGGAACTCTGAATTTTCGGCACTTCGCGGACTAATACATACAACGCGAAAAAAAAACCGTAACCGAGGGGAACATCTGCTCTATCGGGATTTCAATATTTCCACTATTGGAAATGAAACTAGCCGTACTAAGGCGGTATCCTTGAATCGGGATTTCCACTAGTTTCCCATATAGGTGTTACACACCTATTCTAAATTAATTCTGCATACATGGTATTATGAAAAAAAAAACGCAAAAAATGCAGCAAAAAAACCGTAACCGAGGTGAACATCTGCTATCGGGATTTCAATCTTTCCACTTCTGGAAATGAAACTGGGCATACTAAGGCGGTATCCTTAAATCAGGATTTTCTCATATAGGTGTTACACACCTTTTCTAAACCAAAATTCTGCATACATGGTATTATGAAGAAAAAAAAGAAAAAAATTGTAAAAAAAAATATTAAAAAAATGTTTAAAAAATATTTAAAAAAAAAATAGTAAAAGAAAAAAGAATAGCAAAAAAAATATATTTGAAAACAGAGAAAAGTAGTAAAACAAAAATGTATACAAATATGCAAAAAAAAGTAGATTGTAAAAAAAAGAATAATACTAAAGTAGAATATTGAAAAAAAAAGAAAAAAAAAATCAAAAGATGGAAAAAAGAAATAAATAAAATACATGGGCAGAATGGGGATTTTAGGGGGGTTTTCAGGTATCAACGCAGAAGAGAGAAGCCATCGTAGAAGAGGACCACGTGGATGGGATCGCGGGATTTGGAACGGACGAGGACATCGTGGGATTGGATCGAGAGAAGAGGACCTTTTGGACTGCAGCGTGGGACATCGAGGGAGCGGACCGACGCGTTGGATGGAACATCGTGGGACTTCGTTGGAACGGATCATAAGATATTTATCACCTACGAGATTCGTCGAACATCAGAAATCAGGGACATCAGGAACTAGGCTTACTATGAACACTATTTTTCTATCCTCATCAATCATTGACTTTGGCATCGACACTTAACTGCATCGCGGATCTAAAACTTCGGGCGGAGGATCACATTATCTAGAGGGATATCGCGGGCTAATAGCACTTTCGGAAAACGGGGAAAAAGAACGACATTTCTTAAGACCGACGAACTGACGACTTTTCGAGACTTGTACTATTTCTACACGCGACTTCTTGTACTATTTCTTCACGAGACTTGAACGATTTCTTCGCGAGACTTGTACTATTTGTACACCAGACTTGTACAATTTCTTCGCGAGACTTGTACAATTTCCTCGCGAGACTTACACTATTTCCACCCGAGACCAATCGCGTGCGTCGATACGGTACTGCGTCTCGATCACAATAGGGAAATGTCCGAAGAAAGTCTACGATGCTTATTCCCAAGAGACGAGGGTTTTCCCAAGATTCGAAGCAACCTTCGACGCTACTATTTTACCTATCGCTGACCGTGAACCGGCTTTCAAGGTCGCGAGACTCGATCGCGTGTACACTCGATTCACCGAAGTATCTCTGGGATGCCGAGAAGACACTCCCGGAAGATATTGCATTGAGATGAAGCTTATCCAAATTCTTTGTTATTCGATTCAACCGAGTTTTATACCGTTCGACACTCTTCGTACCGGCGCGTAACGCTTTCTCGGGACCGCAATCACGACTAAACCTCATCCCCTCGTTACGAGGTCGTTTGATACTGTAACTTTCACGAAGATTGAGCAGCGAATCGAAGATGTATCCGAGATCGATGGTACAACTATAAACGCGCTAGAGATGCGGTTAGGAAACAGCACGATCGATTTATCGGATACCGACGTCGGACTTCTGCTACGCGGAAGCCTCGACGATAACATGTAAATCTATTTTGGACCGTTGTCTGGAACTTCAGCATCGATAATGCCGGGTCTATGTTGACGGTTCCGTGAGACAACATTTTTTTTTCGACTAAAGTTTGAACTCTACGACGGCGCGGGAATACATTTTGACGACGTGGACATCATCTCCGCGAAGGCGTGGCACTTGGACTGGAACTTGACGGCGGCGCGGGACCTGGACAGGAGCTTGACGGCGGCGCGGGACTTGGACTGGGACTTGACGGCGGCGAGGGATCTGGACTTGACGGCGGCGCGGGACTCGGACTTGACCACGGAGAGGGACCTGGACTGACGGCGGCGCGGGACCTGGACTTGACAGCGGAGACGAATCTGGACTTGACAGCGGAGAGAGAACTCGAGTTGGCAGCGGAGAGAGACCCGGACTTGACAGTGGAGGGAGACCTGGACTTGACAGCTGAGAGAAATCTGGACTTGAGAGCGAAGAGAGATCTGAACTTGACAGCAGAGAGAGACCTGGACTTTTGACAGCTGAGAGAAATCTGGACTTGAGAACAAAGAGAGATCTGAACTTGACAGCAGAGAGAGGCCTGGATTTGACAGTGGAGAGAGACCTGGACTTGACAGTGGAGAGAGTCTTGGACTTGACAGTGGAGAGAGTCTTGGACTTGACAGTGGAGAGAGACGTGGTCTTGACAGTGGAGAGAAACCAGGACCTGATAGCGGAGAGAAACATTGACTTGACAGCTGAGAGAGAACTGGACTTGACAGCGGAGAGAAACCAGGACTTGAGAGCGGAGAGAATCCTGGACTTGACAGCAGAGAAAGACCTAGACTGGACAGCTAAGAGAGACCTATACTTGACAGCGGAGAGAAACCAGGACTTGACAGTGGAGAAAGACCTAGACCGGACAGCTAAAAGAGTTCTGGACTTGACAGCAGAGAGAGACCCGGATTTGACAGCGGAGAAACCCGGATTTGACGGCAGTGCGAGGCCTGAACTTGACAGCGGAGAGAGACCCGGATTTGACGGCAGCGAGAGAGACGTGGACCTGACAGCGGAGAGAGACGTGGACCTGACAGCGAAGTGAGACGCGGACTTGACAACGGAGAGACCCCTGGACTTGACAGCACATCGAATCGGAATCAGCATCAAGAATAATAATAACATCCAGCAGATCGAACGATTATCCTTATTACTGTGAGACGGATTGCCGGGAACACTAATCCAATTGACAATACCTAGTTAAAAGTGTATATATATACATGTTAAGCTGTTATGCTTAAGGACGAATACAATGCACGAATACCATGCATAACAAAACTCACAAATTAATAACGAATATATATCTCCAACTTAACGAATCTTTCCAATTATTTAATTAGCAGAATTACCTGTAGGAATTAATAATAAAAAACCGTTCAATATTATCGGAGCTGTTTATCTCATTTACCCTATTTATTGTTAAGAACAACTGATTACCAATCTACATTCGAACAGCCGAGCAGTGGACTCTCCGACTGGCCGGAAGCTTACTTTCAAGGGAACACCAAATTTGTCGAATAAATTTTGCGCAAGCGCCGATTCCTAATCCTCATCGGCTAACTACGTAAAGGCAGACGCGTGGGCATAAAATACACCGTAACATTCTATGAGGCGTTTCGTAGAATCAATATTACCTACCCGTGACCGTGAAAACTGGCATGTAGAAAAACTTATAATTAGAAAAAAATCTATACAGCGTAATATTTCCATGAATGCGATGGATTTATTGAGTTCTAAGCATTTTGGCTTCTCGGACTTCCTGCAAAACTCTCTTTTAGTCGGCGATAATTACCGCCCGTTCCGCGAGAAATTGGGCGTTTTACGTGCAGGCAGGCAAAATTCTATGAAGCGACTCATAGAATCACATTGGTTAACCGTGAAAACTACGATTTATTAAAACTTATAATAAAAAACAATCTATACAGTGTAATATTTCCATGAAAGCAATGCATTTATTGAGTCGTTCTAAGCATCTTGGCTTCTCTGGCTTCCTGCAAAACTCTCTTTTGTTCGGCGATAATTACTGCTCGTTCCTCGAGAAATTTGGCGTACTCCACGGGATCAAGTTCCCTTACGATTTCGATGCCCACGCGACGAGCTGTGCCGACCAACATTTGCGTTATGACCTTTAAACTCGTCAGCGCCAGCGGAGGATCCGTGGATTTTATCTTGGCTATTTCGTACAGGTGTTTCAACGTTATCTTGCCCACAAATGGGTCCCCTGGAACATAGTACAAGCAACATGATCAAATGAAATTTACACAGAAAGACACAGAAAGAAAAAAAGACAACCAAGAATTTTAACATTGCAGTTTCTTTCGTTCAGCAATTCATACTTTTTACATGCAAAAATTAAATAAATAAAGCCCGTCTCAAATTAATGTAGGCCGCTACTGTCTGGTCCCCGCATTACTTATGCTACCCGAAGAGACTGGACAGTCCAACATAAATTTTTGAGATCATGTATGCTTCTATTGTCTGGTCACCGAAGTACGAAAATCACTCGAAAAAAGTGAGTTCGTGCGGCGTACATTTTCAAGAATTCTCGCACATAAGATGGGAATCCCCCTTAAATCCCATGTGTTCTTAACTTTCTCAGCTTTTGTAACTTGTCATGAAGCTCCAATATTTAGGATTTATTATATTGTATATTCAGATCGGAAAGGAGACATCCGTCAAATAACTTAAATTAAATTATTCACATTCAGGTCAGGGGTTCCTATGGCGGTCGATAATCACAACTATTCCCGCATTTCCAAATTAGCGAACATACCGTTCTTAAATTGTGTAGGTGATTTATTTTATTTTTTTGTAAGGTAATAAAAGCATAATAAAATCATAATAAAATCATCGACGCTCTTGAACCTCATTGCCCTAATAGTTCCTAGACAGAATGTACGGTCCACTACGTCTTGGCTTTTTCATGAAAGACTATATTTATAATTCTATATATAAAAATTAAAAAGAAGAAACCCTACACTGGCGAACGAAATGGACGTGCCGATCATCGACATGCCGATCGGGCAGGTCAAGTCAGCCGCAAGTGATCGCATCCTCTGCTAACAGTGAAAAGCTTAGCCGGAAGTGGAGAGTATTTAATGAAAAGCTATCGAGAAGTTATTATTAATAATTGAAAAGCTATTCTATTGGAAATCTATTGTCATATTTTATAAACACATTATTCTATGCGTGCACACTATATTGTACAAAGGGGCTTCTCCCCGTCAAATAAACAAATAAACAAATAAACAAAAAGTCTATATATATATTTAAATTTTATATGCGTCATGTTTTTGGTTCACTGCTTTCGATTTCTGTGTAAAGGAGTTGCTCCGTCTATAAAATTCTGTATAAAATATACGAGAACATCTTTTTTTTTGCTCCAAAGATATTTTATAAGGTAAAAATATTGCAACATATTTGGAATATTAAATTTATAAACAATAGAATACGTACCAGGCATTTTCCCTCTCTGAATGCCGGCAGCTTGTTTCAAGAAATACACAGTCGGTGGTTGATGCATGACCAGTTCGTAGGTTCGATCGGACAATACTTTGACTCTGCAGGGAATCGGAATGCCTTCCTTTATATGGGCCGTCCGCTCGTTGAAGTCTTTGCAAAACGTTGCTATATTTATGTTTCTCTATTAACGGATCGTGAATGAAAAAATTAAGTGTACAGTCGATCGAGAAAGACAAACGTAAATATACAAGCGGAGATAGGCTTTCCGTGACTAACCTGGCCGAGCATAGGCCCGAGAGGCGGACTGGCCACGGCCATTCCCGCAGGAATATCCGTTCGCATCTTCCCCGAGTGATCGACCTTGTCCACCAGCTTTTTCATGGTCCTCATCCGCGATCCTGTCTTCGACATTTTTAACGACTTTTTCCTGTTCGGAAATTCGATAATCGCAAACGAAAACAAGGCAGCGGCGGACCGTGCAAAAATACAATCTAGCGGAAGAGACTACGAGAGGAGAGACTCGACGGACGCCGGCTAAAGCTTTGCCGTGAATAATGGTTCGAAATAAATCGTTATTTTCATCGAAGAGCTAAAAGTAAGAACAACGAAGCTCGTTATTCTAAAAACATTACTGCATTTAATGCGATTTGAAGCTCATTATTGTACAAAAATGATTCCATTTAATGCGACATAGTATTAAAGTGGGTTAAATGCCGAGTCATCAATGCCCATTATCATAATGAAAAAACGAGACGAAAAAGAATAAAGAACGATGTTATGCAGCAGCTACGTTGTGACTGCGAATGATTGTTTAGCGAGCATCGAAATAATCGTTATTGTCAACGACGAGGTCGAATAAAAAATAACGAATAAAAAATAACCTTGTTATTGTAAAAACATTATTGCATTTAAGGCAATTTGACGTTGAGCCAGCAATTTCCGTTATCGAAAAGAAAAAAAAAAGATTATTGTCCGATCAGCAAAGTGTTTTGTGCTCTCGAATAAAGAACGAAGTTGCGGCAGCCACGTTGTGTCTGCAGAGAGCGGATTGTTTTGCCAAGCATCGCTATGGTAACACCGCGTTACGTGGTGGTTTTCATTCTGATTTCCCGGACATCCAACATCGTCGTTTCCGCAGTCGTTCAATACTCGTCGAAGTTTTAACAAGTTTATCGCGCTGTAAAATACCGGCGGCCTTAAATATGACCGAAGTCGAGGACAGCGCATGGGTTTTCGACTCCCTCGTAGGATTTTTGCAAGGACCCATCTGGTCCTCGCCTCTGTTAACTTTCATCGAAGAAAAGTCACTCAGTGAGTTAAATCGTGTTATTACACTTACCTTTGCAAAAAAATTCACTCTATCGTCGTATGCATTTTCTTCGACTGCTGGATTATTTCAGTTTTCGAAGCTGACATGGAGGACAGCAAAGAATACAAGGAGGTCTATCAGGAATACAAGAATCTTGTGGACTTGCTGCTCGGTTGTTACATGGAGGACATGGGCATAACACCCGAGCAGTTCGAACATGCCTGCACTCTGAACAAGAACACGAAGATGCCCGTGCAGTTTCAGCAAGTAAGAATCAATAATAATTAATTCTAAAATTCTTCTAAAATTCAAATTTCCCGCGGAAATAAATACGGATCGATTATAATTCTGATGCCAACACAAAACTTTGTACTATAAAAAAAAAAGTTTCGTTGCGTGAATCGAACATCATTTGCGATAAATCGATTAATTCGCATTAAAAAAATTGCTACGCCAATTTTATCTTCGAGGCGTTATTAATAACGGCGGATAATTAAATTAAATCGATTAAAGCGATTGAATCAATTAAATTGGCGATGTGAAAAAAATTTCAGAGTCTCTTCGAGCAGATTTGGGCGGCGAACGAGTACGAAATATTCAAAAGGATGATGATTCAAAAGAACTTGGAACTTCAGTTGCAAGCGCTGAATATGATAGAACAGAAGTACGGACTGACGCCAGCTTCGTTGACTTGCGAGAGCGATGGATTGCCGGCCGACGAATTGGTCATGGAAGAACTGTTGCAGTACGATTGTCGTTCTCTTTCGACTTTATCGAACTAAAAATACCCGCATAGCACGGAAATATTGTTAAACCTAACAGTGGAATGTTTTTAAAACATTTTGAAAATATTTTTTCGTCCGCTCATAAATCTTATATTGAAACGTTTCAGAAATGATTCGCGGAAATATTTTTTAAAGATTTCAGCTAATGTGAAAGAATTGCATCACCGGTCCAATTCGCATATACACACCCGCATAAAGACGGAAATATTCGTAGAAATGTTTTGGCGAAACATGAAATTAAAAATATTTCAAAATATCATTTTCACATATTTTAGAAATATTTCGTGAGATTTGAAACATTGAAAATATTTCTAAAATAATTTCAAAATATTTCGTGCTATATGAGTGATAATCGTTAAGTTTTTTTTTTTTTATACTGGTTCAACTTTTTCGTCCCTTCAGGAAACAAATAATGGAGGAGCCCGAGGAGGACAGACCCGGAGCGCAGGATGCTCTGGCTTTCGAGGAAGAGCACGAGCGGCTCGCCTCGCAGTATCAGAACGAGACGGTCCTACTGGAACAAGCTCTGAAAGCGTCGACGAGCTCATCGAGGACATCGTCCCCCGAGCCGGAACGAGTAGAAGCTAAAGAAAACGAGGACGAGAGCGGTTCGAGCTCTGTGAAATCTCGAGGGGAAAAAATTCCAGAGCTGAAACAGCTCGTTCCTTTGCAACCGATACCGCGATCGAAAATCAAACCGCGCACGAAAGACGATGAGACTTCATCGGAAAATCCGCCAATGAAATCTACGGCAAGCAGATCAATCTTATATACATTTAGCAAAGTTGTTTGTTTGTCCCAATTTTCAACAATGCAAAACTCATTTTACGACCGGAACTTCTGGTCCCGAAAACTCATTTTTCAACCGGAAATACGTCACTTCCGGTCCAGGAAACTTTTTTCGACTGGAAGTGACGTCACGCCGACAATTGACCACTTCCCGTCTGGAAAACACATTTTTCGACCGGAAAGACGTCACTTCCGGTTTGAAAATGTAATTCTTCGACCGGAATTACCTCACTTCCGGTTTGAAAACCTCATTTTTCTTATTGGTTATTAGATTTTTCGTATAGGGACGTATTGGCAATACGTCCCTTCCGGTTGAAAAATAAGATTTTGAAACCGGAAGTGACGTATTACAATTAGCGTACTCTGCTTTGTGGATAAAATGTTAATATTTTTTTTGTATTAATTACGCTTCAAGTTTCGACCGTGATGTGTTTATTGAATATGTCTTTGTAATTGCAGCAGGAGAGTCTTATAGAGATGAAGAAACGTGAGGACTACCTGAAGGCGCGTCGTGACAAGCTGGTAGCGCTGAAGAAGCAGGCGCGAAGTCAGAAATTGGAGATGACGAAGACGAGGCCCGGTTCCGCTAAAATCGCTGCCGAGGCCAGTATGCATGGAACTCAAGACTTCGAAGCTTCGCAGATACCCGAACCGTCGATACTTCAAGTACGAAAAGCACTTGCTGCCCGGCTCAAAGCGGAAGTCGTACGTCCGTGAATCATCGATCCGCTATAGTGCACTATTATGGAAACCGGCTGCATAGTTGTTCGAGTTAATGCTATCGCGAAAATCGGATAGAGACACTTAGAAACATAAGTATAAGGATAATTAATATTATGAGATTGTGAGCAGGAATCGGCTGAACGTAATTGTCTGTTTTACCTTAAAAAAAAAAAAAATTGCATCACTATTCCTGTATCGTCAATTTACAATATATTAGTTATGGATTTATGGCGTGTGATAATTTGTCTTCAAAGCGAGGTTTAAAAATATTTTATCATTTCCGTAGGCAATCTCTAATTCTCGTCAAACCAGAGAAATTTGTTATTTCCAATGCCCGATTGTGTCGTTTTAGAGTGCTTAAATATATGATTGTCAGTGAGAATTTCAAGTACGAACATACGTTAACTTCGACAGAATTTTTCACAACCAAGTTGGACTAAAATTACTATACGAGAAAATAAAATTAATGTTAAACTAATGTAGTGAAATTTGCAAAGAATCTTCGCGTGCGCGCAGCTTTTTTCAGACCCCACGAGTTCCGCATTTTATTTAATAGTTTCTTATCGCATCGGCCATCCGCTTCGATCCGCGGCTGCCGAAGTCGAACGCTACCGGTTTTGCTCTTAAAGCCGCTCCGCATATCGTCCGTGCGAGAAAGTTTCTTATCTTTTCGATTCGTCGATTTCGTCCGACCATTATATCGGAGTATGAGTATTACTTTCACTGAGATGCCTTCTTCCATTCGCGCATAGATCGCGTGAAATAAGCACATCGCAGGATTATACGATTTTTTTTTGTCTTTTCTTTTGAACAACAATCGAATTCGTCTAAATTTAATTTTATTTAATTAAATATTCTTCGCACTTCTACAACACACTTGTATTCGTATAACACTCATTCATATCACTCTGTACTCTTCGTCCGCCGAATTGAGAAGAAGAGCTATAAGCATTTTTTTTTTTCAGTATAAAACGAACGGTAATAACTGTGACAACTCATTACACGAACGTTTTTGCTTTGTTCAATCACTCATTAAATTAAAATCACGATGTAGGTTTCCTTTTTTTTTCAACGAAAGATAATTAAAAAAACATCAATCACGTAAGCTGCTTTGATTTTGTAAATTTGAAGAACGAACTTGTAGGTCTGTTTGGAAAAATTATGTACGATCGTGTGACGTACACTATCTTAGATGAAATAAAAAAAAAATATATATATATACCGATTCGCTTATACACTGGATGCTCTCTCTACCGACTGTTACACACTCAATAATTCCTTTTCCGCTTATTTCCTTTTTTGTGGTTTTTTTTTTTCGTTTTTGTGTTTCATTTCACACAGAATTCACCGATATTCGTTTGTCTTTATAAAAAATTTGTTTGTCTGATTTTTTTTTTTTTTCGGAGGAAAAGGAAAGATAAATGATAAACTGACACCGTACGATGATACATAAAGTAAAACGCGTTAATATCAATGTCACTTGATATTGTACATTGCGTTAATTTCCTCCATTCCATTAATATTATATCGATGTAACGGCTGTAAAATTTCGAGTGATCGCTTCGGTACGGATGTAAACGCTTTTGTGTACACAATATTTCAGTGAATTGTCTCGAATAAACGTTCCTTGGGAAGCGTCGAAATAAATTCATTCAAGATATTTCTATTTACCTCTTTCACATTTTTTTTTTTTCGTTTTTTTTTTTCGTACAATTAATTTATTATGCATTTTGCGGTATGTGATTTTTTTTTTTATCGAGCCGGAAAGGCTTATCGTGTATGGCAGATGATGATGGACTGTCCAATTGTTATTATTTTTTTTCGACAATAATTGTTTTAATCGCACTAATCGCGCAGCGTCGTCTGTTACCCGGGAACGATCATTCGCAACAACGCCTGATACACTTTGTACGATGATTAAATCGAATACACTAAACTCGCACTCGATCTTTTTTTTTTTACTTCAATTATCACTTAGGTAAAACTTTTCTTACTTTTTTTCTTCTCTCTTATTATTTTTTTCTTTTAAATCATTTGTTGTGTGTTTCTTTACTTACATTCTTCGCGACCGCGTTAGCGCTCCTTAGCATTAATAGTACTAAGATTTCTTTCTCTTTTTTTTCCATCTCATTACCGGATAACTTGTAAATATAGTAAAACACATTGGGGCTGGGGGGGGGGGGCGGTAATTATGCGTTAACATGGCAACTAATTAATTGATAGCCTTTGTTACACTGTCTGGGGTCAGACCGAGTTGCGCGATTTTTTTTTTTTTATGTACAAATTCGTTTCAGCTCCGGTGAACTTTTACTTTTATTTTCTCTGCTTTCTTTTACTTTTGTCACGGTCAGCACAGAAAACAGATCTGTTGCATTTTTGTGTGTGTGTGTGTGTGTTTTTTTTTTTCGACGGTTGCGATTTAAGATATTCTTACGAGTAGAAATGCCATTACAAATCTGTACATTAGCTTACGTCAGATGATCGTTTTATCAATGATTTTATGTTTAGTGCTCGATACGGAAATAAAAAAAGAAACATGACGGCTACGCTGTTGGATGCAACGATGAAACCTATGGAAGGACCGAGAAAAAAAAATCATAACAATAATTAACAATTACGATCGATCGCTAGCGAGGAACGAAGTGACCATCGTGAAGCAGAGTCAGAATGTGGAATTATCGGTGAAATGATGGCTCGGCTAAGAGTCTCGAAGATTTCCCGAGCAAATAGCGTTGGCCGATTATTCAACATTACGAGTCTGCAATTGGACCGCTACAAGTAGTCGCTACGTTCGCCTCTGGAGATCCTCAGTTATGTTACACAACGGACAAATTAATTTTTTTTTCCTTTCAACTGACGATAACGACTGATCACACGATGAATGTGATTCGTTAAAAGTACGCGGATACATTACAGAATCTGTTTGCTGACCGTGAAATGCATTGTCCTTAAACGCCGGGGCTCGATATCGTCCCTCAGTGTTTTCGTCGATGTGTCGAAGTCCGACCGAAAAAAAAAGAAATTGTTAAAAACCAAACACGAGCCAGATTATAATAAAAACTGTTAGATGGTTGGTTCGTCGAAACGTTCGTTCTGACGACCGTGACGACTGCGTCTGCTACTTCATGAAGCAGAGCAAATTTCGAACGCCCAAGCCGTTGCAGCTCGAAATTCAGTATCGTTCGCGTACCGATCGCCATCGAACTGCAGAGTCGCTGCTTTGTGAATTTTCTTATACTTCTTTTTTTTTTTTAATTTTATGCTGAATTTTTCGGGAGCTGAATTTAATGATTCCGAGTGTGTATCTAAGTTTCGCGAATAAGAAAAAATAAAAATGTTTCGTTTGTGATAATGATGATTGTTCCCTCGGTCGTGAGCGGCTGTTTGTCGAAATGCTTCGTAAACGTTCGTGCAACGATCGAGATCGAACCGACTCCTCGCAAATGGCTCGACGGTATTGAATACTCGGAGCTTGCTGGCAGCTCTCGTTCTTACGCGTGCATTTTGTTTTTCTCTGTTCCTTCATACGCCTGTATTGTTTTATCGTTTGATTTTTTTTTTTTTTTTCCGAGGGAATTTACATTTCATTCATCGTGTTGGGACCTTCCAAACCACTGGAATAAACTACTGTTTTCCTTCAAATTTACTATCTCTTTACACAACATAGTCGTACAATAGCGTGTAAATTCTTATTTACCTTATTTAAGAAAGTTCAAAGTTTCTTGTTTTTTTTTTTTGTTTTACAAATCTATCATCGTCCCTCGTTATTACGTTTTTATCTCTCTCTCAATCTCTTTCTCTCCACGCGTCCCCTTTTATTCCGCACCCTTCGTCCTTTTTCGTACCGCGTTAATTCTTGTCGTGTTTCTTTTCTTCTTTTACTGTACACCGTTTAGCACAGACAGGCGTGTAAACGTCCACCACACACTACGTTTGTTGTTGATGTTGTTTTTGTTGTTATTGTTGTTGTTGTTTTTTTTTTAAGCACCCCCCCTCAAAGTACCTGGCCTCTCGCGGATACTCGAAGGTTTCGCTTCATTTTTCAGTTTCGATCGATGTATTCATCGTTCTTTAACGACGGATCAAAACAACCTTGGATCGACTCGAGGGGGCCTGATTGGGGGGATAACGGCAACGGCGATCGATAATCGCAGCACACGTGCTGCTGTCCTGTGGTTCGTCTACTATGACAGTCGCTGCCGCTTCGGCGAGGGACTCAGCTCCGAGTCTTCGTCCTCCTCGTCCGAGTCCCCTTCGTAGTCGACCAAACCCTGAAAAAAAAATGTCGAGTTGTGCTTTGTAATTAAAATTTTTTTAATATATTTTTTTTCGTTGAAGAAGCGGACAAATAAAGTGGTTTATCGTACGGTAGGACAAAGGGTCCTCTAGGCACATACATACAGAAAAATTATCATCCCAATATGAATAAAAAGATACAAAGATGAAAATAAAATGCACATAATAAAAACAATAATCGCAGCCCCTTGTAAAATTAAGATGAACATAAAACGGAGATAATGATGACATTAAATAAAATAAGGATGATACGATGCTAAGTCAGGAAGCGATTTTTTTAGTCATTACTTATTAGTTAGAAAAATATATATATTTTTCTTTTAATTTAATTATGAGTTAGTTATTTCTACGTTTCTACATTTATATTTCGGTAATGCTGTATTCGAAATCATACGCCTAGTCATATTGTGATCTCGCAAAGAAGTTTATGAAAAAGTGTAATAATGTAAAATAATGAATAATAATGAATTTGTATATATTATATACTGTGAAACAGGCTACAAGCTATATCTGTGAAATTTTATCCGAACTGTAAAAACTGCAAATGTAAAAGGGTTTGTCCCGTAAATAGATAAATGAATAAATAATTGGTCAAGGGATTGGAAATCTGTCAATAAATGAATAAATAAACAAACGATGAGTCAGTTACTTACGGAACGTCTGTGGGAAAATGAAATTAAAGAGGCGTTGGTACTTTTTTGGTACTTTTCTTACCTTCTTGAATATAGTTGTCCCCGCTTTTTCCACAACGCCGTCGGTCGAGCTGGCGATTATTCCTGCGGATATTGAGGTGGTGTTTACCGTCGGTGCGCTGTTGTTTATTTGTGGCTGCTGCGCTGCCGAATTATTGTTGGCAGTATTGTTATTGAGAACAGTCTGTTGCTGACCCTTCGGATCCGCGGGCATCGGATTGGGCGCCGGATTCGGCGTGGGCGGCTGCTTCTTCGCTGACGCCGGTGGCACGAGATCCGCCGCCGCGGCCGGCACAACCGCCTCGCCCTCGTCAAAGTCCTCCTCCTCGTTGAACCACATCTCCTCGTCCTCGTCAAGCTGCCGTTGGTCTCGTCTGTACCGACTGTTCCTTAGTATCGAGGGTACGCTGTTAGTGAAGAAATAAATCGATGGTAGATTTCAGGCGCGGGCCGCATGTTTTTTTTTTTCATTCAATATCGATCCTAGGTTAATGCACCATTACGGTGAAAATTATATGAAAAATTGAACCAGAACCCAATTCGAAGGAAGTATAGAAATTTCTTTGAATAATAACAGCAATTTCTCGACTACTGTTGTTAAAGTTTTTGTTTAAAAAAAAGATGTTAATTTAATGGCGACCATTGAGTCGTTTGGCCCTGCATCAAAGTAATTCACTGTTCGTAATATAACAGAATTATCGGTACAAGACGAGAATTAAACTCCCTGCATCTGGATGGAAGCGAGATTTAAAAAAAATTAAATATCGACAATAGGTTAATGCACAAGTGTGGTAAAAATTATATGAAAAATCGAACAGGAGCCCGATTCCAAGTATAGCAATTTTTTGCTGTTCGGATAATAATAACAGCAATAACTCCACTTCTGATATTAATGCTGTGTAATAAAAAATATATATATATATGTTTATTTAGTCTCGACCCTTGAGTCGTTTGGTGCACACATTCAGTATCAGTGCATCGAAGTAATTCACTGATAGTGCGCTAAATTTCGTTGGCGAAGAAGAAAAAAAAACGCGAAAATCGCAATTACAACACAGATAAGAGTATGTCGGTTGTCGTGCAAACATACCTCTCCAAACTCAGAGTAGCTCTATCACGATCCTTAAGTTTATCTTGATGCTGTTCGTACCTCAATTTTAGCGCCTTAAACGTTTGAACATAATCAATAGCCTCCAACTCCTTGGAGAAATTTTCCACGACGTGCGAACACAAAGACTTGATATCTTCCTGTTAAAAAAAAAAAGAACATCGAAAATTAGTAAACACCGAAGAATCGGAAAATTTGTGTTTATCAGAAGTTACAACAAAAAAAGAGCGTTATTGCTTACCAATTTGATAAATTCGAACATCTCGAGAATCGCCGAGTCCAATAGATTGTATCTGCCGTTGTTCCGTACGAAAGCGTCGAAAACAGGGGCGAATAAATTTCCCTTTATGATGTATCTGTTGTAAAACTCGTCCTTCAGCGCAATGATTTTTCTCATAAACCTCAGTGCGCACAGTACCAAAAACGTGTGCGTTGATTTCATCAGTATAAGTATTCTTCTCAGGAGGTCCTTGTTCAAAATGCAATTTTTAATTTGGTACATGTGATGCTCGACGCAGAAGGACAGAAGTTCGAGTATCAAGCCGAGTAGTTGTACGGTTCTGTAGTCTTCTCTCGCGGGTTTGTCGCCGACGGTGTTGGCGAGCAGGGGCTCGATGAGGGTAACGATGCTGTTCTTGTAGAAGTAATTGAGAAAGTCAGTCTTCTCGGATTTATTGACCGAAGCGAGCATGTTTTCGGGATCGAGAAGAAGGCGAAGAACACCGGCGAGCTGGACCGCACCGCCAAGTTCGGGATCCGTGTCGCCGACGAGCTGAGCGACGACGACGTTTATCAACATCTGCTCCTGCTCGGTGTTGTTTATCTGCTGAAGCGTGTAATCCCTAACGACGCTCGGCGAATATTCGACGATGTAGGTCAGTATGTCTATGCTCGCCGTTTTCGTCTGGGCGTCGTTTATTGCTAGCGTTATCTCGAGTGCCGGCAGTATGCCGAGGGCCGTCAGGGTTCTGTAGAAAGCCTCCTTTCCCTGCGGCTGTAGATTCTGTGAGAAATTACAAAATTCCTTGAGGAACAGTACCAGATCGCGCCTCTTGCTGATCGACGTCGTGTCGTCGGTCAATTGGCGAAACAATTCCGTTAGAAACCTCTCGTCGTCCTGTATCAGTGTTACTATCTCGACCTTATTGAAAAATATAAAACTACTCAGTGTACTGAGCATGTTGTCCTCGAATACGCTCGGCGTTGGCAGGACTACGTCCTGTATGTACTGGACGCGATAGGTCTGATGAATTTTAGCTAATAATTCGGCGTTCGTTATCGGTATAGCCTGCTTGAATCTCGCCAATTGACGAAGGTACTCCCTGTGCCTCTTCGGCTGTGGTAACGACGGCTCGTACTCGAGACAACCGACGACGTCGAATATTGTGTCGTCGCTGAACATCACCTCGAAGAGGGCGTTTTTGTTAAGTAAGAAAATATTTTTGAATATGTCGTAGAGATGATGCAATCCCTCGATGTTCTCGAGATCCTCGCACGTGTGAAAGAGGTTTAGGAGCTTTCTTATGTATCCCTCCGTTTCTAGCGCCATCGCTAATTTCTCCTTTCTCATCGGCGATGACAAACAATTGCCTATCAGCTCGTTTATGTCCTCGAGACGGCCGAGCTCGCACGGCGGTAATTCGATCGGCGGCGCCGAATCCGACATGTCGTCGAACCTCTCGTCCTCCGACTCCTCGACTATGTCCTGCGTTATCTCCACCGATGGATCTTTTCCTTGAACCTGGCATATCTTCTCCCATATCTCGTCGCAGCCGGCCTTCTCTTGAAAACTGAGCGCCAAATCGAAATTGTCACCCTCCGACCACACTATCAAGGTGTCCTGTGAACAAAGACATTTTTTTTTTCGTATAATTGTGGATGATCTGTTTGTCAAGATTTGTAAATAAAACCAATTGGGAATTGAGGATTTTTTTTCTATAATCTTAACTAAGGACGGTGTTGCATTGGGATTTTGCATTGATTGATACTTCAGAGACCTTACTCCTAAAACGTTAAAAAATATTTAAAAAATAATACTGATGGAATCATTCATTATTCATTTGAGAGATTGTCACCTTTTTTATTATTTTAATTTTGAAATAAAATATCCAGAGTCGACTGGGAGATGAATACATGATTATAGACATATGTACAAATAAATGTTATAATAATTATCGATATAACACAAAAAAATCAAACTCCCAATATCCGCATGGAATACTTTTTCGAGAAAGAACGCGAAAAAAGGAAAGATGAAACTTTAAATAAATAATAAATGAAATCATGTTACAAAAATCTACTACTAATTGGGCTGGGAGAGCGCAATGCACTAAAATGCACTAAAATATATATTGGGAAGTGTTCGAAGTTTTAGAAACTGTTACCCCTATTTTCATATGTAAAAGTGTATGAACGATGCAAAAGGGACTCCGTTAGCAAACGAGAAAATAACTAGATAATTAAAAATCGACACTCATTACCGAATAATACGAAAAAAATGCAAATATAGCCACATAAAATGAAACAAATATCTGGGTGGTCAAGGCAACTGTTTTAGAATTTAAAAAAAAACATAAATAAAAATAAATTAATAGTTCAAGGTCCTGTCTCAGTACTGGACAAATCCCACCGTATCGCAAAACCATTTACTGCATCGTTTAAAACCAAAAAGTCAGCCTCTGCGGCTACATTCAAGTTGGGAGGCGATTGAAAAAAAACCTTTGCCAATACGCCACACAATAACTTATTAAAAATAACATTACTTCGGAAAAAAATCAATTCTGAAGCGTCAACAATTAACCCTTAAATTTCAGTTACATCGTGAATGGTGAAATAGTTTTTATTTTTTAAAAATCAGCGAATACATCTGCGAATTATCAAGGTCGGAGAAACAGCATCCTTAAGCCCTCTGCTTTCTGCATTATCGACCGTGCAAGGACAACATTTTTGCTCCGAGAAGCGACCCCCGAAAACTTTTCTACAAAAAATGAACAACTACAAAATAAAACCTTTTTTTTTACATTTCATGCGACTCAAAAACAATTTCGAAGAATGAAGATGATGTCAACTTTTTAACCTGTTCTTTCCGATACGTCATTTCTGAAGCGTCGACAATTTAACCTTTAAATTTCACAGTTACATCGTGAACGATAACATAACTTTTTATTTGAAAACAAAACAACAAAAAAACCAGCAAATATATCTGCGAATTATCAAGGTCATAGAAAGAGCATCCTTAACCCCGTCGCGCTCTGCATTACCAACCGTGCAAGGATAACGTTTTTGCTCCAAAAACATCGCCCCAAAAACTTTCGCACAGAAAATAAACAACTACAAGATAAAAATCGTCAGTTTTTTTTTTTGCATCCTTTGCGACTCAAAATCAATTATTGTTGTCGACGAATGAAGATGATGTAATTTTGTGAACCTGTTGTCTCTCTGAAGCGTCAACCCTTAAATTTCATCTCTAAATCGTGATTGGTAATATAATTTTTATTTAAAAAAAAACAAAAAAAAAACAAACAGCCAATTATTAACATCAGAGAAAGAGCATCCTTAACCCCTTCACTCTCAGCATCACCAATCATGCAAGGACAGCATTTTTACAAAAAAACAAACAACTACATTTAGGATTTTATAATTACAATAAACTAATATTTAGGATTTATTGTATATTACTTGTTTGTTTGTTTATTAAACGGATTTCTCCTTTACAATAGTTTTTTACTTTAACGTATAACTAATATATTCAGTATATAAGTGTTATGTATCAGCATTATATACTGATTGTAAAGAAGAAACCCGTCAAAAATAATAAAACAAATCGAATTAAAAAAAAAAAGTAAATTATCAAGGTCAGAGAAAGAGCGTCCCCTTCACTCTCAGCAGCACCAACCGCGCAAGGACAACATTTTTACAAAAACAAACAACTACATTCAGTATTTAACAAATACGATAAATATTTAGATTTATTACAAATTATAATAAATTGTAAAGGAGAAATCCATCAAAAGTAACAAATGCAATAAAAAAAAACTACAAAATATATATTTTTTTTTTTTGCATTTCATGCTACTTAAAAACAATGTTACTCTTATCGACGAACGAGAGTTATATAAAATAATTTTTATGAACCTGTTGTTTCTGATACGCGGTGTCCGCCTGAATTTTGCTCTCCAGCAGAAGCGATCCGTCGCTCTCGGCTCTGACGAGCAGCGATATTCCCTTGAGTCGATCGACGTACGACGAGGATACGTGTCCGGTGCCGCGGTCGTCCCACTGTCTATCGGCGTTCAAAGCGTACAGCTTAACTCTTCTCCGCGTGTCGGTCATCTTGTGAGAGAATAAGTCGCGCCTCTGGTATTTTTTTCCTACGGCCAACTAACTCGCATCACTTCGATCTCCTTTTATTATTATATATACGTATATATATATATATATATATATATGCGTATGTGGCTCGAAAATGTTTAAGTCCTCGTTTTCACTCGACTTTCCTCGCTCGATCAAAGTATTTCTGCGATCTCGGGATGAACCTACGCGCCTACAAGGAGAATCTACTCCGAATCACAATTCCATCCGGTCCTTCGTAAAGGTTTCGGCGCGCGCGAAACTCGTTCACTTTTTTTTTTATCAACCCCTCTCTAACGGCGCCGCGCGTTCGCTACGGATAGGAGGAGCGCTTAAAAATCTTCAGTATTAACATATAGTTCGAAGCTCGCATGTTCCCTATATATTAAAAATAAAAACAAACGAAACTATCCTCTCTTTCGTCTATCACCGATACTGTGTCACTCCGAGGATCGTTCGTACCGCATCTTGACGACAGTTACAAGGCCGGAGGATTGGACGCAGCGAGCCACGGCGAACTTTTATCATTGACTCTCGTCTCCCTCCTGACGAGCGAAGATTTTTTTTTCGCGAATTCTTTTAAATCGTCGATTCTTTACAAACTGGACACGAGAATTATGCACTTCGAGGCGACAGCGGTGTTTCCGCGTGTCGGGACTCGACGCTGCCAGGCACGTCGTCGACGTCGCGGGAGGAAGAGGTGCAAAAAAAAAAAAAGAAATAAAACCTTTCAACTTTTATTAGCCCGTGTGAGAAATTGCGCTCGTGCGAGAGATCTCGTTCACCGCGGTAACGGTACCTCGGTTCGGCGAGAAAGACGGTACACCTGACGAATTGATTCGTCCGTGTCTCGTTGTTATTTTTTTTTTTCTTTTTTAATATATATTTTATCGTTATACCCGAAGGTAAAGGGGAGAGGAAGAAGTGCAGGAGAACTGTTTCCGAAACACCGAATAATTGGCACGTATACGAGAGTTCGGTGTATATTGTTTACGGCGAGTTATGTTTATGCGCTCGTTGCATAAGCCCGAAATTTATAGTTTGTGGCGGAGTCCTAGGTTTACGGACGCGCGGGAAACTCCGTTTAGTTAACTCTAAATAACTTTATATTGTTGTTGAATCGAGGATGAAAAAGTTTTAATGAGGGTTAATCGCGAGTTATCGACGCGTTAGAATGGCGATAACTCGACGACGACGGCGAAAACTCAACCCGGTCGTCGATCCCCCCGCAAAGACGAACCTTTACGGCACCGCTGTGTACGGATTCACCGAGCGGTATCGCGGGCACACGGCAACCGAACCGTTGATCTTCTCTTCTTCGGCGAGAGACGAAGACCCACGAGGTATCGAACTACTTTCCACGAGTTACCGATGATTCCCCAATGCCAAGCATCGTTGTTCCTACGTCCGTCTGTGCTCTCGATATTTACGCTAAAATTGACGTAGACACTGGACAGCCACAACACTACATTCCGCCATGTTAGATCACAACAACGCGCCACGGGGTCCACCGGGCCCGACTCACGGATGTGCCCGCGCTGTTTGAAAGATTATCTCGCTTCGCGGATGCGATCTATTCGCCTCCCGTTCCTTTTCCCCACGCGTCTTATCGACGATTTCGTGGATCTCTTCGAGGCGTGGTTAACGACAAGGATCGCGAGAGATCGTCATTTCTTCTTAGCATAGTGGAGAAAGGAATCCCGGCGTAAGCTCCGAGGCGAGGATCGTTTGATACAGGCACGAAAAATAGGGATAATTATATCTTTGCGTTCGATCAATAGATGCAGGGAGACGGTCGCTAATCAAGATCGCCACTTGCTCGGCTTGATCTCCCACGCGGATAGGCAAAGCGCCGTGGAATGTACTTTCCATTCTTGGAAATATGATTTATTATTCAGTAATTGTGTGAAATATTCGCCCGAGGAGAGTTCGTTAGCCGGGAATCCTCGCGCGTATACTTTTTTTTTTTTTTGTATCTACTGTATCTGCGTGTGTACACGTCATTGTAATTATCGTGCTGGCAAGGCCATCTTTGTAACACGCGTAGCGCCGTAAACCCGAGTTCGAGTGTCGATATGTAGTTATGAGAATATTGCAAGACAAAAAAATGTATCTCGAGCGGAGAACTGCTGGACGTTGAAAACGTTCTCGCGAGGCACGAGATCGCAGCCAGTGGAAAATTCGATGAATTGTAAATCGCGAATTCCTCGAGAGTTTTGTGCAGTATTGTGAAAATACGTGGCACGCATTTTTTTTTTCTTACGCCGTTGAAGAATTCTATACCGTGGTTTCCTCCTTTCTAATAATAAATGTGGCTGTAGGACACGACCTCGCGTAAAATAGGAACATTTTTTCGTCGTCAAGTTATCGCTAATTTTCTGAACGAGCTGATTCGCCATGTTGGGCGCTTGCTGGCCGCTGTTTGGCCTGTCGGAAGCAAGTGACTGGAAACTCCCTAGATCGTCAATGCTTCGCGATAAATTTTTTTGGAGCATCAAAATACTGATTTATCAAGCGAGCTGTAGATATTAATTAGATAACTGGACGGAGACGAACAGTTTTTATGTAAAGTTATAAAGATAATGGCAGATTTCTCTAGCTAAGGTCATGTGAAATTCCGCGGTCGGGAATGAAAACTGTAATGCTATTTTTTGAAGCGTGCTCAAACTTTAGGCAAAAGGCTTCCAAAAAAATAGGATCCCACTAAATAACTGATAAATGCACTGGAATACTGTTCCCAGTACGCGCTAAAGCTTCGGCAACCTTGGCAAAAGAGCATTAGAGTTTTCATTACCGACCGCGGTATTTCACTCGTCCTCAAATCTTAAGGGGAAGTGAAACAGCTGTGCGTGCGGGAGAGATCGTTGCAATTTTCAAATTAACTTTATTCAATGGTGCGAATTTTTATAAGAAAAAAATGAATTCGTGCCGGATGCGAAATTACCGTGCGCATCGGGCTCGGATTTGCTTTTTCCTCAAAAAAATGTGCACCGTTAAGAAAAGTTCATTACAGTTTTCATTACCGACCGCGATATTTAACTTGCCCTTAACTATTGAAACTCGATCATAATTAAAGCGGACTAATAAAACGGTAACTCGAAAAATGCATGAAATGCAGAATCGGCGAGCAGAACAATACGAGAAACGATTGGGAGGGCACAATTATATAAAAATTGTTATAATTAATTGAACTCGAGAACGATGATTACTTTGTATCAAACAGCTTTTTTCTGCGAGGGATAATTACACAATAATTCGCCATTATTCGACACAATGTGCATAAATTTAAATAGACAAATAGGTTTATTACACATGGTGATTGTTAATTGGAATTCCTATTTTACAGCCACGCAACTATAATAGTGTGTCATAAAACCGTCATTCGTGCCGTCTCGATTCAGCGGGATTCATCCGATAACGAAATCTTTTCTGAAGCCAAACTTTCAGTTATCTTTTTTGGCGCATCCCGAACTGTCCTTGGCTTATGCGAATGATCGGAACGTTCCAATTGATCCTCGACTATTCTCGCGCCAGTAGGACAATTACATTCGCGAAAATATTCGTTCGTTATGTCAACCCTTTGAAGCACACTTTGCATCTCTACCGCGTCATTAAACGATTGTATCTTTTAAACGACTCGGCGAAATGTTTCTACGTCTTTAGTAGGTCAATATATATTTTTTATCCAACTTTTGGTTCCAAGATAATTTTTTTTCGCTTTAAAATGGCGTTTATGGTGCTTCAAAGGACGAACTTAGTTTTACCAGGTTACTGCGCAAATAAGGTCAATGCCCGATAAACTCGAATCAAACGGCGATTCGATCATTCTTTACACCTTCAGTGTCCTTCGTAGAGAAAAAAAAAATTATATTACCTTTTCGTACTTTATCTACATGTAAAATCGCTATGTCGCGTAGAGCAAACGATGGAAGAAGCACCGGAGAGCGCGAAGCTCTCTGGTTCGAGGGTCAAGAATACAAACGAGTCTCAGAGTTCCAACGAAATTGTGTGATTGGATGATCGAGCGAAGTGATCGTTAAGAACCGATTGAAGAAAAAAAAATAGCATTTCATTGATGAAGAATTCGAATATGCAGTTTGTGCCGATCGGACTTAATCGATTTTTTTTACTGGGAAGAGAGTGAAGGCTCGATTTAGTCCTTACGATTCACAGCCGTGAATTGCCCAAAGAATTTTTGAGTTTGAAAGGGAGAAAAAAAAGAAAATTGCGTCACGTTCGACCTATCTCGTTTCCCAAATCTATCAATTTGCCTGTTTCAAATCTTTCAGCGACTACCAACGTAAGTTGTTCGCGCTGAATTAATTACTCTCGTTCGGTCAGCGTGGAGATAGGATTTCCAGCGTTTCGCCGATTCGATAGACTTTTATCACATAACGAAAGCTTAGTGTTTTGTTTTTTTTTTTTTGTTTTGTTTCTGATATTTTCGTTTTTAATCTGCCGCAGGTTGCACAGAGAATTTTTGGAGTCTTCGCTTTCTCAGAGCCGCCTGCTCGACGTTCGTCTCCTCGTCGGCCCTCGACGTGGATGGTAACGGTCCGTCCGTACTGCTGCCCGATCTCGTGGATTCGTCGTCGTTCGATGTACTCGCGTTCAGCGTCGTCGGCTCGTCGACGATCTCCGTCACTGGATCTGCGCTTTTCGATGGCTCTTTGCTAACCGTCTCTGGCATTTGATTTATAACGGTTGCCGCGGTCGGAATTGGAATGCTGGAAGCAAAATGGTAAATTTTAGAGGATGCGCTTGACGATTTAACAGGCAGTGAAAGAAATTAAAGCAAATCGATCGTAGATAATTAATGGAGAAAATCATTTTTCTTCTCGTCATGACTTAATAAAATTTTACGAGCTGCAATGTCGCACAAACACCGCTAGAAACTGCGATGTCACAAATGGCCAGACTGGGCAATCAATTCTCAGCACTGAAGTGGAGTATAATTAACTTTCACAGATCGTTAACTTAAGTGTTTCAAACTTTTATAAATAAATACGAAGCTAAGAGTTTTTAGCTTTTTCTACTTTGATAACTCGTCACTCCGGAGATCTAATATTTAGGATTAATTGTATATTATGTTCTGAATATAAAGGAGAAATCCCTCAGATAAATTAAATAAAAATTAAATTTTTATGGCAAAATGAAGCCATAAAAAGGCGATTTTTATTCCGATAAATTTCCGCATTACCATTTCAAAAAAAAAACTCGTTTTTTTTTTTCAAACTCACTTGGCCGTTGCGGCGGCGGTCTGATATTGATTCATCATCGCGTTCGCCGCATCCAACAAAAGTTGGACCCTCTGCAACGTTTGTATTCGGGTCTCGACGGCTTGCCGAAGATTTCCCTCCATCGCTCTGAGCTCGTCCTCGCTCAGAGTGGAGAGATTCGGCGGAGGCGTTGGAACTGGCGGTAAGGGCACCGCAGTGGGGAAAGGCGGTGCGAAGAATGGCATGTTGGTCGGCGGTGGCAAACGCCCTTGAGCTATCGCGGCCCTCAGGTCAGCCACAGTCCTGATATCTGGCGTCGGAGCTGCCAAAAAAAAAAATATATATAAATAAAATCGACCGATGATATTCTCTTGTTGGGGACAAGTTGGATCGCGCCGATTCTGTTGAATCTCGAAGCGAAATTCTCACCATCTTGATTGACACCAGCTTGGGGCGCCTGAGGTGTCGGCGTTGGTCCCTGCGGTTGATTCTGAGGCCGCGGTTCCGCATTTGCCGTCGCCGGTCTCAAAATATTCAGCCTGCAGGTGGGGCAGGTCTGTTGACGTTGAAACCAGGATCGCAGACACGCCGTGTGGAATATGTGATTGCACGGCAGCTTTTTACTCGCCGATACCATTTCCTCCCTATAATAGTATTTGGATTGTTCAGTTCAGTCGTTTAATTCCCATTTAACGTTTCAGTACGAGGACAATTGCGTGTAAAAAAAATATAATAGTTCACGGACGAAAACAATTGCATGTAAAAAGAATTGAATACTTCAGACGAGGGCAATTGCATGTAAAAAAAATTGAATATTTCACGGACGAGGAGAATTTCATGTTAAAAATTGAATATTTAATTTACCTGCATATTATACAGACGTTATCCGCTGCCGCGAGTTCCTCGGGTGTAGCGTCCGGATAAAACGTGTTCATATTTCTTATCGCCCTCCGCGACATTACGATGTCTTGGAAGGCTTTTTTGAAATTACGCATCGTGTAATACATCGGTCGGAATGCGAATAACGGTAGAGTGTAGAGCTTGACCATAATCGCTACGAAGGACACGTACAGAATGACCTGAAAGTATATTCAGTCTTATTAAAAAAAAAGGTTTGCTCGTTTGTGTTTTCGAGCTGTAATCTAAAAAAATATACAAAAAATGTGCACATGCAGCATTCTTAAAATCTTGCCAAATATTAGCATTATTGTACTCGTAATTGTTAAAAAATCGTTGACAACAGCAACATTTTTTTATTACCATTTAATTTTTGGATTGGATTTTAAATGTTTCTTTAATAAATATGTTATTATTCAGTTAAACCGCTCAAAATAATTATCAAACTTTTATTTTATACCCACAGATATAAAATAAAATCTGTATCACAGATGTAAAATTTGTGTTATTTTGTATCACAGACATAAAATCTGTATTAAGCGTTTCGAGAATTTATCAATTGTGCGATACCTTGAAAAATCCGATGACAAGTTCCGTGTATAGCAGGAACACAGGCTTGTTTTCCCAGGGGCCTTCGCTTTGCAGATCCGCCGTGTGAAGCATGTACTTAACAATTATATTCAACACCACGGTCAACAGTATCGCATATTCGAATCCAAAGACCAGCTGCACAGACGCTCCCTTCGCCTGAGTCGAATTGTACGCGTATTGGATCATATTTAGGTTTATCAGTCCAAGCAGAAACAGAAGCGTACTGACCCTCAGGTGAAAGAGCCATGTAATCACAGGACTTCTTTCCATCTGAAAAAAAAAGTTCAAAAACATGCTGCATTTTTGTTCACATTTGAATTATTATCTAAACTATAAAAATTGCAAATATAAAAGGGCTTGTCCCGTGAATAAATAAAATAAATAAATAAATAAATAAATAAATAAATAAATAAATAAATAAATAAATAAAACACTATTTATCAAAAGTTGCAATATTTGATGTTTCTTACATAGTCCACACGATCCTCGGCCAGCCAGTGGAACGACTTGAGAAATAGCAACAGCGTGAACAGAGCTATGAATTTCGGACTGAAGTCGTCTCTGAACACAGTGAAAGCGAGGCACGTTTCAGTAACAGCGTACCAAGCTTTCTCGACCAGGTGCTGCAAGGACACAAAGTTCACCAGTTTCCTATCGTCCTTGAAACGCAAAATATTCTGACGAAAATACTCACTTCCAGCTCGGCCGCTCGCAGATTCCCAAAGAATATTTTTCTCAGTACTGTATTGGTCATAAACACGATTATCAATCCCTGTACGTACATTACCTAAAAAAAAAAAACCCACACAAACAACGATAACTGACGTGGCGGAAGAAAAAAGCCTTTATTGAAAAAAATCCTTAAATTCGAATTTCTCGCGATCGACAAAAAAATGTAGAGCAATCGGAGAGTGAAGATTCGACGGTAAATAGTTTGAAAGAGAACTCACAGCCATACTGGGATTCGACTTGGTTATGTAGACGACGGAAGGATAGAATTGTTTCTTCTGATAATAAGCGTTGCTTATAACGGCGCACGTAAGCGCGACACTGATGAGCATTATTCCAGCAGCCCTCATCTTTAGTTCCGAGCCACGGGGGGCTTCAACGCGTATAAACAATGTATATTTTATATTTATTATCAACCTAGAGCACTCTATTACGTTTCGACATCTGAGCTGGAAAGCGCTGACAGTTCGGTCGTGTTATCGGACGGTGATTCGAGAAACTACAGTGGGACACGTACGTGTTCACCGTTCGGCAGCGATCCGAAACCTTATTTCCACATCGTCCAATTACGCGTTTCGATTGGTCCGCGTCGTCGTCTGCGGATAACGACCCACGTGTTTAACAAATTTGGCGACGAAATTTTCGCGATCATCAAACTCCTTAGTCTGACGATTAATTCCTTTCAATGACTCAAACCGTGCAAACGACGCGAGACAGTCCTTAAGTTTCGCCGTGGAAAGGTCGCGCGCAATTTTTTTTCTCTCCACCGTTTAAAATTTCATCGCAAACGTACATGCGGTGCGATCTCATTGGTTACGAGTCCTAACACTTGTACTTGTATTTGCGTTTGACTGGTAGCAGGCGCGATTATTTACGAAGTGATAAAACCGCTCCACGGTCTAACGACACTCGGCCTTAGATCCGAGGATGGGAGACATAAGGGAGCGAAGAGACAAGGCCGATTACTCGAAAGCTCTCGCCGATCGCAGGAGAATTTCCATAAAGCAGTGGAACGTCGAGTACTTCTTCAAAATAATCGGTACATCACAAACTGCCGAAGAAATCTTAATTTTCTTCATCGATATATCTTTACCTTTCGACGATCGTTCGAGAATGCCACGGTTTTTGTTGTACATTTTTTTTTAGACGAGGACCTCCAAGATTTTTTGAAACACGACCGATGTCACAAATTAGCCGATAAATATCTGATCGCCATGGTATTCATGTATTTTCTCAGGGCGTCGTTCCTCCCTGAGGAATACACGTGCTTCAACTTCTTCGTCGCACTGTAAGCACGTGGCGCTTGTTTACGCATCTGCGACCCGAATGACCTCTGTTTTGTTTGCGCTTGTTCGTTGACTCTCGATTGCTCGTGGTAACAGAAGACTTTTGTTTCAAAGGTATTTGGCCCACGACATGGAGGAGGACGACGAGGACAATCGCGCGGCATTGTTGCTTGCGCCCGATTACGTGTGGTCGTGCTCCGCCCTGCTACGTAGTCGCGAGGAGCTCTTCAAGAGAATGGGATATCGCGCTGTTGTTTCACGCGCCTGCTGCGAGGTCGTGATGGACGTTACGAACCCGAAACACTCCGTGTGGCGGAGGCAGAGGAGTCCCGTTCATGCCGGAGCTACTCCCAGGTTTCATAGGTAGTATTTTATAAAAAAAAAAAAAAATTGTGAATCGAGCGTGTAAACGAATTTTTTAAATTTTTCAGAGTCCGAAGCGTGTGTCCCAATTGTATGGATCTCGCGTCGCCCGACTCGGCATAACGAAAAAAAAATAGGTCGCCTCAGCGATACTTCTCTTATTTCGTAAGCACCAAGCTCTTAGTCTGAACTCCATTTTAAGACTGAATCAAATGAGAGTTAGAACTCTCATGCTTTGTTTTAAATGTAGCCATATTATTTATTGCGAGTACAAAGAGAAAGTACAATTGATGTGATTACAGAAAAAGCAAGAAAAAAAAAAGTGATGTATAATTTATTACGTAAAGATAACACACCGAATATGTAATATTCAGTGTTCCTACATTTCTCTCTTCCACATTATACGTTAAAATTAATATATACGTTAAAATTATTGATGTATAAAAAAAAAACACATAGAAAAAAAGTACAATAAAGTCTACGAGCGGACCATCGATGTTCTCATTCTTGTCGATTATGCGTCGAAATAACGGGAGTTGATAGTATCAAATACAGTCCGATGTTCAATGTCAAACGAGATACGACACAAAAATGAAACGTGCAAAATCTTACGGAGATGATCTTCGCAGAAGACTTCACTCGATCGCGAAAGAGTAAAAAAAAAGTCGATCGCGCTACAATATCGTGTACGAAAATATTATATTACAAATAAGATATTTTTCGCCTCCGCGTATATTCTTATCGATTTTTGAGCCCAATGATTCTTTTTCTTTCGAATATACTTTTCGGAGCCGAATTCGAAGAGTCGAAGCATCGACGCGATGTTTCCGCTCCGTCGAATCGCGCTTCCGCAGATGAAAATATTTTGCGCCTTTAGTCTTTGCGGACGGAAAATATTCTCTCAAGGTTCGAGTTTATTTATATTATTTATAATTCTACGACAAACATGGCACTTCGGTACTCACTCCAGAACTTCCCACTCACGCCTCTCTATCAATTCATCGGTTTGCTCAATTGTCTGGATTTCAGAACGACTCTCGGACTCTGCCGTTTCGGTGTTCCCAGCGTCGGAACGGCCTTCATGGGGGTTCTTCGCGTGTCGACTGCGGGTCTGCGAGCCAGCGACCTCGCGCTCTTCGGCGTCTTCACGGCGAGAGGTCTTTTTATATGCGGTGTCTTGCAATTGGCATTGGTCGCCATATCAGGATTATAGATATTGATATTCGTCTCCTGCAAATTCGTATTAACAGCAAATGCGTGCTGTACGGGCGGAGATCTCGAGAGCTTGTTCTCTCTCGTGTGCACGCTCGAGTTCGAGCCGCGCTCGATGAACCGATCGTCCTTGATCTTCATATTAGCCTTCGCATTGTTCCGAACCATTTCTCGATTTTCCTGATCGATTTTCTGCGAATTGCGACGACTGTGGACACGCTTCTCGGTCGGTTGCCTCGACGTTTGCGGCGGGACGATCGTCAGTTCCATCTTTATCAGCGGCGAATAGTTCGGCGACGAGGCCAATCTCAATCTGGCGTTATTGTTTTTCGGGCTCTTGCAATTTTTCCGACGCGTCAGCGCAGTCTTTCTCGGCGACGTTGCCTCCAGTTCCAAATTTTTGATCTCCCTCACCTTCGGCATCTTCGCCGCTTGACTGTCGGCTCGCTCGTGCTTTCTCTCGAGTCCGGCGTCGTTCGAGCCCTTGCAGGTGTTCTCGTCGAACAACTTGGCTTTCGCGAGAACCATACCGGCGTTCTGAGTTCGAAGCTTCGCTATGGAAGCCCGACCGGTCTGCGGCACGGGCGTGTTGAAGTTCGGACGTCCCTCGAGCTTGAAATACCCCGCCGCGTCCTTCCACGAGATCGTCTTCTGCCTCCGCGCGTCGGGCGTCGCGCTCTCGTCGGCGGTCTCGTTCACCGTCACGTTCTGCTGACTGTTAGTTTTCTTCAGTTCCTTGACTCGATTGTTGAAGTACTGCGAATTGTCGATGAACTCGTTGCCGTGAAAGGACGAGGCGCGACGAACGTGGGGCGTGAGTTTGCTCGCCGGAGGCTCGAAGACGTCGTCGGTGGCGCCACCGTCGTCGTCGCTGAAGGAGCCGCGCGTGTGCTCGGCCGTGTGAGTTATCAGAGTGTGCAGTTGTTCATGGAGATAATTCAATCTGGCGTTCGTGTCGTCGCTGCACAGCGAGTCGTGCCGGATCTCGGTGTAGTAATCGGGCGGTCTTCCGCGTCCGCGTTTCGGCGAGGCGTAAGCGTTGTTCAGCTGGCTCGTCGCTTTGGCGCTGTTCTCCGCGTCGCTTCGCTGAGAAATGTGCCAGGAGGCGGTCCGGCTCACCCGTCTGCTGGACGGTTTGTCCTGCGAGCGCCTCCGCAAGATTCCGATCTTTCGGGCGCTCGGCGATCTTATGATCTTGTGCTCGCCCGAACGGCGGATCTTCAATTCTTTGCTGAGTCTCTTCGCCAAATGGTCCGCGGTCAAAGTGCTCTCGATGCTCGCCTCGCCCAACGTCTTCTCGTACTCGCTCTGCACGTTGCTCACGGAATTCGAGACGGTGCTCGACTCCGTTTCACCGGCGATGCAACCGAACTCCTGCGATATTCGCGACTCGATCGCCGATACTCTGCTCTTTATGTCCTCGTATTCGCTCTTTGATATTCTGACGTATTCCTCGCAAGGTCCGTTCAAAGCGATCGCGAGGTCTGAATCTTGATCGTTGGCGAATCCCGAATCTTCCGCTGATATCTGGAATTCTTGCGAAGACCTTCGTCGACTCGATGATCTGAGATTCTTTTCGTGCTTAGGAGTGTAGTTCGTCGTGTAGTCGCTCGTCGTGTTCGGCAACAGCGACGCGTCCAGCGATCGTCTGCACGTGCTCGGACGGCTGCGTTTCGTCGGTCGGTTCTCGTTCTCCGACGACTTTCCTTGAGCCTGCGAAATCGGATCTCCGCAGTCGTCGGATAGATTCACGTCGGCGTCCATGAATATGCGGTCGTAGTCGTCACGAACGTTCACGAGAGTCGCTGCTTTTCTTATCAATGGCGACGCTACGGATGATGGATTTTCCGTTTGAGTCTCTCGCTTCTTCTTCGTCGCCGACGAACTGCTCGCCGAACTCCAGCGTCTCTCGATGCACGGACTGTAAGCCTCGTTGCACGATCGCTCGGCGTCCACTTCGATGCTGGCGACCTTCTAGAATGCGCACGAATGTTAATAATATTAATTTTATTATTATATTATGACATATTTATTAATAATTATAGTAATATTACCGGTCGTTTATTTTATATTTTATTACAGAGCTGGGCGGTATTTCAAGTAATTTTGTTGCGATTTCAAGTAATTTTGTTGTGATTTCAAGTAATTTTGTTGCGATTTCAAGTATCAAGTACAGGTACTTTTTGCGTACATGGTCGTATTACGGATACTCGATGAGTAGCCTGACATACTGTTTCTATTAATAATATTATTATCTGTCTGAACTTTTTAATAAATATCATTTTAACGAGAATTTATTTTGTTTATTATTTTTACAATGTATATTTTTGAAAAACAAGAATGAACGTTTGCCGTTTTTTTATTAAATTTTGTATGAAATGTTTGTATGGATTTTTTTTTATTTATGAACAAAAGTGAAGAATATATAAAAGATTGCCTCAAAACGGCGAATTACTTTCCACCTTTTTTTTTAAAGCCTAGATAACCCTTACCACTACGAAACTAATTGCGAAAAGTACTTGGAAAAAGTACTTGTGATACTTTGTACTTTGGACTTGAAGTATTTTTTGGTACTTTGCCAAGCTCTGTTTTATCACGCCGATACTCGGATAAAATGTGTACTCGTACCTGTTTGCTTCTGGAAACAAATCGATCGAGGCTCATCCTCAGTTTCTTGGACTTTTCGACCTTCTCCATGACTCGCCTGCGTTAGAACAAAATTTTTATTGGAAACAAGAAACTTCTTCGTCGATATTTCGATCCACCATCCCAAAAAACCTCTCCGCAAAGCATACGAATTTAATTCTTACATTTCTGAATGCACCTTGTGCGATAAGTATTTTCGGACCTTCGACTTGTGCATCGGACTCCTGTCTCTAACGGGGCTGTGAATATTAAAATAATTCCAGAACCACAGTTAAATTAGTGTGCCAGGTTCTCAGATACCGAGGCGTTTGGATTTAAGGGCATGTGAAATACTGCGGTCGGTAATGAAAACTGCAATTTTTTTTTGTTCTTCAAAGGGGCCGAATTTTTTGATTATTTCAGTTCGAGGTCAGTTTCAGCACCCTTGAAGAATTGGCATTACAGTTTGTATCACGTACTGGACTCGGGCCGGGTGGGAAGGAGTTTTACATGCCCTTAAAAAAAACAAAAAAAAAATGAAGAAAAACCACACTGCATCCACACGTACTTTGGATTGCTAGAAACTGGAGATGCAAACAAAGGTCGAACATGGTGACTCGTGCGTTCGGGCATTGCATCCAATATATCTCGTCTGCAAAGTCATTGGTAAATAAGTGCTGAGTAAGTGCATCGCCAAAGTGCATTCGTTCTAACGGTGAACAGCGTGTAAGTTAAATCATGCTACGGGTAAGGTTGAAACTCAATAAAAACTCGTGAGGTACGAAGCGAATGAAATTCGGCCAATCGTACGATACACTCACTTTTTCTTAACGCTTGTCGGACCCGCGGGTTCGGCAACTTTTCGTTTTTTGCCGACTTTTATCGCTGCTGTCTGCAACGCATCCAAATTCGAAGGAACTAACTGATTGTTAATTTGTCCACCCTCCGGTGAGCCACTTTTTCCGACCATTTTTTTGAGGCCATTGAACATTCCTGCAACGGAAACATTGTTAATCAATATATTAAATGTAAATTTAACATTAGTGGCGAGAAGTAAAAAAAATCGGTTGGTTTCGCCACTTATCAGATGAAACTCCAGATGACTATCAGGATATAATTATTTGCAAAAAAAAAATTGTATTGTTATTTTTTTAAAATAAATCCAGGATGACTTTTACAGAATTTTTTTTTAAGTGCAATTGCGAGCTATACATTGTTTCCTCATAGTTTTTCATCATTCGCAAAACTTGTCTACGAGTGAGCCAAAAATGAATTTTTGTACAGAGTAATATAATGTAATTCAAATGAGTGTAAGACTTTTCAGATCTTCAACTTATCAAAAAAAAATTGTGTAAATCTATTTTTTAAGTGAAACCAGCTTGATTTTTACAAGATTAAAAAAAAAATATAAAACTGCGAGCAATATATATGCTTCCTCATAGTTTTCCACCATTCCCAAAGCTTGTCTCCAAGCCAGCCAAAAATCAATTGCTCAGCTTTTTTAAGGAACGTTTTACAAACACAGTTAAAAAACGACGATCTCCGGCGACTTACGTGTAAGACTGCCGCTTCGATGCTTCTTCTTTTTGCCCCTGGGGCGCAAGGAAGCATCGGAATGGTCCAATTCGGTCTCGACGCTGCCGATAACTTCGGCGGAAATGGTTTCGGAAATGTGCTCCGGCAGAACGCCGATGCTTTCAGCGTTCTCTATCAAGATCTGTAATCAGAGCAAAGCCTTCAATGTACACAAAAAAATCATTGCATCAAAGAGAAGTCGCATAATTCTCGTACGTCTGCGGCTCTTTACCTTGACGATGACTAAATGAGCTTCGAGCCTAGACTGCACGGCCGACATGGTAGTTTCCTGCAGCGGCATGACGTTAGGTCCGATGACTTTAGCCAGATTGTCAACGCCCATTTTATTCTGGCCCTCGTAGAGCGAAACTCTCTTGAGAAAATCCATGAAAAACGCGAGCGTGTTTAAATGATGAGGAGGCAGAAGAAGGCAGGCGAGGAGGAGGGCGTCGACCCTGCGACTGTGCAGCATGAGACATCGCACGAACAGGTCGTGATAGCCGTACGGAATGAGAGGTTCGGGAAGATCGCGAAAGAAAGTTTTCAGACAATTGGCGACGTCGATCGCGTGATTCTTATCGCCGAGGGTTCCGCCGTTGTCGAGGCGAGCTATGAGCTCCTTCTGTCGAACGTGCGAGCCCGCTTTTCTGAAGAGACCCTCCTGGTTCGTGAACTTTTCGAGATAGGCGGCCGCCTGACAGACGAAAACTGGCACATGGACTATCGCGCCCGACGACAAGTTCACGACATCGAGCGGCTGATAGGACAGCGGAACTTTAAAGACTTTCCTGAGGCTGTTACGATTTCTGTCGGACTTGTCGGTCTTTATTGCATTTTTCTTCAAACGATGCTTAACCCCCAATGTTCGCAAGTCGTTCGCGACGCTTTGATAAACTTTTTCCTTGTGCAGAACGTCGTAGATCAACATTGTATTTTTTTTTTTTTGGACCGTTGATTCGCTATGTTAAGAGCATCACTCGAGTCAACGATTCTTTAATTCATATAAACTGAAGGGAATTATCAATGTTCGTGTACAATCGGAGGTTCCAAACAAACACTGTGTTACTGAGCGCGAGCTGTTATCGTTGGGTTAGTTTTGAATTCTGTGCAACCGCTATTTGTATTCGAGTGAACTCGGTCGGTATGGCAGACGCTCGGGGAGCGTCGGTATTGCAGATTTCGCTGATGAACAGCATTGAGAAATTTATATCGGCAGATTATCAAATAATATTCTAATGCTTAATCCCCGATCTTCGCAACTCGTTCGCGACGCTTTGATAAACTGTGTACAACGTCGTAGATCAAGATTTTTTTTTCTTTTTTATCGTTGATTCGCTATGTTAACAGTATCACTCGACTCAGCGATTGTTTAATTCACTAGAGACAATGACGCGCGCTGCCGCGCGCGAGCGAAAATTTGTTAGCGCTGCAGCGCTCCGTTTGCCCAAGATCTCTAAATTAGTAAATTGATAAGGAAACTACGGATAAGGGATAAGGGATCATCTGTCCATCGATCTACTGAACTTGCGAAGTGAAAGGTCACCCATCTAACTACCGAAGTCTCGATTTGAACGATCACCCATCCATCTACTGGACTCCCTACTTGAACGGTCACCCATTCATCTACCGAACTCTCGATCTGAATGGTCACCTATCCATCTATTGAACTTTCGATTTGAACATTCAGCCATGCAACTACCATTTTGAAAGTGGAAAAATGAGAAGGGGGTATCCTTACAATTTTTCGACAAAAATGGTATTTTTACAAAAAATTTTTTTAGAATTTTTTTGTTAATGAAATCGGTTGGTAAATATGCCACTTGGAAACAATGGCGAAGGTTTTAATTCGATATCTCGAAATTTTTTGAAAAAAAGTGCCGTTTCGCAAAATTTAACATAGGATTCCCTATGCTGAAAATCGTAAATTTTTAAAATTTCGAAAAAAATACAAGTTGCATGTGTTTTGAGCTGGAAATGGGCCACTTGAAGCCAATGGAGGTGGTAAAAAATCGATATCTCGAAAAAAAATATTTGGCCACTTTGGAAGTGAAAAAATGAGAAGGGGGTATCCTTACAAATTTTCGACAAAAATGGTATTTTTACAAAAAATTTTTTTAGAATTTTTTTGTTAATGAAATCGGTTGGTAAATATTCCACTTGGAAACAATGGCGAAGGTTTTAATTCGATATCTCGAAATTTTTTGAAAAAAAGTGCCGTTTCGCAAAATTTAACATAGGATTCCCTATGCTGAAAATCGTAAATTTTTAAAATTTCGAAAAAAATACAAGTTGCATGTGTTTTGAGCTGGAAATGGGCCACTTGAAGCCAATGGAGGTGGTAAAAAATCGATATCTCGAAAAAAAATATTTGGCCACTTTGGAAGTGAAAAAATGAGAAGGGGGTATCCTTACAAATTTTCGACAAAAATGGTATTTTTACAAAAAATTTTTTTAGAATTTTTTTGTTAATGAAATCGGTTGGTAAATATGCCACTTGAAAACAATGGCGGAGGTTTTAATTCGATATCTCGAAATTTTTTGAAAAAAAGTGCCGTTTCGCAAAATTTAACATAGGATTCCCTATGCTGAAAATGGTCAATTTTTAAAATTTCGAAAAAAATACAAGTTGCATGTGTTTTGAGCCGGAAATGGGCCACTTGAAGCCAATGGAGGTGGTAAAAAATCGATATCTCGAAAAAAAATATTTGGCCATTTTGAAAGTGGAAAAATGAGAAGGGGGTATCCTTACAATTTTTCGCCAAAAACGGTATTTCTACAAAAAATTTTTTTAGAATTTTTTTGTTAATGAAATCGGTTGGTAAATATGCCACTTGAAAACAATGGCGAAGGTTTTAATTCGATATCTCGAAATTTTTTGAAAAAAAGTGCCGTTTCGCAAAATTTAACATAGGATTCCCTATGCTGAAAATGGTCAATTTTTTAAATTTCGAAAAAAATACAAGTTGCATGTGTTTTGAGCCGGAAATGGGCCACTTGAAGCCAATGGAGGTGGTAAAAAATCGATATCTCGAAAAAAAATATTTGGCCATTTTGAAAGTGGAAAAATGAGAAGGGGGTATCCTTACAATTTTTCGACAAAAATGGTATTTTTACAAAAAATTTTTTTAGAATTTTTTTGTTAATGAAATCGGTTGGTAAATATGCCACTTGGAAACAATGGCGAAGGTTTTAATTCGATATCTCGAAATTTTTTGAAAAAAAGTGCCGTTTCGCAAAATTTAACATAGGATTCCCTATGCTGAAAATCGTAAATTTTTAAAATTTCGAAAAAAATACAAGTTGCATGTGTTTTGAGCCGGAAATGGGCCACTTAAAGCCAATGGAGGTGGTAAAAAATCGATATCTCGAAAAAAAATTTTTGGCCATTTTGAAAGTGGAAAAATGAGAAGGGGGTATCCTTACAAATTTTCGACAAAAATGGTATTTTTACAAAAAATTTTTTTAGAATTTTTTTGTTAATGAAATCGGTTGGTAAATATGCCACTTGAAAACAATGGCGGAGGTTTTAATTCGATATCTCGAAATTTTTTGAAAAAAAGTGCCGTTTCACAAAATTTAACATAGGATTCCCTATGCTGAAAATGGTCAATTTTTTAAATTTCGAAAAAAATACAAGTTGCATGTGTTTTGAGCCGGAAATGGGCCACTTGAAGCCAATGGAGGTGGTAAAAAATCGATATCTCGAAAAAAAATATTTGGCCATTTTGAAAGTGGAAAAATGAGAAGGGTGTATCCTTACAATTTTTCGACAAAAATGGTATTTTTACAAAAAATTTTTTTAGAATTTTTTTGTTAATGAAATCGGTTGGTAAATATGCCACTTGAAAACAATGGCGAAGGTTTTAATTCGATATCTCGAAATTTTTTGAAAAAAAGTGCCGTTTCGCAAAATTTAACATAGGATTCCCTATGCTGAAAATCGTAAATTTTTAAAATTTCGAAAAAAATACAAGTTGCATGTGTTTTGAGCCGGAAATGGGCCACTTGAAGCCAATGGAGGTGGTAAAAAATCGATATCTCGAAAAAAAATATTTGACCACTTTGAAAGTGGAAAAATGAGAAGGGGGTATCCTTACAATTTTTCGACAAAAATGGTATTTTTACAAAAAATTTTTTTAGAATTTTTTTGTTAATGAAATCGGTTGGTAAATATGCCACTTGGAAACAATGGCGAAGGTTTTAATTCGATATCTCGAAATTTTTTGAAAAAAAGTGCCGTTTCGCAAAATTTAACATAGGATTCCCTATGCTGAAAATGGTCAATTTTTAAAATTTCGAAAAAAATACAAGTTGCATGTGTTTTGAGCCGGAAATGGGCCACTTGAAGCCAATGGAGGGAGCGAGCTATATGTTGGGTTGCGTACGAATTCTATGGTAACTTCATGCGTATTCGAGAAATTTCGGTCGGTTTCGCAGATGCTCATGGAGTGTCGGTATGACGGAGATTTCGCTGATGATCAGCATCGAGAAAGTTATATTAGTAGTATATAAATGAAATTCTGATGCCCAATAAGCTAAGCTTTTTGTTGAGCTAAACTTGTTGTGAAGCTAGGCTTGTTGCCAAGCAAAGCTTGGTACTAAGTTTAATTTAAATTGCTGAAACAATTGAAATTATCGATAACGTGAATTACCATAAAGGATACACTTTGAGATCGCTGTTTCAATCGATATTTGTAACGATGAAGCTTCGAAACATCGCCGCAAGCCATTCCCGAATTGGGCACGACGATCGCCGGTGCGGTCATTAGTGTTTGAGCATTGAGCACGTTAAGTTCGCACGTGGTTGAATCAGGTTGAGTTTTCATCGATTTTCATTCAACGGTTTCATATCTCCGCGCAATAATTCTTCTCTTCGGCGAAACGACATCAAACACGGTGAGATTAAGTGATATTTCGAAGGAATTTCCAGATATCTGTAACTGCCGAGCAAGAAACAAAATATCCTCGCACTTTGTAAACAAAGATTGCTGTGTATTTGTTTTTTTTTTTTTCATCTGGAATTCATGCTTCGAGATCGAGCAAACCGTATGTTTTTTTTTTGCTGACAAGGTACAATTTTTTGTCTCACCAGCGAACAATATGAAAACCCGCACGCCGCAAGAAATAGACGAACATCTGTCGAAAACTCTGTACGTCCGACTGCCGCATACGATTAAAAATGCAACCGAAATAGAGGAATTATTTTTGGGCGATGTAAAGGTCAAGTTGCCTAGACAATCCTCCAGATATTGTCACGTGACTTTTGCAAATGTCGAGGAAAAGATTAAGAACCTGAAATGTATAAAGAAACTCGTCATCGACGGCAAGCACATAATCGCTTGTCCGCCCAGGGTCAAGCCGGAGGAGGAAAAAAAAAAGAAGGAAAAAAAGATGAGAGTACCAAAACCTAAGGCAGAGGTCAAGGTTGGCAAAACGTAAGCACGCACCGAGTGGTTCACTGAATTCGTGGGATAATATATTGAATAAGTTTTCATCGTTATTTTGTATTCGTCTCAACAGACTTTACATCTCCAATATAAAACTGGGAACGAAAGCACAGGAAATCAGGGACGCCTTTCCAGGATGCACATCGTTGGCTATGCTCAAGGTCAAGTCTGGCAAAAAAACTAGGTATGATGAGCAATTTCATTTCTACTTGTGTATGGATTATTGGAAGTCGATTGACTTTACCCGTTATATCGAAAAGGACACCGATATTATTTTTGAACAATTTTGAGATTTTTTGTTTTACGGTTTCATCTTTTTGTGCTGAGGAAAATTTCTCTTACGTGTTTCCAAGATAATTCTAAATACTTTTTTCTACAATTTTTTTTTTTTTTCAAAGCAGTTTTATATATTTGTTTAAAAAAATTGGTATAATTATCTAGTATAAAAAAAAGTGTAGTGTATATCTTTGCAGTTTTTTTTTGGCGCGCTATAAATTTCCTTTTGCATTTAGATTGGAATCACAGGACTTCTTTTTTTTGCAGGCAAGCCGTATTGAAATTGGGCAGCATCCAGTTGGCGGGCGAATATTTGCGAAAAGAACGTGAATGGCCCGAGGTGGGAGGCAATCGTCTAGCGATCCAGTTAGGTACCAGAAAAAAAACCAATTCTGCGAAAAAGAAGTCGACTGGTTTGAAGATTTACGACGGTGATGCACCGAGCGAGAAAAAATCGAAGAAGTCATCGAAGCAGGAAAAAGCCGCGAGCGAAGCGTCCGAAGATTCCGGGGACGAGGAGGAGGACGACGAAGTAGAATCCGAAGACTCGAATCCCGATGAGAATTCCGAGTCCGAGGAGGAATAATTTAGTTAGTCAATTGATTTCGTTCGTACCAGAAATACGGTAGGTTTAATTGTAGCTTGAGATTACCATCGGCAACGTTCCCAAAGTCGCTAGTGCAGCTGCACGCGAAGGATCCTTCTCAAGCCTCCTGATGTTATAAGTCTCGGACAAACTGGCTATGGATTCGACGTAAACGTGGGCCATCTTCTCGTCCAGCAGCGCGAGCGAAACACGATACAACGGCAGCACAGGGACGGTCACAGGAGCTGTTGGTGTCTTCAGCTTCTTTAATGAGGCAACCGTTGATGCGACTGCAATCCCTATTCCTCTTGAGCTCGTTTGGACTTGTTGTTTATATTTTAATTCTCATTGGAGGAGGGCTCGAAGTGCAGAGGTGTCCTCAATGCGATATTTCTTGATAATATCGTCATCTCTGGCTGCTATGGTTTTCGTGTTTTCCTTCACTCGTTTGTTCTCTGCTCGCTTCGTAGCGCGGCTTCGTTTAGATTTTGAAGCAGGTTTTGACGCCGTGCTTCGACGAACGGCACCGAGAGGTGTTTGTTCATTATCTTGAACGATAGCGTGGGGGGGTTGGTTATCAGAAGACATAGTCGGAGATCCAGACTAAAACCCCAGATTTAATTGTATTATATAGTTTATTACGTCATACATTATTGTTCCATATCTCGGTAGTGCATCGGTGTTGATCTCACGATGACTTCGAGATATATAGTTATTATCCGTCGGAACAGCGGTAATTCTAGTATTTCAAAGAAAACATCTTACTTGTCCTCGAGTCACGTAGTTCCGAAGGCGTTTCGTCTTGTGCGCGGACTGCCCCTTAATTTCCATATAAGATAGATGAAAAAGAAATAAATAATCTCGATTATCGAGATGAAGCTGCAGCCAAGGAAGAGACTAAAAACTCCCCCTAGCGAAGCTGAAATCAAATGGTTACCGATGTAACAACCTGCCCGAGTTTCTGATAAATAAAACATTTTTCTAAACAGTCATTTCGTAATTATAGATTTACTCGCAATAATCATGTTCGTAAAAAAAAAATTGATTTGGCCGAACAGCATTCATTATTTAGAAGAGATTGAAAACTCCCCTACCGAAGCTTGAATCAAACAGTTACCGATGTAACAACCTGCTCGAGTTTCTGATAAATAAAACATTTTTCTAAATAGCCATTTCGTAATTATCGATTTAGTAGCAAAAAGTTCATTTTGCCGAACAGCATTCATTATTCAGTGTCGTTTTTCATCAATAAATTACGAAAAAAAAAATTTATTAGAAAGATTTTCCACGGATACATATATATTTACTCACACACAAGGTTGATCCACGAAAGAACAAGTTCACGTCGCTGGAGCATCGACGATTGTTCCGAATACGTGATGTGTATAGCCGTCGCGTTTGTCAGGTTTTCGGCTCTCCTGCTGTGATAAACAGTAGGTTCGTACAGACCATGAAATTATAATGTTATTATTTTCTCGAAATTTCAGGAAATTTCCGTCGACTCACTAAAACTCGGAGGGATTGAATTGCGGAGCGTTGAAGGGCAACGATGTGGTGACCAGAGAATAGACCGTGTTCTCGCAGTCGGGCAGACAGTTGCACAACGGATCTCTCAGTGTGAGAGAGTAAGCTTTTTGCTTGACCCGCGCCAGGCAGGACACGTGTGAAAAATTGCATATCGTCTGGCCGTCCTCGATCTCGAACGAGTAGAAAGGTTTACAGCCGCAGAGTCGAAGAAAAGCGCTCTCGCGACATCTTACGTAGCAATTGTCGGCCCTGTAGAAATCGGTGGCGGAGTAAGATTGGTAGCAGTCCCGCTCACGAGGCTTCATTCTCAGAACTTCGACGCTCGATGTCAAGTATCGGCCGTAAAGACCGGCGATCGTTTCGTGACCGGAGGCTGCGACAAACTCCAGAGCCGTCGGGCCCGGATACGTGTATCGGTCGTGGATAATTACTTTCAGACCGTCGCCGAACATCATCGACGAAATTCTATCGTCCGGGCCGAAAGACTTCACGAGAAAGGATAGAATGAAACGAGCTCCGTAGTTCGAGCTGTAATAATCCTTGCCGGACGTGTTCCATCTGCGGTAAAAGATCTACGCGTAATTAAAAGATCGTCGTTTCTTTTCCTTCTTTCATTAAACCGACTCTAAATTAAATGCAAGCAGCGAGTATCGAACGTTAGCCTTTTTGTCGCCAAATAAAAATAAAAAAAAACCGTACATCGACGAAATTCTCATCCGTATCGAACGACTTTCCGAGAAAGGAGAGAATGAATGATAAGCCTTGCCGGAAGAGCCCCATCTGCGATAAAAGATTTACGCGTAATAAAAAGATCATTGTGTCTCTTCCGTCCTGCATTGAAAACGATCTAAACTAAACGCAAACAACGAGTACCGAACATTTTCTTCGTCAATTGAATTATTTAAAAAAAATAACGTTCTTGGAACTCCGTAAAACAGTTTTGGTAAACTCAATATCTGCTGAATAATCTCGACGTGAAACTCACTGCATAGAGTCATCAAAGCGCTACATTATTCTCTTATCTTAATGCATACAGCGATTGCTCAACACATGGCACGCGTAAGTACTGAATTAAAATGAGCTGCGCGAGGGAAAAAAAACGCGAGAATTGCTTCTCGATAGTGTGCGGAGGTCCTGCTGGTCAAGGTGGAAGAATTTTTTTTTAAACATCTATCTTAGCTCAGAAATTATCCAGTTCTCGGTAAGCGCTCGGAGAAGAAGAAGCGTTCTTCGATAGTGCCAATTTCCGATGGTGCTGATAGTGACGAGACTATAAATCGAGGAGATCGAATCGAGGACGTACCTGTGCTCCGCGGAGTTACGAGCGTAGTTGAAGGAGCAACAGATTCCGTAAGGCGTGACGCTCGGAGTTATCAAGTGGTCGCAATTATTTATTATTCCCTCGAACTGGCACATCACCAAAAAATCGCTGCATCTCGGGCTGGTGAGTTGGAACAGTTCGAGCAGGGACATTTTGTTAACGGCGAGCACCTTGTCCAACACTTGTAATTCTTTTTCAAAGAGATTCGACGGCAATATTATGACCGATAGATACTTCAAGCTGTCTTGAAAGTCCTTGATCGTTGTCCCGAACGGCATGCGCCTGGAACGTTAAACTCGTTCGATTAATAACCCGCGGCATTTTGCACGCTATTATTTTTTGTTTTGTTTTTCTAATAATGAATTTGTCATTTTTACAGGTTTTTCTTCGCGGTCAGATAAGGCACCAGCCGGTGAAGGGTCGCCACGTTCGAGTGGCAAAAAGTCACCGCTGGCAACTTTAGCTGGACGCTCGGATGCTGGTTGCTTATCACCAAAGTCCGCATATTCGCCGACTCGTGTCTTTCGTAAAATTTGTTCGCCAACTGACACGACGCCACGAGTGAAAGTGACACTATCAGGAGCCACAGCCATCTGAAAATTGTTATGCATCATTTGAGACTATCGGGTTCGTACGAAAGTTTCGAAAGTTTCGCGAGATAAACTCTTGAAAAATATCAAATTTTTTGGGGTAAATATATTTTTTATACTAATAAGTCACTTATCATATACGCGAAAAAATATTTTTTTTTGTGTTATTCCGGATAAACCCGTCATATATATCTCGGAACACGTGATTTATATAAAATTTTTCATTGAAAATATATTTGATATATGAAAAATATATTTTTTATATATAAATTGTATACTTTCCGAAATTTTAATTTAATTTGATTTAATTTTTTATTATTCCGGATACACCCGTCATATATATGCCGTAACACACGATTTATATACAAATTTTTGTTAAAAGTGCATTTGATATATGAAAAATATATTTTCGCGTATACTTTTTCCCCATTGGCCGGTGGGTGGGGGGCGCTACACTTAACCGGAGCGGTTAAGTGTAAAACTAGTCAGAAACCGTTACAGCATCGACAGCCTAGTTCAAATCTTCCAACCGTCTCGCAGATAAATTTCGTTCCGACTTGTAAGTATAACTGTAGATATCGAAAAACAATTTCGTATTTACCTGCCGACAGAGGATTTCGCTTGGGTAGTGTACTTGATTCCGTGTATGGTAGATTGCGACGAGAATTCGTTATAAACTTGTACCAAAGTTCGCCAGAAACTTTTTCGATTTCTTTCATAATCAAAAAGTTCCGAATTATTACCGAAATCGGTGGAGCGCATTGAAAAATGTGGGACGGTACGATCGGAGACCCGGGACGACTAAAGTTACAACGCAGTGTCTACCGTCGGGGCGAGAAAGTCGCGGCGGAATCGATAGAAGTACACTTTGTCATTACAGTCCAGTCACTGTGATTACAATCCTATTTTATGATTTTTATCTAGCACGCGCGTACCTTTCGTGCGTGCTATCTGAGCGCTCTGTATCTACCGGAATGCAATATTACACACGATAGATAGACTATATATAAAATCGATCGTTCACACAACTGTGAGGCTACTGAAACGCGACAGCGGCATCGTTATTTATATATAATTATAAAGAATTTCATTTTACATCATTATCTTTAACGGACATCGCAAAAACTCAACAGATATGCGAGCAATGTTTAATCAATTAGACGACAACTTCGAGCGTGCAACGTTCTTTGATAATTATATTTCGCTCTTTCTTTTTAACGTTGGACAGAATATACTTCGTCGCTGTAAGAGGAGTTATTCGAGGGAGGTATATTTGAAATGCTGAGAAGAAATTTAGTATTTATATTGCATTACAGTATAGTGTAGATAGCCCTCGAATGTTGAGAGGTTCTCTTCAACGAGTTACAGTTTTCAAAATGTTATGCGGGTCGAATCACGTGGTCACAGTGTCTGCATTTTGTTTCGCGAGATTTCAAATCGTTTCTCCGTGATATTTTGTGTGGTATAGACGAAACGATACGATGACAAGTTGGTCTACGATCCATGTTCTTTTAAGGCCATGTGAAAGATGGCCACATATGTACCACGTGACATATGAGTGCGAGATACATGAATTTTTCGAATCAATGCCATTTAAAATCGGTTGACGTTTCGGATAAAAGGGAAGCATCATCGAACGCGGTATTAAATTGTACATCCGCTAATGCTTTGCTTTTTCCCGAAAAATCTACGGTCTTTTAATCGCATTCATTACAGATTTTGGGTACCGACTCAGTCGTTTTACATGTCCTTGAGGTGATGTGGTAACTCCCCGCTCGCCTGCCCAGCGCCCAGTTGGTAACAAAAACTGTACTGCATGCCGATTTGAGGTCGCAGACCGCCGAGGAAAAAAAAAAATGGTCTTTCCCTGCGTCTGTCGATTCTCCAGGAAAAGACAATTCTACTTTTCCTCAACGGTCTGCGGTCTCAAAACTGCATTTAGTACAGTTTTGTTACTGACCGCGATATTTCACATCACCTTAAATCATCGCACCAATCGATTTGCGCCATTAAACGAACGGCGTCACAGTCGCAGGTACAGAGAATCTCAGCAGCGGCTGATAAAACAGTTACTAATGTAAGAAAATCTCTGCTCGTCCGACGAGGCCGGTCGAGTCCGTAGGCCGAGTGATGTCGACATGACAGTGTTCACGACCATTCAGTGCAGCTCAATGCCTCTGTGTAGCAGCCGATGTTACACTAATAGAACGATTTTCCAATCTGATCGTTCGAACGTCACAGTGCCGTATTTTTGAAGCAATTATTTGATAAACCTGCGGTTGAAGCTTTTGCGCCTCAATAAGTAGGCGTTTCTCGTAATCGTGCGTTCGCCCATACGCGATACGTATCACTCAAATAATGTGCTCCTGTTCGATTACACCGGCGAGATGCGACCAGTGCGTTGGGCAAAGAACTAACCTAAAACCGTCACGTCGCAGTTCGTAGGTTCATGAAAAAAAAAAAAAAAACCGCAAAGATATCTTCAAGAGTAAATAAAGATGATTGGGGACATTCGTCCGCGTCTCGAGCGCGATACGCGGTAAATGCGGTGACGCAGTGTCGTACGATGGGTCGGAGTACATTCCCGTTCAACTTTTTTCGAACGCACAGTGCTCGACGAGGCTATTAAGTCGCGAGTCGGATATACCCGAATTCGTAACGGGGCAAACGATTCATGGAATCGTGCTGGAACCGTGCCTATGCAGCAATATCGGAATAAATTCGTCTTTCCGACGTTATGAGGCTAAACGGTGCTGTCTCCTGTGATACTTGGAACAATCCCCATCACATCTCAAAACAGACCTCATGGATAGTATACAGGGGAACATCGTACTGTCATACGATGCCCGTTGAATAAGTTTTACGGTGCATCCTCTCCAATTCGCATAAGGTACAGATTTTACGTTAAAAGCATCATCAAAATTGTACACGATAATATTTACAATGTTGCTTGTGCTAAACATAACTTTACAAACTTAACGCAGCGAACATGCTGCAAAAAGGTTCATTAACCTCGAGTTATCTAAACGGTTTGTAAAATACCTGAATTACAAATGCGTTGAATACCTTGAATGGTCAAGTACTCTGAATGGTCAAATACTTTGAATGGTCAAATACTGAATTGTCGGAAACTCTGAAAGGTCAAAAATACTCTGAATAATGGAATACTCTGAATGGTCAAATGTTCTGTATCGGACAAATACTTTTATTTAGGGAATGTGCTCCATCATCAATTTAAATATGTTGAAAAAAAAATTGTGTAACTCACAGGATCCAGCCTTTCTTTAGCATAATTTTTATAAAAGTCAATTATGGGCCTCAAACTCAAAGAAAGTTCAGAAATCAATGTCTAAAAAATATCGATTTTCTGGAGAAGAAAAAATGTTTAAAATTAGTGTGACTGTTTCTAATTTGGAGCTCTCTTGTTGGAGGTATTTAAATTGAATTATTATTAATTTTATTAATTTTTTTCAGCACTATTGCTGCTTTTATGCAAAATTCGATAAATCATGAGGCTCAACCAAATCGGGAAAAATGTCACACTATTTCGGTGTTCAGCCTATAGCGTTTCATAATTTTGGAGATTTAAAAGTTTGGAAAACAATCTTTCTCTCTCAAACTTCGGTAAAGTGCTACAATGAATACAAAGTTATAAATTAAATTTGTTAATTGTTTTGTATTTTTACATTGCACAAAGCTTAACGTCAAAGAAACCCCCAATTAATTACCATACTTAAAAAAATGTAGTTTTGAGTCCGTAGACGTTCTTACAATACAATTAAAATTCTTACGACCCAATTCACAGCGAACTCGATTTTCTCACGTGTCAATTATTCTTTTCTGTTGCAGCAATATCTTACAATGGAGCCAATACTGTTCTAGTGTCATCCACATCACTGTACCTATAAGCATACACATAACACAACGTACGTTGCAATAAACGCGTCGGCACACATTGCAATGTATTTTACGACTGATTAACGAGATTTTAAATATTAAGGACAATGCTTGAAAAACGTGATAATCGACGCGTCGATAAAAGCTACTGAACAAAAAAATATGCAAGCCAAAAAACGTTATTTACTCTTATTCGTGACGTGCGCGTTTCTTGGCTACTGTTACTTCGGTGGTTACAGATTAAAAATCAAGAGCACGAACGTTAAGAAGCAACTGCCGCACGAGCGATTGCCGTCGTTCTTGAGCATGACCGAGGAGTTCTACGAGAAAGATCTGAGGACTTCCAACGGTAATACGCCGGTGACTCAACCGCGGCGGGAATGTCGAATGGAAACATGCTTCGACTTCACGAGGTGCAAGCAGGGTTTCACCGTTTACGTGTATCCGGTCGAGGACGCCATCAGTCCGCTCTACCAGAAGATCCTGAACGTCATAACGGAGTCGCGATATTACACGACCGATCCGGCTCGGGCGTGTATTTTCGTGCTCGCGCTGGACACCCTCGACCGCGATCCCTTATCAACGGAGTTCGTCCACAATCTGCCCGCGAAGTTGTCGCGCCTCGCGCACTGGAACAACGGAAGAAATCATCTGATCTTCAACCTCTACTCGGGCACGTGGCCCGACTACGCCGAGGAATCCTTGGCCTTTGATCTGGGCTACGCGATGCTGGCCAAGGCCAGCATGTCCGTGTTCAGACTGAGGCCGAACTTCGATGTGTCGATACCGCTCTTTGGCAAGCAGCATCCGGAACGCGGCGGCGAACCGGGCCAAGCGCCGGAGAACAATTTTCCGAGCAACAAGAAATACGTCGCCGCGTTCAAGGGGAAAAGATACGTTCACGGAATCGGCTCGGAAACGAGAAACGCGCTTTATCATCTTCACAATGGCAAGGACCTCGTATTCGTTACGACCTGCCGCCACGGGAAGGCGTGGCGGGAATTGCAGGACGAACACTGCCAGCAGGATAACCAGGAATACGATACGTAAGACGTCGAGACGAACTGGTCTTGAGAATTTTTTTGAACGGCACTTTTTTTTATGTTAACGATTAATCGTTGACAATTAATTGGAAAGAGGCTGCTGGCGTCGAGGGCGGGATTTTAAAAACGGCCTTTTAGATTGAAGTACAATAATTGATTAATGATTCTTAAGGTTGTACTTGCGAACAGGCTGGCCCTGCGTGAGTTCAGAGACGAGTTGAGAGACGAATTCTCGATGGGATAAAAATCTGAAAAAATCGAGCATATGGAAGGTGATTGATTTTGCATAACAATAATTCCAAAATGTTATTAACAAATTAATGAAAAAAAAGAATTGGTCAACAAATCACCCGGCAACGTAACTTTTTTTTATATGAAAACGATTTGTTAATTTTTTTCAGAATTTTGTGTAATTCTTGAAAATCGCGTTTTTCAGTTAATAAACAAACGCAATTTTCAAAAGTAATACAAAATTCGGAACGAATTCATACGTATTAAAAAAAATTAACAAATCGTTTTCATATGAACAAACAGTTAGGTTGCCGGGGGATTTGTTGAACAATTATTTTTGTTCATTAATGTGTTGATAAAATTTTGGAATTATTATTGTGCAAAATGAATCTTTTCGGGAAGTGTTCGCAATTCTCTCTAATTATCTCTGAACTCACGTAAGGTCGGGCGGTCCACAAGTACTGACTTAATCGTTTGTCGCTGCGCCAAGGATACGAAAAATTTCAAGGAAGGTCTTCAAAAAAGAATATTTTTGATGACCCTAAAGATATCTGCACGACATAAAATATCATTTTTGGCAAGTTTCCACTGGGATGCACTGCTTTAGGAAGAAAACCAATTTCACTTGTAGTTTTTTATTTTCTAAATAAATTTCTCCAAGCGAAATGTTTTCGGGTGCAAAACACAGCTGTTATAACTTTTAAAAAAAAATGTAGTCTCGTGCAGATATCTTCAAGGTGGTAATTTTTCTTCGTACATTTCATGTAACTGTACGAACGATCGCGTAAAGATAATTTTAAAAAATTAAGCAATATATATATTTTTATATATACATTCCTTAATATATATATATATAATATAATTTTATATATATATAAGTGGATAATCAACAATTTTCTGTTTCAGGTACGATTACGAAATTTTATTGATGAACGCTACATTCTGTCTCGTACCACGAGGGCGTAGGCTCGGCAGCTTCCGGTTTTTGGAAGCTCTCAGAGCCGGTTGTATTCCAGTCATACTTAGCAACGGATGGGCTCTGCCGTTCCACGAACGGATCGACTGGGCCCAGGCGGTTATATTTACGGACGAGCGGCTGCTCCTTCAGATTCCCGATATCGTTAGGTCTGTCTCGAATACGAAAATTTTAAAACTCAGGCAGCAAACACAGATCCTCTGGGAGCGATATTTCTCATCGATCGAAAAAATTATATTCACGGTTTTTGAGGTGAGAATATGAAAAATAAAATAAATTATTTTACGCTTTAGTTGTTCCACTAACGAAATAATTTTTATGAATTTCCCTCAGAACGTGCGCGAACGTCTTTCGTGGGAAGGAGCGCGGGATGGTCTCGTCTGGAATACGAGCCCGGGCGCCTTGGCTATTTTGCCGCGATTCTCCGACAGTCGGCAAGAGCTACCGTTCTCGACCAACGAGCCCGGCAACGCGTTTACTGCCATAATCTATTCGCAGTTGGGATCCACGGCAGTCCTGTATCGCCTGCTACGCAGCCTCGCGAAGAGCAAATATTTAGATAAGGTGAGCTTACGGCTGCAGGACTTGGCCCAGCGATGCGGCATGAAAACGACGGTGCAAAGTTGATCCACACCTCCCTTGTGTTTTCATAACTTCGGAACGAGTGTTTCTTTCATTTAGTCTACCGTAAAGAAACGCTCTTGACCCGATTAACTTTGACGGCGCGAAGCTGACCTTTTCTCGACACGTCTGTTGTGTTTTCATAACTTTATTGTAGTATTCCACATTCCTTAGATTCGAAAGTACCTCAATTATGTGCTAACATTTGCGCCAAGACTAGCATTTTTTTAACGTCACTTACTTCTACTCTTCAATTAATAATTTTTTTTTTAACTACTCCATTGGCATTCAGCGAGGTTTTCGTTAAACAGTGAAATTTATGAAGGCGTATGAAATTTTTGAGGTGAAGTTAAACACGTTCTCTGTCGCTATCTCTCGCTCCACCGTAAGACAATGCCGGTATCTCTCTCACGCTCCTGGCTCCGTCACGTGACTTTCACTTCACCTTAACACAGATGAATTCTGTGTTTGTCACGAAGAGACAAACAGGAATGGTTCAATTTGTCCTAAACTGATTCACTTTCAGATAATCTTGATACCGTTTTCACTTTCAGATAATCTTGATACCTTTCCCCCTCTTTGGACACCTCTCTTGTGTGTTCATAACTTTAGTTGCAGTATCCTAGATTTTATAGATTTGAAATTACCTCAATTATGTGCTAATATTTTTCGTACGACTAGATTTTTTTAACGTTACTCTATAAGCGAGAAGCGAATTATTACTTCTTTCATTCCTGATTTAATTGTTTTTTTTTTCTAACCACCCAGTTTCACTTCCGCGAGGTTTTCATTGAACAATGAAGTTTCGTGAAGATTATTATCATGGTTTTTCTTTTAATACAACTGACATCCATCTTTGACACGAAAAGACAAACAGGATTGGTTCAATTTGTCATAAACTGATTGCCGTTTTCACTTTCAGATAATCTTGATGTGGAATTCCGACCTTCCATTGCCAAGAAGACCGCGATGGCAGGGAATAAAAGCAACCATTAATATCGTCGCCGTAACGGGGATCTCTCAGCGTTTTTATCCTCACCCATTGATCAAAACCAGTGCCATATTGTCGTTGGACGAAGATGCTACTCTCAACACGGACGAGATTGATTTTGCTTTCATCGTTTGGCAATCATTTCCCGATCGGATTGTCGGCTATCCCGCTAGATCTCATTACTGGGATGACTCCAAGGTACGAATTTACTACAACAATATTTGTAATTTAAATGAACATCGATTACTTCGCCTAAAAAAATATTCCAGTCGTAAAAGTTGTGCATATGCGAATAAACAAACCGTTTATAGATTATATAACATATATAAATTTATATGTTATTTATTTATTTATGTGAATAATGCTGAGGTAAACTCGACATTATCCACATGAGGTAAAAATATGGTATAAAATTTTCAACGTGATTGAATTTTCAGCGATCCTGGGGATACACGAGCAAGTGGACAAACGATTACAGTATCGTTCTTACGGGTGCGGCGTTTTATCACCGATATTACAATACACTTTATACGGAGCTGCTGAGCTCGACGCTGCACAAGACGGTGGAACAGTCGCAGAATTGCGAGGACATACTGATGAACTTTCTTGTGAGCCACGTGACGAGGCGACCGCCGATCAAGGTTACTCAGCGCAAGCTCTACAAAGAAACCACCGGTACCGGTATCAGGTATGCGCAATTCTTCGGCACTCTCGTGTTCCGCCATTCCCCGCGCGACTTTTCAGTAGGCGATATATCACATTGACCTTGCGAACTTTCAGATCCCCGTGGAACGACCCGGATCACTTTATACAGCGGCAAACATGCATGAACACCTTCGTCGCTGTGTTCGGCTACATGCCGTTGTTGCGCTCCAACATGAGGCTCGATCCCGTGCTATTCAAAGATTCCGTCAGCAACCTGCGTAAAAAGTATAGGCAAATTGAATTAGTTAGTAACTAGGATTGTATAAAGTTGAAGCTGTCGAATGTGTTCTATTCGATTGCGTAATAATTTATACATACACAACCGTGATTGCGGTTACGGGTTCGACTCTGTTGAGATTGAGCGGATAACGTCGAGAGCGCGGGAGGAAACGTCCGTTCGAAAAAAAAAAAAAAAAAAATCAAAGTCCTACCTTTTTATCGGTGTCTCGTCCACCTCCCTCCCCTCCCCTTCAACGTAACGGGCTCGCGATTAATACGAAAAATTCGTTGAAAAAAATCATTCCGTGTTTAATTATCGACGATCGTTGTGCATGATTTTTCTTAAGGGTTCCCCGTGTCTATTCTCGAACAGTGGGATTTTATCGGATTATCATATTATCAGAAAAAAAAAAATCAACGATGCAACGTCGCATTCTGTACATAAGAATCGTTTCATAGTTATTAATAATAAACGAAAATTATTTAACAGATGGATCTATCGGAGTGGTCTCGGCGAAGTTGTTACGGCTGCGTACCCCGTAGTCCCAAACTCCAATTTCCAATCCAATGTCCATTCGTCCGTCCGAGTTTGATGCACCTGGTCGAGCGTCCCATCCAGCTAAACGTTCCCATTGGTAAGTTTTTACATGAAAGCCTTTTTCGAAAAACCCGATTTTATTGAAACACGAAAACGGAGGGGGTAGAACGCTCTCCCAAAAAAATGTACATTTGGGGTAACGTTCCCCAAAAATGTTAGGCACAATGTTCCCATATCGATGGCCTAATTCTGTGTATAATCATAGCGTATTTGCCACTTTGCCATTAGACCGTCGATATGGTGAACAAGACATGACAATAGCATCTCCCCCGAACGAATTTTAACACAATTACTATGCGAAAACAAACAGGCTTACAAAAAGTACATCTGAAACAAAAAAAAAGCCTTAAAAAAAGTATGCCGCGCAAAAAAACTTAGAAAAATTTCTGTGCACGCACGCCTGAAACGCGAATAGCGTTGACTATAGTATCTTTCCGTCGTACTGCGCTCTCTACCAGTTAAACGCCGAAAAAATAGGTTCGCAAGGCCCATATCAGCAGTGCACAAGCATAGGATCTTCGCCCTTTCGGCTTCAGGCCATCGATGTGGTCAACATGACATGACGATAGCGTATCGACGTTGGTTTCTCCATGTCAATCGACGAAACGAGTTTCGACCCAGTAACTATACAAAAATAAGTCGCCTTGAATATTCCTTTAAAACGAAAAAAACCTAGAAAAATGTGTGTGCAGGCATACATACAACGCGAATAGCGTATAATCCATGAGTGCATATGGGCTGTGTATAAGCATGTTCAGTTCGCCCTTCTGGCATAAGGCGTCGATATGGTGAACATGACATGACGATAGCGTATCGACGTTGGGTTCTCCATGTAAACCGACCGAACGAGTTCTGACCCAGTAACAACGCTAAAACCAGTCGCCTTGGAGTACAAAAAAAAAAACCTACAAAAATTTCTATGCACGCATGCATGAAAGGCGAATAGCGTTGACTTTAGTATCTTTCCGTGGCACTGCGCTCTCTACCAGTTGCAAAACGAAGAAATAGGTTCACAAGGTCGCACCTATTCCACATAAATACCACTTTGAGCGGACGCGCGTTGTTTCACGTGCGTAGCCCGAATAGCGAAAAAGAAGAACAACAAAAAATTTGCTCCGACGAATTACAGTCGTATTGTGTGCAGGACTTTTTATTTCGCAAGTCCGCTTGCCTGCCCACGCACTCGTGGCCTTACTTCGGAGGTAACTTTGTAATCGGGATTTCAAAAAAAAGTTACACGCCGTTGGTAACAAAATCGTTACGACAGTCGGGGCGACGATGAAAAATTTATAAAACTTACGCGTATCCTCAAATCTCGGTATTTGGGTTTTTATTTTTTACTTTTATAGATTAAATATTATTTTATACGATAAATGATATATCCGTGGCTATTATTAGCCAATACGGCGTCAATACAATAACTTTAAACACAAAAACTGTTCAACACATGGTCTGGTTTATTCGACTGAAATTGGTAATTCAACGGTTTTAGGTAAAAAGGTAAAAAAAAAAAAAAAATGCTAGTGGGTAAAAACGCATGCATATTTCATGATTGTTTTTTCTCGGTAGATACCCTCTTTATCGATTTATTTTTTTAGGGTGGACGAAGGTTATATTAAAGAATATTTAGGCATTTTTTCAATTAATTTTATTGTTATGTATTTTTGTTATTGTTCGGCGTAAACAATTTTTTTTTTTTTCAAGTTCCTTTGCGGTTTCCCTCATTGCAACTCGCCATTTTATCAGAAACAACATTTTTTAATTGTTTCTTAACAAATAATATATAAAGCGTTCAATTTGGACGTGAAAATTTAACAAAATATCCTTGACACGATAAACCATACGATATAAAAAAACTCGAAATTTTATTATGTCGTAAGTCCTTAAGCGACAACGATACACATCGAAAGTGCGACTTATTACCCCACGGATTTTTCGAAAAGGTCAACAAATTAACTGCCACGTCAAAGTTAATTAAAAAAATTTAACAAGCAAGCTTAAATCAAATTAGTTTCGCAGAGCGCGATGTGGAAACTTCGTTGGGCGTGGCGTTCGAGAGATGCAGGATCGGTTCTCCGATAAAAGGTAGAAAAGCGTTTATTCAAATTGTGCAACATCGTGCTGGCTCGGGGGTTCGATGAGGCAGCCCGTGATACCCGGGACTGTGTTTTACGAGCGTCCGCCTTAATCCCAGCGGCGTTGCAGAAGTGGAAAAACGGAAGTGCGAAAAATGAGGGTAACGGGGTTCCGGGCGAGGCGGCGCCCCGAGTGAACGGCGGGGAACCGGTGGGGTCCGTATCGTCCCACGCTTCTCGGACTCGCGGGAAGAGTGGTCCATTGCGAAAGCCGCGCGGCGACGGCCGTCGCGGTCCGCAGTCCTTCGCATTCCCTCTAGGCGTTTCTCCGCGCGGACTAGAATAATCGCGGATACACCCGGGGTGCAAAGCCCGATCAGGGACGGGATAAATTGCCGGACCTCTCCTCAGGGTCATCGATTTATTCCACAAAGCACCGCGTTCCAGCATCGGCATTCGCTTTGTTTCCTCGGCGAAATTTCGCCTAAAAATACTGTACACGAGCTGCCAGGAATTATTGCCATTTATGCCACAACTTACGGCAATTACGCCATATACGAAGAAACCGAGGCGATGGCTTCACGTTTGTTTCACCAGATGCATAAAATTGTGGTCATTGTTCCGAGTATAATACTTGGGGTACATTGGAGGTTAATATGGTCCTGCGGGGTGAAATGGACCGGTGAGTGCTTACACGAATTCCGATAAAAAAATTATAATTTCTGTCTCTTAGTGTATTTACTACTATTGCGTGGAATGTTGAGTGTTAAAACTTGTTCGTGATGAGAATTTGAAAACATGAATCAGGGAATTCATGGACCGCACGTAATTGGGTAACCGCTTGTTTATTTCGCCGCGATAATTAAAGTGGCTTCACTTTCATGAAAAGTTGAAGCTGATTTGATTATCAGTGTCCAAAGTCTTGATGAGAGATTCGTAGTTAAGGTCATAGATTGGCTGACTTTCTATGTTCCATATTAACAGGTATGGGAAAAATGCAGACAAAATGAACCGCCGGACGTTTGTGAAGAAAATCCTAAAAATATTTAATTTCCAGACTTTTGTAAAGGGTGTTTTTGGGTAACTGTTCCTTTCTCCGAAGTGCGATTTACCACCGGAAGTAAGAGATACAGGCCCAAACTTTTTACCAGTAAAAATTGCGTATTTACTACTTTTACTCCAAAATTGAGGATTTTCTAAAGTTTGATCGAAGGAGTTTAGTCAAATCGAAACCCAACCGCATATGGGCCATATTAACAGGTATGGGAAAAGCGTGGGCAAAATGGACCACCTTGCAACATCTGTGAAAAAAAAGTCCTAGAAATATTTCTTTACCAGACCTTTCTAAGGGGTGTTTTCCGATGTCTCTTCCTTCCATCGAAATTGGACTTACTGGTAGTAAGGCCCAAACTTTTCAGTAGTAAAATTGGTGTATTTACAGGTTTTACTCCAAGTTTGGCCATCCTCCAAAGTCTGATCGAAGGAGTCTAGAGTCAAATCGAAACCCGCTATTATAATAACAGTTTTCGACGAGAACACGACAGTTTTGCGCGAAGCTACTTCAAGATTATTGAAGGTCCAAGATAGGCAGTGTCGTTCATATTACCAGGTATGTAAAAAGAGGCAGGCAAAATGGCCCACCGGGTGAAATCTGTGAAAAAAAAATCCTAAAAATATTTCACTGCCAGACCTTTCTAAACGAAGTTTTCGGATTCCTCTTCCTTTCACCAAAGTGTGATTTTCCACCGGAAGTAGGACAAACGGACCCAAACTTTTTAGTGGCCGAGAGGATGTGTGTTTACCACTTTTACTCCAAATTTCTCTCTCTTCCAAAATCTTACCGTGGTCCGAACTTAGATTGACTCCCGCTATTATGTAGCGGTTTTCGTCGAGGACACGACAGTTTCGGGCGAAACTAATCGAGGCCCAGTCCGACGAACAATACACTCGAGGGCACGTGGCGAAATGAGTGTTGGGACTCCTTAGTCCGAAACGACGCCCGTAATGTATTGGCACGAGAAGAAAGCAGCTACGCCGATTAGCATACACAGCCGAATAATGTGTAAGTGGCGTGCGAGCGGTCAGAGACGAGAGTGGTGGATAGAAAACAAAAAACAAAAAATTTGACAAGGTCCGACGAAACTTTTGTGATTTCACAGACCGACGCGGCTCCCGATCAATCTCGTCCACTCTCACCTGTATATCCGTATTAATTATTTTTTCCATTATCCTTTTTTTTTCGTTCCTTTCTTTTTCTTTCCGCAAGAGATAGGATCGGATCTGTTGCGGAAGGGAAAATAAAAATGTGTATGTTTATATGGGACTGGCCCAGGCGAAACTCGGCGCGCAACTATGTAGCCTGAGAATCCGTTCACTGTTGCTGTTACGATATGAATATCCACGGCCTCACGTACTCCAAGGTAAAAAGAAAGGTTAATATCTTAGGTAACGCTTGCCCGGTTATTATTATGTGGCGGCTTGGGCCTTGCCCCGCCTGTTGTGCATGCATTTCTCGGACGGGCGGAGATCCGTGGCAGAAATCGAATGTATAATTTGGTGTACAGAAATGCTCTACCTCCGCGCGCGCGCTTACGGTCGTATCCGGTCGAACGGACAATGACGATGCGGAGTCTACGCGGCTTAGCCTAGAAACGCCACGACAATCTACAGTCGAATCGAAGGTCGTCTTAAGATCACGAATTAATATGGTTTTTATTCAATTACTAGTACTAAGTCTTATTATTAGTACTAAGTCTTAATTACTAGTACTAAGTCTTCATTACTAGTACTAAGTCTTAATTACTAGTACTAAGTCTTAATTACTAGTACTAAGTCTTAATTACTAGTACTAAGTCTTAATTACTAGTACTAAGTCTTAATTACTAGTACTAAGTCTTAATTACTAGTACTAAGTCTTAATTACTAGTACTAAGTCTTCAAAAATTATGCGAATTTTCAAAGACTTGGAAAAAGTATCAAAAAATGTGTAACCATAAATTTGGAGAAAAATAACTCAGTTTGCGCCAATGTAAACTCGGAAATATTTCTATGCAGTTTTTTTTTATAAAATTTTTTATTTTAAGTCAATTTTTTTTTTATACATTTTTTTATTTTAAGTCAATTTTTTTTTTTATACATTTTTTTATTTTAAGTCAATTTTTTTATTTCCAAACATTTTTTAAAGGATCTTTCATAAATTCACCGAGCAATTTGACTCACATAGTTTCTGAATGAGAAGGAAAGTTGAGTTCACGTCTTAGGTTTTTTCATAATAAACAACAAATAAATGACTATAAACTAGGATCGATGAGTATTATGATCGCTAATGTTTATCCGTGAATTGATAGTGAATCAACATAAGCGTCAAGATTGAACTAAAAATGCAATTTTCACTAAAAAAAAAAAAAATTAAAACTGTAAAGATATTCCCGAAGATTTATTGGTGAAAGCGAAGATATTTTTTCTTTACATTCATAGTTACCGATTTTTTTCCGCACCAAGTGGGAACTCTTTAGTCCAGTGCCGGTTTACTTTATGCTAGTGAATGATTTTTAAAAAATTTACAAAATCCCCAAATTCAAATCCAATTATCCAAGCATTATCCACGAGTGAGCCAGCCACGTCGCGAATACAGTTCCATGATTAATTACTCAATTATCCCAGCGATCTCGAGATCCCTATCCCGAACGCGCCGCAGTTATGCAAGAACGTTGTTCGCGTCTTAAACAAACGTGCGTGCCGCGCATGTACACAGTACGCAGCCATGATATTACGCGCTAATGATAAATTAGTCAGGTACGGCAAGAAGCGTAACAATATGATACTCTCTTCTTTGCGTTATAGCTAGCACGCTTTCGGTTTCGCTTTTGCGTCCGAGAAGGTGCCCTCACCTTATATCCTGCGCCAATTTAGTACTGAAATTATGAGCAAGTCTACGTCACGGAAGAAATGTTCGGATTTTTAATTTACCCCTCCCCCCTTCCCACAATATCAGAATCAAAATGTTTGCAATTGCCGCAACAATTAATTATGCAAGAATACAATTTGGGCTTTTTTTTGCTCCCAATTCCCAACATCAGAATAAAAATGCTTGAAAAAGTCTTGGAAGGTCCTTGAATTTCACCTAATGTCCTTGAATTTTGTATTTCCCCGAAAATTTGAGTTTGTTTAAAAATGTCTATTCAGTTTAGTAAATTTTTTTGTCTTTTTTGTTAAATGAACTGCCACGTATTTCGACGTACTTTTTCCCGCTGAACACGAATCTGCCGGCCTTTTTGGGGCTAAAGTACAGTGCGACATTGAAAGTCTCGATTTTAGGCACGAAAAATCGTATTTTTGGGATTTAAATTGAAAATATTGGGTTGCGAGTAAAATAATTGTATTCGTGATCAGCGGGAAAAAGTACGTGGAATATAGCCTTGAAACAAAAAAAAATCGATTGAACAACGATTTTTCACTTTTTGAGCCACTTTTAGAAAAATGTCGATTTTCGTGATTTTCAAAGGTCGATATCTCGGCTCCCAATGGAGCTAGGCAAAATCCGGGCTGCCCATCGTGTTCTACGGGAAAAAATACACAAGATAGGGCCTTGTTCGAAATTTTAGAATCGTTTTATCGTGCCGTTCGAGGACGTTGAAAAACGTGAAAAATGGATGGGAGAAGCGGTAGCCTTGGAATTTTTGATGAAATGTTGTTTGTCGGTATGAAATGTTTTTTCCGTTCATAAAATGTTTTCGCGCTAAACATGAATCTACTGACCTTTTTGTTCGCAAGCACAGTGGGACATTTGTATCTTCGATTTTATGCACTGAAAAAAGTTTGCTCTAATGCGAAATCGCATTTTTGGGACCAAAATCTAAAATATTATCTTTGGAGTAAAATGAACATCATATTCGTGATTTTTTTTAGTGTGTGTGTTCAGTGACAATCCCAAAAAAATTGTATCTCAGTTTCGCTTTGATACATATAGGGGAGAGCGGGGCAAAATGGCACAGCGGGGCAAAACGGGATTATGAGACAAAACGCAATTCTCCAATAACTTTTGGATGGTGGGAATGGTCGTCTGTGAGAAAAAACGGGGTTGATAACCCAGATGTATCGTTGGGACAAAATGGGGCATCCAAGAATTATTGGAAAATTGAGTTTTGCCCTCTCTGTCCCGTTTTGCCCCACTGTCCCATTTTGCCCCGCTCTCCCCTATACATTCGTGCATAGTCAGTGGTTTTGGTTTCTGGACCCATTCTGGAACTAAATGTTATTTCGTACGTCGCGCACGAAATGCATATTTTCATTTTTCAAAATAAATGTCCCAACACAACCTGGAAATGTTCTTGAATGTCCTTAAATTTCGTACAGACTTTTTAACCGGATTTGCGATTTGCTCTCATTTCTCTGAAACTTATGCCACATGAACACCATTCGCAAGGACCACCTTAATTATTCCATCGTCCCATTGTCGTCACGTACGACGATCGGAGTCTCGTCCAGCGATCGTTGAAAAGTCTCGCGACTCTCGGTGCAGCCGCGCCAGTCCCTTCGCAGCCGATGGTTATGCACGGCCGTAAACGGTGGAGGTGGATTTCGAGCGGACGGTGGAAGACGTTCTAGCTGGAGGTGGTGAACGGCGCGTCGGTGGCCGCCGGGGACGCTGATGGTTCTCGCGGTGGTGGCGGAACCGCGGTTATACGCTCAGCACTCCCTTCTTTGTTGCCCCGGCGCGGGTTCCCTGGAAAGGTGACTATGCCAAGAAGACAGCGAGCTATCGAGCTCGGCTCAGTCTCCTATCCAGTCACCTTTCTCTCCTCGTGACCGCAGCATATGTTTTGCGACCGTCAATGGCGCACTCGCGGCTCTGATCGGCGCTCAACGTAGGCTCCAACTTAAACCGAGTGCACGAAACGATATACAATAAATCGCACTATTATCATTTTTTTTTTCCCCCCCTCCGATAAATCATTTTATCAGTTTCTCGTTAACGATAGAATTTTCGAAAACAAAAAATATAATAATTGGATCGATTAAAAAATCGTCGAATTAAAAATCGTGCCGGTATTTTTTATTTTTTTTTTTAAATTATTGTTGTTAAATATTCACTGAAAAGTGCTCTGTATCGGATAATGAATAAGAGGCAGTACAGTGGATAGGCGAGTTATTGTTTTAGGACCGCTCGATTTTCTCACACGAACAAGTGCACGGAGAGTCTCCAGTCGCGGTCTTGCGTTACGAGCGTTTTCCCTTCTGTCATCTCGATACACACGCGGTCCCGAGTTTCTCTGTACCGTAATTGCTGTAAACAGGGTTTGCGCGCGCATGCGCGAACGCGAGTCTAGATCGACGTGAGTGTTTACTCGACGAGCTGGGAGAGCGTCGAACGGATATTGTTTATTGTTTTTTTTTTTGTTTGTTTTTTTTTAAGGATATTTCGAATACTCAAGTAGACAAGTAATTAAACGGTAGAAAGGCGGATCACAGGCAGACAAGATGCTGTGGGTTAGCAGCGCGCTGCTCATCCTGGCTGTCGTCTCCAGAGTCGGTGAGTGTCGAAATTCTTTTATAGTTTGTATTTTTTATACGAATTGTGGGACGATTATTCATCGTGTGACGTCGAATATGTCGAAAAACGTATTTATTACGAACTTGAAACAATTGGTCACATATCGCTCCGAAATGTATAGATAAAAAATTTGATAAGAAATCATTATAATCAATGTATCGAAAATTAGAGACATATGGTATTTTTTTTTTTTTAGTCTCCAGAGTCGATGAGTGTTGAATTTTTTTTTTAGTTTTCACTGTTTTGTTGATACGAATTGTGGGACGATTATTCATCGTGTAACGTGGAATAGGTCGAAAAACGTCGTTATTACGCACTTAAAAAAATTAGTCACATACAGGACCGAAATGTGTAGTTAAAAAATTTGATAAGGAATCTTTATAATCAATGTACCAAAAATTAGACATTTGGTTTTTTTTTCGCCTTCAGAGTAGGTGAGTTTCGAATTGTTTTAATAGTTTGTACTATATTGTTGACACGAATTGTGGAAAGATTATTCATCGTGTAACGTCGAATTTGTCTAAATACATAATTATAGCGAATTAAAAAAATGGTCCCATCCGGAACTAATAAAAAAAAAAAAATTGATAAGAAATTTTTATAATCAATGTCCCGAAAATTATCGATGTTCGATATTATTATTTTTTTTGGTAGACCAAATTTTGGGTCGTTGGAATAGTTTGAAAATGAGTAAATTATTTGAATTTCTTAACGACTCGAATCGCGATTATTTTCTTTTACCGACCGAGGATTCCGCTACGAGGAAGTTCCTCGTTTAATATTTCGCAAAATTGCGGCTTTGCCTGAATTTAATGAAAATAATTGATCGTGTATTACGAAGGTGTTCAAGCCCTGTTTTTCCGACGCGGGTCGGCAGGGAGGTTTATCTGCGGTGTACCGCCGCTGGCGTGCTGCCACACCGATATGCTTGCTCGCGAAAATGTCACTTTACGTAATAACACCGAGCACCGTTGGATAACCGGTATCACGCGGAAATCGAGTTAATCGAGTTAATTATTCCCTGCCCTGGGGCAGTGCCCGAGGGCCTCCTCCAAGGCATCTCGGCCGGTTCGCCCCTTCGAACCCCAATTCGTGAACGAAAAGAGCATTTTCCGGGCAAAATAAACAAACCCATTATTCAAATCAAAGGGTCGAGGAAAGTTTGAGTGCCTCACAATTTTTTTTTATACAATTGACATTTTTTTTTTTACTTTCGAGCACAGAAATCATTTCCAGTATGCAATTTTCTCGATTGTTTTTACATGAAGATTGTTTCGTGATTTTTTATTTTTTTAAAATTTTTTGCGATTACTGTCCAATATGGAAAGGTCGAATGCCCTTACGAAATTCAGAGCTGCGGTGCATTAGTACGGAAATAGATAGAGATCTAATGCCGAACCTCTATCCGTGAATAAAAGGACATATGAGAAAATTAACATTCATAAAATCTAAATCAAAGCGTCGATGAAAATTTGAGTATTTCATAATTTTTTTAATACATTTTACTTCTCTTTACTAACTTCGAGTACACATACGATTTTCACTATACAATTCTCTCAATTGTTTATACACGTACAGTACATCGTGATTTTTTTACACTTACATTTTTTGATCTTATTTTTTACAATTACCGCGCAATGTGAAAATTACAACTACCCTTACGAATTTCATAGCTGGTGCACCAGTAAGGAGATAGATAGAGATATAATGTGTATTATTTTTTTTTTTTCGTTTACATTTTTTTTTATTTTGTTTTTTACAATTACCGCGAAATGTGAAAATCACGGATACCCTTACGAAATTCGTAGCTGGTGCACAAGTACGGAGATAGACAGAGATATAAAGTCGTTTCGGTTCGCCGCGGAACCTTCTAAAGGCAATCGTCGTTTGAGACTCGATGACGACTTCAATGAAGCCCACAGGCGCTGTTCCTGGAGCGAGTGGGTGTACGGTCAACGGCAATGATCTCTGTCGTGACGTATCTCGCGTTCGATTCGATATTCTCTGCGATAATTTTTTTTTTTTTTTTTTTTTTTTTTTTTTTTTTCGATATTATGTTAAATTTAACGAAAAGAACCGCCACGGCGAACTTTTCACACAGCCATGAAATAGTTGGGTCCGGGTCGTTTGGATTAATTTCATTTCACCGTTTCACAATCGTCGTCATCGTCATCACGACTAATCGTGACCGCTGCACACAGCGGTTTATTATTATTCGGTCGATCGGCGAGTTAAGATAATGAAAAGGTCATAATAATTGGAAAGATATTATAATTTAGCATTCAACAGCTGGGTGAATCATCGCGTTTGGTATTCCCGTATGTTAATACGAGCGAGTCTTCCACGCGGGAAAAGTCACGCGAAGAATGTATATTAAAATCCGTTTCGTTTACTTTTTATTAAATTTTATGGATTTTGATTCTCGTAGGTGGGAGGATGGAACACGGTATATATAACATTTCACATATATTTATTTACCACATATTATGCACGTTTCACATGCATTTAATAAATATTACCGGATGCATTTAGGGCAAAATAGTATATCGACGGCTGAGAATAAGAGGGGCGTATCTCACGTCCTTTTATGCGTTAAATTATGTGAGATACGCCCTTTTGTTTCTTCCCAATTAACATATCAATTAACAAGTCGCGCTAGTTGTTGAATTTTATGGATTTTGGGTGGGAGGATGAAACACTGTATGTATAATAATTCACATATGTTTATTTGACAAATATGACGCACGTGAAACATTCATTCAATAAATATAATGGGATGCACTTAGTGCAAAATAGTATATCGACTGCTGAGAGTAAGAAGGGCGTATTCACGTCGTTTTACGTGTTAAATGATGTGAAATACCCCCTTTTGTTTCTTCCCAATTGACATATCAATTAACTGCTCGTACAAGTTGCTGAATTTTATGGATTTTGGGTGGGAGAAACTGGGTATATATAATAATATTTTATATATTTTTATTTAGCAAATGTAATAAACATTATAGGATCTATTTTGTGCAAAATATTATATCGACTGCTGAGAATAAGAAAGGTGTATTCGACATCCTTTTACGTGTTAAATGATGCAAGATACGCCCTTTTGTTTCTTATCAGTCGATATATGCTTATGTATGCCCTCATTAATGTTTTTTTTCTCTGGGTTCCGATTTTTCATGTATTTCAATGAAACTCGATGCCGCCCCCCCTCCCCGCCGGTGAGAGCGGATTCTTATAGAGTCGCGGTGCACTGGGTACGTCGAGCCCGCGCGCGCCCGTGCTCGCTGAACGAGGACGAACTTTCGTTCTCGAACTCTCAAGGCGACTCGACTCGGTATACGTGTCTATGTATATTTATGTACAAGTCTCAATCGCGACGGTCGCAGCGAAAAATGTATCCGGATTTATTTATTATCGCCGTGTATGCATTTTTGATCTATGGACCGAGAGAGTTCCTCGTGCGAGTTCCCCTTCGCAATCAGAACATTCATTATTTATTTTTTATTTGATAATGGTAAAATATACCTATATATAAAACGAAACAATTTTACAGAAATGTTTGCCAATTTTACAAAAATGTTTGCCGTTTTTACAAAAATGTTTGCTATTTTTACAAAAATGTTTGCCATTTTTACAAAAATGTTTGCCATTTTTACAAAAATGTTTGCCATTTTTACAAAAATATTTGTCAATTTTACAAAAATATTTGTCAATTTTACCTTTTTTTGTAATATTAACAAGAGTTTTTGGACGTTGCGGAAAAAAAAGTTTGTCAAACGTACAAACGCAATTTGCAATTTTAACTACGGTAATCTGTGAACAGTCTGCAGAGTGACAAAGAACCGTGGTCCAAAAAAGAAGTCGAAAATGAGTAGGCAAGCATTAAAAAGACCAAATACGGCGCGGATGACGTGCAAAAAAAAAAAAAAAAAAAAAAAAAAATCTCGAGATCAATCATCGCGATCCGCGCACGCGTCCCTGAGCGACATCTGCAAAAGTGTACAAAAGCGGACGGAATGATGTCAGCAGCGCGCCCGGAGCGGATTCCCTCCGATGAACCGTTAATCCTTTCCTTCCGTAAACTTCGCCTCTCCGGTCGCACCTTTTATTTTCATGGCTCGGTTTCTTTCGCCACTGCTCCGTTCGAGCAATTATATCGTTACAGAAGAAATCATTTGCAGCGACCTCGATACGAAACCCCGCCACCGAGTGTGACAATGGTCATGTACCGCGTACACGCCGATACACATCGGCTCGGTTACATGGGAAAATGATATTTCCCATACCCGGGCTGTCATTAAGAATCGCGGTCCCCGGCGGTTATTCAGAAAGTACTCGGGTTTCAAAATCCCAGTCCATAAAGTGGCCTGATAATGCCTCGAGGCACGAGACACGTCACATTCGCATGTTTATTTTATAAAATGCATTCCGATACCTAATACACGCTAAACGTTCCCGGCGATGTACTAATCTCGGCACGATTATATGTACTATATATAGCCTCCATGTTCAGTGTTTACATACCATGGAGTTTTCGTCACGCGTTTATGTTAATGGTCGCGGTTGCATGTAACTTCTGTAAGTATAAGATCCTGCGGGTTGACGGCAATCGAGGACGGCTCTGCCATCATTTATTATCAGCGATGATCGCCAGTCGGCGCTTTCACGCGCGGAGTTTTCTTGCGGTTCTCCCGATCGTTAGATAAAACCGGCTTTTTATTCCATATATTAATGGCGATTTTTGGAGACACAAAAACAGTTGGAAACACTTTGTTTTTTTTAAATCATTTACTTTAATTTCAACGAAAAAGTATATTCATTTTTCATAACGTTTGTACATTAAATTTAATGAATTAGTGTTTGTGTAAAAAATTCCAGTCCGGTGCATTCAATTTACAATTTATTTTTACAGTGTACCAAGCTATTCTAGTAATCTATGTACACAGTAAAATAGATACCAACGTTTCTTATCCACAAACGTTCGCAATTTTTTTCATGTTAATTTTACTGAAAAAATCTTGTCCATTTTACAAAAATGTCTGTCAATATTACGAATATTTTTGTGAAATTAACGGCAAAATAATTGTGAACGTTTGTGTACAAAAAACTTTATTAAATGTACAAATCTTTTTTACGGCGTATATTACAATATTTTTTGTTTTTTCAATTTATTCGACCGGTCAAGAATAGCGCGGAGCGCGGATCTACCGCGCATGCGCGTAGGCGACCATTTAGTTTATCCCATTGCGCTCGGCCCTCGATCGACTTTGGTCCTTGCAAAGGACAAATGACTATGCAAAAAGCCCCTTGGCACGTTTGTGATTAAAATATCTATCCGATCGACGTTCAATACTCCAGCTGTTCGATGGTTCGACTCTTTAATTGAGCCCGTACGCAAGAGCTCGTCGTTTCGTGCACCGCGCCGCATCCCGACTCAATAAATCGGTGTCCCGAGTGAGACTTCGCTGCCGCGAGGCACCCCGGCCACAAGGACAATCCACCTTGCAAAGGGTTCGGCTCGTCCATACGTTAAGGTAGTCCTTGCGAATGGTGTTCACTTCGCATAAGTTTCAGAGAAATGAGAGGGAATTGCAGACACTTATCGATGGTACAAAAATATTTAAAAAATCAAGCATATCAAAGGTACTGAAAATATTAATTTTGCATAATAATAATTCCAAAATGTTATTAACAAAACGATGAAAAATAAAATTTGTTCAACAAATCTCCCGGAAACCTAACTTTTGTTTTATGAGAATGATTCTTTTATTTTTCTGAATATGTATGCATTTTTCAGATTTTTAAATTCACTTTAAATTCTGTGACTTTCTACACATTTTCCCATACAAAAAAAAAAAAAAAAATTCAGAGAGAATTAAAAAATCTGCAAAAATTCATGAATATTCAGAAAAGTGAACGAATCTTTTTCATAAAAAAAAGAAGTTAGATTTCCGTCAGATTTCTTGAACAATTTTATTTTTCATCAATATCTCAATAACATGTTGGAATGATTATTCTCCAAAATTAATCTTCTCAGGATCTTCGATAAGCCCGACTTTTTTTTCAGATCTTAATCCCATCCAGAAGTCTTTGCAATGCCCTTTAATTTCTCCGAAACTTATGCGAAGTGAACGCAATTCGGGACAACCTCAACAGACTCGAGACCAATGCAACAACAGCCTGAAATCAAACAGGCCATAAAACATCGAGTCTCTTTCATTTACAATAAAAAAAAAACTTTTTTTCCTCCTCAATTTTTTTCTTCCCCGCATGAATCCAAGTATGGCAACCGACGTAGGCGTACCTCGAATATCTCAAGTACAAGGATAGATTGCCAATTATTTCGAGCGCAGCTCGTAAATACCCTTTCGCAGACTCATCTGTATTGCCTATCGTGCGCGTACGCTTACGCGCATGCGCTTTGTTAAGTGCCGCGACCGCCCCTTTACTTTTTTGCCGTCCGCGCGTGTCTTTCCATTATAGCATCTCCCGAGCGATGCATCTCCCGGGGAGGGCTTTTGCCCTCCGTGCAGTGCGCGGTATTCCTCCCTCGCAATTTTCAGCGGGAGCTTCATTGCGCCTGGCCCGCTCGGTCCCGGCGATTATTCTCGCTGGGCGTCCGCGGCCGCAGTGTCTTTATACGAGGGACGGCTCGGTGCGTGCATGATATAGATATACACGGAGGGCACCGGTAAGAAGACGTTGCCTTATAGCGCGGGGCGAACGATCCTCGTTCGCTCGCTCACCGGACTTCGTAAATCCATCTTCTTTCCCTCGCCTCGCGAACCCGCCGAGTCAAGGCACCGGAGATAGGAATCCCCGAGCGATGCTCACCTCTCGGGCCAGACGAACGAAGATGCCCCCGCTCGTGATGCTGCGCTCCTATGTCGTACTATATCTTCGCCGGATCTCTATGGCAAATGCCGATGGTGAACGTCGACCTAGACACTTTGCAAATTCTATTCTACATATATATATATATATATGTACAATTTGTGTACATGTATATGTATAGGCATGTCTATGTATATTTTATATATATATATATATAAGGGAGAGAGGGGCAAAATGGGACAGTGGGGCAAACCGGGCTTGAAATTCCGGATGTATCGTTGGGACAAAATGGGGCAAAATTGAGTTTTGCCCAATTAGGCCGTTTTGCCCCACCGTCCCATTTTGTCCCGCTATCCTCTAGATGCATGTGTATGTGTATGCATATATATGTATATATGTATATATGCGTGTGGTATTGCGATTCTGGTGTGCATATGTATGTGTGCCAGAATCACAAATCCGAATGTCTCGCCTTGGACTCCGCGCGATAAATAAATACTTTACTTTGTTCTCGACTTCGTGCCGCTCGATGTTTTGTTATTCGCCGATGCTCGTGAGAAGACACGCGTATAGTCATAGCTATGGTAACTGCCTTTGTTCGAATCGGATACATTCGCTCGTAAAGTAAAACTCTATCCAGTCACTGGTCCAAAAGCTTGTGTACCACATAGCGACTGTTAAGGAATAAAAGGGCGCAGTTCGGATGCTTTAACCCGGGAGATACGACCTTTTGCTGAATCGTTAAAACACGCTGAATCATTAAAACACGAGTGTTTGTCATTTTTGTCGACATTTTGAAAAATGTTAATCCTCCAAGATTAATTCGAAAAATGTATTAAATATATGACTATCGATATCGAATTAATGAACGCCAATTCGATTTCATTTGCATTTATTCCGGGTGGGTGAAATGTTCAATGTATAACTATTTTTGTTATTCAAAATTCGAACAAAAACGAATTCCGCCAATTGGCATTTAAAAAAAAAGATTAGTTTTTTCCTCCTCCATTTACTTCATTCATAATCTATACTATAAGTAATCCCATGTGTTTACATCGCTGAATTCATATAACACGAGTTTTTTTTTTATTTTTGTCGAAATTAAAAGGAAATTTAATCCTCGAGGATTAACAAATTTTATTAGATGTATTACTATTGAGATGGAATTAACGGACGCCAATTCGGTTTCATCCGAATTTATTCTGAGTATTCAAAATTCTCAGAAAAAAAAAAACACCCCATTCTAAGATTTTTTCCTTCCTCCATTTGCTTCACTTCTAATCCTGAAAGTTTCGATGAATCCCATCGCATCTTCTTGCGATGCCTTTGTCAATCTGCATAGTTTCGCAGGTGTCTATCCTACCCTTTCATCCAGCGCTCCGTATAACTATACTTTCCCAAGCTGCAAGGTAGATACATAGATACATACATGCACACTATGAGTATTCCCATAGGTATTCGAACGCTCCCGGGTCGCGCCTATCGTTACACATGGAGATGCACTATCCTTCAAGTGTTCTCGGAGCCGACGCTGGAGTCAGTACAATAGCAGAGGTGGATAAATTCAGCGATTTATGGGTATTGTTCCACCCAAGTCCAGTTCTCTTTTATTATTGTTGTTTCGTTTTCTTCGTTTTTTACTGTGCACCTTCGATGTGCCTTACCCAGTTTGCATTTCATTCCCTTTTCCTGTTATCACACGTAGCTATTTCAGTCTTATCTTGTAGTCCTGTAGGTACAATTTATTGCCCCGTAAAATTTATGGGGAGTTCGGTGTCCTCCTGGATAAGGCATTATTTTATCGGTACCTATGGTTCTTATGTCCTTGCACACTTAACAGTTATTTGCGATACGTGTGCGGTAAAGTGAACTTTATACGCACGCTGTGAAGGGCGACTTACTTCACAGTCCGCGTATGATGTTCGCTACACCGCATTAGTATCGTATAACATTTTTTGTAACGAATGCAGGAGAAGTGCTACTTCGTGTACTGTACAGCCAGCGTGCGTAAAGTACGAGCAGCGTGTGTAAAGTACGAGAAGCGTGCGTGAAGTACGAGAAGCGTGTGTAAAGTAAGAGTAGCGTGCGTAAAGTACGAGGAGCGTGCGTAAAGGACGAGAAGCGTGCGTAAAGTAGGAGTAGCGTGCGTAAAGTACGAGAAGCGTGCGTTAAAGTAAAATCGGCCTGATGTGCGTATGCGCCGGGTATTTATAGTACATTCGACTGTAAAGCGCCACTTCCGCCACTCTCGGCAGGCACGAAAGGTAGCACACTTCATGCATGAGTTACATAAAGAAAACAATGTTTACGGTACATTGTAGTTGTTTCAAGGTAATTCGCTCTCGCGACGATGCACAGTTATTCTTAAATGAAAAATTGATCCTTGATCGAACAATTTGAAAAGCAATGATCAAACCGTTTGAATCTTATGGTGAGTCCGGCATCCCCTTGGATAAGGTATTATTTAATCGGTACCTATACTTCTTATTGCGCGCTTGAAGAAAATAATGATTCAATCAAACGTAATAATCTGTCCATCGGTACATTGTAGTTGTTTCGAGGTAATTGGTTCTCGCGACGATGCACATTTATTCTTCGATCAAGAATTGATGATCGAACGATTTGGAAAATACTCGATCGTATCGAGTATTTTTTTCCCTCCGAGTACATAACGGTGTAATGGAAAACCGTCGCCCTGTGTGATGGTGCGGTTATTGCCTGCGCATAATCTTTTCTGCTCGCCCGCTGCAAGTAGTTTTTCGCCGGAGAGCTTGCTGAGAGAGCACATGCAGGACAGTCTCTTCACTGTGTTTCTCGTTCTCCTTCTCGACGGACATATGTACAGAGCTCAAAAGCTCATAGGGGAGGGCGGGCAAAATGGGACAGTGCCCCAAATCGCAACCGATAGCTGTTAATTCAGAGACACTATAATATTTGAGAATTTCACTTTGAAATCCTATGTTTTACGGTCTATTTGATTTCACTAGCTCATTCCTCAGCTACGAGCTTATTCGATGGAACTCATTTTTTTTTCCCCTCAAAATCTTAAAACTATTTTACTGAATCATCAATTAAAATCTTTATGATTTTTATCGGTAGTCGGCTGGATAAAAAAAAAGCTCGTTCTCGAGTCCAATATATCCGAGCTCCAGAAATCATCCGAAAAACGATCAATTTCTAGAAGAACGAACTCCTAGACATTGAACGGTTTTGGTGCACCCGGTATTTTACCATGAAACCTCCTCACAGTCTTTCCGTTGCTTCGCCTCTCGTTCGTCCTCCTCCTCGTTCTCCCCCTCGTTGTCATTATTTCACGGATGATTCGCCACACCGAGAATATTACGCGCCGACGATGATAGGCTTCGAATCGCCGCGGTGGCTTCGCCTAGTGGTAGTAAGTGGCCCATTCGCTCAGAGTCTCGTCTCGCACCAGAGTGCACTTTTGATGGCGTAGGTCAGAAATCTTTTTTCCCCCCCCGAGACCTTATCGCCCACGTGCCCGAGGAACGTTTCCAACTCGGCATAAGGGACCGAGTCCGATGACGCAACGCGCAGTGCGCATGCGCACTTCGCTATGCGGGGTGTTTAGGTTAAAAATTATTACGATGCACTGTCGCGTTGTTCGGTTTACTTCAACGTCTATTTGTAAATGGTTTTCTGTTCAGACAATTCTGTACTGCCTCATTTCATCGTACATCGAATAAAAAAATGTGTTTAGCGAAAGTTTTTTCAATTCGCAGTAATGACACAACGCGTAGCGTAGTGCGCATGCGCACTTGCGGGAGAACAGCAGAATCACACAAACTGCGCCGGATTTTTAGGTTAAAAATTATTACGATGTACTGTCGAGTTGCTCGGTTTGCTTCGACTTCTTTTTTTAATAGATTTCTCTTGATACAATTCGGTAGTCTTTTATTTTTCGTACGTGCCAAAGAGTCTGAGACTCGATTCCGCGTCGGTCGGATAAAAAAAATGTATTTTAGCGAGAAAGTTTTTCCAATCGCTTCGGTATAATTATTAAAAATAAATATCGTCATTAGAGCACCGTTTCCAACTCGTCATGCGCAGTGATGACATAACGCATAGCGAAGTGCGCATGCGCATTCACGAACGAATCGCAGGATCATACAAAAGATGCGGGATTTTTGGGTTGAAAATGATTAGGGTAAAAGTGGTGAATATGGCCCACCTCGATTAACGCGTAAATCAATGATATATGGACCGGTTCATAATCCCCACTTTTGCCATACACGGTATGATCGAACTACGATCGAGTTGGTCGCTTCGCTTCAACTTTTTTTTTTTATAAATAGATTTCTCTCAGTAGAATTCGTCAGAGAGCCTGAAACCCGATTCTGCGTCGTTGGGATAAAAAAAAAATGTATTTTAGCGAAAAAGTTTCCAATCGCTGCGTTGCAATCATAAAAAATAAATATTATCGACTCATTAGTGAGCATCCGTGTGTATTTCTGTCATCCGCGGCGATTCGTCCTTCCAAACAGGGTCCGATCGGCGCATCGACTATCAATGCTCAATTACCTCGATTACCGCAGGATAACAGTCCTCGTATGCGCGAGTGGCCTATGACGCAATGTAATTCCTGTAACGGCGAGCCGACTAACGGTGCACTCTTCGCGAAGCCATACATACAGTTATACTGTTGCATGTACACAAGAGGTTTCTCGTCACAGTCCGAGCTGCTCTCCCTCGTCGCTAAGTTTCCAGACGAAATATAGCCACGCAACGTTACGCAACGGAGTTAACGCGAGTCCATGTATAATGTCGCGCTTCCTTCCACGCCATCGTCTTCTTCCACTCTAGGTCGTTTAGTTTTGTTTCGCGTGGAAAGTCCGCGCGGCCGTGTTACGGTCCGCTTCCGGTTCTGAAATACCTTTTTCCTGCTCTTATTCTTCTTCAATGTGTTTTTTTTTATTTTGTTATTTTTTTATATTTTTTTTAAAAATCATTATATATGTTTTAAAAAAATGGTAAATAATTGTAGCGTCGATCATTAGAAGCATGCGAAATACCGCGAAGTGCAAAAAAAAACTGTAATCAAGGCTTTTTCACGGGCGTTGATTATTTACGGTCGAAGGAAAGTCTGACCGGAAGCTGACATAATATCCGCTCTGAGACTGTTTTTTTTTTTTTTTACCGACGATTCCGGGAAACGTGGAAAATTGATTACAGATTTCGTTACCGAACGGGCGCGGGTTGGGCGAAGCGGAAGGTGTTTCGAATGATTTTTTGATTGATTCAAGCCAATGCGTACTCGTCGAAAATGACCACTCGTGCAGTCGACTAGTTTGCGTTCGGCGATGTGTGATGTAATATTTTCGTCACAATTATTGCGTGTTTCTAACGCCATTTTTCAATGCGCGAACGTCCAATGAGACTCAAGATGTTTCATGCCCCGAGGAGTTATTGTCAGACATTTTACACGTACATTTTTGGTATGCGATAATCGCCTACCACCTCGAGGTATACTTATTAATCGGAGCTAGGCAAAGTATCGAAAGTACTTCGAGTACAAAATACAAAGTACAAAGTATCACAAGTACTTGAAGTATCAAGTACTATTTGCACTTGAATGATTTCTCAAGTAATTTTTGTACTTGAAAAATTTCTCAAGTACTTTTCGCAATTAGGTTCATAGCGTTAGGCGTTACCTAGGTCTAAGAAAAGGTGCAAAGTGATTTGCACATAAGCTTCCTCATTGTAAAAAATCGCGAACTGAAATTTTCGTAATCCGTCGTTTTGAGGCTATTTTTAATGTATTCTTCATTTTTTTAATAAAAAAAAATATATATACAAAAATTTCATACAAAATTTCGTTAATAAAACCGAAAAGGGTCAGATTTAAATCCAAAAATTATCTCATCCTTTCTCGGTTTTTGAACGGAGTAAAAAAAAAATTGATTAACATTATGCTCATTGGAAAGTCTGGACAGATAATCATGTATTAATAGAAACAGGATGTTATGCTACTGTGGTCGCTTTACGGATACTCGATGAGTATGTCGATGAATGCGAGAAAGTACTCAAAAAGTACTTTCACTTTGTACTCGAAATTGTGATAAAAGCACTTGAAGTACCAAAAAGTACTCGTGTACTTCAAGTACGTACTTAAAGTACTGCCCTGTTATTGATATTAATATTTTTTATTTCTTCACATTTACGTTTCGCCGATTTCAAGAAACCCCGAAAATCCGCACCAATCTGCCTCGTCTTCCTTATATATCAGGCGCATTTCGTATCTCGACCGGAGCTTCAATCATCAGTCTATTAACCGTCTGCTCGTCACACGCGTTTACCTCAAAATTAATCACCGAGCCCGTCGCAGATAATATACAGGACTGCATTAAAATGTCACGCTTCCGCAAGCATGAACTTTCCTCTAATCGCAATCAGCACCTTCCAATCCACGTGTTATTTATTCGCAAATGGCATTGAACCCAGAACATCACACACGATGGACCCGAGACGTTAAAAAAAAAAAAAAAAATTTGTGATTCGCCAAAGGTCCGTTTCCGAAGTCAATGACCACTATAATATTCACTCCTCCGGTACGCCAGATCGGCGGATAGGCCAACTAGATCTTGTCGTCTTGATTCGACTATAAATAAATTTAAAAAAAAATTGTTTTTGTCACATTAATGCCATGATGAAGACGTCTGGTCCGCCAGACTGGTGTGGCTTTAATGAGGTGCAAAAATATGCGTGTCTTCTTGTTAACTCATTACCGAGGTCGTCAGGGCCAGTCACTCGACCGAACTCTATGAGACTATTTGCCTCCTTGAGATGTAGTCTCGTATATTTGAGGCGTCATATATTCAATCCCTCGACGACGGTTCTCACATTCCAGATTTGTACGCTGATACGCCTAGTTCGAGGAAACAAATATTGCAAGGATTTTAGATGTTTTTGGTATGCAATTTTTTTTTAATATTTTTTTTTACGGTGATATTTAGCTCTCTAAAATTCCACAGGAAATTCATGAACCTCGTACCTACAGAGGGGTTAATGCACTAAAGCTCGTGGGAATACGAGAAGTAAAATTTTTTGCGAAATTAGCTCGAAGCAGTCGCCGCGATTAGCGGCTTTGCCATTCTCAGTTAAAAGTCGGCGCTGTTCTATGTTTTACAGTTTATGTAGGCAGGTTGGTAGTTGGTAGTTGGGGTTCGGTAATAACGACAACAAAGCACTATTAGGTTTTCATGCCTCTATCTATTGCCCACGGAAACTCTAATGTTTTAGGCAAAAATCTTAACAGTCTAGACGAAAATATGGAAGGCGATTCGTTACCGACTGAGCGCGGGGATGTTGGGCAGGAGGCTTTTTCCTTCAGACTAAAAACGACCCTTTCCATTGAACGATTCTCCATTTTCGTAGTTGCTGTACTCGGTGAGATGTAAAGAAATGGGTCACCTGAAGCGAATGGCGGTGGCAGAAATTCGATATCTCGAAAAAAAAATTTGGCCATTTTGAAAGTCCAAAAATTAGAAGGGGGTTCCCTTACAATTTTTTCGACAAAAATGGCTTTTCTAAAAAAAGTTTTTTAGAATTTTTTCGTTAATATAATCCGTTGGGAAATATGCCACTTGAAAACAATGGCGGAGGTTTTAATTCGATATCTCAAAATTTTTCAAAAAAAAGTGCCGTTTCGCAAAATTTAACATAGGATTTCCTATGCTGAAAATGGTCAATTTTTAAAATTTCGAAAAAGGTACCAGCTTTACGTATTTTGTGTGGAAATGGGTCACCTGAAGCGAATGGCGGTGGCAGAATTGCGATATCGCGAAAAAAAAAATTTGCCATTTTGAAAGTCCAAAAATTAGAAGGGGGTACCCTTACAATTTTTTCGATAAAAATCGCTTTTTTCAAAAAAAAATTTTTAGAATTTTTTCGTTAATATAATCCGTTGGGAAATATGCCACTTGAAAACAATGGCGGAGGTTTTAATTCGATATCTCAAAATTTTTCAAAAAAAAGTGCCGTTTCGCAAAATTTAACATAGGATTTCCTATGCTGAAAATCGGTCAATTTTTAAAATTTCGAAAAAGGTACCAGCTTTACGTATTTTGTGTGGAAATGGGTCACCTGAAGCGAATGGCGGTGGCAGAATTGCGATATCGCGAAAAAAAAATTTTGCCATTTTGAAAGTCCAAAAATTAGAAGGGGGTACCCTTACAATTTTTTCGACAAAAATGGCTTTTCTAAAAAAAGTTTTTTAGAATTTTTTCGTTAATATAATCCGTTGGGAAATATGCCACTTGAAAACAATGGCGGAGGTTTTAATTCGATATCTCAAAATTTTTCCAAAAAAAGTGCCGTTTCGCAAAATTTAACATAGGATTTCCTATGCTGAAAATGGGCAATTTTTAAAATTTCGAAAAAGGTACCAGCTTTACGTATTTTGTGTGGAAATGGGTCACCTGAAGCGAATGGCGGTGGCAGAATTGCGATATCGCGAAAAAAAAAATTTGCCATTTTGAAAGTCCAAAAATTAGAAGGGGGTACCCTTACCATTTTTTCGATAAAAATCGCTTTTTTCAAAAAAAAATTTTTAGAATTTTTTCCTTAATGAAATCGGTTGGGAAATATGCCACTTAAAAACAATGGCGGAGGTTTTAATTCGATATCTCAAAATTTTTCCAAAAAAAGTGCCGTTTCGCAAAATTTAACATAGGATTTCCTATGCTGAAAATGGTCAATTTTTAAAATTTCGAAAAAGGTACCAGCTTTACGTATTTTGTGTGGAAATGGGTCACCTGAAGCGAATGGCGGTGGCAGAATTGCGATATCGCGAAAAAAAAAATTTGCCATTTTGAAAGTCCAAAAATTAGAAGGGGGTACCCTTACCATTTTTTCGATAAAAATCGCTTTTTTCAAAAAAAAATTTTTAGAATTTTTTCCTTAATGAAATCGGTTGGGAAATATGCCACTTAAAAACAATGGCGGAGGTTTTAATTCGATATCTCGAAATTTTTTGAAAAAAGTGCCGTTTCGCGAAATTTAATATAGGACTTCCTATCCTGAAAATGGTCAATTTTTCTTGAGACTAAAAAATGACACTTTAAAAAGAGCGATTTCCCATTTTTCGTAGTTGCTGTTTCCGGCGAGATAAAAAGATTCGAAAAATCCCTCCCTCCCCCTTTATGAGAGATGTTTGTATACCTCTACTTATAAAAAAAAACTGCGAGATTCGTCTATTTGAGACTATCTCCGACAGACAGCGATTGGCAATCAATAACAGTCTCCTTATTTAATGATATTCGCTCCGACACGAAAGATAAGTGTTGTTAATTTACTTAATTGCAACATTATATATACATATATATATATATATAAATATCGAGATTCTCTTGAGAGTGCTGACTTCTGTGAACGGATAATGATCGGTCTATCCCGAGTCGGTATCCGTGCCCTATTGCGTCACGCTCGTCTGGAGAGAAATTTCGTCGGGCGCGGCAAGAGATCGCGGCAAGGAGGGCCGAGGACCCCGTAGGAATGAAGAAAGAAAGACTGGATAATGCCGTCGAGACTAAGATAATTGTAGCGAGGCTCAAGCCCGCGAGAGGGTTTCCCGTCGAGGTGTACAAAGTTTCGCTGTTGCAGCTTTACCGTGCCTGTGAGTGCCACGACTCGAGTACTCTCATTTTTTTTATTTCGCTCGATCGCATTTACACTCGGTCGCCGATTCGCGGGCTGAATCGTGATACGCTGTAATCGGTAAATTCGAGGCGCAGGGAGAGGCGATCCCGACGGGCATGCAATTCAGAATTATGTCACGGCTAGTCGGCCGGCTCGAGAAGTAACCGGCCCGAGGCACGGTATGCATGCACGGCTGCTTGCAGGTTGCGCCAAAAAAATTACTAAGTGCAAACTGCAATTCCACGGCGGGTACGTGAGAAAAACTGGAGAAATATTGCACATGCAACAACGGTATGATATTTGCAAACACATTTTTGGCACGGTTGGACTGTGGATTTTTAAGAGTCTCGCTACGGATTTCCAAACATATTTTTAATATGCGATGATAAATGGCAAAAATGTTTGTGGTACGGTCCGAATCTGAATTTTCAAAACTGCCGCTCCAAATTCCGAAAATTACTCCAAAGCTTATTTTGTTTTTATTACTGATCACATTTATGATCGAAAATATCGAATGGATCATGAAATATTTATAGTTCCAATTATTTTTACCGTACGAATGAAAAATGTATCTTGGGCATTCCCTACAATTTTTACCTGGGTCGAACCCTTCGCATCCCGGATTGGACTCCCGATTTTTATACGACTGAACTAACTCTCAAAAGCACTCAGATTTGTTATTAGATTTTTTAAAATTGTATATAATTGTTTATGATTTTAAAAATGAACCTATTGATCGCTACAATTCAAAAGTCTGTAAAATATTGTGTCATACGTAAAAAAAATTAAGATCTGCGCCGGAGTGGGCTGTGAAGGGTTGAACCCAAGTCGAAATGGTAGGAAAAACTCCATATGCACACCTATAAAAATTATTTATTTGTCGGGCACCCATAAATAGATATTTATTTTGTTTAACTAAAGTACATATTTGATTTAAACAAATATTTATATAAATTAAATAAATATTTATATAAATTAAATAAATATTTACATAAATTAAATAAATATTTATATAAATTAAATAAATATTTATTTAAACCACATAAATATTTATTTGCGGTGCGCCCGTCAAGTAAATTATTTTTCTGAGTGAATCAATAGCCGATTTCGGGAGGAGGATAGTATAAATGGTTGCGACTCCGTTCTACCGACTCGTGACTGATTATTGTAATGCTCGATCATCACGAAGGAGAAAAAAAATGTATTGGTTTTGTCGAAAGGATTCTCGGCAGTTTCGGTACCGTCAGTTTATCGGTACAGCTCGCGCCGTAGCTGTGGGAAAGGTGAAAGGAAGAAAGAGACGATAGAGCCGCTTCGGTTCGCAAGTGTTTATGTACGTATGTAAAGAAATTATTTTTCGTGCTGAAAGTATCGGAATGTCGTTGTCGCCGCGGGATCGTAAAACAAAAAATTGTTCGGTAGTCAAAGACAATTGACGCTAATGACGGTGCGATTAGTGTCACTGGTACAGCTCACCGGCACTTACTTAACCGCACGCGCGCAGACGGAAAAATTATATGGCAACTTCGACTGGAAATAATATAATCCGCTGGGCTGAGTCGATTGGCAGAACAAACTTTTTATCTCTCCCGCGTTAGCGCACGGTAATTTGCGTCGTTTCTGTTTAAGGAGGATTACATGGGTAAATTGAACAATTTGCGCGGGAAATGGATTCTCGCGTTTTAGCGGAACTTCGAAGCCGTGACTCAAACTAACGCTCAATTAACGCTAGATTAGTGTAAGACCTTTCGAGTATGAATGCAACTGGAATCCCTACATCCAATTTCGTGCTATTATGCATCTTTGATAATATTCGTGGTTTATTAACGAGGTAAACAGTACAATATTTTTTCACAAATTTCGGTTATTCCTCGACCGTAATGACACCTCAATGACTATCCAGTTCATTGTTTTCTGGTTTTATAAGAAAGTTTACAGTTTTCAGTTAGACTTTCTTTTATTTCGTTTTTCATCGTCTGTGCACCAGGTCTTAACATAAAATTGAAACAATAATATTAATAATAATATTAATAAGGCTGAAGGATTTCGGTCCACCCATTGGCCCACCGCAAGGCATTGTAATGTGAAAAAAGAAAGAAAAAAAAAAATAGATCTCGCATAGGTAGGTCAATAATAGTAATTTACGATACTAGTGCGATAAGTTTTTTTGACGAGTGCTGCAATTACACGAGGGGAGAAGAAGTTTTTCGCACTAGTATCGTACCAAATTTTACTTCACAAGGTGTGAAAATTGCAGTTTTACGCAAAGCGTGCGTAAAACTGCCATTTTCGCACCGAGTGTAATAAATGTCTTTTACTACTGCTGCTACTATTAATAATAATAATATTGATAATAATATTATGAAGGAAGCTCGGTCTCGTTGGCTGAGCGTCGCGGGGAATCAAGACGAATTTCGCCACCCACTACAATAACACGCGAAACCGAAAATGACATAAAAAAATGTTAAAAATACCATAGGTGAAAGGTGCGCATCCCGTTTCACCGGTTTCGTCGAAACCCGCTTCCTCGCGAATGCATTGACGCCAGCGGCGCCAACGAAACTGTAACTATATCGCAGCGGTTTAACAGCTTGACAATAAAATAAAGTAAAAGAAGGAAAGAATGCGGGGCGAAGAGTCTCGAAGGAATTCGGATCTCTAAATCACAACGGTCCTCGAGAACGGTCCAATTTGACTTTCCCTTCTTCATTCCACTAAATCAAGTCGACTTCTTTTTAAGGATTTAACACAATAAAAATAAAAAAATAAAAAATGTATGATGCAGTTTTTTTTTTTTTTTTTTTAAAGCTCCAAGTCTATTTTTGTCAACAGCGCTTGTTATGCAAAGTATTCGAGGAATTTCGAGAGACTGGACAGCGACGGCGCCGCGCTCGCTGTCGACGTCCTTTGCGCGAGTGTCCTTTCCTTTCACACCGGTCAACCTTGTTAAGGTCGCGCGGCGCAACTCTGCCCGATTCCTGCGGGTGAACCCGGACCTCCTTCGAGGTTTCCGTCTCGATGGTCGCAGCCCCACCCAAGGACTTTTAAATGGCGCACGAAAATCGGAAGTCGCCCGGAGCACGCATGATTCGGATCTCTCGGTGAGGTCGCACACGGAAAAATAATTTACTTCACGGGCCCCCCGCAAATAAATATTTATTTGGTTTAAACAAATATTTATATGATTCAAACAAATATTTATTTGATTTAAACAAATATTTATTTGATTTAAACAAATATTTATTTGATTTCAATAAAAAGTTATTTAAATCAATGAAAATGTTAATTTAAACCAAATAAACATTTGTTTACGGGTGCGCGTCAAATAAATGATTTTTCAGGGTGCGGACTCGGGACAGATGCTCGTCGATAATTGCCGGCTCGGAGTATCGCCATACCGTGCACTCATAAAAATAATTTATTTGACGGACCGCCCGCAAGTAAATATTTATTTAATTGAATCAAATATTTATTTAATTTAATCAAATATTTATTTAATTTAATCAAAAGTTATTTAAATCAATTAAAATATTAATTTAAACCGAATAGACATTCATTTGCGGGTGCGCGTCGAAATAAATGACTTTTCTGTGTGTAACGCCGGCAAGTGATCAACGCGGGACCGGACTCGAATCCGGATTCCCAAGGACCGACTCTCAGCCGCATTATTGGAATCGAGTTGATCGCGCGGCCACTTGGGACTATCGATCATACAGCTCGAATTCTCACGAGCTTGCTCTCCCCGCGTTATTCGCCGCATTAATCGTACGTGTGTATCGCAAGGACCGTGCAGGCACTTTCAAAACTATCCTCGAGAGCGTTGATAGGGCACGCGCGGCACACGGCTATTTTCCGGGAGCAACCGCGCATGCGCCCATGCGCGCATGCGCGGTCGCTCATGCGCGCGACCCGCATGAGTCACGTGGATGCGAAAAAAAGGGCCGGCAGTTCCTTTCGCGCAAGAACGATCGGAGTGATCGCGCTCGGGTGCCGCTGTGACAGCGCCTAGCGTAATAAAGCCGCGGTGCGAGATCGCGCAAAACCTTGATCGATCCGTGGGATCGATCGGTCCAACTCCCACGGAGCGACCATCGGCGCAACCTTATACAGTCTCCGCCAGCTGTCGGCTACACGCACTCTTTCTCGGCTCGTTCCTATCCTGCCTGAGCTATGGAAGAGATAGGTAATAACTTTGGTACATATAGCTATCTAATCGAGGGTACACTTATGGTATCCGTCGGGTACGTGCGCGATTGGAATTGGATGCGTGCATCCGATGCACAGGGCACATGCTCAGTGCATGATGGACGGCGAGCGAAAATCAATTAACTGGAGGAATGCTTCCAATAATCATTTTTTTTTTTTTTCGAGTAAATCGAAGCTGTTCATGACTTTTGATCTCAAAAAAATTATTTGTTACAAGAATTATATCGATAAAGGTAAATTACTTTTCCTCTCACTGAGAAAAATAAAATGGTTTGATTAACCGAAAGTCGCGGTTGCGTTGAAAGCTGTTGTTTGATTTGTTACAAATAAAGCAGGGTTTTCATTGAACGATTATTTGCTTTAATCGATTATTGATTATTTGCATCGACTGAACATTTGTCGATTCGAACACACTTTTTTAATGCGGCAACCATTTCTTTTTCTCAGTGTTCTTGTAAACAGAGTTTAGTTTACGTGAAATACAGTTTACTTTTATCAATTTTTTTTGAAGTTTTCGTAATACAAATTTAACTTTGGATTGGTGTTGGGCTTTAATTTTTTTTTTATTTGAACCCTGAACCTGCGTTATGATAATGCTTTCAAGAACAGCCTCCACCTTTTACCTTCAAGTGTGCCTTGGTGAACTGGAAGGTAAAAGTGCGGTACATATAAAATCCAGCCGAGTACCATTGGATCGAAAAAAATCAATCCAGGCACTGTATTACAATAAGCCACATTTATGGAAAAATAATAAAGAGGAAGCAGAGCGAGGGAAGAGTCACGTAAAGGTGAATTACACCAATTTTCAGCGAATCACGTGCTGGAATTCCGCGATCAACGCATTGGCCTTACATTAGTAAGAATACGCGGCTTACGACCGTATGCACTCCTCGACATATTAGCGCGGGGGTAAAGTGCATTCCAGCACCGGAACGCTCATACAGCATTCGTACAAGATTATACAACTACTGCCGCTGGTAATGGATTCGAGGATGCTATTTATATTCTTTCCTGTGTCGGTCATTTTTTTTTTTTTTTTTTACAAATTTGCTTTTCTCATCTACGGATTTAATAATCTCACTTGTTTTCGATCAGCCAGGGATAAGTGAGCACTCGACTCGCTATACGCCTAGATATACGCGTAGATTTGGGTGGGGCAAAATGAATCGACAATTGTTTTTTTTCGCTCTCCCTCCGGAATTGACTCCATATGGGTCTAAAATGGAAAACCTGAAAAATGATTAAACAAAAATCAACAATTTGGAGGTCACTCATTCTGTCGACAATCTATGCAAACCTGGGTATTATTATTGTACCTACACTGTTTAAAAAATTTGTAAATTTACTGTACCGGACTAGAAGTTTTTATGCAAAAACTGTGATGAAAAGTTAAAGGACTTTTAGAGCAAAATTAAGGTACATTTTTGTAATTACAGTACTTTTATAGTCAACTTGACGCAAATTATGAAAAGTAAAGAGTTTCTAAATTTTTTTATTTACTGCGAGTTCATTTTTCATCAGAATTTGACATAAAATTTAATCGACCAGTTTAGGCATAAAAACGTTCAGTATCAGTATAACAAATTTCATACAAAGTTTTTTACACTGTACAGTTCTCCCTTGCTGGCTGTACAACCTCGGTAGAAATTTCGGAGCGTCCCATCGGGTCTGACAAGGTCCTTATCGGATTTGTTCCGGACTTTATAATTGCCCAATGACATGTCGTAAAATTTCCACCATGATACATGAGTTGGTAACGCTAGCAGAGCGGGCTTGGGGGGGGGGGGGGGGGGGAGGACTATGTAATGAGACGATAAAACCCCACGTTACGATATGTACAGAGAATAATGAAATTATGAATATTCTATAAGTGCCTTCTCGCATCGTTTCTGAAAGTGGATCATGGGAAGATCTCATAACACCTCAACATCTTCATCATCTTCTTCCACTTGCTCCACGATTACAAATAACAAAAATATCCTTGCGCCTCTTTCACTTCGTCATTACATGAACATGATCGAATTTCATCTTCCTCCAGGATGCTTTTCTTCAAATTATCGTATCCTTTTTTATTTCTATAAAAAAAAAATATTGTTTTTCTCAAACACGGATGTCAGCTCTGGGACACATTTATCTCAGCGGCGCATACAATAGAGTCGCGATGAAGGTGTTTGGAATGGGGGGGGAAGTGAACGTGTTTCTCGACCTACGCGAGATCGTGCCTGAATCTCCCGTATGCACATTGCGCTATACTTACACCTCACGTTCGTGAAACCTAGCGCGTATTATAGGTGGAAATACGCGTGCGATAAGTATGAAGCGAAGGTATAATTTAATGCCACGATGCGGATACAGATACACGTACTCCGGTTCCAGCATGGGCGTATCGCACCGGATCGACCGGCGTATGTGCAAAGACACGTACGTGCGTTTAGCGCGCATGCGCAAGTTCATTCGCAATCTCGGCGAGGTTTCCGTGGGCTCGCTGTTGTCCCGTCGATTTCGTGGTCGAGAAAGATATTCCACGTGGGATTCCGCTGCACAATCTTGGTACAGAGTTAAAAATTGTTAGGTGAAATTGGTATACGAAGATTCGTTTAAATAATTTTTTTAAGAAACTGGCAAATGAGTTTGTTCAGGTTTGAATATAGAATACTGTCTTTTTATTTAACGTGTCGTTAATAGAGATGTGGAAATTGCGGTATTTGAATATTTCGCTAAATTACCGTATTGTGACGTAATTTTTTTTCTCAAAATCTTTTCTTGTGAAAATACGGTCACAAAGGTTTCTCGTAGTTTACCGTAAAAAGTGGTAAAAATCATTTATCTGGATGTGAAATTACCAATAACACATTTTTTTTTGGCAACATTATCGTAATTTTTTTTTTGAAAATTCACCATGTGTTGTTGATATTTAAAATCACTGTGAGACGATTTGATTTTATTTCCACTTTGGTGATATTCAAAGCGTTCATGTACAATATTTTTACGGTAACAAAATTGTAATGAGAAAAATAATTTTTGTATGACCATTTTTATGACCGAATGGTTTAACAGTTTATTTGTGTCAATTAAATTTTATTTGGCTCAATAAAAATTTAATAACATTAAATAAACTCTTCTCTCAGTGTGCGAACTTTGCACACGGATGAGTCGCTCCACGATAAAGCGTCCAATAAAAGCTCGGACTTTCCTCGACAGCAGTTGGTTACAGCACTTCTGTAGAGACCTCGGGAGCCTTGACTCGTTTACCGCGCCTTTCCCTGCGACTCTGGAACGAAACCCCATATCGTTATCATATTTCTTCGAACTACCGCGAGTTCTTTATATTGCTCTGTACTTTATTGTTTCGACGGTTTCGATGAACAGCCGTCGAAGATATCGATCGAATCGACTTCATGTTTCAATAAACTCGTTTAGATTGTAGTTAAAAAAAAATCGTGACAGTGAAAAAAAAGAATTTCGATTTTTTTTTTACGATTTCTTGAAATGCTTTCGGTGAAATTTTACATCGAGTGCTCCGAAAGGTAGCCAAGTTTCATGCAATGTTGAAACTTAATGAAAATCTTGTCTGAGCATCTCAAAAGTTCTAAACTGGTTAAGTTCTTAAGTGGCCTTAAATGGTTAATAAGAACATTTTTACTTACTAAAAAAAAAAAAAAATACATAAAACATAATTTATATGTATTAACTGTCAATCATGAAAATGAGTGCCAAAGGATGATATTATCCATTCGAATACCATGCAATTACCCGCTGACAAATTTGCCTGTCTGACTGCGACATAGTTGAAATATCCCGTACTCCGTTATTACACTATAAAAGTCCCGATACTTTTTATGCTATAAAAGTTACTATACTATTTATGCTATAAAAGTTACTATATTTTTTATACTATACAAAGTTGCTATACTTTTTATACCATAAAAGTTACTTTTATGGTATATACCTTTTATACCTTTTATATTTTTTATACCTTTTATATTATAAAAGTGAAAATGCAATGAAATCGAAAGTTGTAACGACGTCCCGATACGGCGATCCGATTCGATTCGCACAATTCAAATTATAATAATGAAGGCCCTGTTGGAAATTTTCGACTGCCGATCCTTTTGCGATTCCGAACGGGAGTCTCATCAAGCTCGATGCCATTTTGCGAGTTTATGAAAAGCGCCGAGCACTCGGTCTACTGACCGATCGATGCCACTGGGAAAGCGCAATTTCTCTGCATATCGCGTTATTACCATGAAAACGGTATAGCTGCGATGTGTTGCTTTTTTTTTTAAACTTACCCAACGTTTCAACGATCTACAAATTTATCGTTTCTACTGAACCGACAACTCGCTATACCAGTTCCACTCGTCACACATGGACAATTCGCAGGTGCCCGTAGACTTGCAAATCCGGTATCGGGCTTGCGTACGTGAAATATTTCGAGAAAACATTTAACCAGCCTTCACCGTCGAAGCTCACGTTACAAGTTGAGCGGATATCGAATCCCCGTTGGAATTTTATTGAAACACCGGACGAGTACTTGTATTATTTACCGAGCAGTATATTAAATATTATTCGCACAAAAATCAACCCACTTCCCGCCAATGCCATCGGTTACGCATATTCGTAAAAAAGCACAAAAACTTTCCTGCAATTTTGGTTTCATTTCTTGAATAAAAAAAATAATTAAAAAATATGTTTAACTTTTAATATTTTTATTTTTTTAATATAAAAAAATGTTAACTCTTTGCGTTTCCCAGCGTACCTTTGCCCTTGCTAATGATCGAAAGCATAGACGATCTATATTGGGATCCTTAAAAAAAATCCCAGCATAGAAAAGAGTTGGTTGAGTGGATATCAGTCCGGTTTGGACTGGTAAAACTCTCTTCAAGCGAATTGTCAATTTTCCTTATATCGCCCCCCCCCTCTCCCCCCCACATTCCTGTGAAAGGAGCCTCGATATTTAGCCTTGAATAAAATCAATCAACATCAACGAAGGCCACTGTGATAAAAATCGATTCGGATACACTTGTTACACGTAACGTAATTAATAAGTCTCTCGCCACGGTATCTTTCATAGTCAAAACGTTTGCGACATGGCAATCCACCCGTCAAAAAGGACTTTGATCAAGACGAGATCTCATTCGGCAAGGTCGCTGTTAGGATCCTTAATAAGTTAAAAATAACTTAACTTAATAACAAAAACAAAAAAAAATTCCCAGCATGGAAAACAGTTGGTTGAGTCGATGGCAGGCCAGTTTGGCCTGCCAAGACGGTCTTTGGCCGATTGGCGATTTTCTTTAAATCGCCCCCCCCCGCCAAAATTTCTGCGAAAGGAGTATTGGGCCTCGATATTTAGCCTTGAATAAAATCAATCAACGTCGACGAAGCCCACTGTGATAAAAATCGATTCGACTACGCACTGAGAAAAAAAATCGATTGAGTCAACAAAATGAGCGCCTACGGGTGGCGAAACAAATTTTTGGTTGATCGAACGAAATAATTGTTGTATCAAGTCAAGAAAAATTTGAATCGACGGCCTGTTAGTTCGATCAACGAGGTATTCCTTTCGATCAACCAAACATTTGTTTCGCCACCCGTAAGCGCACATTTTGTTGACTCAATTGATTTTTTTTCTCTGTGCACTTGTTACACGTCACGTGATTAATGAGCCTCTCGACACGATATTTTTAATAGTCAAAACGGATGCGAGTGATCACGGATAAGAGTGAGTCGGAGTATGAGTTTGTTGGGAAGCCGAAATGGCAGTCCACCCGTCAAAATGGACCTTGATCGGGACGAGATCTCGTTCGGCAAGGTCCCGTCTGCGCGCGCAGGTTCCGCTACTGAAAACGGCGCGTTGTCTCTCGTTTTTCGAAAGGCGCAACCAATCCTGCCGGCTCGGGGATATACAGTAAAGCGTAGAGCAACGTAATCGAGGCTGAGAATAAACGTGCACCGCGCTTTCGTTAATGTGCGTACGCGCGTTTCACGAGTATCAGATATTTACTTTCGATTCCGCAGGGCGGCGAGTTTCCAGACTGCGTCTGCTCGGCTATAGACGGTAGCTATATGCGTTTATCGCTATAGTATACATTAAACTTACAGTAGTTACGGTATAGAAAGTCCTCCAGCGGCAAACTCGAGAACGCTCAATGTCGTCGGCTTATGCGTATAAACTGTATACGCATAACTTCACTTTTTTTAAATCCTGCCTCTGATTGGCTGTATGCTACAATAATTGAAATATTGGCCTATCAGAAGTAATATTTTTTTTAAGTAATTAGCTTTGCCGATCTATGGTTTACAGATATAGCGGACGGTCGCGCGTGCGAGTCGGGAAGTTGCACTGCGCATACGCGTGCGACAATCCGGGGTAAATACTCTGTCCTTAAAATAAAAAAATTATATATATATATATATATATATATTTTCCTGCAGCGGCAAACTCGAGAACGCTCAATGTCGTCGGCTTATGCGTATAAACTTTATACGCATAACTTCACTTTTTTTAAATCCTGCCTCTGATTGGCTGTATGCTACAATAATTGAAATATTGGCTTATCAGAAGTAATATTTTTTTTAAGTAATTAGCTTTGCCGATCTATGGTTTACAGATATAGCGGACGGTCGCGCGTGCGAGTCGGGAAGTTGCACTGCGCATACGCGTGCGACAATCCGGGGTAAATACTCTGTCCTTGAAATAAAAAAATTATATATATATATATATATATATATTTTCCTGCAGCGGCAAACTCGAGAACGCTCAATGTCGTCGGCTTATGCGTATAAACTTTATACGCATAACTTCACTTTTTTAAAAACCTGCCTCTGATTGGCTCTATGCTAAAATAATTGGAATATTGGCCTATCAGAAGTAATATTTTTTTAAAGTAATTAGCTGTGCCGATCTGTGGTTTACAGATATAGCGGACGGTTACGCGTGCGAGTCGGGAAGTTGCACTGCGCATGCGCGTGCGACAATCCGGGGGTTTTTTTTTTTATAAAGTGCTGGAATTCTGGGCGTGCTGAGCAAAAAAGGGGTTAATATGGTCCTGCAGCGGCAAACTCGAGAACGCTCAATGTCGTCGGCTTATGCGTATAAACTGTATACGCATAACTTCACTTTTTTTAAATCCTGCCTCTGATTGGCTGTATGCTACAATAATTGAAATATTGGCCTATCAGTAATAATTTTTTTAAAGTAATTAGCTGTGCCGATCTGTGGTTTACAGATATAGCGGACGGTCGTGCGTGCGAGTCGGGAAGTTGCACTGCGCATGCGCGTGCGACAATCCGGGTTTTTTTTTTGGATAAAGTGCTGGAATTCTGGGCGGGCAGAGCAAAAAAGGGGTTAATATGGTCCGGTCCATGTGTCATTGATTTACGTGCTAATCGGGATGGGCCATATTCACAATTTTTAATATATTTCTATATTATTAATTATAGTAGAATATGATTCAACCTTTTGTAAATTAAAATTTGACATGGCCAATAATTGGACACGAGTATGTGCATAGGTTTAAGGGGTTAATATGGTCCGGTCCATGGATCATTGATTTAGGTGCTAATAGAGGTGGGTTCTATTCACCACTTTACCTCTATTTCTACATTATTAATTATAGTACAATATGGTTTAACCTTTCGTAAATTAAATTCCGGAATGGACAATAATTGGACACGAAGTATTTTTTTTTTACTACGGTTTAATAACTAATAACTTTTGCAGTATATACATCATTATTGTACAATATGATTCAGCCTTTCGTAAATTAAATCGTCCGACATGGGCAATGATTGGATATGGAGTATCTTTTTTTTTGCTACGGTATAATAACTAATAACTTTTGCAATACATTATTATAGTAGAATGTCGTTCAACCTTTCGTAAATTAAACTCCGACATGGCCAATAATTGGGCGCGGAATTCCTTTTTTTATCTACGATATAATAACTGATAAATTTTGAAATACTCTGTCCTTAAAATAAATAAATAAATTATATATATATATATATTTTTTTTTTTTGAGAAATCGATGTCGCATTTTGTTTGTTCGTGACAACGGTATTGCGCATTGTGAATTTTTGTTTCATCGCCTCCGTCCAGCGGAACCAAAGTCCCGTGCGTCCCGCGTGACCGTACGCCGCGAAACTCGCGTAGTTCAGGTGCGTCGAGTCGCGACGCTGCTTCATTAAGTAGAGCGAGACTCTCGAAGTCGCGAACTGGCGGAAGTCTTGGACGAAGAAACGGCGCGCGGGCGAGCTCGAGTTCGCTGTGCGTGCACGAGCTATCCAGGATCGAGCTCGATGCTTTCCTGAAACCTCTTCCTACTAGCGCGCGTTACGACCGACGATATTATCCAGAAACAGCTGGATAAGCGCCAGCAACAACCACGAGCCGTCCACGTTTCCGAGTTCAACTGCTCCTGCAAAGTGGATTTCTGGGTAACGATACTCTTCATCCAAGATTTATTATAACGGTTCGCCGTTCGCTGGCAATCCGGGAAGACGGCCAAAGGCCAACGTGAAAAAAAAAAAAAAAAATTTGTCCGATGTAAAAAGGCAATTTTTTTCAATAATATATAGCATCGGAAAAAAAAAAAAAAAAAAAACATAACAAAATCGTACGACATGTCGATGTTCCAAGCGTCAAGCGCGCAAGCGCAGTGGATTTCTGGGTATCGACACTTTTGCTCCAAGATTCATTATAACGGTCCGCTGTTCGCTGTCAATCCGGAAACACGGGCAAAAGGCCAAAGTGAAAAAAGAATTGTCCAGCGTAAATGGGCAAATTCTTTCAATAATATATAGCATTGGAAAAAAAAAGAAATCGTAGAACATGTCGACGTTCCCAGCGTCAACTGCGCAAGCGCAGTGGATTTCTGGGTACCGACACTTTTGCTCCAAGATTCATTATAACGGTTCGCTGTTCGATGTCGATCCAGGCACACGACCAAAAGACCAACCCAAAAAAAAAAACTGTCGAACATAAACGGACAAATTTTTTCAATAATGTATAGCATAGCAAAAAAAATTGAAAAAGAAAAAAAAAACAAAACCGTACGTCTTGTCCACATTCCCAGCGTCAAGCGCGAACAACTGGAACAGAGAAACGAGTGACGCAAACGAGATCGGCCGCTCCGTCCAGTGTTGTCTCCCGAGTCGACCAGTCTTGATTGACAGCGGGGGGGAAAAAAATTAATCGTCGTTGCCGAATCAATAATATTTCTCGGCATTGTGAAGTCGATCGAGACTTGTCCCTGCGCAATATCTCCAATAAAGCCACGCAATAAATGTAACTAGAAAAAAAAATGATAATAAATAAAAGAAAGATAAAAGAACACAAGTCCGTCGATGCGACGCGCGAGATAGTTTCGTCGCGATTCGGTACCGAGATAATGTATGGTAACGCGAAAGCCAGAGGCACCGGAGGTGAAGAGAAACGGAAAGTAACAAAAAGAAATCAACGCCCGTTTGTTACCCAAGTAACCGGTGTTATTGCCGAGCGATCGATCAGCTTGAGAAAGAACTCCAATGGGACACGGCGTCGGCGTTGAAAAACAAAAAATGTTAAGGCCGGAACGTATTGTACGACGGATTACCATAGGTGAGAGCGCCGACCTGCGTGGGGACACGGAACTCAAGCCTCCCGCTCTACACCGCTCATTCGGTTCGAGCGCCCAACAGTGATCAGTTACAAATGATCCTCGACGTGGTTCATTTACCTCTTCGTACCCGCCAAATTTTCTGCGCCATGTCACGATATGCGAGGTCTCGGGGATTCGGCGGAAGAGAATGGCGTTCATTGAGAAGGTCGGATCTCTCGATCACTCGTCCTCGAATTAGGCCTGTTGGATAATTTGACTTCGATATTTTGACGAGCAATTGGAAAATAAAAATCTGTAAGGCCGGAACGTATTGTGTGACGGATCACTTTAGGTGAGAGCCCTGGCCTGCGTGGGAACACGGAACTCAAACCTTCATTCGGTTCAAGTGCCCAACAATATTACTTATCAGAGCTGGGCAAAGTACTTAAAGTACTTGGTATTCGAAGTGCCTAGCACTTTGAGTATCGGCAAAATATTCTTAAACATCATTCAACATCAAAGTTGAGTACAGTACTCGAAGTATTTAGTACTTATGGTACCGCGTACTTAAAGTATTGGATACGTACGATACTACGTATCAAGTACTTTAAGTACTTTTTGCCCAGCTCTGTTACGTATTAATGACCCTGGACGTGTTCGATTTACGTTTTCGTAATGACCAAATTTTCTGCAGCCACGTCACGATACTCGAGGTCTTGGGGGGTTGTACGGAAAAGAATGCCGTTCATTGCGAAAGTCGGATTTCTAGATCACTTGTTCTCAAATTGGGCCTTTTGCTCATTGGGACTTTGATTTTTTTAAATCAGCAATCTATGTGTCTGCATGAGGACACGGAACTCAAGCCTTTTGCTCAATTACGCTCATTTCGAACACCTAATACTGAACGGTTATTAATGGTTCTCGATGTGTTCCATTTACTTTTTCGTACCCGCCCAATTTACTTCAGCCTTGTCACTACACTCGAGGTTTCGGGGGTTCTACGAAAGAGAATGCCGTCGATTGCGAAGGTCGGATCTCTGGGTCACTTGTTTTCAAATTGGGCCTTTTGCTCATTGGGACTTCGATTTTTTTAAATCAGCAATCTATGTGTCTGCATGAGGACACGGAACTCAAGCCTTCTGCTCCATTCTGCTCGGTTCCGGTCATTCGGTTCGAGCGCCCAACAGTATACAGATAGCAGTATCATAACAGTATCAGTTATTAATGATCCTCACGTGTTCCATTTACTTTTTCGTACTCGCCCAATTTTCTTCAGTCACGATCCTTGAGGTTCGGGGGTTGGGTCACGTGTTTTTAAATTGGGCCTCTTGCGTAATTTGACTTCCACTCTTTGATCAGCAATCTATATCTGCATGGGAACACGGAACCCAAGCCTTTTGCTCCATTACGCTCATTTCGAACACCTAATACTAAACAGTTATTAATGGTTCTCGATGTGTTCCATTTACTTTTTCGTACCCGCCCAATTTACTTCAGCCTTGTCACTACACTCGAGGTTTCGGGGGTTCTACGAAAGAGAATGCCGTCGATTGCGAAGGTCGGATCTCTGGGTCACTTGTTTTCAAATTGGGCCTCTTGCGTAATTTGACTTCGTCTTTTCTGTCAGCAATCGTAGTCCACTTTTCGGACAAACAGGATCATCGTATACCTTGACACGCGGTGTATATATATATATACGCATCGCGTGACCAAAAATATACGCCGTAAAGGCATATTTTTTTTTTATGTTTTGACACAAAGAAATAAGTCTTTGCAATTTTAGTCACGCCACATAAGTCCGTTTTCGACCAGTCGCCTATAAATCAATTTCTTCATGAAGTCTACTAAAAAAAAAAAATAATAATCCGTAGAGTATCCTTGAAGTCTTCTGTTGGTTCGAGGAGATCCGCAACACCCATCCGTATTATTTTCGCGATCGCCTGAGCCTTGCGCCCCCGGCAAAGAGTCTCTCGCGTAAGTTAGGGGTTAATGATAGTCCCTCGCGCTTCCTCCCGTTTCTCCGATACGATATCCAGGTATTATATTACGATAATTGAGGGAACGAATTATCGATGCAAAGTAACATGCGCGAGAAGTAGCCTGGGAAACAATTTTTATTTGAGGAATCATTTTATTGTAAATAAACATATATGCAAGTTAAACGGAGTGGAATACTTAAAAAAAAAGATACTGTGCAGTTGCACACGAGCGATAGAGACGTACTTCGAGCGTGCTGCATTTCTCGGCGGTCGCGTATATAGTAGTTCACTGAGAGATATATATATGCACAAAGTGCATTGCATATACTTCAGGGTGCGAACGTCTCGCAGCTCCTCCCACATCGGCAACGAGTTCTCCGCGCTATCCAGCGACGAAGATAGGAAAGGTTAGATACGAAGGGGATTGGCACACCCCGCCGGGAACGCAATACACGTATACATGTAACTATTATAGTTACAGTTGCATAGTGGAGTGCGCCAGTTGGCAACAGTATAACAACGGGGATAGCGAAAGAATGAAATTGAGTGAGGCCTTCGCCTCGCGGTCCGTTTCCATTCCCACCGTTAGGCATTGGACTTACGGCCGGCTCGACTGGCAGCAGTTATTTAGAAGGGATCTCACAGGGCGTTGAGTGAAGTATCATTGTCCGGTATGGTGAAAAAGGAAACTGCGTACTGTCCCTTCGTCCTCTAAAGGTTTTTTTTTTTTTCTTGTTTTTGATCAATTAGGCGGGCACTCCGTTTTTTCGATCGAAAGGTACACTTACATGGAAAGTAAAAATTGGGGATTATCAACTAAATAGCCATGAATAGTGAGACCCGCAACGCAAGAACGTTAATTTAGGATTTTGAATTTGGGGAAAAAATGTACTGGATGAACAACGACATTTTTGAGGTCGACCAATTTTCGATACCCAAATTATCGATTTTCTATCGAAAATTTGCAAGATATCGACAATTTTAACGATATCGAAAATTTTCAAGATGTCAAAAATTCCAAGATATCAAAAATTCCAAGATATCAAAAGTTCCAAGATATCAAAAGTTCCAAGATATCAAAAATTCCAAGATATCAAAAGTTCCAAGATATCAAAAGTTCCAAGATATCAAAAGTTCCAAGATATCAAAAGTTCCAAGATATCAAAAATTTCTAGGTATCGAAAATTCCAAAATATCGATAATTCCAAGATATCGAAAATTCCAAGATATCGAAAATTCCAAGATATCGAAAATTCCAAGATATCGAAAATTCCAAGATATCGAAAATTCCAAGATATCGAAAATTCCAAGATATCGAAAATTCCAAGATATCGAAAATTCCAAGATATCGAAAATTCCAAGATATCGAAAATTCCAAGATATCGAAAATTCCAAGATATCAAAAGTTCCAAGATATCAAAAATGTCTAGGTATCGAAAATTCAAAGATATTGAAAATTCCAAGGTATCGAAAATTGCAAGATATCGAAAATTCCAAGATATCGAAAATTCCAAGATACCGAAAACTCCAAGATACCGAAAACTCCAAGATACCGAAAACTCCAAGATACCGAAAACTCCAAGATATCGAAAATTCCAAGATATCGAAATCTGTCCGCCGCCACTGTTTCTAAGTGGTGTATTTCCGAACCAACAATAGTCCCTCACGAAACCCTTTTAAAGTCACTTTTGCGATGGACAAATTTTCGATACGCAACGTATCGATTTCCTACTGATAAACGACAATTTTTGTTACTTTCTAAGATATCAAATTTTTTCCGCCCTCATTTTTTCTAAGTCACATATGTCCGCATAGCTTTCATTTCGCCAAGTTTCCCGCGGGCAGACAAGCTGTCGGAAGCGTGTATGCAAAATTGCTCTGTTATTTTAGCAAGTTTGCAGAGTCTCGCGATGTCGAAGCTGCTCCCTGTTTCACCTCCGTTCAATGCTGCATCTTCCAGCAGGTAGGTGCGCGGGAGAGAAAGAAGCACAGTGCGATGTGTGTAATGTTGCAAAAATGCCGTAACGGCACTTTTCCCGCGCACGTAATAGATCATGCTCTAACGCGATGGATCGTACGCGATTATCGATCGTTTCTATATGATCTCGGTGCAGCTGCCGAGCTCTCCGGACACGGATAATCCTTACCTTCACCGAATCCTCGCACCGTTATTACTCGCGTCAACGCTTTCGATTCTTTGAATTTTTTTTTTTTTTTTTCATTCGCTCTCTCGACTCCGCTTCATTGAGGATAAAATAGAGACTTCGAAGTGCGGACGCGAGCACGTCGTAAGGCTTTTGATATTTCTGCCAAGTTAAGGATCGTGATCGAACGAGAAGATCGTGGGATCGAAAGAGATGCAAACAATCCGGAGACTCTTTAATGCCAGCGAGGTCGATCCGAGTTGTTCTCATCTTAATCCGGCGGTAGCGAAAGACTTTGGCCTCTATGAAACAGGGGAGGCCGATCGTGAGTGGGTGTTCCCCAGAAACAGTGCCGGGTTCGCGAAAGAACTGCTCGTCTATTCTTGTTAACACTCGAGGAAAAAGAAATCGAAGTCTTACGAGTTTTAGGATCAAGCGATAGTACTCGGTCGGTAACAAAAACTGTAATCCTAGATTATCTGCTACGGTTGGTTTTACGGATAAGAGACGAGAATTTTTATCGGCGATGATAATGATTATTATTGTTATCTCGTGAAGACTGTAGTTAATAGTAAAGTTCAAGGCCTCTCATTCGCACGGACCCTCACGGAGAGTCACTGTGAGTGGCTGTGACAAATTTTCATTGCATGAACTAAAATTCAACCATCCGAGAATTTTGCCCATAGAGTGTGAAAAAAGTCAATTTCATGAGCTAAAATTCAGAAATCAGAAAATTTAGGGCATAGAAAGGAATAAATTCAATTCCATGAGCTAAAATTGGCTAACAGAAAAATCAGCTTATAGAATGGCAAAAAAATCCAATTTCGTGAGCTAAATTTCAGCAACCAGAAAATTTAGGGCATAGAACGGCATAAATTCAATTCCATGAGCTAAAATTCAACCGTCAGAAAATTTGGCTCACAGAAGAGGATTAAACACAATTTCACGAACGGAAATTCAACCATCAGAGAATTTAGCCCATAGAATGGAATAAATGTTCTAATGCTCGAATTTACTATAATTTTCTTATCAATAATGATTGTCTTCTACCAGTACTAAAGTGGCGAATACGGATCATCGTCTTCGAATGGTTTTTCCACGTTAAACCGGACCGGCGTATTCACCTCTTTTACCTTATACGAGCCCCGTTCAACCATGTACTTAGTGCACACGTACACAGTTGATAAATAACTGTTCGTGATACTGTGAACAACATGGGGCGTTCGCGAAAGGGCTCGTGGATGGGCGTGCCTTTCGCTCGTTCGCCTTTCGTACCGTCCAAGTAGAAAGATACCCTGTTAAGTCAGCCTTTGCGATATCCATACAACTGTATGTATGCACTGGTCGAAGTCGGATCGGAATCGAATGCTGAACCGGCGCATGCACTTCAACGTGCCCCGCGCTGGGTAATCGTGACGGGCCCGACGACGCCCCAGGTCTGCCGTTCGCGCTTGTGAATTTATATTTATTGTCTTATACGCCCAGACTGAAAGTGAAGGTGTAGTACAGCACTTACACCTATCGGAGTTGCACTACCTGCGCCAATGACACTCAATCATTCGACATTTAGAAGCTATTAATAATCCGTCAGGTTTTTCCTTTGGAGCATAATTAATACTCACTGATATTCATACAGTGGCTCAATTGCTGTGTATAAATATTATCTGCGCACTGCAATGCGCACTGCAATGCGCTAATGAGCTTGTGTTTATTCCGCGCGAGGAAGACGGGAAACAGGAAGTCGTTGAATTGAGTACATAAATCGTCCGAGTACAGGAAGAAGATAAAATTTAATTCATCGATGAAGTAAAAATAGTACGAATAAAATCTCGCATTGCTTACATCTTGCATTACTTACATCTTGTATTACTTACCGTGACAACCAAAGTCGCATAAGTGTACGGAAGTTGTTGGGTGGGAAAATAATCGAAACCGAAAGAACATTTTTTTTTTGTAAATTTAACTTAAATTTGTTGAGTTGATTGCGAGTATTAATAGACGATTAATTCATTTATTTACGAGCAACATTACCTGATCATCTGTCGACGGGTTTTTAAAAATGGTGGTCTGCTTTTCGAAAAATTTTATACAGATATGGACCTTAATGCAACATTTTCCAAACATTTCACTGCAACAGATTAGACTCACCCGGATAGCCAAAGGCTATCGGGGTGAGTCCATGCAGCGCGGTAAAAAAAAAAAAAAAAAACCGGTGATTCGGGGCCGTGGCTTTTCACTTCTTAAGGTCGCTCGTTACGAAGCCGCGTATGGTATTTTATAACATGCTGCAGAGCTTTATAATATACGGCAGCAGATGGTTGAGTGCGTCCGTGATCAATATATATATATATATATATATATATATATATACATATGCACTGTTACAGGAGGCTAAGATCAGGATTTGTAGATAGACACGATTAAAAATTATGTGTGAAAAAATGTAAAAAATATCCATTATTATTATTTTTTTTTTTTAAGAAAAAATATTCTTTACATAATTCTTCATATCTCAAAATATATTCTGTATATAATTTTTCATAAACGATATTTTTAATATATGAAAAATATGATGCATTGTATCTCAGTTTCTGTGCACCAAGATTCGTTGAGCGTGCAGCCGACTAGAAATACCGGCGTCGTAGGTATGGCAAGCAGTGAAAGAACAAATACCGCGGGTGTCGGGACCGAAGGTTCTACCTTGATTAGAATCAAGGTCCGTTCATTGCCGCGCGGGTTGGCTTATTCGTTGGAAGTATCCAGGTAGGTCGCGGGATGAAGAGATTCTTCGGGCATGCGCTGTGCGAGTCTCTCGAGACTCACGATAGACGGAAATTAGGACGCGTAGGGAAAGGCGTATCACATAGACACGAAGATTAGTGTTAATCGGCGTTGCGCCAAGTCGAGACGCGAGACTGTGGAAAATTTCGTTAGACACATTCACGTTTGCCTTCACCGGGCAACTCCTGTGCTTCGAAATCAAAATATACGGTGACCTCGAAATCCGTCTGAATGTACCCGCGTAAACGATTGTTGGCTATTTTGGTCACCAGGACAAAAAAAAAAATCGCACAGTTATTACCATATTCTATTATTATTAATGTAATTTTCATTTATTAATTTGAGGAGTTATGAAAATTAATTGGATTAATTATGAGTTATGAGGATTAAATTATGATTAATTCGAGGATGCTCTTTTATATAGGAGCGTTAAGACATTTTATGTGAGTCGTGCCTATCGACGCGAGATATTATCGTTATAAATTGTAGGGGGAATCCGGGAAGACACGATACGTCCGACTATGAGTTATATGGCCGTAGCGTCGACAGCAGTCGATCTGTTAATCCTTATAACGGCCTCGGAGTCAAATACACAGTAAAAATAATTTGTACGTTTAAAAAACATTTATTTTCCACAAAGTACCACAATTGGTTTTCTCCTTAATTTTACAATTTTCGATAACAACGAATCATATTTTCTAGTAAAAAAAAAAATGTAACTTAACACCAACAATAATAGCAGACTGTTGAATAAAAATGGTAAATGTAATCTACCGGGCTGGAAGTTTTTATTAAAAAACTGGTACATTAAATTTAATATGCAATTGTGACGAAAAATTAATGGACTTTTACAGTGAAATTAAAGTAAATGATTGAATTCAAATTACTTTTATAGAAAAATTAAAGTAACTTTACATCGAAAAATTAAAAGTAAAGTATTTCCAAACTGTGTAATATACTGTACGTTAATTTTTCATCACAAATGTACATGAAATTTAATATCCCAGTTTATGCATCAAAACTTCCAGCACCAGTACATTAAATTTCATACGAATTTTTGTACAGTGTATGCAACACAGTATATTCGGTAATGGACAACGAATGTTTTGTTGAATGTACAAACCTTTTTTTTTTTTACCGTGCACGCTATGCCTAATCTTTAAGTATACATGTATATACAAACATTTTTTTTTCCACGGATAAAAAGTCTGCCGAGTACAGTTGAACAATCTCAATTGAGTAACGTACTTGGTGGTAATGACTTTTTTTTTTTGTTTACCCGAGGCGTTCGAACCGATGCAGCGAACGCGACCTCGGCGCACGCTCCGCGCGCAGCTAAGCGATGCATCGCTAAATTTAAATAACGCAACGCGCATCGCCCGAGGCTCGTACGTAGCTGGCCGGTGTACCTGTGCAACGTTTATATACCGCAAGAAGAATCGGCACACACCAGACAACGGACAAATCGTTGGCGAGATAAAATCGTACACAAACGCGAGATTGGGCAACAGCGGATCCGCGATGCTGCAGCTCCGTGTTGCGGGTATACGCTTTGGCGTTTAGTAATAGAGTAATCTCGCGTATTGCGCCGCGGGCGTACGCAATACCCTGCGGCAGCATCCGCCGGTTCCGTGATAAGGAACTAGCGAATTCTATCTTGCATCGCGAATTTATGTCGGTCGTTGCATCACCTCGCTGCTCACTCGTCAATCGGAGGATCGACGATGGACGTGAAAGAGGATAAGACGCTTATAATTTTTTTCTTTTTTTTTTTTAATAATCAAATTGCAATTCAATATTTTTAGAGCTCGTACGGATCGTTATTGTCGCATAATTTTTTATCGAGACCGTTGTGGGTTGTAGAGCAATAAAGGAGGTGGCCACGAAAAACTGTTTAAAAAATATACAAATATCAAATTTTTCGAGGCAAAATATATTATTTATGCGACAATAACGATCGTACGGATCGTTATTGTCGCATAATTTTTTATCGAGACCATTGTGGGTTGTAGAGCAATAAAGGAGGTGGCCACGAAAAACTGTTTAAAAAATATACAAATATCAAATTTTTCGAGGCAAAATATATTATTTATGGGAGTTATACAACAAGTATATTGAATATACTAGTAGTAGTAAAATATCGTGTAGTTTTATACAATAACTGCATACATCTCTATATATAGTATTTACGCCATTCACATTCACCGGGCATTATCGCAGTCATTGTCAATGGTCCATCGATCAGAGTCCTGCCCTTTATATACTATTTTCCGTAGAAACTATATTTAATGTACTATTTTTTGTAAAAAGTATATTCAATATGCTATTTTTTGTAAAAAAGTATACTTAATGTGCTATTTTAAAAAGTATATTCACTATTTGGCCTAAAATTATAAAAAAGTACATATAATATATTTTCGCCAATTCTTTTTTTCCATGCGGATGGGTTCGTCGTAAAATGACGATACGCTTAAAGATTAATAAATAACGCAGCGCCTTTGCGAATAAAAATTAAGCGGATAAATTTAAATTTCCTTATGATGAATCGTACGAAGGATAAGCTATTGAAACATTAGGCATTTAATATTACAACAGATTGATTTGCGAGTCAAATTTCACCGTCACATCCGCGCGAACGGTAAAATTAAATGAGACGTGGCAAATAAGATTGCCGATAAATTATTATGTATGGTCGTTTAAGTGGGTATTACCGTAAATAATAATCGTTCGCTCTTGTAACATCGATAATAGATCTGTAGCGATTGGATAAACACAAAGGAGCTTTCTCACAGCCTCGCGCTGCTTTCCTACCAGTTATTCCGTAGGCAGCCTCTTTCTACCGTCTGCAACCTCCATTTATGAATCTCTTCGTGAGCGTGGAACACTCCATCGCGGTGACGTTATCGTTCTATCATGAGAAGCGAGGATATGCTAATTACATCGAGCCGCGGAGACGCGTTCGGCGCGTCTCGGTTTATGAAGACACGCGAAGCGTCGATGCGTGACGCGGAAAAGCGAATTATTGAAAATTCCATTTTCTCCATTCGACTCTAAGATAATTTCACCTCATTTAAATTTCTTCCATTCCGAAAAGGTCACACATATATTTTCCGTGGCACAAGGAATTTTTCGTTTGTTCGGGTCGGAAGCATGAGAGAAAAAGAAATCCTCGGCAAATATTTCATTGCCACTGAGGAATCTTCAACAATTCACAGAAGTGATTATTTCATGCGTAGGCGACTGTAGTGGGGGATTCCATGACGCTTTTCAATTATTTTAGTTTAAAGTAAGCCCAAAAAATATCGCGAGAAATCGTAAATATCAGTCAAACATAAAATTCCACCTACGGAAAAGAGAATTATTAAAAATTATATTGTCTCCTTTCGACTGTAAGTTTCCGTTCGTTCGGGTCGGAATTATGAACGAAAACAAAAAAACCTCGTCAAATATTTCATTGCCAGAGTGAAATCTTCATTCATTCACAGTAGCGATTATTCCATTGCGTAGTCGACAGTGTAGTGGGGGATTTCACAACACTTCCCAATTATTTTCACAAACGATACGAAAACAATCTTTTTGTGTAAGGTACGACAAAAAAAAATTTCTAAAAATTGTAAATATCTATCAAAATTTTAAATGTTCGTGAAAAATAAAAAAAAAAACAAAATTACTTACGGTTTTCTGTAGGTGGAATTATTAAATAATGATAATTATAAAGCTGTTGCTTTATAGTTATAAACAAAGAATTAATAAAGAATTCTCGTTGAAAATCGCAGACGATCTCACTGTTTCGATTGTGCAGCGCAGTTCCCTTTGACCCACATTTTCACAAATCTATGAATTTTAGACAAAAGAAAACGTTCTATTATATACAGAAAACTTGGCTCGTACATGATTTCTTATTCCTAGGGAAAATAGCTTTCGTGCGATCGTGAGATATATTATATACGATTTCTGATACTAAATCTCAAACGGTTTGTGTTACGAAGCCACACGCGTCTAAAAAGACATTTCCTCAGGCAATGCTCTATGCGAACTTCCGGAAATTCCGCATGCAGTAGAAATGTGTTGCCACGTACACATGACTGCTGTGCACAACTTGTTATTACTCGGCCACTGTAGTTGCACCGAGAGCGGCGAAGGGGGGGGGGGGGGGGGGGGCACACATAAAGAGATTGTATGAATCGTACAAGTTACAACATTAACTCGTGTTTTTTTGCCGTGCCTTTTTATAATATTGAATTATATCGGCGTATAACGAAATACCAAAGAACACATTTACTCGTTCATTAAGCTGTATTCATTATTCCTCGCGAATAATTTGCAGTTCATTTAATTCCTCGTTATACATTCCCTCGGCGCCATGCACCTCGATATAGTGTCTCGCTGTCTATCGTGTCGTTTCGTACTGTCTCGTATGAAAAAACTATTTAAAAAATATTAAAATATTAAAATGTTCGCTAGAGAATAAATTCTTTATATAAGATACATTTATTCGTAAAAAGTGTATGTAATATACTATTTTTCGTAAAAAGTATATATAATATTTGGTATAAAATTATAAAAATGTATAAATGATATATTTTCGCAAATTTTTTTTTTCCACGTGGAGTGTAAAATTACGAGATTCACTCGTTTTTCTTTGCCTTGTTTTTTTTCATTATATTAAATGATAATACCGAAGAACACGTCACAACTAAATTCATTGAGTCCTCGCGAATAATTCGCAGTGAATTAAATTTCTCGTAATGAATTACTTCGGCGCCGTGTGCCTCGATATAGTGTCGAGCTGTCCGTCGTGTCACCGCGACTGTTTCACTATTGACTTATGCGCGGTCGTGAAGAAATATTCCCTGTCACGAGTTTCGATTCGTGACGCACGAATGGACACGACGCCGAAGTGCATACAGATAGACTAGACAATCGTATCACCGCTTGTTCGAGGTGAACACAGTGGGTCAGGATTACGATAACAAACGGTAAACGAAAATAGTTATGTAGTTGTGCCCGCTATGTACAAGTACATACTCCCCCCTCCCGCCCCTCCCACTTTGCTCCCGGCAGAGCAGGAGCAATGCATTAAAAAGGGTCGTTTTAGATGCTACTTAAAATTGATAGATCGATAATCGATATATGATTTTTTTGTCATTTCAATATTTGAGCTCCACTAAACATATTTAATGAAGATAATGCATTTATCCGGTACTTTTTAAAATGTATATTCGGATAATAACAGATCTTAACTGTTTAAGCGATTTCATAATTTTTCGTAAATTTAAATGATTATTATAATTTTCTTTTTCAACCTCTTGAAGCCATCGAAAGTAAATGTTGACATTTTACTTACAGAGATGGCATTGAACATCATCATTAATCATCAACAAATTATTATTTATATATTATTTATAGTGAAAAATTATTTATGGAGATGGCATTAAAAGATCGAAGGTCACTGACGAATAAATTACGTCATATTGGATTATTATTATTATTATTGTCTTAAGACGCTTTTTTTTTTGGAAATCATTAAATTTTCGTCAAATTTTCTCTGCAATCCATTGATTGCCGTTCGAGCAAGTAATCGACAAGTCATCCGAGACATTTTCCGTTTCAAGAGCCGAAACTCGAACAATCAATTGAGCAACACAAACGAAAGTAGGCGCGGGAGTGACAGGTCGATGATTTTTTTTTTTTTTGCTTCGAGATTCGATATCGTTGATCGACGAAATATTTGTTCGGGGCGTGTAAGCGCGGAAGGACGGGCACCCGAGGCAGACGTCGGACGGTCGGGCAGGCAGTCAGTCGGCCAGGCGAATACTCGTTCGCGCAGATACACATACTGTACACGGAACGCCTTTAGTCGTTCAAACTGTCCGACATTATGCAAGTCATGCTCCAGTTTCAAAGCCCCGGCTTCGGTATTCCAACTCACTTTCACTCATTCACTCAGGGAGGGGGTGGGGGGGGACTGACTCTTTTATCCCGGGGCCTGCAACTCCGTCTCTCTCGTTCATTCGCATGACTTTCACTTCTACGGCCCGTGCGCGACTTGGTAAGTATCCTTGCTTCCTTCAGCCCGATTTATCCTCCCCCGCGAGCGCGCGGGTGCTGACCAGACTTGAGTACCTTGCTGTTTGGGCATCGCCATATTACACCCACACCTCGTCATAGGCCCCCCCCTACGGTTCTGCAACAAGGTACACAGTTGGCCCCAATAAATACTTCACTACGAAGCGACAAGATAGATTCCTCGCATTGGGGCAAAGTTAAGTGGACTCAATCGGTAACGAAAACTGTAATAAAGTTTTTCATCATTTTGGGCTCTCTCTGTGGTTCTACCGAAAGCTACACAATTGGTCCCAATCAATACTTCACTACGAACTCATAAGATAGATTCCTCGCATTGGGGCAAAGTTAAGTGGACTCAATCGGTAACGAAAACTGTAATAAAGTTTTTCATCATTTTGGGCTCTCTCTGTGGTTCTACCGAAAGCTACACAATTGGTCCCAATCAATACTTCACTACGAACTCATAAGATAGATTCCTCGCATTGGGGCAAAGTTAAGTGGACTCAATCGGTAACGAAAACTGTAATAAAGTTTTTCATCATTTTGGGCTCTCTCTGTGGTTCTACCGAAAGCTACACAATTGGTCCCAATCAATACTTCACTACGAACTCATAAGATAGATTCCTCGCATTGGGGCAAAGTTAAGTGGACTCAATCGGTAACGAAAACTGTAATAAAGTTTTTCATCATTTTGGGCTCTCTCTGTGGTTCTACCGAAAGCTATACAATTGGTCCCAATCAATACTTCACTACGAACTCATAAGATAGATTCCTCGCATTGGGGCAAAGTTAAGTGGACTCAATCGGCAACGAAAACTGTAATAAAGTTTTTCATCATTTTGGGCTCTCTCTGTGGTTCTACCGAAAGCTACACAATTGGTCCCAATCAATACTTCACTACGAAGCGATAAGATAGATTCCTCGCATTGGGGCAAAGTTAAGCGGACTCGGTCGGTAACGAAAACTGTAATAAATGTTTTCATCATTTTAGGCTCTCTCTGTGGTTCTACCGAAAGCTACACAATTGGTCCCAATCAATACTTCACTACGAACTCATAAGATAGATTCCTCGCATTGGGGCAAAGTTAAGTGGACTCAATCGGTAACGAAAACTGTAATAAAGTTTTTCATCATTTTGGGCTCTCTCTGTGGTTCTACCGAAAGCTATACAATTGGTCCCAATCAATACTTCACTACGAACTCATAAGATAGATTCCTCGCATTGGGGCAAAGTTAAGTGGACTCAATCGGCAACGAAAACTGTAATAAAGTTTTTCATCATTTTGGGCTCTCTCTATGGTTCTACCGAAAGCTACACAATTGGTCCCAATCAATACTTCACTACGAACTCATAAGATAGATTCCTCGCATTGGGGCAAAGTTAAGTGGACTCAATCGGCAACGAAAACTGTAATAAAGTTTTTCATCATTTTGGGCTCTCTCTGTGGTTCTACCGAAAGCTACACAATTGGTCCCAATCAATACTTCACTACGAAGTGATAAGATAGATTCCTCGCATTAGGGCGAAGTTACGCGGACTCAGTCGGTAACGAAAACTGTAATGAACTTTTTTTTTTATTGGTGTTAATATCTCCGAGATTTTTTTAAAATTGCAAATTGATTCGGAAAAAATGCATAAGCTACAGTTATTATATGATCGGACGATAATCGGAGATAAAGTGAAGATTGCCAATCAAGGTAAAGCCCCGACGCGCTCTGCTACTGGTGATCTGTAGATCCACTGTTTGTTTTGTATCATGGATCGTTGCGCTGCATCGTTCAGTTCGAGTTCGACTCGTCATGTCGCTGATTGTATCGTGGAAATCGATTAAAAACCCGTGAGCGTAACATCTGGAGTCGTGCGCGTTCCGATGATCGCGATGCCGGTTCAAGTTCTCCGGTTCGGTTTGCGCGAGGAAACTCTATATGTAACTTTAGATCCAACTCCGCGTATAAAAAAGAAAAAAGTAAGAAATCACGTACCAATTAACCCGGACTTGAGAAACTGGTCTTCGATAATCCGGCAGATCTTGCGCGGAGCTGCTGTATTGGAAGTGTAAACGCACCTTTTAGAAGAGGTTGAGGCACTTCTTTTTAACTGTATAAATTAAAGTGACGAAATCGAGTGTGACTAGGAGAAAAAAAATATATATATATATAAACAACGACGAAATTGACCTTACGCGTGGGCCGCGGCCTTCGTTCAAGGCCGCGATCGATCCCGGGGTCGAAACAGTGTATTATAGTGAAAACATTCATTTTTCCTTCCGTCATTGAGATGGGCGAGTGAGGAGATTTCCAATGTTTTTATACGGCGATTTAACATTTCTGCTGATTTAAATTTCATTGATCATCGAGCCCTCGATAGAAACTTCCGTTAGTCGTTTGAGGCCGTGACTTCGACGTTTCCGAGATCGAAGTCGTTTCAATGCCGCCGGGAAACTGCGGTGCGACATCTGTAATTACACGGATCTCGGCACTACCGTCGTTCATCCATTATTCATCGCAGTTCCTGGAAGATCGAGGCTGGGCACTTCGATCGATCGGACGATCTGTGCCGATCGATCGATAATTCTGTACTTCTCGTTTGATTTCCATACGTATAATTCGAATAGTGCTGTTCCTGCGCGGCGGCGCTTCGTTGAATGCGCTGAAAGTTCACTCTCGCTAAGAGACTCGGAAGTGAATTTAGATATTTTTATTTTTCCCTCCCGACTGCTTTCCGGGCAAAAGACGGAAGTTATGCGTTTCAGTGCCGATGACTGACTTTTTGTCGAATCGACAAAATGTTACTTAACGGAATTTGGCATTTTGATTCTCCGCATAGTGATCTATGTTTGTGCGAAAAAAAAAAATTAAGCCGAGGTGTAAAGACAAGACAATGAACCATATTCGATAAACACGTGTCATATCGATGAGCCAATGAGATGAGAACACCGATTCAATTATTTCATTTACTTTTCGAACCTGTGACAATATCGCGAGGCTAGAATTGGAAGGATGTATTCTCTGCGTTCCAAGCATGTAATAATTTCTTATGTTACGTGGGAGGGAAGTGCGCGATTTTCGCCAAGTTTGTTGCCCGAGCGAAACGAGGGAGAAATCGCGCATGAAAATTCGCTCCCTCCCGTGTAGCATATGATACTTTTTTCCCGACTCCGGTAAAATGACACACATTTCTTGCGTCGGAAAATCGTTATATTTGCCAATGACCATCAGTGCGCCGGGAATAATAAACCAGTACTGCGCATGCGCACAGGTTAATAATGATCACTGGTCAATAATCGGCGATTTTCCGCCCATGTTGCACCCAAGGAATGTGGTTCGTTTAACGAAGTCGGGACATTTTTCCGGTTTTTCGTCATTCAATACGGGATTTAGGGTTTACCGGTTTGAACCATTGGCTGCGTTAGTTGCATAAATTGCAAAGTAAATACCGATACGGTTTGACGACTTCTCCACCATTCATGGAAAATCCCGAGGTGCGCTCAGGTTCGAGGTCTCGAAATTTACGCCTATTATCCAATTCTTTCCAATCATTATCCAATCATTCATACCTATTATCCATGCTTTAAATATAGAGCAATAAAAAAACGAAGTTAATCATCGGGTTTCGAAGTGTCAGTTACCTTCTCTACCTCAGTCAGTTACCTCTATAGATTGACGATGTACGAAACAATTATTTTCCAGGAAAATAGAACCTAATTGAATACGAATCATTAAAGCCTGTTATTACCATCGCTTTCGGTACACATTAATGTTATATTCAATTCTATTTAATTACACCATATTTAATATTTTCTCGGGTGTGATGCCGTCTCCGAGCCATCAGGTTGTAATTCCGTGACTGCCTGGTAGTATCTGATGCAGTGTTATGCCGTTGAATCAGATAATAGGGCCGACTACAATGTACCCTCAGTTACCTTCGACGCATGCGCTCTATCGATCACCAATCTACGCAACAAGTAGTAGTCGTAGTGAATTGATTAAAAATGCATTATATTTAACAGTTCTTTAAAATACCTAACGAACTTTTCGCTTTTCACCCTCATTGCATATTGCCAATTGGCCATCGACCGCAGTACGAACCAATTCTTATTACTCTTATTACTCTTATTAACATTTTCGGTCCTCGTTAATATTCCATTTAATTCTATTTAATTGCTCCGTATTTAATACCTCCTCGGGTGTTATGTTACCTTCTCCGAGCCGTCAGCTTGTAATTCCGCGATCACGGTACGGTCCACTGCAGTTTTCCACCGTTGGACTCGAGAGGTATACTGCCAGATAATAGGGCCGACAACAATGTACCCTCAGTTACCTTCGACGCGTGCGCTCTATAGATCACCAATGTACGCAACAAGTAGTAGTCGTAGTGAATTGATTAAAAATACATTATATTTAACAGTTTTTTAAAATACCTAACGAACTCTTCTCTTTTCACCCACATTGCATATTGCCAATTGGCCATCGACCGCAGTACGAACCAATTTTTGTTACTCTTATTACCATCGTTTTCGGTCCTCGTTAATATTCCATTTAATTATATTTAATTGCTCCATATTTAATATCTTCTCGGGTGTTATGTTGCCGTCTCCGAGCCATCAGGTTGTAATTCCGTGACTGCCTGGTAGTATCTGATGCAGTGTTATGCCGTTGAACCAGATTATAGGGCCGACTACAATGTACCCTCAGTTACCTTCGACGCATGCGCTCCATAGATCACCAATGTACGCAACAAGTAGTAGTCGTAGTGAATTGATTAAAAATACATTATATTTAAGTTTTTTAAAATACCTAACGAACTCTTCTCTTTTCACCCACATTGCATATTGCCAATTGGCCATCGACCGCAGTACGAACCAATTTTTGTTACTCTTATTACCATCGTTTTCGGTCCTCGTTAATATTCCATTTAATTATATTTAATTGCTCCATATTTAATATCTTCTCGGGTGTTATGTTGCCGTCTCCGAGCCATCAGGTTGTAATTCCGTGACTGCCTGGTAGTATCTGATGCAGTGTTATGCCGTTGAACCAGATTATAGGGCCGACTACAATGTACCCCCAGTTACCTTCGACGCATGCGCTCTATAGATCACCAATCTACGCAACAAGTAGTAGTCGTAGTGAATTGATTAAAAATACATTATATTTAACAGTTTTTTAAAATACCTAACGAACTCTTCTCTTTTCACCCACATTGCATATTGCCAATTGGCCACCGACCGCACACTGAGAAAAAAAATTGTTGGATTAACCAAGGGGCGTTCACCTGCGTTCAAAGCCGTTATTTAGTTGGTACAATAAAATTTTTTGTTTAAATGGAAATATTTTGAATCGACTGAAGCGAATAATCGTTCAACAAAAGAATGATTTAGTTGTACCAACCAAATAACAGATTTGAACGTAGGTGACCGCGAATTTGGTTAATCCAATAATTTTTTTTTTTCTCAGTGCAGGACGAACCAATTTTTATTACTCTTATAACCATCGTTTTCGGTCCTCGTTAATATTCCATTTAATTCTATTTAATTGCTCCGTATTTAATATCTTCTCGGGTGTTATGTTACCTTCTCCGAGCCGTCAGCTTGTAATTCCGCGATCACGGTGCTGTCCACTGCAGTTTTCCGCCGTTGGACTCGAGAGGTATACTGCCAGATAATAGGGGCCGACTATAATGTACCACTGGCATATATAGCCTATAATAATAACGCGTTACCTGCAGCCTACGGTGTACGTTATACGTAGAAGAACGAGAGTACAACTGTTCCCGCGTGGCTCCCGACGGCAAGCCAAATCCATTAGGTTCGTTGTTAGCCGTCCGGGTGTAGTTAACGGTAATTACCCGCGTACAGTATACGGCTCTGCCCGACGTACGTATTCCGCTTCTATAACTCTCACACATCTCGCTGACTCGCAGGCGGCGATATGCGCTGGGAAGTAAAGCCGCTCAGACTCGATCGGGGCTGCTTAATAAGTATTACGGCTCCCTCATTCCTTCCACCGGCATTTTATTCCGTACCATCGCGTCTCAACGTTTTCCCGGCATGCACTCGCGATCCTGATTATTTTACCTTACCGCCAATCGCGCGGTTACCATTCTCACCGGTCCGCAATCTGCGGCGATTCGTTCCGGTCGGCCATCGTTCCCGTCGCTCGGGCGAGTTGAAGAAACTATTTAATAAAAGTAGAAATAAAACTCTTGAAAGAGGAAGAAAAATAAAAAAAAATGTTGCGGTTTCGAAGTCGGCAGAGCCGATCAGGGAAATCATTGGAGCCTTGGGCTTAGATTCCGATGTGTGTACACGCGTGGTGCCGGGTGAGAATGAAAAACGATACAACCGGCGGAGCATAAAGGCACCGGCCTGCATCGTGCGGATCGGCGAGCGCGAATTTGTCTTCTCGAGTTGCCGGGCGAGTTGAAGAAACTATTTAATGGTTGGAGAAACTATTTTATAGTTGAAAAAACTATTTAACGATTCAAGAAACTATTCGATAGTTGAAGAAACTATTTAATAATTGAAGAAACCATTTAATTGTTGAAGAAATTATTTAATAGTTGAGGAAACTATTTAATGGTTGAAGAGACTATTTAATAGTTGAAGAAACTATTTAATGGTTGAAGAGGCTATTTAATAATTGAAGAAACCATTTAATTGTTGAAGAAATTATTTAATAGTTGAGGAAACTATTTAATGGTTGAAGAGACTATTTAATAGTTGAAGAAACTATTTAATGGTTGAAGAGGCTATTTAATAGTTGAAGAAACTATTTAATAAAGTAGAAATAAAATAAAATAAAAAAAAAAATATATATATATATATATATATATATATATATATATATATATATATATATATATATATTGCGGTTTCGTAGTCGGCAGAGCAGATTAGGGAAACGATTGGAGCCTTGGGCTTAGATTCCGATGTGTGTACATGTATGGAGCCCGGGGAGAATGAAAAATGATATAACCTGCAGAGCATAAACGCACCGACCGGCATCGTGCGAATCGTCGAGCACGAATTTGTCTTTTCGAGTTGCCGGGTGACTGTTACGTGCACCCATACCACTTGCATACAACGTATCTGTTTTCGCCTGATCTATGGTGCGCGTGAGAGTAACGGGCACCGCCTTCTCGTTAAATCCACCGAAGCGATTATTATTATTATTTTTATTTTTGTATTATGCATTTAACCTTTCGCGCTGTGGTCTGCGCGAGGCGAGCTCTCATTGCGGCTCCGATCGGTAATCGGTACGATGTATTATGAGCGGCTTTTTTTTCCCATATACGAATACACTTTTGATGATGTAACGGGTCTGTCTGCTAGGCGCGCGTGAAATTTGGTATCAGATGTTAGATCGGCATCTGATGTTCTAGCTGGAAAACTCAATAAAGCCGTTGACCTAATTAACATTTTTATCTTAATTAAAAATCATAAAAATAAAAATTCAATGAATGGCAAAATTAACTTTTAATTGAATTGAATTTAATTAAAATTTATATTTTTATTAAAATGTTTATTAAAAGCTGCATTTTATTGGGACTTTAGTAATTTTTTAAAAAATACATGTGCATCGCATTTTTATTTGTAATTTTCGGAATCGTAAAGTGGTTTCTGTTTAATTTTGGTCCAACGCTCTAATGCAGTGTATAAGATCGATTCCAATTTTTCGTTTCACCGAGCGTTCGAATTGTGAAAAAATAAATAATTATTTGACGGTGCATCATTAAACAAAGCTACGGTCTTTTTGCGCCGTATTTGTTTTGCGTCTAGCCCGAGTCGAAACCGAGAATGAATAATACGGACTCTTGCTTTTCTCCGTCTCTATGTGGCTCCCATGCATTGTACAATCGTGACGCAAAAGCGATACGAGCCCGTGTGAGAATGCACTTGACTACCGAGAATCGGGATCTAATTTTTAGGACTGTGGGACTTCCCTGCGCGCAAGAAACTCATTGTATTAATAACAGATAAATTAGTTTGAAAGTACGTTGTCGCGGCATGTCCCAATGGGTTTGAACAAAGTTTCCTTTCTCGTCGAAACTATTATTCCTGCCGTCTCCATTTATTTCGTAATCGTTTATCGGTCAAGAAAACGGCAATTCTCGGGGGAAAAAAGAAACGATAACCGGTAACACCCAAGTTCACCTTGCAGCTGATAAAATAAATTTAAAAAGCCAAATAAAACAAGTCGTCCCACAGCCGTCCATTAAAATCAAGACAATTCTCCATTGATCTATCACAGCATTTCCGGTGGTTTTAAATCTAAAGTTACTTACATTTGAATGCTTTGCAATTTTTGCGGCAATAAAAACGAACCTATAAAAAAGATAAACCGATAATAACCAAGTTCGCTTTCCGACCAAGTCCAAGTTCATCCGATAAAGTTAAAAAAAAACAAATTCTGCATTAATCTATCACAGAATCTCTGATGGTTTTTAATTGAATCTTACTTAATAGCAATAAATAATAATTTGCAATAAAACCGGACCTTGCAGATAAGGTTAATTGATATACCAGCGCATCCGACTCTTAGTTCGTTTTACTTTCATCGTCCGAGAAGGGTTCGCCGGTTGTGCGTAATTTCTAATGATCAATAGCTATAAACTTCCCGTCCGGTGGCAAATAGAGAGCGTCGAAGCAGTAAAAGACTCCAGTAAAATAATGGAACACGTCGCTACGGCGTTCGTCTATATCCGAATACCCGTAATAACGTACATCAAACGTCCATACTTTACGGGTACGCCAAACTCGTCACGTTTTCCTAACACGTTTCTAACTTTCGTCGATCGAACGATGGGCTGCCCACGTTCCACTGACCTCGAGAAAACTATAAAAGAACCATATTACACGTCGTCAAAAAAAAAAAAAGAAAAAAAAATCAATCATCTAGCCAATGCTGGTTCCGAAAAGACTAATAAAATATAACCAGTAAGCCACACATACCTGTTTTTGCGGCAGCATATTTGCAACTCTACAATCTCTATTAAACTAATCTATGTTTTCATATAGGCGCAAGTGTAATTTTACGCGAGGCGTTCCTACCACTGAATCGACGCAAAGTCGTTTCTGGTAGGGTAAAACGCACTTATGCCATTGCAGTATATATCTATATAGTAGACAAATATGTGCATATTTGTACTCGATATATGCTAAACAAATTTATACGCGTCCCAGCATCGGCCGAGACTGCTCTTAGCTAACGGTGGGGTCAGAGTGTGTACAGGAATGATCACACTATGTATATGTATATGTATATGTATATGTATATGTATATGTATATGTATATGTATATGTATATGTATATGTATATGTATATGTATATGTATATGTATATGTATATGTATATGTATATGTATATGTATATGTATATGTATATGTATATGTATATGTATATGTATATGTATATGTATATGTATATGTATATGTATATGTATATGTATATGTATATGTATATGTATATGTATATGTATATGTATATGTATATGTATATGTATATGTATAAAAATACATGTGTGTTTGTGCGATCGCAAGGTCGACCAAAAATCCGGTTACTTTTCTATGTTGTGTTGCGCAACCGGCGCGCGTGAACCGGCTGCATTTGCCTCCGCGCATTTCAATGCGCGCGAGAAACCGCTTCTCAAACGAAAGGGATAGCACGTACGTGGAAGTTTTGCTGCCACCGTTACTTCTGCTGGCTGCTTGCTCGATAGTTACACCGTGGGCTATTGCACGCACGAGTTCTGCCGGAGCGATCGGTATACAAATTGTTGCAACCTATTGCCTCGAAGACCCCGATTTCCCTTCCGTCCTACAGACATCCCGATAACCGATCGTTCTTCGTTCCACAGCGGGGATCGGCACAGCTAAGTGCTTTTAAAAAAATATTACTTCTCATAGGCCATTTATTTGATTTATTAAGCCAATCCGAAGGGGGATGTTTTTTTTTTTTAAAGTATTTAGTCGTGCCGATCTCAGTTCCGCGGCATTATCGATAGTCCTTGATATTTGCGCAAACGAGCTGCAGATCGATGTGATTTATCGGGACAGTTTTGTTCGAATGTTGCAGAGCTGTGCGAGACCGATCGGTATACAAATTGTTGCAATCGTCTGTCCATCCACGATTTCCCTTCCGTCCTGCAGGCCTCCCAATAATCGACCGTTTTTCGATCCATGGCACAGCTAATTACTTTTTTTTTTTAATATTGCTTTTGATAGGTCAATATTTTATTTACTATCATGCATTCAGCCAATCAGAGGGAGGATTAAAAAAAACGTATTTAGTCGTTTAATTATTTTTTAAAAATATTGCTGCTGATATACCAATATTTGATTTATTATACAGCATAGATTGAAACATTATAGCAACACAGCACTTATGCATACAGCATTATTGTAGCATTATAGCATACAGTTAATCAGATGCAGGATTTATAAAAAAGTATTTAGTCATTGAATTACTTTTTTTTAAATATTGCTTCTGATAGGCCAATATTTGATTTATTATACAGCATAAATTGATTCATTATAGCATTACAGAGTTTATTATAGCATTCAACCAATCCGAGGCAGGATCTTTGTTAACAGTATTCAGTCGTGCCGATCTCTGTTCCGCGGGATAAACGATAACGAAAGTCCTTGATATTTGCACAAACGAGCTGCAGTTCGTATTGATTTATCGGAACAATTTTGTTCCAATTATGTATTCACCTCGACGATTACTTTTCCAATTCTCGGGGCAAGGGCTCGGAGATCGAGATTACGTTAATTATGATATGCATGGTGGAATGCACTGGCTTATATTTACGTCACTTCAAATGCCACTGGACTGAGCCAGCCAAGTTATCCCCGGTGATATTTGAGTAAGTGGCCAAGCTCGGCTTCTAATATTTCACTCCGAGCTGAGAGGCCTTTCTCAATAAGGTGTAAATATGGACACGTGCGCACGGCACGTAAACGATAGGGGAGCTTCGGCCGCCCTGCGTCATTTTTTTTTCCGACCACGTTTATTTTCCATCTTGCGATGCAATTTTCATAATTTATCAAAATTTCTACGCGCAACATTCGAGAACTTTACGTGCAATTGACTGCGTGCAATTGACTGGAAACCAATAGTTGTTGAGATAAAAAATAATTACCGATTCAGTTATTCCATTATTATAATCGAACCAGTTATTATATTATCATTATTATTATACGATTATTTTTTAAATCAATATTTTTGGGATTTAATATTTTATCAATGACATGTTATTGATTAAATTATTATAATTGAATCAATTATTACATTGTTGTTATCATTATTCAATTATAATTGAAATCAATGTTATTCCGATTTAATATTTTGTCAATACAATATTATTGATAAAATATTAAATCTCCATAACGAGTGCAATTAATTTGTTATAATCCGAATGATCGTTAACTAGGTATCGGCAATTTTCATTGTGCAGTCGATTGATCCGGAATATAGCATTAAAAGCCCCGAGAAATAGGCGTGTGGGTGCGAAAACGTCGCCACGCCTCCGATTAAGCTGTTCACCGATTTTTCCTCTAATCCGGGCTAATTCGTCTACGCATCGTCGCAATCAGCCCCGCAATGAGGCGCACACTTGTACAGCCTCGGTACGTACGGACGCGAGATAAAATCTGTCGAAAAGCGTGGCTCACAGCACGAGCAATTATTTCGCGATCGGACAACGGTACGAACTCCGACCGATCCCAGGCTGCCGATCGCGGGCTTCCCGCCAATTAACCGCCGGTCAAATTAACGTTCGTGCACGGATAACGTAAGAGTAGGAGGAATCATGTATCGACCGTACGACCGTTCGACGTGCACCTAGGCGCGTGCTGATCGGATCAAAGTTGCTCGACTCCACCAGTCGATACATAGATACATCGCGTGTGGTGAAATCGGCACTCATCGCCGAGAAATTTTTCACCTCGATGCCCTGCCAAGGCAGCATCCGTGACTGATCTCGGCGAAAGAATTACTCGAACTCGACGTGTCATTAGTATTTGCATGCATCGATACTTGTAATATATATATAAATATATATATATAGGGTAAAAGTGGTGGATCAATGAAATATGGACGAGTCTATCTGCTATATCTGCTATATCGAAGATGTAGCAGATATAGGGGAGAGCGGGGCAAAATGGCACACCGGGGCAAAACGGGATAATGAGACGAAACGCAACTTTCCAATAACTTTTGGATGGTGGCGATGGTGGTACGTGAGGCAAAACGGGTTTTGAAAATCCGGATGTATCGTTGGGACAAAATGGAGCATCCAAAAATTATTAGGAAATTGAGTTTTGCCCTCACTGTCCCGTTTTGCCCCGCTGTGCCATTTTGCCCCGGTCTCCCCTACTGTGTGTGTTGAATGAACAAGCGACAGACATACAAAATTTATCGTGATATTTATTTATTATTATCCATTAATGTTTTAAATGTTGTATTTGTTTCAGAATGTGTCCGAAATACCCCGAGGAGTGCTCGCGCCAGCAGAAACGAGGCGTCTCTGGAGTTCGAGTGCCCCGAGGAATTTGGCTACTACCCTCATCCGCGTGACTGCACGCAGTACTATGTGTGCGTTTTCGGCGGTGCACTTCTGGAATCATGTACCGGAGGTCTCATGTACAGGTTCGTTGAAACGTCATAGAATAATACGTCGTATTGAAAAAAAAAAAATTAAAATTTAAGGGGATGTTTCGATATGCAGCATCAAGTGCCGCTTGGCAAGACGCGCCCTTAAAGTTTTTAGACTTGAAAAAAAAAAAAAATTTAATAGTCCTACGTTCATATTTTGCATTCGAACATCTCATATGGCGCCTGATCCGATACCGTTGCGGGCGGTGAAAAAAATAAAAATAAATATGCGGTGGCATCGACGAAGCGCTATAAGTACTGAAAACATTTAAGTGGATGTTTCGACACGCAGCATCAAATGCCGCTTCTCAAAACGCCCCCTTAAAGTTTTTAGACTTAAAAAAAAAAATAATAGTCCGAAGTTCATCTTTTGCATTCGAACATTTTATATGGCACCTGGTCCGATATCGTTTCGGGCAGTGAAAAAAATTAGAATAAATATATAGAATGGTATCGACGAAGCGCTCTAAGTACTAAAAACATTTAAGTGGATGTTTCGACACGCAGCATCAAGCGCCGCTTCTCAAAACGCCCCCTTAAAGTATTTAGACTTAAAAAAATAATAATAATTTTTTTTTAATAGTCCTAAGTTCATCTTTTGCATTCGAACATCTTATATGGCGCCTGGTCCGATACCGTTGCGGGCAGTGAAAAAAATTAGAATAAATATGCGGCGGTATCGACGAAGCGCTATAAGTACTAAAAACATTTAAGTGGATTTTTCGACACGCAGCATCAAACGCCGCTTCTCAAAACGCCAGCTTAAAGTATTTAGACTTAAAAAAATCATAATAATTTTTTTTAATAGTCCTAAGTTCATCTTTTGCATTCGAACATCCTATATGGCGCCTGGTCTGATACCGTTGCGGGCAGAGAAAAAATAAGCGGTGGTATCGGGGACGCGCTATAAGTAACAGCCCACACTGTTACTTACCTCGAGCGCGGAGCTAACGGCAGAAATGAAAAAAAAAACAAGCGATCACAAAGGCGACGATGTCCTGAACGCGATTAATCGCCCACGCTGGATCTCGATTGCCGCGGAGCTTTGCTCGTCGAACTAGTTTACGATTAGTCGTTCTCCACTTCTTCGCGACCCGTTCTTGTTTTGTTTAATCCGTCCGGTGTCTCTTGGCTCGCGCGAACGTTTTATTGAGCGGTCATAGGCTCTTTTTCTTCCCTGATAAGACGAGACCGTGGCAATAAAGCCTATGTTGAATTGTCGCGAAATAAAGTGGACAAGATGCATTCCGCAAAGGCCGGTATAGTGGGCTTGAATTACGATATACACTATATATATATATATATATATGGGGCTTTCCGTGTCATTTCGACCTTTACGTCTTGGATTGGGCCCACGATTTTTTATGTGACTCAACTAAATCTCAAAAAAGGCACAGATTTTTTGATAGACTAAAAAAAATTGTTTACTATTATTTATGATTAATAAAATGAATTAACTGATCGCTGCAATTTGAAAACCTGAAAAAATTCTGAAATATCTTGTGTCATATATTTAAAAAATATTAAGATTTGAGACGACGTCACCACAGTGACAAGAATTTAAAGAATATATCAGTCCATTGTGCATTTATATGCAACAAGCATTTTTGAGAATTTTTCCAGATTTTCCCGAAGAGTTTTTTTTAACTTAAAAGAAATAAAACATTAAAAAAAGTTTATATATAACCCAAGATTTTTCAGAATTTTAAATTGTGGCGAGCCATAAGTTTATTGTTTAATCACAAAGAATTATAAACAATTTTTAAAAATCTAACACAAAATCTGACTGATTTCGAGAGTTAGTTTAGTCATATAAAAAATCGCGTTCCCAATCCAAGATGTTGGGTGAAATGTTAGGACCAGCTTTAAATAAAACGGAACGCCCCATATATAGTGTGCGGTTGTTTATGGATTACAGCACAAAATCGAACAGCGACGGGAATAGATTGTGCACAATCGAAAGTATATGCAGTAGCGATAATTCTGCATAATGTTCCATATCGCTGGTACACATATATACATACCTATGAATATATATATATTATATACGGTGTATTCGTGCGCGGTCGGAAACTATAAAAAAAGAAGCTGCGCATACACACAGAGCTCACTTGTCTTGCTTGTACGGAATCACCGGTGCCGCCGGTGCTCGCGCAGGTTCCCAGGTATTGTTTGCATTACGAGATATAAAATATTCGTGAGATCTGTCTGACGGGGCGCTCGGTGGCTGCTGGCTGCGCTACCGAAGAAGGCAAGGGGAAGCGTTCGCTGAAGGCGCGTGCGAACGATCTTCTCTTTTTCATTATCTTTTATAGCCTCCTGTTCGGCAGCACCGAGCTGACGTCTCGGCTCGAAACCCGAACCTCGCTCACTCGTCATTATTTTTCCTTGTCAGACTCGAATACCTCGCGAACAATTAAATTCTCTCCCTATTTGCTGCTATTAGATCGCAATGGGATGAAGCACATTTTTCATGCTGGATCACGCAAGCGGCAAACAAGTTTCAATCATTATTCAATAATAATAAGATAATAATAATAATAATAATAATAATAATAATAATAATAATAATAATAATAATAATAATAATAATAATAATAATAATAATAATAATAATAATAATAATAATAATAATAATAATAATAATAATAATAATAATAATAATAATAATAATAATAATAATAATAATAATAATAATAATAATAATAATAATAGGGCTGAAAGGCCCTGATCGATGGCTGATTAGCCTGAGGAAAAAATATGTATATATATGTATGTATATATATGAGGGTGTTTCAAAATCTTTTGCTGGATTTTTTTATCCTTGGAAATATATAGTTCTGCGGGGTGGGAGTTTAACTTTTTGTCATTTTTCTTTATTATTAAACACAGAAGGCTTCTTGAATAGGGGACGCGAACAATCAAATTTAGGAGTTGTCGAAGTTTTTAGGTACATACGTTGAATGCACCTCTTAGGTTTTTGCTAGAGATTTCAGATTTTTTGTTAGGAACCGCATATCGTGAGGTTCAATTTGAAATCGAAATCTACGCTTTAAAAGGTTGGGAGAAAAATAAAAACAAAAATGTCCTTTTTTTGAAACACCCTAATATATATACATAAATATATATATATATCACACATGTATTGATGCGATACCGATAAAGCGCATTTACTATTATTACCACTAATAATAATAACGACAATAATAATAATAATAACAATACAATGTTATTATTATTATGGGTATTCGAGTTTATCCGTTTTATTTGTTATTGGTGACCGAAGAATTAAATTGCCAGAGAAAAGCGTCGATAACGAAGCCCGGCAATTCAATTGAAAATAGAAAAGTGAATGAGCGAGTCCAGCTGAATTGGACGTGCGTTCGTGCCCGTTGCAGCAACGGCGAAGGCAACGGTAAAAGGGTATATCCGGCTGAGTGTAAGATATATCAACCCTCAAGAAAAAAAAAAAAACATTATTCGGCCACACCCAAGTCTTAGCGAATGCTAGAAGCGAGTCTGGTCGCATGCTGTTTAATCTGTCTATATACGTGGCATTGCCTACGTGCATGCATAAGTAGGGAGAGAATTCGCACGCGCACACAACGCAAAACGCGTCTGGCGGCAATGTCCTTAATGGTAAACACGATCCCATTAAGGATAAATCGTGCGACAGTAACTCGGACCGCTGCGCCAAATATGCGCTGCATAGTGTATATTTATGCGTACACTTTACAGGTCTGGGTAGATCTTGTCTGGAAACTCAAGCGCCGATAGACGAAGATCGCTCGAAGCTAAAGAATTTGTCTCCGACCTTCCGTCTATTGATCGCGCGGAAACCGACGATCTTTCTCCTGCGATTGAGAAATAATTTGGGCGAAGATCCATCGATCGATTAATCTGAAATTAAGAAAACCCGCTACGAAACCGGAATCCGTGAAATAATAATAACAGGGCCGAAGCACCTCGGTCAATGGCCCATTAACCCGAGAGGAAAAAAAATCACACATATACAGTGTAAAAATAAATTGTAAATTTAATGTACTGGAACTTGAAATTGGCTTACATTGCTTACATTGATTTAAATATTCTTTCTTTTTGTAAAATGAAAATACCAGATATTGAAATAACAAATCTTTTGGCAGAAATTTACAAAAAATGTCATTCAAGATAAAAATTTTACTGTAAAATTGCAACGCACATGTGTTTAAAATTTCAGAAACTGCTTATGTAAAAAAGCTTCCAGTACCGTTAATTAATTTTCAAACTAAATTTTTTAAAGACAATATCTCGAAAAAATATATTTGGCCATTTTGAAAGTGGACAAATAAAAAGGGGGTCTTATAATTTTTTTGACAAAAAAGGATTTTTTGAAAAAAATTTTTTAGAATATCTATATGATATCTCGATTATGTTTTATATTAAAAATAAAGTTTCAATTGCCAATCAGCATATTCTAACTTTTCCTGGCATGTCAAAGATAAGCCGATTATTTGCCAGGACCGAGAAATGGCGAGGTGACATTTTGACAGGTGATAGATTGTAAAACAATAGACTCTCAAAATCCAAAATCGAACGGCCATTGGGAACCCATGGATGTCCTTCGAACTTTATTTTATTATTATTATTATTATTATTATTATTATTATTATTAATATTAATAAAGCAGATACGATTACTTTTAAACAAATACGCATACCAATTAATAGGTGCAGTGAATTTACCTGTCGTGGATTGAAGAAACATTCTGTGTTTATTTTTTAATCATACATCTTTGTATTGCAATTTCTATATTTTTCCTGTATTCTGTTTCAACAGCCATGAGCTGCAGACCTGCGACTGGCCACGTAACGTCGGCTGTCTCGGAGGTGGCAGCATCGCCAAGGAGACCGAGGAAGACGATCCGCTGTTGGAAAGGTGAGATACAAAGGATAATTATGCCACCATTAGATAACGCCCCGCAGCGTGAGACGTTACCCGCAGTGTAACGACTCGTACATAGTCTCGGGAAACCCTAAATCGAGGAGTTATACTATCGCGCATTAATTAGAAAAAAAAAAAAAAAAAAAAAAAAAAAAAACCACACAAACACACATAACAACGGTGTGTGAGAAGCGTGTGCTGCTCGATGAGCTTCCAGTGTAATACACAAATACGTGCGACCCGCCTGTCGTGCGATCACTTGATACGAGCAGACGGCGTGCTTCACCGATATTATAATACCGAAAGCGAGGTATTGCTGGCCCGGCGATCCACCGCGGTCTCGCCCATTTAAATTACTCAACTTCACTCGTGACTTAGCTACCGAAACAAAATAAATACACCGCTCTGTCTCGCGGCATTATCTATTATTCCCAGAGGCAGCTACTTTGGCCTATCCCCGCTCGGCTGTTAAGAACTGCCGAGACCGATGTAAATTGAAAGTACGAAATATCTCCCTACTGCAACACGGTTGTACCGTTGTTTTTTTGTTGCACCACCGATAATTACCCTTTCATTGGTATCAAAAGTGCGCAACTTTGCTCGTCCAGCGGTCCCTCATATTCCACCTTAGATCGTGTCCGAAACTCCGATCGCCAGTCCCGAGTCTTCTGATACTGCACCGGGAGAAATAATTGGTTTGACGGGCACGCGCAAAAAATTTTTTACCTGGTTTAAATGATTTAAATTTATTAAAATGATTTAAATTTATTAAAATGATTTAAATTTATTAAAATGATTTAAATTTATTAAAATGATTTAAATTTATTTAAATTATTTAAATTTATTTAAATTATTTGAATTTATTTAAATTATTTAAATTTATTTAAATTATTTAAATTTATTTAAATTATTTAAATTTATTTAGATTATTTAAATTTATTTAAATTATTTAAATTTATTTAAACGATTTAAATTTATTTAAATGATTTAAATTTATTTAAATGATTTAAATAACTAGTAGTAGTAAAAGAGACTTATTGCGAAAGTTAATATTTACGGTCATGCTCTTATACTAAATTTTCTACCCGATGCTAATTTTACACTTTGGCAAAGGGTCATCGACCTGGATCCTTCAGCCCCTTAAATAATTATTTATTTTTATTGAATATTTATTTGCGCGTGGCCCGACAAATAAGTTATTTTTCTGGATGTACTTAATTGTATTCGGCACACTGAAAAAAATATATCAAGGACTCTAGTAAAATTCGCTTGCGGGCTGCCAAAGAAAAAAATATTTATTTCAATTTTACTTTCAATTTTTACAACTCCATGCGGTATTGAAACGGCAACATGTCACCTTGACAGTCTTGCCGTCGTTATTTCAGGATCATAGGGAATTGTAATAATTACAAGTAGAATTGAAGTAACAACTTTTTTTCTTTGGCAGCCCACAAGCTAATTTTTTTTTACTGCACCCAAGTTCTTCAAATGTTTTGATAATATATATTTTTTATGGTTTCTTAAAAATTAATAGCAAATAAATTATGTTGAAACGATAAAATTGAATGTTTTGAACAGTCGGATTTTAAGGAATAGCGAGGGAATAGAGAGAGACTAATGAAAGCATCGGGGGAATATTGATCGGTCGCAATATACTTGTAGATAAATTAATTTTATCATTATAATAATCAGAAATTAATATACTTAAAAAAAATGATTTGTTTAACTTGTGAGCCGGAACAAGTTTATTTACAACGTTTGTATTAAAAATAATAATTTATTATTACGTGTTATCCGCGCTTTTAACAATAAAAAAAAATAATGTTATTTTATATTTAATTAAATTCAACATTAAATAACAAATATTTAAAAATCTGGATATTGAGTAAACGTCGACGAGAGCTTTCGATCACTCTTCAGTTTCCGTCACATCTTTTTATCTTAGCTCGGTCCCTGTCAGTCTCGAGCCGGCGAGAGACTCTTTCTCTTTTCCGCGTGACACAACTCCGAATCGGGCAGTAGAGCCAGCAGCCAGTGCCTGGCGAGTCCCGTTGTGCAATCTCTCACCGGTACCAGTAGTTAGGCAAGCGCGTAGACGGCGCGCGGCGGGCACTCATTATAACGTGTATTGTGTACGGCCGATCGTACAAAGTACAGTGCGGTTTCTCAACACGTTTCACTAGCGGGCCGCGACTGTTCCGCGGAGGCGACTATCGAGATAAAAAAAAATTACCGTTGACGTTTCGGCGCTCTGTACCCGATATCTCCAATTACCGACACCCTGCATCCGAATACCGACGCAGTCTCTAAAGCGGATCGCCCATAAAGGCGATGAACAAATTTTTCAACAGCAGCCGCTGGACCGGTTCATCTCGGTCAGGTTCTTCTGGCTTGGACGTTGTTTATACGTAACAGAAACACCCCCAAAAATAGCCTATGTGTGCAATTACCAAGTCAGTCTCTAAAGCCGATCGCTTGTGAAGGCGATGACCAAATTTTTCGACAATGTTGACCGGTTCATTTTGGTCCAATTCTTCTGCCTTCGAGGTTTATTATACACGACAGAAATACCCCCAAAAATATCCGATGTGAGCATTTCCCGACGCAGTCTCTAAAGCGGATCGCCCATAAAGGCGATGAACAAATTTTTCAACAGCAGCCGCTGGACCTGTTCATCTCAGTCTAGTTCTTCAGGCTTGGACGTTGTTTATACGTAACAGAAACACCCCCAAAAATAGCCTATGTGTGCAATTACCAAGTCAGTCTCTAAAGCCGATCGCTTGTGAAGACGATGACAAAATTTTTCGACAATGTGGACCGGTTCATTTTGGTCCAGTTCTTCTGCCTTCGAGGTTTATTATACACGACAGAAATACCCCCAAAAATAGCCCATGTGAGCATTTCCCGACGCAGTCTCTGAAGCTGAACGCTTGTGAAGGCGATAGCCAAATTTTACAACAGTAGCTACTGGACCGGTGCATCTCAGTCTAGTTCTTCAGGCTTCGACGTTGTTCATACGTACCAGAAATACCACGAAAAATAGCCTATGTGTTCAATTACCAACACCCTGCATTCGAATACCGAAGCCGTCTCTAAAGCGAATCGCCTGTATAGACGATGACCAAATTTTTCAACAGCAGCCACGGACCGGTTCAGCTTAGTCAAGTTCTTTTAGCTTCCACGTTGTTTATACGCAAACGAAATATTTTTGATTATTTTACGTATAATTGAAGAGAGGTAATAAATAAATCAGATACACCCTTTTGGTACTTGATTTTACATGTTGTAAAAATAAATCCATAATTTTTCCGACAGCGCCACTATAAGTATAGAGACGAAAACTGGCTTCAGTCCGACGAAAGTTAAACGAGAACCATTTTCTTTTTTACCATTATTAAAATCCTCATTCTCCTGCTAACAAAAAATATACCACTTTTGCTTCCTCATAGAGGAAGCTTTGTTTTCATGAAAAAATTTTTTTTCGAGATTTTAGTGTCAGAGGACTTAAAATAGTCCGAAACGTCGAGAAATGTGATTTTTAGCTGGCGTCCGGACGTATGTGTGATTGTGTGTGTACGTATGTGTGTGACAGACTTACGTCGTTTAAAACGACTATAAATCGGAAACGGTTCGAGATAGCGAGTTGAAATTTGGTACACTAGTAGAGTGGTCATGTCTCTTCCCTCGGTGCAATTTTCATGAAGATCGAGGCCCGTTTCGAGATTTTACGCGATTTTGAAATTTTTGAAAAAAGGTCGTGGTAGCTCTTACTTGCGTAAAATTAGAGCAATCGTCCTAAAACTGCTCACAAATATACTATTTTGTTTTGTATGTGATTAAAAATTTGTTTTCGGACCTTAAGTCAGTCCCCTTTGTCTCGTTCGTTGGTTAAATTTTTGCCAACTCTCCACCGAGCGAGCGAGAGCACTTTCGGCTTCGCGATCGCAACCGGCACGTTTATGACGGATCGTAACGAGCAGCAAGTACAATATTCCGCGTAACTTTCGACGGAACAAGCGAGATGTCGTTGGACAAGGCGTCGAAAACAATGCTCGGTCGTGCATCTGAGCTATAGATTACGTCGTTCACGAGCGTTTAGGACATAATCGTGCCATGGCTGCACGAGTTCTGGGGTAATCTCGGTGGACGCTGCATCGCCCGGGGCTCTCCGGTGTTGCCGGAAACGCTTACCGAGTCATGAGGAAGACCGACGATTTACATGCTCGCTCGTCCCCGCTTTCCGTATTTCGGAATTGAGGCCAGCGACTTCCAGAGTGCACCTTTGATCCCAGTTGTAGCAACACCAACAGCTAGATCTCGTGAGAGGCCCGCCAGCAATTTTCCGCCTCTCCGTGTTTCTCCTCTCTTTATCGCGATCGTTAAACCGTCTCCCAAGCACACGGATTGGGATAATCGATCGTTGTAATTAAACTAACAGCTCCATCAGCGTTTCATTTCTTGCGGTGACTTTTCTTTCTTGCGCTTATGCCAGGTATGATTCTTCTTATATAGAAATAATAGCTCGCGCAGAAGTATTGAAACACCTATAAATGTTATCGGTATATTTTATTTATATTTTATTTATATTTTATTTATATTTTATTTATATTTTATTTATATTTTATTTATATTTTATTTATATTCTATTTATATTTTATATACGAATCGTCCAGGCTAAGCCGGATACAGGAGCGCATCAGCCACTTAAGCTCAGAATTCGCGCACACACACTCAGAAACTATTACTGCAATAGCCGATCTTCAAACGTAACTGAATTTGGCCGGAATCTATTCAAGCGATCAGTTTTATGGAACGTTGATGTTATCGAAAAGAGACTAAAAACGGTATATTTCCAGTAAACATGAAGGTATCGAGCTGGCACTAACACTGTACAATCTCTGGTATTACATTTGTCGAAAATGAATCGAACAGTTCAGATTTTATAAGATTTTGAAATTTTGAAATTTTTCAGAAAATTTGTCTCTCATGTCCGACACGACTTTATGCACCAAGACTCGTTCAAGGTGTAACATGATCTGAAGATTCCCCATCACTGGGCAAAAATAAATAAGACACACATAAGACATGGCCTTACAATTTATAGATTTTCTGCAACAAATTTTACGGTAACTTTTGACCGTTTCAATTTTATGAGTTACAGAAATTGATTGACATTAATAAAAAAGCTGCAAAATAATTTTTACATAACTTTCCTCCAAAAATCGTTCAGCGAACTTTTATTTCATCGTTCGCATCTCTGTTCCAGAGCCGCGAAGGCCGAGTCGGTGCAGCTGGAGCAGCAGCAGCAGCAGCAGCAGCAGCATCGCCATCAGCAGCAGCAGCAGCAGAGCAGGCCGCACCAGCGTCCGCAGATCCAGAGGCAGCAGCCGCAGGTGACGGTAACGTCATCGTCCCCGCCAGTTTCGCAGATAACCGAGAGGCAGTCCCGACAGAGGCAGCAGCACCACCAGAGGACGTACCAGGACGACGAGTACGAGCCGGCGACGGAGATCGAGAGCGATCGCCAGCAGCGGGTCTATCGCGGTCAGCCCTCGACGATCGGGCAGGTTCAGCGAGATCGCGACGGTCTCAGGCGAAACATAATATCCGTAAGTCATCAACCGTCCTCACCGTCGTCGGTGTTCGCAGAGATGCGCCATCAGTCAGCTTCCTCGAACAATAATATTGTCAATCAGGGCACATCAAGACGCGACCGTTTCGACAACGGTCAGCAAAACGATTTCCACCCGAACCCAACACCGGATCCCGCTCCTCGTCGCTCGAGAATCCACGCTTCCCCCATCGACACTCAGCCCGACCATCATCGTCCAAACCACCAATCCGCCCCGCACGTGCGATCCCCGTTCGACGAGAGACTCGAGGATGAGATCTCGAACGATAGAGTCAGCGTGACAGTGACGAGCGTCTCCTCGAGCACGACCACGACGACGCTCCTCCAGCGACCCGGGGACGAGTCGGAGATCGGCGAGACGCGGACTCCGAATCCGCTCCATCGAAGCTCCCCAGCGGCTGCGACTGAGCAGGGACCTCGCAATGTCGTCGCTGGTCCGGAAGCTGACGGAGAAATACCCGTCACGTTCGCAGCTCGCTCGACTCTTCAGCAGCCGCGTACGAGAAGCGAGGAAGAGGCCTTTTCCTCGCCGTCCTCCGTCGCTCACTGGCAGCGCTCGACCGAAGAACTCGACAAGAACGAAATCTCCGTCACCAGCTCTGCGCCTTTCCGTCAACGATCCACGGTCGCTGTGCTCAACGACGGGTCCGAAGAGCCCCAGGTCAGCCCTGCCGGGGCGACGGGCGCCAGGAACTCGAATCAGCAGCACCGAAACGGGAACGACGATTTGTTGTCCTCGTCGCCGTCCTGGCTCCGATCGACCGAGGATCTCGAGAGAAACGAAATTTCCGTGAGTCCCGGTCCGGCGGGTCGGGGTTTCATGATCAAGCGCATTCGACCCGATCTTCCGGATTCCTACGACGAGGAGGAGGTTCCGGTTACCGCGCCTTACGCGCCGCAGCGGTCGACGACCGCGCAGGCCGCTCAACACGACAGGGGCGAATCCAGGACTCTCGAGGTCTCCGTCGGTCCGCCCTCGACTCGTCAGCGATCGAGGAACGGCCTGACGTCGTCGACCTTTCCTCCGCGAGCCAGCGAGAAATTCACTACGATCACGGAAGATCGCCAATCGCTCGATGCTGTCTCAGCCGCGAGGAGGAATTCCCTAGGCGATCAGGAGAATCGTAAATACTACGTCGCTTCCGCTCAACCCTACAATTCGGCCGCCACCACCGAGACCGCTGAGGTTTCCGCGACATCCGCCCAGCGAATCTTGGTCGACGAACCGGTGAATCAGAAAACGATCGCGGATCGCCACTCGATCCCTACCATGTCGACGGCCAGGAGGAATTCCCTGGCTGATCAGGAGACTCGTAAATACTACGTCGCTTCCGCTCAACCCTACAATTCGGCCGCCACCACCGAGACCGCTGAGGTTTCCGCGACATCCGCCCAGCGAATCTTGGTCGACGAACCGGTGAATCAGAAAACGATCGCGGATCGCCACTCGATCCCTACCATGTCGACGGCCAGGAGGAATTCCCTGGCTGATCAGGAGAGTCGTAAATACTACGTCGCTTCCGCTCAACCCTACAATTCGGCCGCCACCACCGAGACCGCTGAGGTTTCCGCGACATCCGCCCAGCGAATCTTGGTCGACGAACCGGTGAATCAGAAAACGATCGCGGATCGCCACTCGATCCCTACCATGTCGACGGCCAGGAGGAATTCCCTGGCTGATCAGGAGAGTCGTAAATACTACGTCGCTTCCGCTCAACCCTACAATTCGGCCGCCACCACCGAGACCGCTGAGGTTTCCGCGACATCCGCCCAGCGAATCTTGGTCGACGAACCGGTGAATCAGAAAACGATCGCGGATCGCCACTCGATCCCTACCATGTCGACGGCCAGGAGGAATTCTCTGGCTGATCAGGAGAATCGTAAATACTACGTCGCTTCCGTTCAACCCCACTCATCGGCCTCCACGACGGAGACCTCCAACCTCTCCGCAACGACGGCCCAGCGAACTTCCGTCGACGATCCTAAGATCCAGAAAACGGTCGTTCAGCTCGATTCCTCCGGTGACGCTCCTGGGGAGAAGAAATATTACATTCCCTCGGTTCAGCAACGATCTTCTTACAGTCAAGAAGCTTCAACGTCCGCCGCTTCTTCGCAGCGACAGGCTTTGACGGACGAGACTCCGAGCATAATTACGGAGAACACCAAAACCACCGTCGTTCCTCCAAATCCGACTGCCGAGGAGGCTCCGCTTGGGGAGAAAAAAAATGACTTCGATACCGTCGAGGAGAGAAATATGGGGAATCTGGAGAATAATGGAAACCTCGAAGACCCGACGAGGAATGAGATTTTCGTTGCACCGTCATCGAATCGACGACGCTCCGGTTCTCCGTCATCGACCGGCGAGCCGAACGAGCCCGAGGGAAACGAAATACCAAGCTCGCGCAGACCATCAGTCGGAGTTCGATCTCGTCAGCGGGCCGGCGTCAGGGGCCAATCGCGGCGCAAGCCGCAGGACGGAACCAAGAGGAGCTCGAGACCAGTAAGTCCACACCTCTCAAGCAACTGTGACTGTCTTCGTATCATCGGTCCCGACTTACCCGACGCCAAACACTGGAAAAACCTTCTAGATAAAAAAAAAAATGAAAAAAAAAACACCACCTACCACTGTACTATACTATGCTGTGCTATAATCTGTCTTCTGGCTACCTTGGAAAATTAGCATGTGCGAAAAAAAACCGTACCGCTTGTATTCACCATCGAAGACGCAAAAAACCGGCGAATTGAGAAGATTGACCGGTAACGTTGGACCCGGTTTCTCGCTCCGTTTCCACAAAGCTGCGAAACAGTGTGATGTGGATGCAAAAATAAAACATGCCTGTATATTAACGAGAGACACGCAGAAAAAAAAAAAAACGAAGTAAAAGAGTGACGTAAGAGACGGAGAAGAGAAGAGGCAGAACGAAAAAAAAAGATCACATAAGTGGCGAACGGGTCGCAAAAGAGCGCCGACTTCTTCGTGAAACTCTGACTCGCATTCCTATCGGCGTCACGCCGGGAAGATTCCGGGAAGATTCCTCTCTAAAATGTACATTGCAATGCAAAAAAAAAAAAAAAAAAAAAAAAAAACAATCCGCACGCGCGTCTTATGACGGTGCTCTAATGCGCATGCGTGAATCGAGATCAATGCAAAGAAAGCTCCGAATCGTGTTAAAAAAAAATAATAATAAAAAGACTCTTCGATACCGGGGTGACGGAACGAAAATGAGACGGTCTTGGACTCGTGGGCCGATAATATGTCTAAGCTTCATTAGATTCTCACGTCCCGAATACCCTTTAAACTACTACCGTATTATTTACTATACTCATCACGCCTGCTCATGCTTGCACTCTTCTATTCTTTCGTAGATATCTCTCTTGTAGAACGTAAACCATAAAGCCTTTCCTTTATGGGTGGCCTTCGATCGAATCAAACAATATAACGATTCGCGTTAATTCGCTTGCAGGAAAGAGAGAAGGACAGTGTCGTAAACTCCCGTGGCCAGACCGAGAGCCATTATAGGTGAGAAACGTAGTGGTAGTAAATGTGTATTTATTAACAATACACTGAAAAAAAATATCATTGATTCAAGAATAGTGACACTTGCCGGCTGGCATGGACATACGCTGTTATTTCAAGTCTATTTTGCTTGACACAATGACACATGATAATGACACTATTACACGTCTTCTCATAAATTTCATAGACATTGGTTTATTTTGATGTCTAATTGTTAGAAAGAAAATAATAATTACACTGACTCAATGATATCTTGAATCAATGATATTTTTTTCAGTGTACATACGATGCATTGATGATCGGTACAATTTTTTTTTTTTTACCATTTATACATTAATATATTTCTAATATCTAATCAAATTGCATCCACGTATTGTCAACGGGCCATCGACCGAAGTCCTTCAGTCCTGAAAAAACTCCTTGTCGATAAGACGCTTCTGTTTTTAATGTTGCGTTATTTTTGCTCGTTGTTGCATCGCGCCATAAACGGAAACGATGGTTTCTTATTAACGATTTCTTCAATCATTATCGATTCGGGGCATAAATTTATTCCATCTTCTGATAACGCTTGATGAATCGGCAGGGCCATCTCGTCGGAATCGCCAAGAATTGCGAAAACCACCGCATCCACTGCGGCACCGGTTTCGAAAGCTTACTACAGCGATGCCGATCAGAGCTATCCTTATTACACCATCTACGACGATGACGTATCTATATACAAGGACGACGGTGAGTAGAAATCGGATATCGAAATGCACGATGAACGATTTATCACTATTTCGGCGAAAATACCTCTACGGGCCGAATCGAATGTTTAGACGTTGAGTTTTGGAACATTGGTTGAAAGCTTGAAACATTGTTTTTTCTGTGATTTTTTTTTTTAATCCATGTCTACAAATATTGTTCTTTTTATAAAAACTCGGCACATATTTATTATTATTTCTTCAAAAATAGCTCGACCGGCCGAATCGAATATTTAGACGTTGAATTTCGGAACATTGATTGGAAGTTTGGAACATTGATTCGTTTTCTGTTATGTTTTTCAATCGATTTCTATAAATATTCTCCTCTTTTTTTTAAGACTGCCCAGATTTATCATTGTTTCGTCAAAAATAGTTCGACTGGCCGAATCGAATACTTAAACATTGAAACTCGGAACATTAATTCGAAGTTTGGAACATTGATAGATTTTCTGTTATCTTTTTTTTATCGACTTCTATAAATATTTTCCTTTTTTCCAAAGATCGTCCAGATTTATAATTATTTCGTCGAAAATATCTCGATGAGCCCAATCGAATATTTAAAAATTGAATTCTGGAGCATTGATTGTCCCAGATTGATTGTTCTGTTGTTTTATTCTTTTAATCGATTTCTACTAATGTTCATATTTTTTTAAAGACTATGCGCAGTACACGGTGAACCACACGGCACAGATCAACCAACAACAACAGCAACATCAGCAACAGCCGCAGCATCACCAGCACCAGCACCAGAACGTCCGGATAGCCGAGGTCACCCCGAACTCCAACCAGTACAGTCAGAAGCCGAAGAAAGTACCGGTCAACGATGCCGACAAGTACAATCTCAGTCCCGAGGTCACGGTTTCCGATTACGACATTTACGACAGTCAAGTACGTCAATTTCAACGAATCGTTGAATACTCGTTCGCCAACTTCCGTTCCGTTATGTCGCTTTCGGACGATCCGGTGTCGTAATCTTCCTAAACCTCGGTTTTTTTTTTATTCTCGTGTCTAGCCTCTGAAGAACAAGTTCCGAATTTCCGATGGACACCAATCGCTCAGGTGAGTTTTGATTAGCGCGATTTAAAAAAAATATCTTTCCCAGATTTTCGAAACTGTTTTTTTTTTTTTCATGTATCGCCGTACAAATTGGTTTATCGATGAAAATTGAGCATGACAGTTTCATTGACCTTTAATGTCGAACGGGATTCATGCCGGGCTCATTTTTATGCCACAGGACGAACGGGCTCAGTCATCCAGTGCTCCACGTGACTACACCAAACGCTATAGTTGATACTTACGTACCACTGACGACCACCACTCAGCCACCACCTACAACCACAGCTCGTCCTTACACCGTAACTGTTCAAAAGTCAGTACACCACAACATTAACTACAAAGACTGTCGTACACACGCACACTGATAAAAAAAAAAATGCGCTTGAATCAACTAAGCATTCGGGCAGGGACGTTCAAATAAATAAATTGTTTTTACAGACAAACAATTAGGCGGTTCAACAATTTTTTGGGCGTTGTCACCAAATAATTTTTGACCCATTGAAATATTTTGTTCGACCAACAAAATATTTATTTCAAGGTCCCTGCCCGAATCTTTAGTTGATTCAACCGTATTTTTTTATCCGTGCATAATAATGTGCCCCGCTGTAGTCGCCAGAAAAAAAAAATACCGCCGGATAGAAAATATACACGTCAACGGCAGTTAAAATTATTTTTGTTTTTATTGTGCCCGAAAAAATGTTTGTTTTTTTTACTAAAGGTTTCGAAGATTGCGTAAATTTTACGATCCACTTGTCTATGTGTATGTGTATACACATACACATACACATGTCTTGTCTTGTCTTGTGTATGTGTATACACTTATATGTATGTAAATCTAAATCGAGAAATTTTGGGTCCAGGGATCAGCTTGTTAACACCCGGATTATATATTCCATGCTGTGTTGCGGACGAGTCGAGGTCGATTAGATTGCAAAGATTGATGAAAAAAAGTAGAAGCATTGAAAAGTATGCAAGTCAACGGGCGGATCAATTTTATTTTTATTGTATGCGAAAAAAATGTTTGTTTTTCTAAACGTTCCGAAGATTACTTGAATTTAATTACTCATTTATCTGAATATAAATCGACAAATTTTGAATCCCGGTTGAAGCCTATTGACACCCACATTATATATTCCATATTGTATTGCGAATGAATCGAGGTCGATTAGATTGCAAAGGCTGGTGAAAAAAAGTAGAAGCATTAAAAAAGTATGCAAGTCAACGGGCGTATCAATTTTGTTTTTATTATAAAAAAAATGTTTGTTTTTCTAAACGTTAGATTTGCTTAAATTTAATCACTCATTTATCTAAATCTAAATCGACAAATTTTGAATCCAGCGTTTAGCCTGTTGACACGCACACTATATATTTGATATTGTATTACGGATGAGTCGAGGTGGATAAGATTGCAAAGATAGCTGAAAAAAGTACAAATATTGAAAAGTACGCAAGTCAACGGGCAGATAAATTAGATTCTTATTTTTAATTTTATTGCACCCGAAAAGAATGTTTGCTTTTCTAAACGCATCGAACATTGCTTAAATTTTATTATCCATTTATCAAAATCCGAATCGAGAAATTTCGATTCCCGGGCTAAGCCGATTGACACCCACATTATATATTCGATATTGTGTATTACGAATCGAGTCGAGGTCGCCACAGTGTGACGAGTCGAACGAATTTGCGCCGATCGAGACCCAATTTTTCGCAATACTTTTTAGTTGACCCGCTCGAATAGCTCGGTCGCCACGCGACATCGAGCGGAATCGGCGAAGTTCGCTCGCGCGCCGTTACTATACCTGCTTTCACTCGTCCCGGCGAGTGGACGAATGGGCGCCCGTTCGCTTTCGTTCCGCAGCCGGAAGCGATTTGCAAGCGTTCTACACAGTCTCGTAATTTTACTCTATATTTTTTTTGTATTTTTTTTTAATTCATTTTTGTTTCTTTTTTCATTCTTACAGCCGAGGCCGACCGCAAGTTAACCGTGGCACTGCACCACCGTAAGTGAATCGTTATATGTTGTACAACAGCTCAGTGTGTGCAGAACCGAGCGTGTATGCGTCAGCTGTTCTCTACTCTTAATTCCGAGTCGGTGCAACACCTTCTTCAACGTTTGCGCTGTCTCAGTACGGAGAACAGCACGCTGACACATACAAGCTCGAGCGTTGCTCATAAACATCCATCGCAAGTGTATTATTATTTATTAATTGCATTCGCGGTGTTATCGACAATGGACCGCATGCGATAATGAAAGATTGCGCAATCGGCTTGCGAGAAGCTTCTTCAATTAACTTTTGTACAATAGCGGTGGATTCGTTATTAAGACTCAAGGTGACATGAAATACTGCAGCCGATAACAAAACATGCACCGAATCCCGTTTTCAGATCGCACTCTGTCGAGGAAAAAGAAAATTGTCTTTCTCTTGGGAAATCGGCAAAAGCAGGGAAAGATAATTTTCTTTTTCCTCGCCGGTCTGCGATTTTACAACTGCATTCAGTGCAGTTTTTGTTTACAACCGTTATGCAACATCACCTTAAGCGAACCATCAAAAAGTGTGCACGTAAGGTCAATAGAAGAAAGTCTCATCGAAGAGACTTCGAGACTTCTCATTCGACCAACTGCGACGAAAGGAAATTACAGTTTTTGTTGCTGACCGCAGTATTTACTTTTAAGTTGGGGCTGAAGATCAACATAACTTCAAAATATTTCCAATCCACTTTTCTACGAAAAGGTTTTATGAAATAAAAAACGAATTGTGAGGCTCACTGCCTATTTGGTTAACGAGGTGAAATCCGCAATTCGTTTTTCATTTAATGGAATCGGTTCGGAGAAAAATGAATTCGAAATGTTTATTTCCGTCTCTCCCGCACTCATACGTGTTTAGCCTCCTTTTTGCATAGAAGGTCTGTCAACCTCTTAACGTTCAACATATTTATGACGTGTTTCGGAAGATTGTGTCTGACACTAGTGCAACGATAATGAAAGATTGTGCAATCGGCTTGGGAGAAACTTCTTCGATTAACTTGCAAGCAAAAGCAGCGGATGCGTTGTTAATACTAAGTTAAACAACTTCCTCACCGCCCGATGTGGGCTCGATCGGTATCAAAAACTGTAATTAACTTTTTTGCACAGTTATTGGTATAGAAAGAAAAATCTTATCAAATATTGGAATAACATCCGATAAGACTCCTCATTTGATAACACGTGTAACCAACTGGGAAGAAAGGTGATTACAGTTTTCGTTACCGATAACGGTATTTTATTCTCAAAACGAGGTGAAACAGACTCGGTCCGTAACGAAAACTGTAATGAATAGCATTCGAAGATGGTGGAAATTTTAGGAAAAAAAAAAAAAACAACGTCAGCTCATGGAGAATTCAATACCGCGTTCGATGATGCTTCGCTTTTACCCTAAATGTCAACCACTTTTACACGGCTATGATTCGATAAATGCAACTATCTCCCATCTCATGTGTCACAAAAATGCAACCATCTCCCATCTCATATGTCACGTGGTACATGTTTCACCTCGCCTCAACGGCCACGTGCCGTTTTGCATAAAAAGTTTCGTGAATCGGTTATCGTTAAACATATTTTTTATGTGCCGCAGGAGATTGCGTCCGACCCTCAAGCCGTCGACCGCCATAGTATCGAAGGCCCAGGAATACGTCGACATCTACAGGTATCCGCCCGTGAGGCCCGGACCAATCTATCCCACTCCGACCGTTGATAAGCCCGCAGCTAAATGTCGCAAGGACGTTTGCTTGCTTCCCGATTGCAGCTGCGGTGGTGCCGACATTCCCGGTAAGATTCTGCACAATTTACTATTCACAGACGACACTCGGGAAAGTTAAAAGTCGATTACGATAGGCGACGTTATAAACGGGTACGTAAAAATTCGGGACAGATGAGTACCGATTTTTTAAAATAACTCTTTCAAACGACCAAAATAAGCGCCCCAGTTTCCGCCATTTTCAATTCTTAAAATGAAAATTTTATAAAAAATATACGCATTGCGGCATTAATCGAGAGTTAAATCCGCTCTTCAACATGGCGTCAATTTATTTTGTATTAAAAGAAAACTGTATTTATTATTAGTATAATTTGCGTTCGATGGCGGTAACTGGGCCGTTTACCTTAACCAGCCAAACTAATCAGGTTGGCCAGTATAGTTAAAGGGTTGTTAAAATCGACTTGCTCCTCCTCGAGGCCTGAAACCTCCGAGAGCGAATTTCCAAAGAGTTCATAATGACTTCTTACTTTGCAGTTATAGGTAATTCGAACTGAGTATTGTTGTGAGGATAAAAAAAACTTTTACAACCAGGCCGTATTTTATTTTATTAACGGTGTTGTTATAGATGCACTTTAATATCGAACAGTGAGAAACCTTGCCAGGGACACTTCCAAATCAAACCGTAGAAACTTCTCTTCACTGCCCCGACAATGTTTGTCATTTATTTTGAAATTAAGACCTTAAGCCTTAATTCCTTAATTAATTTGAAGTCTTAAGTGATATAAATATCGTGCGATCGAGTTTTCATTTGCAGTGTATCTGCGATACCGATCTCTTTTTTTTTTAACCGAACAGTTACAAACCTTGTGAGGGACAGTTCCAAATCAAACCCTAGACACTTCTCTTCACCACCCTGACAATTTTTGTCATGTACTTTAAAATTAAGACCTTAAGCACTAATTCCTTAATTAACCTTTTATGAGGTCTCCACTCAACGCCCGTTAGTCCGTTTCGCTACGGACGCTGTGACTTATAAGGGGTTAATTTGAATACTTAAGTGACGTAAATATGTTGCGATCGCGCATTAATTCGCAGGTTATCTACGATACCGATCCCGTTATAATGACTGGCTAATTTTACCGAAACGATTTCTCCCGATCCATAAATATACACGTATAATAAAACCACCAATGATGTTTGCCGATGATAACCACAGTTTCTCGAAACAGACCTGCCGGATTATTCGCAAACTGCTTATGAATTTATATAAAATTAAACATCGTGGAAAGTCCACTGACGAAATCGCGGATAGATATATACATATAAAAATATGTATAATCGGTCGTGTAACATTTGCGTCATCGCTGGAAGCACATTCTCCTCGTTTACACTATACAAACAACTCGCCACTATTGGGCTCGATGGTTCGAGTATCCCGCTTAAAAAGGAAGTTCCGAACGGGATTGTTGCAAAATACCGGGCAGCGGCCGCCGTCCGGCGACAAGGAGATGTAAATTAGGACCGCGCAATATCAATATTTCTTTCTCCGAGTGTGTATCTCATATAATGTCGAATTCTCCGTCCACACCGCGGGTTACGTGACGGAAATTGAAAACCGCAGAAAATTATCGGTATCGCGACATGCTTCAATTATTGTTCGGTATTTTTTGTTTTTATATTCAATTTTTATTGCGAAATATTTTATAGGATTTTCCGAAAAATAAAAAAATCATAAAAATAAATTTATCAATGATACATTTTTATTATTAATTTAAATTTATAAAAAAAAAATATATATTTATACTCGTCTGTGATGAACACCGAAGCGGTATCGATGAGAATCGGCTCGGGAAACGGCACGGAAATTAAAAAACACAGAAATTATCGGTAGCGCGACACGCTTCAATTAATCTTCAGTATTTTACGTTTTTATATTCAATTCTGATTGCGGAATATTTTATAGAATTTTCCTAAAAATCGAAAAAACAATAAAAATAAATTCATACTCCTCTCCGGTGAACGCCAAAGCGGTGTCGATGAGAATCTGTGCGGGAAACGTCACGGATCACCGGAGCCGTGATGCAATTTCATGTCGGCCTTAAATCCGAATGTTGATTTTAACGATCGAATTTATCAATCGCAACAACCGCGGTCAGCACGCCTCGTGCCGGGACTTTCACCGATTCCGACGTTACATACGCATTACACTCGGCGGACGTTCGAAAGTGAAACAGATCCGCGTGCCCCGTTAGTGACCGCACCTCCTCTTTTGTCGCTTCGTTTAGATTCGAGTCTCGTTGCTCTCCGATACTCACAAATATATGCCTTTAACACGTATGTTGTGTTATATGCAATACGGTCCGTCGTCACGTATCACCTGGTGGTCGCGACGGTTCCAAGTCACGCACAAAAAAAAAGAAATGAAAATTCAAGATCAACCGGAAACTCAATGGCAATCAACGGGCAGGATTTCATTGTAATTCTTCGAGGATCCATTGATTGAATTATCTGTAAAACTATTTAGCTCGAGTCCCAAGGATACAGAATAGTTACTAAGCCGAAAGAGCCAATTATCTTTTCTGCACTTATAGTTTGCTGAACTTTTTTCTATCGAAATTTGGAATTTTAGAAATAATGAAATATGATAGGTCAGTGAATTAGTTAATCAATAGCGGGGGTCTTAGAGTACCATTTTTGACTTGAAACCGTCGCGACGATTCCGAGTCAGCCACAAAAAAAAAAAAAACATAAACATAGATTCAAGATAAATCGGAAACTCATTTGCAATCAATGGGCACGAGTTCGTTGTAATATTTCGAAAATCTATTGGTGTAATTATCTATAAAACTACTTCGCTTAAACCCCAAGGGATACAGAATAGTTACTGGGACGGAAGAGCCAATTATCTTTTCTGCACTTATAGTTTGATGGACTTTTCTCAATCGAAATTTGGAATTTTAGAAATAATTAAATGTGATATCGGTCGGTGAATTATTTTATCAATATCGAGTCGTCTTAGACCAGCACTATTTGACCAAGCACCATTTGTGACTCGAAACCATCGCGACGGTACTAAATCACTCACAAAAAAAAAAAAAAAAAAAAAAACATAGATTCAAGATCACCCGGAATCTCAATCGCAATCAATGGACACGAGTTAATTGCAATTCGTCGAAAATCGATTGGTTCACTTATCTATAACAGTATTTAGATTAAGCCCCAAGAGATACAGAATATTTACTAGGACTGACTAGGATACAGAATAGTTACTAGGACTGACTAGAATACAGAATAGTTACTAGGACTGACTAGAATACAGAATAGTTACTAGGACTGACTAGGATACAGAATAGTTACTAGTGGGTGGACTTTTTTCAATAAAAAGTTGACTTGTCCGGCGATCGTGGCGACGAAATCGCCAACGGTGCGATAACGATCGATCGGGCGTTTTATCTTCGATTAACCGTTCCTACTGCATGGAAGTGTTACAGTGTGCGCGGCTGAAACATTTCGCAGCGAAAGCGCGAGCATTATCGCTCTTCGTATCCGACTCCTTGCTATAGCATACGATCTGCACGACTTTCGAGAAATAGCAGAATGTGAGCTTGACTCGTGCTATGACTCTGACGATAATTTTCAAGAAACATTGAGCGCAATCGTAGTTAAAAATACCAATTTCTTTTTTTAAATACGTGCAAACATTCCGCTCGCATATTAATGTAAATAATGTACATTATACATAGTAGGTAAAATTCTCGCATTTCTGCAGTAGTTTCTTTATTGATTTATTTAATTATGTTTTCATTTATTTATTTATTTACTTAACAAAAAAAATGCTGATCACAATCCACGTATGCTCCAGTTTTCAAACTTATAGTCTTTTTTTGAGCCGTAAACTAACGTATAACACATGTATTACTCCGATTTCCCTTATATTTTACGTTACTTAATCGTCCAATTTTTCTACGTTTGATTTGATTGAAATCCAATTAATAATCTCGCATATTAATATAAATAATGTACATTATATATAATAAGTAAAATTCTTGCATTTCTCCAGTAATTTTTATATTGATTTATTTAATTATGCTTTCATTTATTTATTTTGTTATTTACTTATTTACTTAACGAAAAAAAATGCTGATCACAATCCACGTATGCTTCAGTTTTCAAACATATAGTATTTTTTTTTGGGACGTAAACTAACGTATAATACACGTATTGTACCGATTTCCCTTATATTTTACGTCACTTAATCGTCCAATTTTTCTACGTTTGAGTTTATTAAAATCCAATCAATAATCGTCGACAGGCCTTAGGGTAATAGTGTTCGAAAATATTATGCATAAAATATAATCTCAGGTGGAATCCCGGTTGAAAAAACGCCGCAGATCGTTCTCCTGACTTTCGACGACGCGGTTAACGATCTTAACAAACAGCTGTACGAGGATTTGTTCGAGAGAGGTAGAAAGAATCCGAACGGCTGTCCGATCAGCGCATCTTTCTATGTGTCTCACGAGTGGACCGACTATAGCCAAGTTCAAAACTTGTACGCCGATGGACACGAGCTCGCTTCCCACACAGTTTCGTAAGTCGATCTCGAGTCTTCGAGTTATCGAGATCGATACAGGGAGCTGCGAGCACGCTACGCATAGAACACTTAACATTGTCGATCGGCGGTTATTTGAGGAACTCATATGGGATTATCATAATATCGCCCAATCTTTATACTCAGCTACGAAGAGACCTTCGACTCTTTTTATCTACTTGCAACTCTTCATCATTCATCGCCGTCCGAGAGTCGAAAAGAAACGTATGTGAAAATATACGCGGATAAACATATCACATTTTTTTCCGGCCGGTAAATTAAGAACCGCAAATTGAACAACAGTATCGAAATTTATTACAAACCGAATTATAGTCACAAGCCAATTTGAACGACACATTTACATCTCTACCACTCACAACTCTACCGTATTCGAACTCTGCCAAAATCTCTAACAGAAAATAAAAAAAAACTCTACCGGACTTGAAATAAAACTCTACCGGAATGGAAAGAAAACTGTACCAGAATTACAATAAAACTCTACCGAAATACAAAGCCACCGTCTAGCCTTGCATTCCGGTAGAGTTTTATTTCAATTCCAGCAGAGTTTTATTTCAATTCCAGCAGAGTTTTATTTCAGTTCCAGTAGAGTTTTATTTCAATTCCGGTAGAGTTTTATTTCAATTCCGGTAGAGTTTTATTTCAGTTCCAGTAGAGTTTTATTTCAATTCCGGTAGAGTTTTATTTCAATTTCTGTAGAGTTTTATTTTGATTCTGGTCGTTTTTTTTACTTTCTAATAGAAATTTTGGTAGAATTAAAATATGGCAGAGATGTTTTCCGGTAGGTTTGTAAGTGGTGGAGATGTAAATGTGCTATTTGACAACATACATTTTTTTTTTTTTTACTTTTCATGGCTTATATATTCACATACATTTTTTGTTCTCACTGTAGTTTCTTTTACATGCCTTAAGTAAGCTCATGTATCGCACTGCAAACCGTCTTACCTTCTCAGGAGCCACGATAAATCTTTTCCGATTCTTGTTCACGCAGGAATTTCACTTTCTTCTCGCGTTTCTTTGCGTCGCCGCAAAGGAAAAAAGATGTTCTTCGGGAACGATGCAAATCGCGTGCGTTCATTTTCATACGCAGACACAATATGCACTCGACGAACTGTTATCTCCGATAATCGGACCTTTCGTCGAGCGGATATTGCCCAAAACGTTATTGCTAATGCTGAGTACTAACATGACATTTTTTTTTCTTTTCATTTTCTCCTTTTCTCTCTATCTGCCTATCACCATCACTATTCAACTTTCTTATTCTACCGTCTGTACACTTACACACTTATACATTATCCTAACGTTCGATAATTCATTGCCGATTCCCGTCGCGTTCGAACCCCACACACAAATATTTTCGTATCAATTTGCACAACGATCAACGCTGCCGAATGACAAATCAATATCGAACGATCTAAAAACGTACACGCAAAAAAAAAAAAAAAAACAACGAACAATACATCGTGACAAAAATTCCTACGCCATCCACACCACCCCCATCCGACACCTCTCTGGATCCTTTTCGACTTTCCTTTTCCTCGTCCCGAAACAGGTGACTACCTGCCGGAGGAGATACCGCAAATCGTCATCCTAACATTCGACGATTCCGTGAACGATCTGAACAAGGGACTTTACTCCGATTTGTTTGAGAAGGGACGTAAAAACCCGAACGGCTGTCCCATCTCGGCGACGTTCTACGTGTCCCACGAGTGGACCGACTACAGCCAAGTGCAAAATCTGTACGCAACCGGTCACGAAATTGCCTCCCACACGGTCTCGTAAGTACTGTACCCGTCGACTCGACTCTACTGTTTGACGAATGTTCTTGACGATTCTCAATTTTCAAAATTTTCGGTATTTCGACGATTCTTGACTTGCGAAAATACAAGTAGAAACCGGTTGAACAATATTTAATATTTAATATTTAATATTTAATATTTAATATTTAATATTTAATATTTAATATTTAATATTTAATATTTAATATTTAATATTTAATATTTAATATTTAATATTTAATATTTAATATTTAATATTTAATATTTAATATTTAATATTTAATATTTAATATTTAATATTTAATATTTAATATTTAATATTTAATATTTAATATTTAATATTTAATATTTAATATTTAATATTTAATATTTAATATTTAAATCTTTGCTCTACTGGATGTATCATTTTTACCGTTGCGATTGCCAATCGACTGATTCAGCCATCTGAAAAAAATTACGTTCGTAAAGCGAATACATTTTTTTTGCGTCTCAAAAAAAAAAAAAAAAAAAATTGAAAAGATCCGTGTAAGTTTTTTTCCTGCATCGTTCCGGTCCGCGAGAGTGATTAAATATATTAAAAAAGTGAGCCCAACTTTCCCGGGTCAATTAGTATCATGAACCGTTACGAAATCATCACCGGAGGCAAACTAATATACTTATTGCTTGAATCTATCGATAATCACCAGCTTTCTTTCTCGACTTATCGTATCTGCTTCATCGACCATACGGATGATTTCACCGAACATTGTATAAGACACGCTTCTTGCTCGCGCCTCTGAGATCTCCCGTCGAATCTTAAAAAATAATAATAATAATAATAATAATAATAATAATAATAATAATAATAATAATAATAATAATAATAATAATAATAATAATAATAATAATAATAATAATAATAATAATAATAATAATAATAATAATAATAATAATAATAATAATAATAATAATAATAATAATAATAATAATAATAATAATAATTTATCAGTCCCGACAATAACGAATATTTAAATTTTCAAAAAAAAAAAAAAACAGCCACAGCTTCGGTGAACAATTCTCAGCGAGAAAATGGTCCCGCGAAGTAGCGGGTCAACGTGAGATCCTCGCTGCGTACGGTGGCGTTAAATTGGAAGACGTCAGAGGCATGAGAGCGCCCTTCCTGTCGGTCGGCGGTAACAACATGTTCAAAATGCTTTGGGACACGAATTTCACTTACGACTCATCGATGCCCATCTACGAGAACCGTCCGCCGAGCTGGCCGTACACCCTGGATTACAAGCTCTTCCACGATTGCATGATCCCGCCCTGCCCTACAAGATCCTACCCGGGACTCTGGGAAGTACCCATGGTCATGTGGCAGGACCTCAACGGAGGCAGATGCTCCATGGGCGACGCTTGCAGCAATCCACCGACACCCGACGGCGTCTACAAGATGCTCATCAAAAACTTCGAAAGACACTACACCACGAACAGGCAAGTCGCCGATAGTTTCCGTGGTAGAGTCGCAATAAAAAGAATTTTTCACTCGGAACTATTATATGTTTCATTTTCCAAAGTTCACGCTTCTAATGAAAATTAAAAGTCAAAATCAATATTTTAATCAAAAGAAACAATAGAGACCTGCTATGAGGCATTGAGAATTTTTTTGTTTTTTTATCGAAAGACTATACCATAAAAAGGCAAGTTGCTGGTAGTTTCCGTGATACAGACGGCAATATCGAGAAATAGTTCACTAGGAACTATCATGTTTCATTTTTCAAAATTTACGCCCCTGATGAAAATTAAAAGTCAGAATCAATATTTTTATAAAAAGAAACAATAGAAACCTGCTGGAAGGTATTAAAAAAAAAAAAAGGAAAATCGAAAGACCGTAAAAGGGCAAGTTGCTGATAGTTTCCGTGATACAATAACGCAATATCGAGAAATAGTTCACTAGGAACTATCATGTTTCATTTTTCAAAATTTACGCGTCTATTGAAGATAAAAATTCAAAATAAAAATAGCAAAGAAATTGTCGAAATCTGCAAATGCGGTATTTTTCTGTACCGTTATTTGTGATATTGCTTGCCAATGTTTCATAGGCTCAGAAATGCCATGATAATATGAATTGACTGAATTGAGACTGACTATATGAAGTAGGAGTATTTTAGACACGTATTGAATGAAGCGTTTAACGGTGTAAAACAAAAAAAATCGATAATATAAAAAACACGTATGAATTTTACGAAACGCGTTCGCAGAATCCCTTAACATATTTATACCAAAAACAACGATTGATTTTATAATGTTTCCTGCAGAGCACCCTTTGGTCTTTTCTACCACGCCGCCTGGTTCACCCAGCCCCACCACAAAGAGGGCTTCATTTCCTTCCTGGACACGATAGTCGCCATGGACGACGTATGGGTAGTCACCAACTGGCAAGCCCTACAGTGGGTCAGAAACCCAACGCCCCTCGGACTTCTCGACACTTTTGAACCCTTTGGCTGCAATTATCCCGTAAGCTATTTATTTTCTTTTATAATAACATAGGGGAGAGCGGGGCAAAATGGGACAGTGGGGCAAAACGGGACAGCGGAGGCAAAACTCGGTATTCCAATAATTTTTCGATGCCCCATTTTGTCCCGAGGGTACATCCGGATTTTCAACACTGTTTTGCCCCACTTACCATCAACGCGACCATGCAAAAGTTATTGAAAAATTGCGTTTTGTCCCATTATCCCGTTTTGCCCCACTGTCCCATTTTGCCCCACTCTCCCCTAATATAAAAATAAATAAAAATAAATGAAAAATATAATCGGATTGCCCGCTCGATATGACTGTTTTGGTGTTTCGATCGTTTACAGGACAGGCCGAAGAAGTGCAACAACGCGAAGGTGTGCAATTTGTGGCACAAGAGTGGCGTAAGATACATGAAGACATGCCAACCCTGTCCGGACATTTACCCGTGGACCGGCAAGACCGGAATTCGCAGCAGTCGTATCGACAACGAAGTCGAGAAGTGAGGATGTCCAATCGGATTAAACGATCCGATAGATCATCGTCAAGAAAACAACAACAACAACAAAAAAACCCACCAGCAATTTTAATTAAAGATGATCCTTATGATCCCGATTAGAAATATTCCCACCCTGCCTACCGTCTATATATCTATGTATATTCCAGCCGTCTCTTGGGTGCGATCGTTGCTCAAAAAATTCGATAGAGCCTGTAAAAAATATTTATCGTACGATAGAAAAGCATGATAAGCTTCGGTAGAAAGTGACTTTCGTATTATCTTTATGTACATATTGGTGGCTGCGAGTTGCGGATCGTGAGAAATTTTGTTGAACGATGATTTTCGCAAATATATCACGTCGTTGAAAAGACTCAAAAAAAAAAAACTAGGGACAGGTCAAACTGTGGATCGTTAATTTTCAACAACTTGACAAACTTCAGTAGAAAATGACTTTTGTATTATTATCTCTATGTACATATTGGTGGCTTCAATTTGTGGATCGTGAGAAATTTTGTTGACCGATGATTTTCGCAATAATATTATGTAGTTGAAAAGACACAAAAAAAAACTAGGAACGGTCAAACTGTGGATTGTCAATTTTCAACAACTTGAACAACTTCTATCCGCACCAGTTGTCTGCAAATGAATCAGTTGCGTTTGGATTTTTCTCTGCTAACAACGAACGACCAAGTTGGTTTAATTTTTTAAATTCCCAACAATTCTTGTCACATGTATTTATTAACTATAATTCGATAACAAGTGCGTGAAGTCCGAAGCTGGCAAGTCGAAATGTCAGTCGACCATAATTGCATCGATTACACCACCGTCGACAAATCTCTTTAATTTGATCGTTTTTTTATCGTTTGTATCTAAATTTTTGAGCAAGGATCGCATTACGACTGTTGGATTTTATTGTCCCTCGATTGAACGATATTTCATCGTATGTATAGGCCGAATGCGTCAATGTAGGCGGTGTCCGCAGTAGCTTTCCTTCTTCGAAATCGAGAAGTCGACTGATAGTATTTTTTTTTTTATTTGCACGAACGTAAAAAAAACATTGGCTCAAGAGTACGCAGGCTAAAGTTAGTGTTGCCTGTAAATCTGTAAATCACGAAGATCATCTACGCGAAGCCGAATGTAAAACTGAAACTTGTTGAGTATACATTTTTGTACCTTTTTTTTTGTTTTTTTGTTATAATTAATGTTAATATTGCGAGGAGCGAAGGACGTACATCTCGAAGCAGGAAAAGCTCGTTCTTTGACGTAATCGGCGAATCTAATTAATAGATGAATTTTGTTTTCTAATCAAATTAAGGATCATAATGTGTATAAAGTCGCGGATGACGTAACGTATTATTATTAGCCGGTCGCAAAGGGTCATTTTGCGGATGAGAGGCGAGATGAATTATCATCGTGGGCTTTGCGAATTTAAAGAAGTTCGCGGAGTGTGCGCGCAAAGGGTGGATACAGTATCGAGCAATCGAACTATTAATGTTCGACGACGAATATCGTGCAATAACACGCGATTCGCCATGTGAGCGTAATATCTTTATTATATTCTAGGATTTGAAAAAAAACCTTAATGCCTTCAATAAAATATCTTAAACTTTTCGCTAAAATTCGTCATTCTTACAATTACAAAAAATAATATCCGTTCCACGCATTCCTTGCATTTTAAAAGTCGTGAGAAAAAGAAAAATAAGACGCAAAAATCTCCGGATCAATCCCTAAAAAGTGTCTGTGTACCTAAAAAGTTATTTGTATAGTTGCGACGTCACTTCCGGTCTCGAAATCTCAGTTTTCATCCGGAAGTGACATACAGTTTAAATTTTTTATTCTCGTCGAAAATTTTCGATTAAAAAATGCAATTTTTATTGAACCATGCGCGGATAACATTTAATTATCCCAAACACGTGTCGGGTACTGGAATGGGGTAGAGCGTGGATGACCATGCTTTAATGTCAAAACAATCCATATTTTGCCAGTCGCATCCGTCATTGCAGCCGACATGTTCTACCCAGTACTGTGTCATATTCGTGAATTGCTTCGAAGTCCAAGACTGAAAATAATGAATCATCAAGGTGAGATTGGAGTCCAACCTCATCGAACAAATACATTTCGTCACAAAAAGACCTTATAAAGATATCTTATAAAGACCTTATAAAAATACCTTATAAAAACCTTATAAAAACCTTATAAAGATAAACCTTACAAACCTTACAAACCTTATAAACCTTATAAACCTTATAAACCTTACATAAACCTTATAAACCTTATAAACCTTATAAACCTTATAAACCTTATAAACCTTATAAACCTTATAAACCTCATAAACCTTATAAACCTTACAAAGACCTTATAAACACCTTATACAGACCTTATAAACCTTACAAAGACCTTATAAACACCTTATACAGACCTTATAAAGACCTTATAAAAACCTTATATAGACCTTATAAAGACCTTATAAAGACCTTATAAAGACCTTATAAAGGCCTTATAAACACCTTATAAAGACCTTATAAGATAGATAAGGCTTTTTGGAATTCAGTTCCATGTTAAATTCATAGCAGATTTTACGCGTCGTTCTGAGGGTGAAATACGATGTTCGACGTTTCCTTACCCTTTCGTTCTGACGAATCCACGCCAGCATCAAAATATTTCCCTGACGCGTTGCGGATTTAGATCCTTTCCTCAAGTATCGCATGGCCGAAAGTTTGCGCCCGTGTACGATTTCGAAGTACGCTTTCAGCAGACATAAACGTGGTTTTATGAATAGAGTTGTTTTCGAAACTCGCTGAAGAACTTTTACGATTGACCCGATGTCGTCCAGCAGCGGAGCAAGCTGATCGCCTCTCTTCATATTGATGCAGCGCATCAGCATAAGAAGGTAACACTCCAAAGCCTGCAAATAAAAAATAAAACGTTTGGAGTCCAAAAATACTTATTCTAAAAAACATTTCGAAGCTACGGAAATTCGGTCACTTTGGCTAGTGTCAGTACGTGACAAAAATTATCGGCTCGGATGTCCCTCGTACAGGATTTCGATGTCTGTGCAAAAGTTCCTGTGACTGGAACGCCCCTTGAATAAGAAAATGAAGAAAAATATTTTATCGTTCTCGTTCCTAGAAATCATCGTTTACAAAAGTAATTAAGACAGGTTTCTTCACGGAAACACATATTTATAGATACAAATATTATAAATATTTTAATAATTATTAATTTTATTAATTTCATTAATATTATAATATTTTATAATGCAAATATTATAAATTTGATAAATATTGTCTGTTTGACTCACATGCGAAGTTGCCATAACCAGAGACAGGTGAACAATCGTCTCAGACTGTCGGGATCTCGGGACACGCAAGCTCCGTGTTTGGATCCGGCTGAAGGTGGAATTCTTCGATTCATAATGGATCTTTTAGGTCACGGGATTTTTTTTACCCGTAATTTTCCTGGCGTATTCCATGCAAGTTTCGAACGATTCCAAAATCATACCAGCGTCAATTGCCAGATCTAGGCAAAGTGCGTAATACCACGTGATGCTGGACACGTCTATGTCCTCGGGTGCCGAATGATAAAGCTCCCTCATCAGGTCGACCGTTTCGTGTATTCGTTTCGTTCTTATCTGGATCATCGGCGAAAGGAACAATTTGTGCGAAGCTCAGTAAATATTTTGGCTCTCATTGAATTGCCGAATTTATTACCGTGAGTTGAATTAACTGGGGTAAAATGGCCAATTTCGTTCTGCTCATTTTCAGCACTCCGGATATCTTCAGAACTCGAATACCCATTAACAGCGCCTCCTCGTATTCTCCATGGAGCAATCTAAGTCGATTCAAGTAAACCGGTCTTGAGATTAAATTTATTTCACGGAGAAAGTGGGTTGAGTAACGAATTCTTGTTGTGTGATTGATTATTGATTGAAAAGGCCGATCTATCTTATACATATTTCGGAAAGTTGTTTATTTGGTTCAGTATCGTATGGGTTCCGTTTTCGACTTATATAGGCAATAGCTAGGAAAGGAATTGACGAATCATGGCGATTGTTGAATTTTTTTCAACTGCAGACATGCGCGGTATTAATACAACTCCATTCCATATGCTATAATTTCGGTAGGTCGATTTTCGTAATATAAGGAAAGGAAGTCATCTTGGATGGGCCGGAAATACGTCACGTCTGGTTTAAAAGTCTCATTTTTTCGACCGGAAGTGACGTTATACGGGAAATGCGTCACTTCAGGTTTGAAAATCTCATTTTTAGACCGGAAGTGAGGGCGTACGGGAAATGCGTCACTTCCGGTTTGAAAATCTCATTTTTAGACCGGAAGTGAGGGCGTACGGGAAATGCGTCACTTCCGGTTTGAAAATTTCATTTTTAGACCGGAAGTGACGCATTTCCGGTATGACGACACTTCCGGTCGAAGAATGAGATCGAAGAAATCTAAATTTTTGGTTTCCAAATTTCATACACCATAGCGCGGGCGCGAAGCGTTCGAGCCACAAAAATCTGCTAGTTCATTACAAGTGTGAACCTGATCTCGAACATTGTCTTGAAAATAACTCCCACGGCTGTCACTTCTTCGGCATCCGACCACCAGTGTTTACTTCTTATCGTGTACATCATTGGTTTTTCGAGACGATGAGCGTACGGTAAATTGTCAAGATCCCGAAAAATTCCGGCGACTTTCCGATAAATGTCGCATTTTTCCAAAAAACTTCCGGAACAGGAGAAGGCACTGTTGAAACTTTGAAGTGCAGCCAACTGGGAAGTTGCAGTTTGACCCGTTTCCTATGTTAACAAATGTGCGTTATATCGATAACCTGTAGTCAAATGGGCGCATCAAGCGTGTATAATCGTAGCGCATATTTTTCTTAGCCAACATTTCCATTGCAGCCCTTGAGGTCATTTAAAGGGCTTAAATTAAACCTTCATCTTACCAAAAGAGCTATAGAAAGTCGAGCCAAATACGACGCGGCGCTCAACTTCGTTATAACGTGACTTCCAGTAACACGATTGACAAACAAATCAGGATATCGCTGATGGAGTCTTTGCTTGCAGGATTCATCGAAGGTACGATAGGATACGCAATTTTTATTCTGAGTGCGATTTACGTTGACGCCGAGGCGAACGGCTTCCGTGTAGTACGTTCTTGCCTGTGCAAGATTTCCGAGATCCATAGAAGCATCGCCTGAAATTTATCGAAAAGTCTTTGGTGTCTTTGACGATCGCGATAATCATGCGAGAAAATATACCTGTCAGAGCGAGGATTGCACAGCGATTTATTCGTCTGTCTTCCGGCTTAATTTCCGGCAATCGAACATCGACGCTAGACGACTGATCGAGATAATATTAACGATAAATTGATAAATCGTGGGGTGGACGTGCGCATTACCTAGAAAATTTTACCTCGTTCTCTTCGTACGCTGCAGCGAGCAGTACCACAGCTTGAAAAGATTGACCAGTTTCAATCAGTCCGGCACAGTAATCTATCATAAATCCAACGAGTCTTTCGGAATGTCCTGCGAATCATTGACCATCGATCCATCGATCCGTCGATCCATCGATCCATCGATCCATCGATCCATCGATCCATCGATCCATCGATCCATCGATCCATCGATCCATCGATCCATCGATCCATCGATCCATCGATCCATCGATCCATCGATCCATCGATCCATCGATCCATCGATCCATCGATCCATCGATCCATCGATCCATCGATCCATCGATCCATCGATCCATCGATCCATCGATCCATCGATCCATCGATCCATCGATCCATCGATCCATCGATCCATCGATCCATCGATCCGTCGATCCGTCGATCCGTCGATCCATCGATCCATCGATCCATCGAACCATCGATCCATCGATCCGTCGATCCGTCGATCCGTCGATCCGTCGATCCATCGATCCATCGATCCATCGATCCATCGATCCATCGATCCATCGATCCATCGATCCATCGATCCATCGATCCATCGAACCATCGATCCATCGATCCATCGATCCATCGATCCATCGATCCATCGATCCATCGATCCATCGATCCATCGATCCATCGATCCATCGATCCATCGATCCATCGATCCATCGATCCATCGATCCATCGATCCATCGATCCATCGATCCATCGATCCATCGATCCATCGATCCATCGATCCATCGATCCATCGATCCATCGATCCATCGATCCATCGATCCATCGATCCATCGATCCATCGATCCATCGATCCATCGATCCATCGATCCATCGATCCATCGATCCATCGATCCATCGATCCATCGATCCATCGATCCATCGATCCATCGATCCATCGATCCATTGATCCATGCGGTCATATACCGATAACTTTGAGATGTTGGCACAGCTTCCAGAACAGACAGTCGATGATCTCGCTGCACTGACAATTACGAAAGTCTATGTGGTTGAAGATCTTCAAGTGGGAAATGCGAGAGGGATCGTTTCCAGCTGCAAGGACAGACGTCGAAGCTCTTTGACGAAATTTCGATAATTCGTCGACCTCGCTCATCCCCGAAAACCTCCGTACACTGACAACCATGTTCATCGCGTCCACGGAGGGCGTCGATTCTACCAACAACACGCGCATGCGCGTATCAGTGACAATCCAGAATCTAATCGCTATACTGATAAAAGTAACGAAAATTTAACACCTTCGTCGGACTCGAGATAAGTAGGCATGATGGAAATTCTTCGAACTTCCGTTTCGCTTGGTCGCGTCCTTAGTCCGTCGTTGCTGATGGACAGGAAGCTGCGTCTTTTGGGTGTAAAACCTGGGAATCCATCGAACGTCTTCCGGGACGCGACCTGCGGGGAACAAAAAATGTTGAGCCACTAAAAATTTGGCGTGTTGACGATTTCGAGGTTGAAACGAAAAATGTGACGAATAAAAAAAAATAAGTGACTTTGTACCAGAAAAAAAAAAAAAATTACCCACCGGCTTTTCTCTGCCGGGTATTCTGACGAAAGGGCCACCTCCGCAGGACGTGCACCTTCTCGCATCGCGTTCGTAAATCTCGGCCGCTTTTGAATGGAACTCTCTTCTCTGGCTGACCGTTACTTGCTCGTAGATAAATTCCCGGAAAGCGGTGACCTTGAACTCCAGGAACCTGCAGTGCGAATAGTGCGGCAGGTCACCGACACTCCTGACGTCTTTGGGCAAAACATACAAATATACGAACGTATAAAAAAAATTTATGAACCCTTTTATCGATACATTTTTTCGGTGCCAGATGCACCTCAGTTAATGAGTAAAAAAAAATGGCTCGTTATGTAAGCTGGTACCGGAAATTAATTTCTTTCAAGGAAAAAGAATCTAAAATAATTACTAGGGATTGTACAACTGCACTGTAGGACATGCTGCATGTCCGAGAAGGTACTTTGTTCCATGTCCGTGCACAAAGTTTTTTCATCGGTTTTAAAGGCCTGACGGTTATTCGATGCGCATTCCAGAATTCTCATGTCGATCATTCGCGCCACGGCTGCAACCATTTATTTCATTTCTTTATTATAATAAATGAAATAAATGAAATAAATGAAATAAATGAAATAAATGAAATAAATGAAATAAATGAAATAAATGAAATAAATGAAATAAATGAAATAAATGAAATAAATGAAATAAATGAAATAAATGAAATAAATGAAATAAATGAAATAAATGAAATAAATGAAATAAATTGCCATCTGCGCTGTAAATGTGTGTGAGCTTTACATATAAATGAGGGAACTTAATAAAAAACTTCGTTTTCCTCACAAAAAATCTACATCGTATGTCAGTATGTCTCAATATGAAGAAGAACTTGCCACGGGCCCTGTAAAGAGCTGCGGGATGCGGCAAAATATTCTGCAGCATGTATCGGGTGAAAACATTACCAAGTGCGGCTGCGCACTGGAGCATGATTTGTTCATACGGCGTCAATCGATCGTAGATCACACGCCGAATCCCTTCGATTTCGAGGTCCGAGTCGGTATCGTCTCTGAACTTCTCGTTCGTCAAGCACACAGTCACGTTCCGTTTGCCATGGGGCCAAGGAAGTTCCCAGGTTACGTCCTCCGGTGAGACATCTTTTGGAATTTTTGATACCGATCGAGGATGCGGAAAAATAAGATCTTCGCGCGAAGCTTCACCAGGCGTTAATAGCAGGACGTCCAGAGCTTCTCGCTGCAGCAGTAAAGTGAGAAAAGCTTCGCACCAGCCGGGATGATTTCCACTTCTGGTCTTAAATATGCTGCAGAACCCGTAAAAAGTGAAGTAATGTTTTTAATAAATTTGTAATTATGATATTACTGTAACTAATGTTTTTATTATCATTATTATTTTAATATTAACGTATTCAATATTAATTAGGTCTTACATACATTTTGGAAAATTGTTTGTTGGTTTGGATGTTTGTGCCCCCTCCCCCTCCCCCTCCACCAAGCTATCCCCCCCCTTTCGGAGAAATTGAACCCCTCCTCCGGGTTTTCATAGCATATGGGATAGAATTCGGGAATCCGAAATTTCATTCTATATGTTATAATTTCGGAAATTCGGTTTTCATAGCACATGGAATGGATTTCGGAAATCCGAAATTTCATTCCGTATGGAATGGATTTCCGCATACTATGAACTGGATTTCGAATTTCCGTATTCCATTCCATATGCTACATTTTCAAAAATTCGTTTTTCATAGCATATGGAATTGATTTTGAAAATCCGAAATTCCATTCCATATGAAATTGATTTTGGAAATCCGAAATTTCATTCCGTATGGAATGAATTTCCGCATACTATGAACTGAATTTCGGATTCACGTATTCCATTCCATATGCTACATTTTCAAAAATTAGTTTTTCATAGCATATGGAATGGAATTCGGAAATCCGAAATTCCCTTCCGTATGGAATGGATTTCCGCATAATATGAACTGGATTTCGGATTTCCGAATTCCATTCCATATGCTATATTTTTCAAAATTCCTTTTTTCATGGCATATGAAATGGATTTCCGCATACGATGAACTGGATTTACACATACTATGAACCCTGCGATCCATGAGAGCGCCCGAGCCAACATAAGTTGCTAATCTTATAAATATTATAGAAAACTATGGCTTCGTTTGTCCCAATTTTTCAAGAATCTAGGTTATTCTTCTCCTAGGGGCCCATCGGCCAGGTTCTGATAAGAATTTTACGCACTTATCGAGCTTCCGAGGAATCGCCTCTACGTTCAGCAGTTGACAAACCAAAGAGCTCATGTGTCTGGATTCCAAGGCATGAAGTTTACATCTGAAGATCCTTTTATCACTGCCGATCGAGGAATCCGATCCACCAAAGCCCTTGTAAGAGATCCCTTGCGTCGCCATCGCTAGAACAATTCTGCTGTTGTCCATCGATCGCGATATAAACCGCCAGGACACGGAATCGATGTATTGTACGTCGTCGATAAGAATGCAGCGTGGACCTCCCAACTAATTGAATCGTAGTTTAATTTTAATTATTATTTATATTATCATTTCTCATCATATATATTATTTTAGAAGCAATTTTCGTATTAACTGAAACCCAAATACCCAAAAACTGCGGATTTGGATATTGCTTCTTCGTCACTGAAAAGCATACAAATTACAGGCTGCACTTTTTTCATATAATTATTTATTTTTATGTGAAATTACCGATTTGAGAAGCGCATCGAAAATTGCGAGCGACCGAGCCAACCTTTCCTCCTCGCTTTTCGAGACGTAATTCGCGGACAGGGGAAATTTGACGCGCATCATAATGTTCGTGTAGCAAAAATCGTCACTTGGTACAATATTGCACAGATTCCTCGTTATTGCCCTTTCACGATCCTCTATAGTTTTGCTATCTCTGGCACCAAGCAACTGCAAAGACATTAGCATTTAACAATTTCTTTGCTGACTCGATTTGCATAAATAATCCAGGAATCGCAAAAAAAAAAAAAAAAAAAAAATACCCAAAGGACTCACATCCAGTAGAAGACGATGAACGGTGGAATAAGGCTTTGAACCGACCGATTGATGCAGACACAATTTGTGCACTGATATCTGTCTGAATTTGGCAATCGTCGTGATCTCGTCCAGAAGTCGTGACTTACCGATTCTACCAGGTCCCTATTAAAAAAATGAAGAATTAATGACGAATTAATTTTATTTGAAAAATCATTTTCAAAGTTGGATAATTAATCTACAGTGAACATGTATCGTTTCCCTCAGGGAATCGATGCCCAACTAATTGAGAAAATTGAAAACTTATATGAAAGTAAAATAATGAGAAGAATAAACAATTAATGACATTAACTTTAATTGAATAATCATTAAAAATTGATTGCTAGCCCAATCAATTGAGTAAATTCAAAACTTATATGAGTATATAATAACTCCGGAAAATATTAGCAATATCGACTGGTCGATGTGAAAAAAAAAAAAAATGAGACCTCGATAAGGAATCCACAATGAATTCGATCCGAGGCACATATGTCGTCCAGTACATCAGTGAATGAGTCCAGTTCCAGAAATCGACCCAAGATCGGGTAAAAGTAACCAACATCGGCAAGATCGTCGGAACCTTCGCCTATTCTGAGGTAAATAATAATTCCAAGGTAAAAATTTCTGACGATCTTTCAAACAATGCTCACGATCTTTCCTCGATGATTTCGTAAATGTGGCATCTGCCGAATCCTTTCAGTTCTCTCAGGCCTCGAGAACGAATTGTCTTCTGGGGAAAGCGACTGTGGAATATCGTGTCGAATTCGCAGCTTATCTGGAGAGATAACAGAAACATTGAAGAGTGTTCAAATACGAAGCAGAAGGAAGTAACCTAATATTTATAAACATTGGTAATAAAAATAATTGGTAATAATAATAATATGTAATAATAATAATAGGTAATAATAATAATATGTAATAATAATAATAGGTAATAATAATAATAGGTAATAATAATAATATGTAATAATAATAATAGGTAATAATAATAATAATAGGTAATAATAATAATAGGTAATAATAATAATAGGTAATAATAATAATAGGAAGTAAAAATAATACAAACCTTGTCACTGGAGATGGACATGATTGCCATTGCCTTTTCTATAGGTGGACCCAAAATCATGTATTCCATTCTATCCACGTGGCCGATGACTCCACAGTAAACCATACCTGCGCAGTAAACAATACAGCTTCCATATAAAAAAAAAACGACATTAGGCACGAACTCGTTTTGAAAGTCTTGAAAATTTTTATGTAAATGGACCTCGATATTGGACGTTAAAATGGAACGGTAAAAGAACTTACGAATCTTGCCCTAATTCATTCATCCCTTGAGACTCACCTGTCGAGATGCCAACCGACGATCCGTGAACACCAGGTACGCCCTTCAAAGCCCTGACGCTCTTCATGGCGCAGAGAATTCCGTTCTTGCTGTCGTCACCGGTCGCGGAACCCATTAGACCAAAGACCAAGATGAAATTAATGTCTCTCGCGTAAGTCGTGACGGCATTCACGCATCCAAAGTAATCGGACACTATACTGCGATTCATCATAGTTTGAAATGTTCATTATAGGCTGGCTATAGTTCTGCTCAATAAAGCAGGATCGCAGTCGAAAAATTTGAGTGATAATTTTTAAAAAAGTTCAAGTATAAGATTAAAAAGCAAAAGTGTAAATCTTTGAAGCAACAGCATACATTTTCAAAGTAAAAGTATAAGTTTTTGTAGTTAACCCTGCGTGTGTACACGATATTTTCAGAGACCCGGTGTGTACACTGGGTCTTTTAGGGGACAGTCGGGTTTTCAAAATTTTCTGGGCTTTCATAAAACCTGAAAAAATTCTAGGTCACTACTTGAAGTGTCTACTACATGGGCCAGAAGTTGCCAAAGTCAGAAGTTTACAACCGTTGTTAATAAAAATTGCTCAACAGTCGAAAAAGCGAAAAACAACGGAGAGTTCCAAACATCGACTGTTCCTTCAAAGACCCAGTGTACACACGCAGGGTTAAACTATAGGTGATTAAAGTTAAAGTATAAGTCTTTAAAGTAAAATTATAAGTTTTTAAAGTAAAAGTATAAGTTTTTAAAGTAAAAGTATAAGTTTTTAAAGTAAAAGTATAAGTTTTTAAAGTAAAAGTATAAGTTTTTAAAGTAAAAGTATAAGTTTTTAAAGTAAAAGTATAAGTTTTTAAAGTAAAAGTATAAGTTTTTAAAGTAAAAGTATAAGTTTTTAAAGTAAAAGTATAAGTTTTTAAAGTAAAAGTATAAGTTTTTAAAGTAAAAGTATAAGTTTTTAAAGTAAAAGTATAAGTTTTTAAAGTAAAAGTATAAGTTTTTAAAGTAAAAGTATAAGTTTTTAAAGTAAAAGTATAAGTTTTTAAAGTAAAAGTATAAGTTTTTAAAGTAAAAGTATAAGTTTTTAAAGTAAAAGTATAAGTTTTTAAAGTAAAAGTATAAGTTTTTATACTTATAAATTATACTTGTAAATTAAATGTTTATAATACATACCTACATAGAAGTATGTAACATCGGTCTATCAAGGACACCACGTCATACACCGAAGTGCTCGTCGACTCCAGATTTACGACGACCACGGTGACTCTCCGAGTTTCCGTTAAATGTTCCATAGGAAGATCCTTCTCGATCTAACAGCACGATGAAAAAAGATTACGATTTCTTCTTCCGCTTTAGCAACGTGACTGGGTTCACTGAGAAAGTATGGGACACCCGTCGGGCAGCACGGAACTGCACCTTGCCGACCGACACTTCAATGAAGCTCGTTAAGGACATTCGAAACGGGAATCAACTCTACCTGTCGAAGCACCGGATTCTTCGAGAAACTCTTCAGATGAGTCCCCAGCTTTCTCCTCGTAGCTTCTCCCATTGAGAATCGACCTTAAAATCAATTATACATATGGATTTGCTCATTTTCCTTATCGTCCAAGACAATTCCATTTTTAAGGTGAAGTGAAATATCGCTTTTCGCTTCGCTCTAAAATTCATCGTTTGAGCACCTGTAAATATTTTCCGTTCCAATTCCGACTCCTCCATCGACGCATTCAGCACAGAGACGTTCGAAATTCGATTTGTTGATGTGAAGGATTCCTGTTTGCTCGACTTTGTCGTTGACATGTTTTTTACCGGATAGGATAATTTTTCGCTGGGCAACGCGGTATCTGTTCCTGACTTTTCATTAAATTTCAGCGAATCTTCCTTCACTCCGATGATCTTAAATTCAATCGAAGAGGCGTGATTGTTTCCTCGATTGATAACGATCAAGGCTCTTCGAGATATCGAACCTTGACGTTGTACGCGTCCCTCAGTACGAATTCGTAATTCTCCGGCGAAACGTGACTCCAAGCGCTCTCAGTCAGGACGACATCACCGGGAACGCAATTTTTCTTTGCACTTCGAAGTTCCGTGACCGGTTCACCGACAACGACGAAATCTCTTCGTTCTTGGCTCCCGATTACGGAAAAGGCGACGACACCGGTCGATATCGCCATTTTCACTGTTATCGACGTAGCGTTATAGTTTTATAGGAAATACTTCGATAGAGCAGTTAAATAATCAATGATTGCATCATAGTTTCACAGGTAACACTTGGATGGAGCAGTTAAACACTCAATTATTCAAAGTAAAATAGGTACAAACTTTTCTTGTCCACAAAAGTCCACAATTCTTTTCGTGTTAATTTTACAAAAAAATCTTGTCCATTTTACAACAATGTCTGTCAATTTTACAAATATTTTTTATGAAATTAACAAAATTAAATGTACAAATTTTGTTTACCGTGTTGTATCATAGTTTCACATGAAATACGTGGATGGAGCAGTTAATCGATATATTATGGTGCATTAATCGATTTCTTGATAATATATTGTTTCACCGACTCACCGACTCTGTGATAAAAATACAAGACGATTAATTTCGATTACCTCTCGTCAATGACTTGGAACCATCTCCAAAATATTCCATGACGCTTTGAAGGCGCAAAGCGCATTCTATAACCGTGTCTATAGTTTTGGCGATAAATTCCTCCTTCCTCACCCTCCACATGGCGATAATTCCTTGAGCTACGAATTTTTTATAAAAATTATGTTTTCAATAAAAAAAAAAAAAAAAAAAAAAATCAGTAAACGGATGAGCGATTTTGAAATGTTACCCGAAATCTTGATTATATCGCCTTCGGAGATGTATATATCCTCGACCACGATACTCGTGAAGGAATTTAGTATGGAACTGAAACCATTGCTACCGTGATTTTCCGCGCAGCTAAATCTTTCCCAAAGACTGTTGAATGCTGCCAGATGTGCATTGAGGGGAAAAAAAAAAATTAACTCCATTAAAATTTTCAGTAGTGCAGTCCGAAATCAGAGAAACGAAACTTTTCTCCGTCGCTCTCTCGGTATTACGAATATTAGGGGATTTTTTTGGGAATTGTATCTAGAGTTGAAATAGTTTTTTGAACTAAAAAACTCAGATCGATGGCCCTTTGGCAATGTACATCATTATTTTTTTCATATAAAATTACATTAAGATAATAGGTGTACAAATGTATAAGTTGTAAATAAAATCTTCTTTTACTGCTACTAGTTACTTTTTTTTATGCTTAACAAGGTGTTTAATCAGTAACGGAATAATTTCAATTAATAATTTTTACTTTATGCCCATTATTTATTGGATAAATAAAGTATATGCACTGTAAAAAAATTCGTATGAAATTTAATGTACCGGACTGAAAGTTTTTGTGCAAAAACTGGAATATTAAATTTCACGTATAATTGTGATGAAAAATTAATGTATTAAAAATATTAAGAATAATTTATTTAATATTAATTTACTTGACATAAAAATATTAAGAATATTTAATTAATTTTACTATGAATCACCGTTAATAATAAAAATCCAGTCCGGTACATTTAAATTTACAATTTTTTTGTATCGCGTCGATATTACAATTTCGTCATCGATACTAACCGGACACGTCGACGAGGAGCATTACTGCGATAAACTCGCGAAAATTCTTCTTCGTCAAGTCGACCGCATAAATTAATTCATCGGGAACGAATGTCGCCATCATTTTCGTTCTTCTGTCAGTCAGATAGGTTTGCAATGTCTAAATTTATTGAACGTCCGATTAATTTTAATGCGCATTGCATTTTACCAGAGAAAATTTTAACCTGTCGCAAGGAAATCTTCTCGTTTGTGAACACAGGTCCGAAAAGTTCTGGGGTCCAAGAGAATTTCGAATTTGCGTCAACGCTTTCTCGGTGCTGATGTGGGTCTTGACGAAACTTTGGTGAATTATTTTTCCGTGCTCTTCGACGACCGCGCATTTCGTAAATTTATACACGTGATCGAAGAAATCACGACGATTAGTATGGCTAAGTTCTCGAATTCAGTTATCGCTATATCAACACACTTGGTAGGTTATCAGTTATCATTCACGCCGAACTTATTTCAGCCAAAACGCATTTCCGTCAAAGAGCTGCTAGATCAGAGAAATACCGTATATATGGTGTTCTCATATACCACAGATGGCGCTTCAAGGCCGCGTTGGATCGAGTTTATATTGTCATCGAATAGTTTAAACAAGCGTGTAAATAAACATAAATCGTAAGTAAACATAAGTCGCCTAAGTTGACTTTCATATGAAATATTACATTAAACATTGTGGCTGAAATTCAAATATTCGTGTCATTTTTAATACCGTCGATTGCGACCAAAATAAGGACTGTAAATTACGACATATTCCATTTCAATATTGCCCGATAATGCTCAGTCAGTGGTTGGACTTATTTTTTATTTTTTCGCACACCCTATTACGCCATCAAAAAAAAAAAAAAAAATAGAATATACAGAATCGCTCACCGCACAGTAAATTTATGTAATTACGATTATGAATGTTATTTGTACGTAAGTTCGTTCAATGCGCTCATAAGTCGGAACAATCCGAATTAATCCATCCATCTTTTCTGGTAGTTTGTCTTAAATGTGAAAAAATGAAAAATTAAAAAAAAAAACGCTTTTCAATTCTTTACGTAACCTTTTTAATTTAAAAAGAATAGAATATACAGAATCAACTGAATAAACTTGGCTATCGGACCGCTCGATAATAGTCGAGCGAGGTTTGTATGAATAAAACAGAAGTGCCTCGACGATGTCGAACGCACCTGACCGTAAATACGCTTCAGACAACAAATGATGGACGGAAGTAAGACGTTCCAATACTAATGATGCAGTCTTCGTAGGACGTTTGCGGATAGAGCTTCGACTTAGCTTTACAGCTGTTCTATATCAATCAGTTTAACTGAGTAGCGATATGCGAGCGAATGTTAAATATTTCCTTCTGCTATGGATAACGACGGATGTTCGCGTGCAGGCGAATGATTTTGTTTACGATTATTACGTCAACAAAGGTGTTACTAGAGTGACGATATTCTCGTGTGATCAAATGGAAAGTAATATTTTCTTCTCTGTCGCAATTTATTTCCGACCCCCTTTTCGCTTCTTTCCGTATAATCGATTTCTTCATCAATTATTCACCGCATCATGGGTCTCGTCTCGGAGCACTCGATAGACATATCTGGCTATCCGATTGAATGTCAATAAAAATGTATCGAGCTCACTCAAGCTCACACAGGGGAGAGCGGGGAAAAATGGGACAGAGGGGCAAAACGGGACGGTGAGGGCAAAACTCAATTTTTGGATGCCCCATTTTGTCCCAACGATACATCCGGATTTTCAAGCCCGTTTTGCCCCACGCACCACCATCGCCATCATCCAAAAGTTATTGGAAAATTGCGTTTTGCCTCATTATCCCGTTTTGCCCCGCTATGCCATTTTCGCCCCGCTCTCCCTTATGAACTTTGTGCTCATAGACTGTTAATACCAAAATCATCGTGTTAAGACACAAACGATCGATATTTTTCGCAGATGATTTTCGCTTCGTTAGAAGAATGAATGAGTTAGGACTTTCCGTGTCGGTTGCACATCCGAACTCACAGTTTTACAACGTCTCGAACATGGTTGCAAGAAAAGACGCCTGGGCTTCCGGTCTGTTTTTGGACACTCGCTGTCACACTCGAGAAGTGAACGAAAAAATTATCGCCCAAGTAAGTTCAGACTAGAATGGTCCACGGTGAATCATTTAATTGGATTTCTTCATTTAAAAAAATGCAGACAAGTCAATATCGACTGTACGAGACGATCCACGTTTGGCTGATTCTGGGCTCGACTTTGCAAGAAGTTACGAAACTGTTGAACGATACTTCGTACAGTGTAACGACCGATCTAGCGGTCGGGGTGGAGACGGAAATCGGCTACGATCTTTACGACATTTACAATCCTTGCAAAGTACGCGGCGGAACTCTGAACGTCACGAAACTAGGCGCCTGGAATTCTCATAGCGGCCTGAAGATCATTCTCACCGAGCCTAAACTCGTGCGAAGGTTTAACTTGTTCGGGCTGGTAATCAAAGTCGCGTCGATTGTGAGTATCAAATCGGAGAGTCAGCTTAAGTGGAACGTATAGCTACGGGTTTAACTTCACAATTGCTTATCTCTGCAGATGGCGTACAAGTCACCCGGGATAACGACCGAAAATTATCTTCAGGATTACACGGCGAAATGGCAAGATCCGATGAGCAAATACGGTTACGGTATCCTTAGAGCGGTTGCGGATCTATCGAATTGCACGTAATTGACGTATTTTTCGTAATCTGTAACAGATAACGCAAATTGATTACGCAAATCTGATAAATTTGCATTATTGATAACGCGAATCTGATAAATTTGCATTATTGATAACGCGATTTTCATAAATTTGCATTATTGCTAACGCAAATTTAATAAATTGGCATTATTGATAACGCGAATCTGATAAATTTGTATTATCGATAACGCAAATTTGATAAATTTGCATTATTGATAACGCGAATTTGATGAATGTGCATTATTGATAACGCGAATCTGATAAATTTGCATTATTGATAACGCGATTTTCATAAATTTGCATTATTGATAACGCGATTTCCATAAATTTGCATTATTGATAACGCAAATTTGATAAATTTGCATTATTGCTAACGCAAATTTAATAAATTTGCATTATTGATAACGCGAATCTCATAAATTTGTATTATCGATAATGCAAATTTGATAAATTTGTATTATCGATAATGCAAATTTGATAAATTTGCATTATTGATAATGCGAATCTGATAAATGTGCATTATCGATAACGCAAATGTGATAAATTTGATAACGCAAACGCTATAGATCAAGGAATTGGTGATTCCTTTTCGTTCTTTCGGTTAAATCAACAGTCTAGAGATTCATGAAGCTACGCAGTGGGTCATAACGATCAACGGCACCGAGGAAGGAATGATGCCGACTGTCGCTAGGGCGGAAGTGGACATTGCCGGCACTCCGGCTGCGGTGGACCGGTTCATAGTGCACCCTCGACTTCATCTGTTAATGTCTTTGTGGCCGTATCGGTAAGTAAAATTCGAAACATTTGAACGTCATAAAAAGACATAAAAAATGTGAAAACACCGTTTCCGTGTTGCAGTTCATTTTTTATCTTACGCTCGAACGAAGAAAAACTAAAGTGGACCCAACTGTTGACTCCTTTTACCATCGATTCGTGGTGCGCGACCGTCGCCACAGCAATAATCTTCATAATGGTGGTAACTATTATCCAGATGACCGAGTACGGTCAAGGCTGGATTGTGGAAACGGGCCACGCGATATTTGCTGTCCTCGAAGCGACTTGCCAGCAAGGTACAAAATCTCACCATTTTGTAAAGACTGAGCTCATGGAGCTCAGTCTTTCTCGTTAGTCCTTGATAATTCTCCGATAGTCTAATCTTTCAGACTATTGGAGAATTACCCGCTTCATGTTTCACGCGAATAAAAAATAAATCGGACGTTCGTATCGGAGCTCTTTGAATATTTCAGGTTTGGCATTCGTGCCCAATAGGCTGTCCGGTCGCATCGCGTTTCTGTTTCTGCTGTTCCTCGGCGTCTTGCTCTCGAATTATTACGGCGCCAGTGTCGTTTCCGTGCGTCTCAGTCAGCCTCCCGAAAAAATGAATGATTCCCTGTACGCGCTTGCAAAAAGTCACATGACTGTCGCCTCGGAGAACTATCGGTCGATCGACTGGTGTTTGGAAGTAAAATCGCAACTGATAATCGCCGACAAGTACAATGAGAAAAAAAAATGTTGGCTCAACCAAAAAGCGCTGTGAAATACGTTCAAAGCTGTTGTTCGATTGGAGCAAATAAACCATCGTTTTGTTAAATTATTATTTGCTTCAAGCGATTGAAAATGTGTCAATTTAAACAATAGTTGTTTGTATGGAAAGGTCGTAAAAAAGGGAGTTTTTGACGAGTGTGAAAATATCTAGGTCCATGCCATTCACATAATGTTTCCTAACAAATTCATGAAAATCACGCTTTTCGTGTTCGGTAAGTGTGCGTAGAAATGCACTTTTACGCACTAGTGCTGGAAAAACGGCCATATTGCGTTTGTACGCATGCGCAGTATTTTTCCCGCACGCGATGCGAAAAAGTGCCTTTCTGCGCACTTCGCAGAAGCAAAAAGCGTGATTTTGCGTGCTTGTGTTAGGAAAATATTTTTGTTGTGCCAACCAAAAGACACCTTCGAACTAAATAACACCTTGGTTGATCCAGCGTTTTATTTTTCTCGGTGTACAGCATTGTAACTTGCGCTAACACGATAATGACGTTGTGGTCGTAGGCACGAAGCATGATCGACTGGGAAGTTCGTTATTTCAAAGAGAAGGTTTGGCAAAAACTGCCGTTGTCGAGATACGTTGATCCGGAGATAGGTCTCGCAAACGTTGCCGAGGGCGGATACGCCTATCACACAACTCCCGAGGTCGCGTATCCTCACGTCGAGTCGCACTGGGACGACAACGCCATCTGCGCCATGACCGAAGTTCACGTTGTCCTACCGAGGATACTCGGTTTTTTCGACAGGGCCGACAACCCCTTCACCGAAATCTTGAAAATAGGGTACGATCATTTTTTTCTACGCGTTGAAATACATCATTTTCTTCTATTTTTTTTACCCGCTACGAACCGAATACTGTATATGAGGATCCTTCAATCGTACACTCGTTCGTTACTGCGGAAATAAATTGTACACCGCACAAAATGTTACATGCGTACACAACTTCGTCCAAGTGTACACCGCAAATATCTTACACTTGATAAACCGTTGGATCAAAAACTGTACACCATTTCCTCATACCACAAAAAGTGTACGTATTCAATACTTTACACATGAGTAAGTTTACACCATTTCATTGTAACACTTGCCAAACCTTATAACTTTAAGGTGAAGTGAAAGTCACGTGACCGAGCCAGGAGTGTGAGGAAGATAACGGCACTCGTCTTACGGTGGAGCCAGCGAGGACGACAGAGAACGTGTTTCACTTCACCTTAAAACATTACACATCCGATATACTCTACATGCGTAAGCTTACACGCGTGCAACCTTGCACTGACGGGGAGGAAAGAGGACCTTCGAGAGGGCGTTGGACGAGCGCCAGTGTTATTTTGTAATAACGAACGAGTGTACGATTGAACGATGTACGATTGAACGATGTACGATTGAACGATGTACGATTGAACGATGTACGATTGAACGATGTACGATTGAACGATGTACGATTGAACGATGTACGATTGAACGATGTACGATTGAACGATGTACGATTGAACGATGTACGATTGAACGATGTACGATTGAACGATGTACGATTGAACGATGTACGATTGAACGATGTACGATTGAACGATGTACGATTGAACGATGAACGATGTACGATTGAACGATGTACGATTGAACGATGTACGATTGAACGATGTACGATTGAACGATGTACGATTGAACGATGTACGATTGAACGATGTACGATTGAACGATGTACGATTGAACGATGTACGATTGAACGATGTACGATTGAACGATGTACGATTGAACGATGTACGATTGAACGATGTACGATTGAACGATGTACGATTGAACGATGTACGATTGAACGATGTACGATTGAACGATGTACGATTGAACGATGTACGATTGAAGGCACCTCATGTATATAAGCGGCATACGAATAATGGTAGTTCGATACTTTCAGATTCATAAAAACTCAAAATATGGGACTAGAAAAACGAGAGATTAAACGATGGAAGGCTCGAGTGCCGTTCTGTTCGCCGGACGCTCGTTCCATACAGAGTGTGACCTTCTTCGAAATCGCACTGGCCGTACTGATGCTGTCGATCGGCATGGTGGTGTCTCTGACGATATTTTTCTTCGAGAGGGCCGCATACAAATTACATTCACCCAGTCGTCAAGTCAAAAGGCCACGGAGGAAACCGCGCATCATTGGAAAATCGACCTTACTGCGAACCTAGAATTATCTTCGTCCTCGTTCTATGACGAATTTTACTTTGATAAGGTCGTTTTCAAAAACCTGCTCTCAAAAGACGAGCTTTGCAGTAATAAAAAAAGAAAACGGAGAAAGGTTTAGTAGTAAGCTATATAGGAACATAGTTGGGGCTGAATAAGCTCGCCTATCGGATCGCTCGATAATAGCCAAGCCGAGGATAGATGAATAAAACATAAGTGCATTGACGATGTCGAACGCACCTGACTTTAAATGCCCGTCAAACGACGATGATGGACAGAAGTAAAGCGCACCAATAACTGAGTTTTCCGTGCCGGATCAATACCGATAATAAAGTCTAAACGGACTTTTATGGATGGATTTCTGACCCAGTATGAGGGATCAATTTTTTCGTAGTTATCAGTGAAACGAGGAAGCAATGTGCCACCGGATGTCAATCATTTCTTCTCGCTATGGATAACGACGGATACTTGTTTACCAATATTATGTTACCAAAGGTATAATGAGAGTGACGGTATTCTCGTGCGATCAAACGGAGACTAATTTTTTTTTGTGGACATTGCCAAAACATGTGGTCTAGAGTTTCATCAGCCAGGCCGCATGGACATAAGGCTGATGGAACAATTTTTATTCGTTTTAAACTGAATCGAAGGGAATTGTGATTGCTTCTTAGACGATTGATCGAGACGATTGAATCGTTTTAAGGTGAAGTGAAAATCACGTGACGGGGCCATGAGTGTGAGAGAGATATTGCAATTTTCAAATTAACTTTAATCCATGGTGCTGATTTTTTTGAGAAAAAGATGAATTCGGGCCGGATGCGAAATTACCGTGTGCATCCAGCTCGAATTTGGTTTTTCCTCAAAAAAATTAGCACCCTTGGGAAAAGTTCATTACAGTTTTCATTACCGACCGCGATATTTCAATTCCCCTTAAACTGAATCTGAGGGAACTGTGATTGCTTCTTACACAATTGATCGAGACGATGCACTTATTTTGCGTGGTGGCTCCCTCGTTCGGAAGTCGGTGGAGTTTCGTTCTCATAGCGTGTAGACTCGGCTTGCTGTCGGTAATGTCGGGATCTCCTATGCCAGCCTCCTTATTATCATTTCGGCCGACCCCCTCACCGCGCTCGTCGAACATCTTTCCTACAGATTCGCTGTTCTTTTCTCTGTAAAGCCCAATTGCTTCAACACCGCTATTGTTGCTTGGCGGTGGGTGGTGTTTAATAATACCCGTACGCACCGATTACCGATTACCGAATCTCAGAAATGACGTCAGATGTCGGATCTCAGAAATTCTGTGGCAATTTAACAATTTATGTTTTCTCCCGATTTACAAGAGAATTCTATCGCTTAATAGGAGTAAAAGATATGTCGTAGACACGAAATCTTCGGTAGTATAGATTTTATTGTTTGGCACATATTTGCATCGCCCATTCGGGGCCTTGCAATGGCATTAACAATTTGGCAAATTCTGTGGCAATTTCCAATTTTTTTTTTTTCTCCGATTTACAAAGGAGTTCTTATGCTTCATAGGAGTAAAAGATATGTCGTAGACATGAAATCTTCGGTAGTATATTGTTTTTATTGTCGTTCATACATTGCATCGCCCATTTGGGCCGTTGCCCATACACGCCAAACGTCGGATCTCAGAAATTCGTGACAATTTCGCAATTTTTGTTTTTTTTCCGATTTCCAGCGGAGTTCTGTGGCTTAATAGGAGTAAAAGATATGTCATAGACATGAAATCTTCGGTAGTATAGTGGTCAGTATCCCCGCCTGTCACGCGGGAGACCGGGGTTCGATTCCCCGCCGGAGAGGATTATTTTTTTCTTTTTTTTTTTTGGAACAGTTCCCAAACGGTTAAAGAAAAAAAAATAATTCTCTCCGGCGGGGAATCGAACCCCGGTCTCCCGCGTGACAGGCGGGGATACTGACCACTATACTACCGAAGATTTCATGTCTATGACATATCTTTTACTCCTATTAAGCCACAGAACTCCGCTGTAAATCGGAAAAAAAACAAAAATTGCGAAATTGTCACGAATTTCTGAGATCCGACGTTTGGCGTGTATGGGCAACGGCCCAAATGGGCGATGCAATGTATGAACGACAATAAAAACAATATACTACCGAAGATTTCATGTCTACGACATATCTTTTACTCCTATGAAGCAACAGAACTCCTTTGTAAATCGAAAAAAAAAAAATTGCAAAATTGTCACGAATTTCTGAGATCCGACGTTTGACGTTATTTCTGGGATTAGCTGAGATGATTCTGAGGAGGCTGTCATAGGAGGCACCGACAATACCGACATTGAGCCGAGTCTACGAACCATCAACGACCAGAACAGCACCGATTTCCTACCGAAGGCGTGAACAGCAGACAAAAGAGAATTGAAATGTACTAGCAAGGGCCCGAATAGGCGATGCAAATATATATTAATGCAATAAAAAAACTATATGCTACCGAAGATTTCATGTTTGCTTTCTATCTTTTACTTCTATTAAGCGGCACAATTCCCTTATAAATCGGAAGAAAACAAAAATTGTGAAATTGCCACGAAATTTCTGAGATCTGACGTCACGTCCGGTCGAGTAATACCCTTTATTTTTGGAAGTGACGAATTCCCGATATGACGTCACTTCCGGTCGAAAAATTATATTTTCAAACCGGAAGTGACGAATTCCCGATATGACATCACTTCCGGTCGAGAAATTATATTTTCAAACCGGAAGTTGCGAATCCCCGATATGACGTCACTTCCGGTCGAAAAATTATATTTTCAAACCGGAAGTGACGAATTCCCGATATGACGTCACTTCCGGTCGAGAAATTATATTTTCAGACCGGAAGTGACAAGTTTCCGATATGACGTCACTTTCGGTCGAAAAATTATATTTTCAAACCGGAAGTGACGAATTCCCGATATGACGTCACTTCCGATCGAGAAATTATATTTTCAAACCGGAAGTTGCGAATCCCCGATATGACGTCACTTCCGGTCGAAAAATTATATTTTCAAACCGGAAGTGACGAATTCCCGATATGACGTCACTTCCGGTCGAGAAATTATATTTTCAAACCGGAAGTTGCGAATCCCCGATATGACGTCACTTCCGGTCGAAAAATTATATTTTCAAACCGGAAGTGACGAATTCCCGATATAACGTCACTTCCGGTCGAAAGATGCGATTTTCAAACCGGAAGTGGCGAATCCCCGATATGACGTCACTTCCGGTACGATTAACGGTACGAGCTGATGGGGCGTTGTGCTCTTCCTACGAGCACAACGACGAGCTCTCGCGAGTTCTGCCCAAAAGGGCCGTCATCGAGATAAGAGTTGTTTTTGTAAACAAAATGCCATTTGTTTAAACAATTTATTTCCAAATTTGAGGATTTTCAGAATTGTTATCTTGATTACTTATGAGGTAACGGGAACAGGAAAATAATTCGAAGCTGTCAATTTAGTTGGATAAATAACTTATGTATTTGGAGCTACATGTAAGAGGGAATGTCCATTTATTACATCATTCTAAGTTATGCTATGTTGCATCACGCAACCGCCATGTCGATTCTTCGTCACCTTATTTCCGGTGATCCTTTTTTTTTTTATAACTCGTGATTTGATTAAGGTACTCCAACAGTAACAGTAACGCGCGTAAGCTCACTCATTCTTATTCGTATACTTTTGTTACGCGTCGCACGAAGAGACTCCGAATGTTTAATAATATACACATACTATCGATAACTTTGATCAACGTAATTGTGTGAACGAGTAAGACCGCACGCGAACCTTCCGCAAGCAATTTTTTTTGATAAAACCGTTCGCAATTAAAGAAAAAAATAAAATAAATGTAGGGTGAGATGTATAAAGTAAATTAAGAGATGTCCAATCACTTCTCTAACGTCACCTAAGTACTTGAAAAAAAAAAAAACAAAAAAACAATCGGCTCAATCATTCAAATTCAGGGGTGAGAATGCAGAACGAAAAAAAAAGAAATAAAACTGAAGGTTGTGCGCGACGGGTTTTTATCATTCACACAATACGAAAAAGAATTCGCTCGTTTCGCGTTACGAGCACATCGATGAGAGATCAATTTGACGAAGTTTTAACTTTTTTTCTTTTTATCAAAGATTGAAGAAAAATATTATAATTACGACGGGAATTTTCTCACCATAAGAAAAATCCATACCGTCTCGACCTCCGCGCTCTTATCAATTAACAATAGATCTTTGCGATTCGAAAAATATATTTATGTGTTATATCTTCATCGATATATAATCTATCTATTTATAGGAACCTGTACACTTGTGTCGGCGTATACGAGACACTCCGCATCGTCTCATCTATCATACATTCGATATAAACTCGCCTTTTCTATATCCAAAAATTAATCACTATAGTTAATCGTCTAATTATCGTTGGCACGTGCTTTTAGAAAAATATGCGGCTTCGGAATATCGCGCTCAATTTTCCGTCGCGACGTTTCCACGCCTCATATAATTCATCGTCAAAATTGTTGCTGCATTATTTATAGTATTACAATACACAGTTTCCACGTGCAATCTATATCGACTAGTATCGCAGAGAAAACGTATCGATGCTATAAAGAATAAAATTAAAAAAAAAATATTTAATTCCCATTTGCAGTAACAATATTGATGAGGTATAATCGCGTGAAACGTCGCTGCAGAAGAGCATGCGCAATCGATCCCATTGATCAGTCTTTACAATTTGAATTTCTTCTGTTGTTTTTAATTCGTCTCCGTACGATCCTACGATCTGAGCGAACAACGCGCATGCGCGGATTCCAGGCGCGATCGAACCGCGCACGCGTCTCGCGCCGAGAACAATTTCTCGAATCGCGGCGCACCCCCATTTTTCGCAGCTCTTCGAACTTCCGTCGAGAATTTCAAAAAATCCTCACCCGCGCGAATCGGTCACGCAAAAAAAAAAAAAAAATCTCTTTAAAACGAAAAAAAAAAATCACTCAAAGGGTCATCGAGTGTAAGACTTAAAAATTTCGTCGTTCCTCCGAACGATTTAAAACAAAATTATAATACAATAGTCTTGTTCGATGAAAGTTGATAAAAGAAAAAAATGTACGGATTCGCTGACGGGTGATTTCTTTCCTCTTCGTACGTTCGAGGGACTGCACTTCGAACGGCGGTGCGACGTTATTCGCTAGACGAGCAAAGTCGCAGTTGAGAAAAAAACAGGATGAAAAAATAAAAAATAATTTTACGTTTATCGAACGAGATCCATTTCCGCACGCGTCAATGCATATATATATATATAAACTATAAGATAATCGTGATAATCCCCTCCGCGGTGAAGTCGCTTCTGTTACGCCCTCGGCAGATCCGACAAGGTCTCGTAAGCGAGTCTCATTGTGAATCAAAAAATTCCAGCGCATCCACTAAAATAATGTATCCTCATTGGCTCGAATTACGCGTTATAATTGACTCATTTATTCTTAAATTGCACCCCGAGCTGTGTCCCACGCTCACAGCGTCTGCCCGGTGTTTTGACTAGAACGCAGAGATTCCACCTCATTCAACCCTCGCCGCTTATCAACAACCGCGTGTAAACGACGCCCCCAATCCGAGGTCACAGCAAGAAAAAAAAAAAAAAAAAATCTCCACGTGCACGAGCTTCGATCACCGTGCCTCGAAGTCTGCAAATGCAAAAAAAAAAAAAAAAAAAAAAAAAAACCAAAAAACCCCCTCGAACGACAATTGTAGAACTACGTGTGCTTGGACCTGGCTATGTGGAGGAAGAACGAGACCTTGTCCTCGCTCTCGTGACCGCACATGTTGCACGTGTATGGATTCTTGTAGCCGTGATAGCCCATGTGTACGGTGTACATGACGACATTGCCGAATGCAATTTCGCAGTACTGGCATGTGAATTCGTTGCTCATGCCGATTCCACCGCAGCTTCTTTCGGGCGAGCTCTCTTTGCAGATTTCCGCATTGGAGCAGTTCCGATCGAGACCGGAAGCTTCCGTATTCACGGTCTCCCTCTCCCGTTCCTCGTCGGTCTCCTCCTCGACGACCCTCCTATCGAGCTTGACAGCCCTGCCTTTGCGTCTGCTCGTTCCCGACGTCCTCGGCGAATTTGTGTTCAAAATCGTTCCGTTGGTCTGAATCTTCTCGTGCTGAATGTTGTTGTTCTCGTTGGAGTTGTTGTTGTTGTTCGCTACCACGTCCGGCTTGCTGAGGTCCAGCGGCGTTACCTTGTGCTCCATCGAGGTCTCCGATTCCGTCTTTGCCGGTTCGCTGTTGGTGTTCGAGTTGTTGCCTCCGACTTCGATCGGCGATGACGCGATCTCCTGAATGTTGGCCGAGTTGGCGCTGAGGCTGGTGTTGAATCCATTGACGCCGATTTCCTGAGGATAATCGACGTTCATTCTCTCGCCGGCCATCACCTTCGCGTACTCGGCGAAGAGATTGCTCTTGAGGTGCTCGAGATGCTTCTCGGTCGTCTCGTCCGACATGGGATAATGATTGGCCATGGGAAATCCGGCGAACATTTGACCGTAGGGAAAAGGCATTACGGCCTGATTGACACCGTTGCTGAGGGCGTGCATCGCGCTCATTGGGTTTATCGGTATGCGATGGCTGATCGGTGACATCTGCGACTGGACGACCAACTGTCCCGACAGCGAACACTGTCCGGGACTCGACAAATCTCCGTTTGTCATGTGAGCGTTCTCCTCGTGGCTCTTGGCGATGCCGTTCGTTGGCTTCTGCTTCGGGCCTCTGCGCGTTCCGTAGACGTCGATTATCGGCAGCGGATTCGGCGAACCGTCGGCGTTCAGAACCATCGCTGGCTTGTGCGAATACTTTCTCAGGTGCAGTTTCAGCGAGTGACAATATTTTGTCGCGTAAGAGCAATTCGCGCATCTGTATTGGTAAACGTTCGAGTGGGACTTCAAGTGGCTGTTGAGCATCGATTTGTTCACGCAGGAGTACGAGCACTTGTCGCACTTGAAGGGTTTCGAGCCGAAGTGATTGCGCAGGTGATACTCCAGATGATGCTTGTACTCGGTGACGAATGGACACTTGGGACAGGTGAGAAGCTTCTCGGCCTTTATGTGACCGCGACTGTGTTCCCAGAATTCGAGTTTCGTTATCGCGACGAAGTTGCACTGCTTGCAACGAAACGTCTTCACTTTTCCCTGGGAATTTACACGTGGAACACGCAGACCGGGCTCGTCGGCTTCTTCGGATTCCTGCTCCGAGCGCTCACCCTGGGACGGCGAGGCACGATTCTCCTCGTCCATGCTTGACATCGCGTTCATCGAATGATGCATTTGCTGCAACTGCTGCTGATGCTGTTGCTGCTGATGATTGTGGATCTCGTGACCGGTCAGCAAGGACTTTGTGAAATCCGGCGTCTCGCACTTTGCAGCGTAGTGAGCCGCGAGGTGTTCAGTGAACTGCAATCTGGAAATATTAAAGGGTTAATTAAATTAATAAAATTCTTTTACTATTTTTACTATTTTTACTATTTTTTACTATTTTTACTATTTTTACTATTTTTTACTATTTTTACTATTTTTACTATTTTTACTATTTTTACTATTTTTACTATTTTTACTATTTTTACTATTTTTACTATTTTTACTATTTTTACTATTTTTACTATTTTTACTATTTTTACTATTTTTACTATTTTTACTATTTTTACTATTTTTACTATTTTTACTATTTTTACTATTTTTACTGTTTTTACTATTTTTACGATTTTTACTATTTTTACTATTTTTACTATTTTTTACTATTTTTACTATTTTTACTATTTATAAAACGGAAGGATATCAAAAATGGATTAGCTTCATGAATTTATAAGTTCGATTGGATTAAGGTTTATTTCATATTTATTTTTATGAGGTACTCCAATACGGTTCACCGATCGAAACTTATCGATTTAATTATTTTGCTTACCTGTTTAATGTTGTGAACGGGCAGACCGGACACTGTAGCGTGTCCTGACCGACCTCGGACTCCTCGCAGCCAGACTTCATACTGCTCGACACAACGTCCATCGCCTGATGCTCGTTCTGTTGATGCTCCGACATATCGTCCATGGAATGAATCCTCACGTAATCGAGCGGTGATCCGCAATTTTTGTAGATACTCTGAGGGCTGTAGTCAAAATTTCCGCACGGCATGGCATTCGAATCCTGGGAGGAAGCGCTCCCCGGCGATAAACTGCAGTTTGCCGTCGACGAAGAACGCCTGCTTCTCGGTGACGCTGAATTACTCGTGTAATGACCCGGTGACACTCCAGAATCATTGTTCTTGTCCTCCGTGGGTTCCTCCTTCTGCAAATCACAAGAGAAACACGGTTATAAAAAAATATGTTAAATACCCAAAATGGAAAAAACGGATCAAAAATCTGTCTTTTGCTTCATGATTTTGGTTGAGCTTAACTTTTATGGATCATATCGATCTATATCTGTGTATGCGGTTTGTTGGAAATATTTCCAACAAGATGACGCTATCGGCAGCGCCCAAACAGTAAAAAAGGAATCTCAATGCCAAATATTTCATATGAAATTTTGAAGATTGGCTATATTATTTTATTGTTGTTGTTTTTTATTTTTTATGTTTTTTTTATACATAAAAAAAATCATCGCACCCATATCAAAATTTCAAACGTGTCAAAATTTAATATTGCTCGGACCGTTTCGTGTCAGATTAAAAATCATGTCTTCATCAAATATAGTCACATAGACATTGGAGTAAAAAGTAACCGTTTTATAGTACCTACGGATAGGCAAGTGTTAGTTTCAGTTCCCCGACGAATTTTGCCGAGGGAAGCGGACATTTTGCGACTTTCATGCCGGAGAAGTCTAGGGTCCGAGACAGGGATGGGAGATCGGAAATACAGCGCAGCTACTCAGCGGCGGCGATTTAATGAGCGACGGGAGGAGAAAAAAGCAAAGCATTTGATGCGACGATGAGAGCTCGAATATGAGTAAAAAATTATTGATCAAAGTTATTAAACAAAGCTATTAAACAAAGTTATTAAACAAAGCCATTAAACAAAGCCATTAAACAAAGTCATTAAACAAAGCCATTAAACAAAGTCATTAAACAAAGCTAGTACACAAAGCCATTAAATAAAATTATTTAAAAAAGTTATTAAACAAGACTATTAAAAAAAGTTTTTAAAACAGTTATTAAAAAAATACGGTTAGGTGAGTGGAAAATAATTTCGCGAGTTCCGTCAACGGCTACATTTGTTTCGGTTGCACGACGGATTTTGCCGACGGAAGCAGACATTTTGCGACTTTCATGCCGGAGAAGTCGAGGGTCCGAGATAGGGTCGGGAGAGGGGAAGTACAGCGCAGCTACTCTGCGGCCGCGATTTAGTGGGCGACGGAAAGAGATGAGAGCGAAGGATTTGATGCGAGGGTGAGAGCTCCAGTAGGGGCTCGCGATTACTCACCACTATTCTATCGGTGATACCACCCCAAGCGGGCGTGGTTGGCGAATGGAGGGGCAGACGCTGTTCCTCCATGATGCTGTGTTGCTGTTGTTGAAGCTGCTGGCCCGGCGCGAGCACTAACGCCTCGGCGGCTTCCCAGTTGCCTCGCATTTCTTACCCTGGAAAAGATCAATTTCGTAAATTAATGCGATTGTCGTTGCTGACGCCAGCGCGGTGGCGGTAACGTTGATTGCAGCCCATCGGCAGAGTCGCCCGGACCGAATTCATTAGTCGAGAGGAAGATTCGCGGAAAATTGAGACCAACTCGACCCGGTCAATCCGAGCCGATAATCATTCGTCGCCATATTGCGCATTGCTTAGCGTTTAATAATTGAAAAAATACAAATACAAAAGATTTAACAGCGCTATAATTTTTTTTTTTTTTTTTTTTTTTTTTTATTGTAATTACGATGTGCAGGTATTTTTTCGCCGGAGGCAATTTTTCATTTTTTAAATATTTTTTGTTTGTTTTGTTTCTATATATGTTTAATTTTTTTTTATTCGGACTTCATTAGCCGAAGGAAGATTCGCGGAAAATTGGGACCACCTCGCCCCGGTCAATTCGAGCCGATAATCATTTGTCGCCACATTGCGTTTTTATTGTTTAGCGTTTAATAATTTAAAAAATTATATTAAAAAAAAAATTTAATTGAGAAAATAATAATTTTTTTTATTTAATTGAAAAAATGTAAATATTAAAGATTTTATAGCGCAACAATATTTTTGTTATTTTAACTACGATGCGGAAGTATTGTTCGACGAAAGCAACATTTTTTGTTGTATTTTTTTGGGGGCTTTACTGGCAATACCGTAGCATGCTGTGCATATGCTTTGATGGTTCGGAAAACGTGAGCGACAGGACAATTTCTCTTGTCCAAAGAAATGCAGAGTTTCTTCTCAAGCTTTCTAAACTGCCGCTCCGGTAAAAGGACCAAGGACACACAGCTGGCCACGAAAAAAAGGGGTTTTTGTTGAAAATGTTTCGAAAAAGGGGGACGAACCTTCGACACTACTTTCCATACAGCGAAGGGATTCTCCGCACCGCGCTTTTTGTATCACCGTTCGCTCGTCACGATACACTTTTTTTTGTCATCTTTTGTGCGTGAAAAATTGAGCGTCGAATATCGATATATTCAAAGATTATATCTTAGACAGTTCGCAGATCGGTCAGTCAACGGTTCAAAATATAATTTTACACATTTTTGATCACTGGAAACGTACAATTATTCGTTTCCACTATATCTACATTCTATTCGTCAGCAGTTAAATAAAAATGATGAAATTTGTTAAATCAAATAAAATGTAATTTTTTTTTTACAATTTATAATATCATAAATTTAATTCTTTTTTTCAAAGCAATTATAAAAAAAAAAAAAATTTCATTTCTTTTCATTTCACAAATTTCATCAACTATCAGTTCAAGGACCTAACACGTACTGACCAGTGAGACGCCGACTTCGGAGGATTAACGTGAGCTCTGAATAACAATAATTTCAACAATCGCTCGACATTTGTATCTTTGACTCTAAGACATTATTCTTTATTAATTTTTCAAAGAAATTCTCTGTTTCAAAGAAATTACAAGTAAAAAAATTACATTTGTTTTCATTTAATGAATTTCATCACCTGTAGTTGATAAAATGTAATTTTTAAGGTACACATAAGTTTAAGGACCTAAAACGTGCAGCCCAGTGAGACGCGAACTTGGAAGGATTAACGTGAGCTCGGAATAACAATTATTGCAACAATCGGTCGAAATTTGTATCTCAAACGTGGACTAACGGTACAGTCATTGAAAAAAAAGGGTTTGTTCGCCGGCTCCGTTGGGTCGAAAAATTCGTGGAAAAAGGGGTTGCCCCGGAGGATTGTCGAGCGCAACTGAGCGGGTCCGGCGCGGATTCTCGGTAAAGCCGGAAGGCTTCGAGCTCTTCGGGGTGTGTAGAAGACCCGACGTGCCGGAGGACCGACCGGCAACCATTACCACTACCACGGGTCCGGGTTGATTTATTCAAGTGGAGCAAAGCTCCTTCGACGTTATATTTTATTTTCCCCGCAATTCACCGGACGGCGAACGAAAAATTTTACTCAGTTTCTGTATTTCTTCGAGGGCGCGCGGGGTCTCCTTTAATTTCGACTCTCGAAAATATTCGCATTGTTGCCGACCCGTTCGCCTCCCAAGCAGTCATAAATAAGTCGTTCGTCTTTCTGTCTCGGAATTTGCGAGAGTATATAAAGAATGGAAAATTTAAATGGAACGGTAAGGGGTACGACGGAAGTCGAGGACCGGGCACGACGAACAACCCTTAACGGGATCACACGGGATTAGCGCACGGTGAGAATTGCGACTTCCACGAACCACTCGCAAAGCTTACGAGACAATTACGATTCTCGCTGAGCGGGCGGACTTTCGTTCGGATGAACTTGCTCGAATGTGTCGCGGCGAAAAAAATCTTCCGACGCGACTGGACTCTGTCGGGAATAAACCAAAAATAACAAAACAGCAGCGATTTAGATAAAAGAGGAAAAAAAGAGGTCGACCGATCTGTAACGAATCCGTTCGCCTCTCAACTGTCGTAAACAAGTCGTTCGTGTTTCTGTCCTCGGAATTCGCTAATGTATAGAGAATGAACGTTAATAAAAATGAAATATAGAAAATAAAACAATGGAACTGTAAGCGGAAGTCGAACCTAGAAAAATTATTTACTTGACGGGCGCCCCGTAATATTTGATTTAAATAAATATTTATTTGATTTAAATAAATATTTATTTGATTTAAATAAATATTTATTTGATTTAAATAAATATTTATTTGATTTAAATAAATATTTATTTGATTTAAATAAATATTTATTTGATTTAAATAAATATTTATTTGATTTAAATAAATATTTATTTGATTTAAATAAACATTTGTTTAAATTTTAAAAATAGTTACTTAAAGCAAATAAATTATTTTTCTGGGTGCCGAGAACCGGGCGTCGAAACAACCCTTGACGGAACTTTCAGGAATCGCGTGAAAGCTTCCGAGAAATTGAGATTCTCGCTGGAGCGAGCGAACTTTTGTTCGAATGAACTTACTCGAATGTCCCGGTACGGATAACGCGTGGCAAAGTCTCGTGGCAAAACAAATCTTCCGACGGGACTCGACTCCGTCAGGAATAACGAAAAATAATAAAACAGCCACGATGTACATAACAGTCGAAGAAACGGAGAGGTCGACCGAACTGTTACAGTCCGGTACGCACGATAATAGTAAATAGCAAAAGAGCATCGCGGCTATCCGACTCGAAAATATATTGCGACGCCTGATAACAGAAAAAGAAATAGTCACGACTACCGAGGGGGATCGACGAAAAAAAAAAAAAAAAAAAAAAAAATCAAAAATAAAGCTCCCACAGGTCGCTCGGCCGACTCGCTCCGCTCCGGCTAATTCTCAAAACTGCTTGTCCGAATATCTCAGTTAAATTTTATTATTATTATTTTTTTTAATACAAAAATTGCAAAAAATGATAATTTTTTATTGTGAAAATGGTTTATGAAAATGATTTTTTTCTAAATAAAAATTTCATTTGGAGGAAACCAAACTCGCAGATTTATCATTTACTGTAAATCCTGTCCGCTTGGATGATTGAATGGTAACATTTTATTTTATTTTTTCAAGTACCAAATTAAATGTTAAAGTAAATAATTTGAGTTCGGGTGAATAAGTAAGACACGGTCAGTAATCGGAACTCTTACGTCCAGCAATCAGCGTCGCCCTGTACCTCGGTCTTCCCTTCTCGATTAACCGATCGATCGGTTCGAGTCCCCGAGACGTCCGCACTTTATCCCGCATACATCCCGCCCCCGACCCGGCTTCGCGATAACTCCCCCCTGTCGTGGACCACGTTTTTTCTGCTTCGCTCGACCCTTCGGCCATTGCATTTTTCTATCCCCATTTCACCGTACCGATGGTGAAAACCAATCGACGCCCGTTGATAAAATTTCATGCTGACAACTATACAATGCTTCATGGTAAATATGATACCAATAATGATAAATTTGTTCTCGATAGTCACGTACTTAGCAACAAAAAGAAAACTAAATGAACAATTAAATTATTATAATTTTCGTAATATATATAATTCCCGATCTCATTAATTCTTCAAACTTTCCAGGGTATTTCCACGAGGCTCCACTGAGTAATAATAATAAATTTGTTTTCGACAATCACGTATCTAACAAAAAAAAATAAAAACGATAAAATGTTTAACGAATAATTAAATTATTATCATTTTCATAATATATGTAATTCCCGATCTCATTAATTTTTTTCGCTTTCGTAATATATTTCCACGAGGCTGCAGCGAGGAGGCTGGAATAACAGACAATGGCAAGTTAGCCGAGTGGTCTTCGGATTGCGATTTTTAGGCGATCAATTTTCAAAAATTACGTTATTATATTGACGGATTTTTAAAATAATTATTATATTGAAACAATGTATAAAAATGCTCTGAGGAAATTTTATCGTACGTTGGCTCGATTGGATTCGGCGATGATAGCTATTCGATCCACGACTCTCTTTCATACACACCCGGCAGAAGGGCTTTCCTCGCGCTTGTTTTTCTCGGGGACGTTGATACGCACGTACGGCACGCTGTAGCGACTCGAAACTACTATCTCGTAGCTTTTCGAAATTTCGAGGCTAAACAACAACTGGACAACGGTTTCTTACGCGGCTTGTGCTCGAACTTACTACTCGTAGTGTCCGAGACACACATGTATGGATACATATATATGTATGTACGTATACACACGCACTGAATATAGGACCTCGTGGTCCTGTGAACAGACCGATTCTCGGAAAGGATACAAAGTACGAGAAAAAAAAAAATGTCAAATTATTTCTACGCACATATGTGATTGGACGGTAATTAACGGAATTTTCACGATACAGTCGACACTCCGAAATTTATAAAATTTTCGCTTTGATTGATAACATTAAAATTATGCTGACAAAATTAACATTTTACCGATAAAACTCAAATGTGTATTAAAAAAATTCAGATTTTTATTGATAAAATTTTAATCTTTATAATTTTAATCATTGTTGATGAAATTTTAATGTTTATTCGCAAAATTCTGATTTCCATCCACAAACTTTTGATTTCGATTGATTAAATTTGTATTATCATTGATAAGATTGTGGCCGACAGAATGTCGTCGGTGCAGCGTCGATCAAAGCAGGACAAAAAGAAGTGCAGCATTTTTTACATTCCCACCAACGTAACGCAAAGCTACTTGAACGAAAGATAAGAGTAAAAAATAAAAGTATCGAAACATCGTGACGAACCTCTTCAGCCGGACGCGCGCCGTCCGTTCTCAGATCTCAGATACGTGCCGTGATGACGGTGATTGATGTGCTCGGAGGACCTTCGGTATCGATGACTACCCCGACGGTCGTATCGATGATCCGGGCACAGGAATTAATTATATGGAGCACCCCACTTATAGCGCGACGCGTGCGACGCTAGCGTACATACAACCAATGCAATGTTCGACGAGCACAGAATCCACCAATATCAATTTCGGTCACGATTATAATTTCAACGAATCTTCGATTGTTCCTCGCGACCGGCGACTCGGTAAAATTTCATCGGTGAAACCGTCGACGTTTGTTGTGACGTTGTAAAAATTTTTACGGCTTAAAAGTACTCGAATTAAATTTCGATGTGACATCGAACGTTTGACACCCGTTCGCGTCTCGAATGTCCGTGCTCAACTGACAAGCCGTGAGCCGAGTTCCGATGTAGGAAATACCGGCTTATTTTGTGGATTTGCGAAGGGGGAAACTACCCCTACCCTTCGTCCGACGATCGGCCAATCGCGGCTCAACGATTGACAGAATTCATAGATGTTTTTGGCAACCGCTCCGTCCCTCCCCACCACACACCGACCAAAGAACCCTCCCCCACCCTTCGCGGCCCTTTCGACTCCCGTGCTGTACGGCACACGCTTCCTCGTCGCCTTTCGTCCTCGCCGCTCCGGCCCGGCTTCCGTCTTTCTCGCTTTCTTCCACCGAAATGTATTTCCCTCGTTCTCGAGTTTTCCCCCCCCCCCCCCCCTTTTTTTCTTATTTTCTTTCTCTCGGATTCTTCACTTATTTCCCTACTTCAGGAAAGAGAGTGTAAGCTTCCGTGTTCTGGAGTTCGCGCATAGAGAGATGTGTGCGACAGAGACTTATAGGCTGGAGCTTCGACCCTTTTTTTCGGAATTCTCGTCCTCGACTCCCTCTAATATCGAGTCTGAGGATGACTGGTTGGATAAAAAAATATTGCCTGTCGGTGGAACATTTTTGTAACGAACATTAATCTCGAAAGTTTTGTTTTGGTGGAGGAAAAATGTTGTCGCGATAGGCTGGAGGAATTCGGTCGATGGCCGTTTAGTTTAATTAATTAATCAATTAGTTTTTCCGAGACTTAAGGTACAAAAATAAAAATAAAAGTAAGAAAATCGTTAAGAAGCGCGTTCGAGAACGTAAATGCAATGTCCTTTTTTTCCTTTCACAGACTTTACTTTTGTTCCTACTTTAGGAAAGACACTATATTATACTATATATATACGTATATACTATAGTAAGCTTCCGTGTTCTGGAGTTCCGTATAAACCCATACGGTCCCATATAGACGTATCCACTCCATCTTCCACCCTTTTCTCGGTATTCTCTTCCTCGATCCTCTCTATTGAGTTTAGTGATAACCGGAGAGATAAAAAAATAGCCTCTCGATGGAAAATTATTGTAACGAAAATCAATCTCGAAAGTTTTGTTTTAATGGTCGAAAAATATTATCATTCAAGGCGTTTGGCAATAAGAGTTTACCAAGCTTCATTTTATGAAAATAAAAATAATAAGAAAGTAATTAAAAAGCGCATGCACGAAGGTAACTGAAATGTCCTTATTTTTTATTTTTATTTTTATTTTCTTTCTTTCACATTCTTCACTTACTTTCCTACTTCAGAAAAGAGACTGTAGTGAGCTTCCGTATTTTGGAGTTCCCGTATAGACCTATATAGTCCCGTATAGACTTACACGCCCAACCTTCCACCCTTTCCGCGGTATTCTCTTCCTCGGTCCCCTCTATCGAGTCTAGGGATAACCGGTCAGATAAAAAAATGGACGATTTTGGCAACGAAAAATACTCTCATGCAAGGCTGAAGGAATTCGGTCGATGGAGGTTCGGCAATGAGAGTTTTCCAAGATTTAATGTATACAAATAAAAAATAATTAAAACGCGCATTCCAGAACCTAAATATAATGTCCCGATTTTTTTATACGTCGATCGAGAGTCCTGAATTGGAAATAGTGTCCGAGTATTGGACTATCGGCATTCATTTCAGGATTACGTAAATGCTTAAAAATCCCGGAATATTTCTTCGACATTCTTAACATTTCAACCCACTCATAAAAAAAATTTATGAACCCTCTCTGGAATTCGCGAAAAACCGGGTTGGCCCACTTGGCGTCGAATGCCTCTCGGACACAGGAAATTCGACTAATAAAGCCGATTGCCTATCTGTTATTTTTATTCTCATCCGCTAATGCTATTGTGTCGTCCATCAGAAAAAAAAGATCGAAGAAATTCCTCTTCCTCGATACATAAACAGTCCCAACATTCTCCGCTCCTTTCATAATCTAATAATAAAAACAATAAACAAATATTATCACCTCTCGAATTTATCCTTTCTTAATTAATCATAATTTTTTTTTTTAACAAACATTTTAGGTCCAACAAGTGTTTTTTCTTTTCTCGATCGCACAGAGCGTTCTTTATTTATTTTTAAAAAAATCTGAAATCTGAACAGAGCTGATTTTTTTTTTTCAAGCTTCCTGCATCGTTCTTTGAGGCTCCGATACTGAACACCGGGTTTCCCGAAAGTGTCTCGTTTTCTCGTTTCCCTCGGAAACCCCTGCGCGCGATCACTGACCCACGCACCCCCCCCCCCCCCCCCCGCCCCGACGCCCCGCCATCCGCATTTATTTTTTCCTCGATCTCATCGTTGCCTACTACGTGCTACTATGCTCCGTCTTTGGCTGCTATAGCTCCGCCGCGACTCCACTCCACTCGATTCCGCCCCCTCTCGTCTCGCGTGCGACGCACCCTTGTCCATACCACCCTTGACTCTCTCTCGCTCGCCCTTCGCCTCACGATCGCCCTTCCTTCTCTCATCTCCACGCTCTCTCGATTCGTTCAACCCCTCGATCTGTATCCTCTACTACGAAATCCCGGATACCCCCCTTCCCCCCCCCCCCCCTCCCCACCGTCCCCTTGGAGAGGATGAATGGAGCAAGCACGCGTCGGGAACTCGCGACCAATACCGCATCATCCAGGCGCCATTTCTTCTATTTATTTTCGGGGAGTTCAATATAACTATTATTCGGTGGATATGTCATAATATGATTACCAGTTTTTAATTTTTTTATTCACTGTTAGCGACTCTTTGGTCCATTATTTTTATGCCGGATGATCCAGGCGCCATTTCTTCTATTTATTTTCGGAGAGTTCAATAGTTATCCAGTGGATATGTCATAATATGATTACCAGTTTTTTATTTTTTTACTCACTGTTAGCGACTCTTTGGTCCATTATTTTTATACCGCATAATTCAGGCGCCATTTCTTCTATTTATTTTCAGAGAGTTCAATAGTTATCCAGTGGATATGTCATAATATGATTACCAGTTTTTTATTTTTTTATTCACTATTAGCGACTCTTTGGTCCATAATTTTTATACCGCATAATCCAGGCGCCATTTCTTCTATTTATTTTCAGAGAGTTCAATAGTTATCCAGTGGATATGTCATAATATGATGACCAGTATTTAATTTTTTTATTCACTGTTAGCGACTCTTTGGTCCATTATTTTTATGCCGGATGATCCAGGCGCCATTTCTTCTATTTATTTTCAGAACGTTCAATAGTTATCCAGTGGATATGTCATAATATGATGACCAGTTTTTAATTTTTTTATTCACTGTTGGCGACTCTTTGGTCCATTATTTTTATACCGCATCATCCAGGCGCCATTTCTTCTATTTATTTTCGGGGAGTTCAATAGTTATCCAGTGGATATGTCATAATATGATTACCAGTTTTTTATTTTTTTACTCACTGTTGGCGACTCTTTGGTCCATAATATTTATGACCAAATGGACGTATGTGTTTGAGAGGCTGATTCTTTCGGAAATAAAAACTGGAAGTGATTTATTACTTCCGGTGATTTCTAATCATTTTTTAAATTAATTCTATCACCAAATGAACATAAATATGAGAAACTGATTTTGGGGTATTGAAACCGGAAGTGATGAGTCACAAAAAAAAAAAATATTTTCGCTACGATAAAAATACTCTAGAACGTCAGATTATTTCCGTCATCGTTCATAAATATGGCATCGTGCCTATTCGGGAATGCAGCAAATAGAAAACGATAGAAAATGATTAGAATTTATAAAACCGATCTAGAATCTATTTTCTATATATCGGTCGTAGTGCGACATAGATTTATCACTGGGACGAGCAGTTTCATTTGATTGCCATGGCTTTCACCGTTCGCCATATACTTTTTTTTTATGCAACACTCCCGAAGCAAAGTGCCGAGAACGGTACCTTCGAAATCTGCTTTTTTTTTCCCCACCAAAAGAAAGCCTCGCCCCGGTACCGTTACAACATTTTTCGGACCTCGGCAATGACACACGAAAGCATTAGGAACGAAAAATTTCCTCGGTCGTTAAGGTTTTTCGCCCAGCAAGACGAGCCTCTCCGTACTTTCCGTGAAACTTTTCTTCGACTCTTTAACCCTTTCGGCACCAAAGCCGCCTAAAGCCTCGCTAGAAAATTACGGCAATGTTGCTTTTGCCGCGAGCGTTTGCATCCAAGTTTGCAGGTAGACGCGTCCTGCGGTTATAAATCGTGGATTCAACCCTTTCGCACTGTACGAGCCGACGGCAGCGACGAAGTGGGGAAAAAAAAAAAAAGAGTTCGAAAAGGACTTCATCAAAAAATCCCGGACTCTCAACCCTTTGGCTTTGGGTCGGCTTAATCTGCCCTCTCGCTCGAGCAACTTTCGGCACCTTCGCGAGAGCAACCGCGCCACTTTTCATCCTCTCGGGAATGATGCTTTCCCCTCGTTCTCTCCGCGAGGACTTTACGACGGCTTTACAGTTAAGTTGCGAACGAGTGACGGCGTAACCGGCACTAACTGTAAGAAAACGTTTCCGGCAAACGCTCGTCCTCCTCGTCGTTTTGTCTTCCACGTGGAAAGCCGTTTTCTCTCGTTCTGTTTTTCCTCTCACCGGTTCTCCCGAATCTGTGGCACGAAACCATTGCGGGGCCTCGGGTGAAAAACCCCTTTGCGACTTTATTGCGGTGTCGAACAATTTCTTCCTCGGCTCGTTACCGTTTTCGTCGGGCTCATTCTCCGTCGTAAATATGACGGCTTCTTCCTCGATTTATACGTAAACAAGTTACCGTCGACGTATTGTTGTACTCAATTTCGACCGCGAAGAGTTGTGACGAGGTGAGAGTTTCTTGTCCCGGGTTCGAGTTAGTAAATAACGGGATTTGTAGCGATTTTGGCGAGACGGGCTTCATTTCTCATCCGGAATTGACTGTTTTAATGTCCCGTGGACTCGGGGCTGAGCGCGGATGACTCTAAATCTGTCTCGAATTCATTATCGGAGTGCTCGGAAATCCGCCAATGAGCACGAACTCGTAATCCGCGCGCACTCTTGCTCAAGGGTCGTCAAAGATGGCTTTCTGATTTTTTTTTTTTGTTTTTATTTATTGAGAAAAATCTGGTTCATGCATTAGACATGCAACGCTTTTTTCACTTTTATAAGGTCGAACGTAAAATTACTACTAAAATAATGTCGCATTGTTTAATACGATTTAGTGCATCCTAAGCACTAAATTCGATTCAATTGAAGCTGCTTTTTTTCGAACAACTCTGATGCGAATTATAATGTTTAGGATTTCATTGTGCCGATGAAGTGGTTTTTTGCTCAACGGAATTTTATGTGCGCGCGTGAAACGAAGTAAAATTTTCTGAATTGAATCGGTCCTTTGACCCTTTTGAGTGGTAACTAATTAGTGGAATTTCTTCAAAACGATTTTGGCACAAATTGTGGTATGTTTTAAATTTCCGTATGCCGTCAGATTTTTTTTTGCTCAATGTCTATTCACATGTGCATATGAAAGGCGTCTCAACCCTTTTAAGTGGTAATTAATTTGTGCAATTGTTTCGAACAATATTGGTAAAAATTAATATATACTTTGCATTTCATTACGCCAGTCGCGTGTTTTATTTTCCTCGACGTCGTTTCACATGTGCACGCGAAACGCGGTGAAATTTTCGAAACTGAATCGGTCCTTTGACCCTTTTAAGTGGTAATTAATTAGTGGAATTTCTTCAAAACGATTTTGGCACAAATTGTGGTATGTTTTAAATTTCCGTATGCCGTTAGATTTTTTTTTTGCTCAATGTCTATTCACATGTGCATGTGAAAGGCGTCTCAACCCTTTTAAGTGGTAATTAATTTGTGCAATTGTTTCGAACAATATTGGTAAAAATTAATGTATACTTTGCATTTCATTACGCCAGTCGCGTGTTTTATTTTCCTCGACGTCGTTTCACATGTGAACGCGAAACGCGGTGAAATTTTCGAAATTGAATCGGTCCTTTGACCCTTTTAAGTGGTAATTAATTAGTGGAATTTCTTCAAAACGATTTTGGCACAAATTGTGGTATGTTTTAAATTTCCGTATGCCGTTAGATTTTTTTTTTTGCTCAATGGCTATTCACATGTGCATGTGAAAGGCGTCTCAACCCTTTTAAGTGGTAATTAATTTGTGCAATTGTTTCGAACAATATTGGTAAAAATTAATGTATACTTTGCATTTCATTACGCCAGTCGCGTGTTTTATTTTCCTCGACGTCGTTTCACATGTGAACGCGAAACGCGGTGAAATTTTCGAAATTGAATCGGTCCTTTGACCCTTTTAAGTGGTAACTAATTAGTGGAATTTCTTCAAAACGATTTTGGCACAAATTGTGGTATGTTTTAAATTTCCGTATGCCGATAGATTTTTTTTTTGCTCAATGTCTATTCACATGTGCATGTGAAAGGCGTCTCAACCCTTTTAAGTGGTAATTAATTTGTGCAATTGTTTCGAACAATATTGGTAAAAATTAATATATACTTTGCATTTCATTACGCCAGTCGCGTGTTTTATTTTCCTCGACGTCGTTTCACATGTGAACGCGAAACGCGGTGAAATTTTCGAAATTGAATCGGTCCTTTGACCCTTTTAAGTGGTAATTAATTAGTGGAATTTCTTCAAAACGATTTTGGCACAAATTGTGGTATGTTTTAAATTTCCGTATGCCGTTAGATTTTTTTTTTTTGCTCAATGTCTATTCACATGTGCATGTGAAAGGCGTCTCAACCCTTTTAAGTGGTAATTAATTTGTGCAATTGTTTCGAACAATATTGGTAAAAATTAATATATACTTTGCATTACGCCAGTCGCGTGTTTTATTTTCCTCGACGTCGTTTCACATGTGCACGCGAAACGCGGTGAAATTTTCGAAATTGAATCGGCTCCGCGACCCTTTTTAAGTGGTTATTAATTAGTGGCACAATCCAGGTAAAGGATTCGGCGAATGTCATTACCGTTCCCATTCTCTCATCGTAACTCGAGTAATTTTTTTTTTTTATGCAGGTGTCATGCGATGTGGGTCATCGGATGACTCGAACGCGTGTAAGCCGGTGGTCAATCGGGCGCGTCGAAGCCCCCCCCGAGGCGTACCAAAGTCAAAACTCTTTTATTCCGACCGGAGCGTGGAAAGTACACGCGATCCTAATTCGGGAACGATGGGGGTATGCCTCTATCTCTATTTGTTTTTTCCCTTTCACGGCGCTCGGTACGCTCGACGGATATTATTGTTCGCTCGTCCGGAAAACAATGGGGCGCAGGTTTTGCCGCGAGCCACCTTCCTGGAAGGTACGCCATTGTCCGAAATTGATTCACCTTCCGTGAAAACAGGGCCGGAGGCATAATTGGATTTTGCTATTTGGGCAATGAAAAAAAACCGCAGAGACCCTTCGCGCCGCACGGAAAAAGAAGGTTCAACAGCCACAGGTAAGGCTACTTCGTAATACTGTGAGAGTCTAATATGTTCCGCGTCTTTCACCCAATTGCCTCGATAACTCTGTTGGAGTAACTTAATGTGGTAAAAAAAAAATAATAAAAATAAAAATAAAATAAAAGGACGTCGGAGTAGAATTTGTTGAATTGCATGCAAATTCTCCAGCCCGCCGGGACAGAAAAGGGATGAACTTTAAATCACGTCCGCGCCATCCCTCGAGCGACATTTTTCGAGCACGTTCTCGTCGCACTTCAGGGTCAGTGTACAATTTTTCGAGTTAATTTACGGCAGCTTCGGGTTTTTATTGTCGCCCCGTTGACTCGGAAAGTAGGTAGGTTCGGCTATACGGTTACGCACCGGTAACAGGGTTAACGGTGGTGAAAGTCCTCGATGGTGCGCAGCTATTCGCGACCTATAATCTCTGTAATCGACAGCCGCGCATGAAATTATTTTTTGCCAATTGTATTTTATTTAGCCCGAAGTGATACTCAATTTGTTAATCAATCTGTGTTCAGTGTTCGGAAAATACACCATCGAGCGTACTTTTCTTGAAATTAACATAAAAATCTAATACCAAAAACGCACAATACAATTTAAAATCTTGCGATATCAATTGAAATTTTTTTGCGAATTGTATTTTTTTAACCCGAAATGATACTCAATTTATTAATTAACCTGTGTTCAGTGTTCAAAAAAATACACCATCGTTTCTCACGAATAGACCGTACTTTTCTTAAAATGAACATAAAAATCTAATACCAAAAACGCAAAATACAATTTAAAATCTTGCGATACCAATTGAAATTTTTTTGCGAATTGTGTTTTTTTAACCCGAAATGGTACTCAATTTATTAATTAACCTGTGTTCAGTGTTCAAAAAAATACACCATAGTTTTTCACGAATAGAGCGTACTTTTCTCAAAATGAACATAAAAATCTAATACCAAAAACGCAAAATACAATTTAAAATCTTGCGATAACGATTCAAATTTTTTCGCGATCAGTATAGTTAGAATCTCTATAGTCGACAGTAGCACATGGCATTAATTTGCAAATGTTATTTTGTTTTTATCGCTGAATAATACTCAATTCATTAGTTGATCTGTGTTAAATAAGTCTATGGTAATTAACTGTTCAGGCAATAAACCTTCGTCTGCGGCGAATCGAGCGTTCTTTTCATACAATTAACATACAAATCTATGATCAAAAACGCAATATACAATTAAAAATCTTGCATTACCAATTGGAACTTTTTCGCGATCTGTTTCGTGACCTAAAATCTCTACAGTCGACAGTCGCACATGGCGTTGTTTATTGCAAATGGTATTTTTTTATCGCCTAACAATACTCTAACAACGAACCGAGTCTATTTTTCTTCAACCCACCTAACCCACCTAACTTCCATATCAAAACCTAATATCAAAAATGCAATCTAAAATAAAAAAAATACTGCACTAACAATTGAAACTTTTCCATGATAGTTTCCAAAGGATCGAATCCACGCGTGTAACTCCACTCTATTCGCATCGTACAGTTTCCCCTCGCAAAGTTTCCGAACAAGTTTTTCCAAGATGGCACTCATCGAGGCCAAAGTTTTATCGAGTGGAGCGGTTCTTTCTCTTCGGTCCCAATTGATAATACGGGTGAGACACATTTTTTCCTGGAAAAGTCGGGAACGGCGTTGTCGGGATTGCTGCAGGTACAGGCCAAAGACCGAAGGGTGATCGGCCGGGAGTCGGCAAGAAAGAGTGAAAAAGAAAGGTACCGGAGAGCGCGCGTCACATCGACCATTTTGACAGCTTATAATCCGACCGGTCATAAATTTAACTGGCAATTAAACATGATCTAATACCGAGAATCCGGTGGGTGGTGAGCGTTTAAGTTTTATAGGAGTTTGTTTCGCATTTCTTGTGCGTTAGTCACAAAACGAAAGGGTCTTTTCCATCGCTTCGCTGTCCCGTGAAGAGGAAGAAAAAGAAGAGACAAGAAGATTAACGGGCGGAGGAAGAAAACGCGTCAGGGGTCGAAACAATGCTGCGTCAAGGCACTCGGGCCAGTCTTTCGCACAGGATTGTTCGTCCATTATTGGCAATAGCGCGAAACGGCCATTATCGAAGCTGCGCCAAAAGTCGCAAAGATCAGCACGAAGCGGGCCCAGCGAGGCTGTGAAGAAACTCATTTCTCGTACGGGTAAACTGTCTACAGCCTTGACTGTCCTCTCTTGCCTGCTATGCAATCTCTAAAAAATTACCAAAGCTGCGCCAAAAGTCCCAAAGATCAGCACGAAGCGGGCCCAGCGAGGCTGTGAAGAAACTCATTTCTCGTACGGGTAAACTGTCTACAGCCTTGACTGTCCTCTCTTGCCTGCTATGCAATCTCTAAAAAATTACCGAACCTGCGCCAAAAGTCGCAAAGATCAGCACGAAGCGGGCCCAGCGGGGCTGTGGAAAAACCCATTTCTCGTACGGGTAAACTGTCTACAGCCTTGACTGTCCTCTCTTGCCTGCTATGCAATCTCTAAAAAATTACCGAAACTGCGCCAAAAGTCGCAAAGATCAGCACGAAGCGGGCCCAGCGGGGCTGTGGAAAAACCCATTTCTCGTACGGGTAAACTGTCTACAGCCTTGACTGTCCTCTCTTGCCTGCTATGCGATCTCTAAAAAATTACCGAAGCTGCGCCAAAAGTCGCAAAGATCAGCACGAAGCGGGCCCAGCGGGGCTGTGAACAAACCCATTTCTCGTACGGGTAAACTGTCTACAGCCTTGACTTTCCTCTCTTGCCTGCTATGCAATCTCTAAAAAATTACCGAAGCTGCGCCAAAAGTCGCAAAGATCAGCACGAAGCGGGCCCAGCGGGGCTGTGAACAAACCCATTTCTCGTACGGGTAAACTGTCTACAGCCTTGACTGTCCTCTCTTGCCTGCTATGCAATCTCTAAAAAATTACCAAAGCTGCGCCAAAAGTCCCAAAGATCAGCACGAAGCGGGCCCAGCGGGGCTGTGGAAAAACCCATTTCTCGTACGGGTAAACTGTCTACAGCCTTGACTGTCCTCTCTTGCCTGCTATGCAATCTCTAAAAAATTACCAAAGCTGCGCCAAAAGTCCCAAAGATCAGCACGAAGCGGGCCCAGCGGGGCTGTGGAAAAACCCATTTCTCGTACGGGTAAACTGTCTACAGCCTTGACTGTCCTCTCTTGCCTGCTATGCGATCTCTAAAAAATTACCGAAACTGCGCCAAAAGTCGCAAAGATCAGCACGAAGCGGGCCCAGCGGGGCTGTGGAAAAACCCATTTCTCGTACGGGTAAACTGTCTACAGCCTTGACTTTCCTCTCTTGCCTGCTATGCAATCTCTAAAAAATTACCGATGCTGCGCCAAAAGTCGCAAAGATCAGCACGAAGCGGGCCCAGCGGGGCTGTACGAACTCGTCCCTCGCACGGGCAAGCGGTCGACAGCCTTGACTGTCCTCTTGCCTACTTTGCACTTCCGTTGAACGTGTTATCCTTTCCTTTGCATTCTTTATTTCCATCCTCCGAACAACCCATTGTCACCCTAATTCTGGTTCAGCCTCGAACGGCCCTTTCGTCGCTGGCTCATGCAGAGCCCGTGTTTACCAACGTCGCGACCGACCCTCCGACCATACCGCGTCCCAAAGAACGTCGAGCCACTAAACAATAATTGATAAACAATGAAGTTATTCGGAAGTGCTTCTCATGAAATTATCTCTATTGCGCGGCGTCGGTGCAATTAAGGCAAAGAGGCGCGGATAATTTTACCACCGTTGAAACGAATTTGTTCTCGAGAAGGAGCTGCCGACTAACGGGATCGGCTCGATGCTCTTTCTCGTACGAGTCCATCGCGACTTTGGATATCTACACGCGTCTTCTTCATCTTTATCGCGCGCTGGTCAGAGAATTTTTTTTTGGTATTTAGATACAAGTTATGAATTGGAAAATTCTTTAGGCATAACGGATTTGGATGGTTTCGTCTCGGTGCTAAAACAAATATGTTCCAGAAACAATTGCCGGAAAGGGATTTTTTTAAAATAAACAATAATGAATAATTGCAAATCCAAAAAAATTTCAGATCCAAAAATAATTGCAAATCCAAAAAAATTGCAGATCCAAAAATATTTGCAGATCCAAAAATATTTGCAGATCCAACAATAATTGCAGATTCAAAAATAATTGCAGATCCAAAAATAATTTTATAGGTTAACGTGGGTTAACCTAACAACTTAAACGACGTGAACGCCGATTTTTTTTATCCCGTCTTGCCGATGGGAGAAAGAAAAGTAAGAATGTGGATAAAAAATGGTTCAACATTTTGTCTGTATTTAATATTCGGAAATTGAAAACCCTTAAGGCATATTACTTACTGCGACGGAAGGGCGGGCGTAAACTAACTTGGACTCCATCCAGCGACGATAAAATTTCTGCAATAGAAAAAAAATATTAAAAATGGTTATACGAAGTGACAGTCACGATTAGCCGTCAATTGTTCGAGGGTCTTACGAGCCGATCGTCCGAATAGACCGTTTCTGCATTTTTTTTTTTTTTGCATCTTGCATCGCTATTTTATACATTTGATTATTAAATTATTAAAATGTTTATTGTGGCAATAAGTTTGAAAAATAATTTTAATACGGAAAGTGTATGGACAACATTTTTACAGATATTTTTTATCTTCCAAAAATATTTATCAATATTTCGCTTTAAAGACCTTCCGGAAATTCCGGAATTTCGATTGTCAAGGAAAGTTTGTCTAACCTGCCGACTATAGTGAAAAGTCATTTCTTCCTATATGCATGAAATTTAAAGTTATCCGTGACTACATCTCGCAGTACACTTTCTACGATTTTTCTGTGAATACACGTGATCGGTAAACAGTTTCGTTTAGCGCACTAATTACACTTGCGCATGCGCGATGAATTTTTACACTCGAGGGAAGAGTTTTAACGGTGAAGCGATGACTCTATACAGCGCGTTAGTGTTTTGAGTAATAAGAAAGCTATTTCGAAAACGTTCGTCGTTAATAGATATCGATATACGTATAACAACTACGCAATTAAAAATTGTTTAAGGGTTAATGCGAGTCCGAGTACATTAACTCACTAATATTTAACTGTTAAAAATGGGTTTTACGATTTCCGTCACTGATAATCGAGGAATCGTAAAAACCGTACAGTTCAGCCGCAATTACCATAATTACCATACTCAATTAACTCGATCGGTAAAAAAAAACCAGACACATAGATGGCTCAATGCGATAATGCTATATCGGCTGTGTATAATAAAACAGCCTATGTCCCCTTCCGGTATTGGACCTTTGATATAATACTTGAGCCAATTATTCACTTACTTAAAATAATGGCGTATAAAAAATAAATAAGGTTTTTTGATTTCATACGCTATTTATATATAAGAAAGCTATTTCGGAAACGTCCGTTAACGAATATCGATGAAAATTGTTTAAGGATTAATGCGAGTCCGAGGACATTAACTGACAAACTTTTAAGGGTGAAAAATGGCCTGTGCGGTTTCCGTGACTGACAATCGACAAATCGTAAAAATCGTATAATTCAGCCGCAATTACCATTATTACAATACTCAATTAGCTGGATCGGTAAAAAATAAAATTAAAATCAGACATATAGATATATAGACTCATAGATGGCTCCATGCCATAACGCGACGTCGGCCATATAATAAAATAATCTATACGCTTTTTCGAAATAATAATTCAGCCAAAAAGAAATCTTCATTGCATACGCTATTCATATATATAAAAAAAAGCTATTTCGTTAAAGTTCGACATTAAAGAATACACGTATATCAACTCACGCATTTAAAAATTATTAAAGGGTTAATCCGAGTCAGAACACTAACTGTCTATCATTGAACTATACAAAATGTGCTTTTCGATTTCCGTGACTGACAATCGACGAATCGTCAAAATCGTATAATTCAGCCGCAATTACCATTATTACAATACTCAATTAGCTGGATCGGTAAAAAAAAAAAAAAACGAGACACTTGACTCGATGCCATAAGGCCGTATCAGTTGTACATAATGAAATAATCTATACGCCCTTAAGGCATTAGATCTTCGAAATAATACTTCAGCCAATTATTCGAGCGCTTCAAATAATGGTATAAACATAACTAAAAAAAGTTTCTTAATTTCATACGCCATTACGCTGCCAGCCAGGCTTACCCGACGTGTCCCGTAATAGATCAGGGTGAAAATAACACCCGCCAGAAGTTTTTCGTAAAAGCTCCAAAAACCGACGCCCGGTGTTCACGAAATGGAAAAATATTTTTCCGTCCAATTTTCGAGACTTCCCTGCTAGGATGGGGCGGAGAGGAGTTGGAGAAAGGGTTTGGTCACAGCTGTTTAAACGCCACCCCTGCTTCGGCGCACCCACTCATCCTTGTTCGCAGTATCCGCCAGGTACGCGTTTCATCCTTGCAATATATATATATATATACGCTACATATACTGCACGCTCGATTTTTCCGCCGCACGAGCGGGTTCTCTTGAATGCACTATATTTTTTTTTTTTTTTTTTTCGCGCCTCGATCACTTCCGTGACGAGATCGATGAATACAATTTTTCCGAAATTCTGCATACCAGTGCTATACGGAATCCCGTGAAAAGGGGTCGAATTTGCGTCTCGCTCTTCCGGCCGCTGCGCCTAAAGCGATTCCGCTTCTATCCAGCAGGCGCAGCTTTGCATAGCGCGGTCGCTCGGCCTGCGCCGCGCGCACGCGATAGGGAGGTTTAGAGCGATGCGCGCTTCGATAGTCAGTGGGTTTTAGGGCGAGTAGGTGAAAAGAAAACCGAATCTGAATGGCGACGGAGGCACGTGCCCCTTCATCGCGCGACACCCCTGCCAATCATTGCGAATAAATGAAACTGAGAAACCACCAAATAACAAGCTATCGACGCATCGACCCTTTCGGTCGATGCGTCGATGCCTTCGCCTGCACGGTCATCGGTTTTCTGAATATTTTTCTTTCTCTCACTCGGCGGCGAAAACATGGACGCTCGATTCGAGCCACGAGTTCCGTGTGAAAGTATTTGCTCTGGATATTCAAATACAGTGACTTCAATTCGAGGCGAACATTGAACGGAAATCGTTTTCTAAACTACGATAAAATAATTTCAAGAGGTTTTTTTTTTTTTTGCGGACAAAAAATATATCGATTGGAAAAAATAAAAAATTGAAAAATTCGAGAAACGATTCGTCACTCTTTCAGAGAATGCGCATTCCCTTCGGTTATACGGTCATCCGTATTGTGAATATTTTTCTTTCTTTTACTCGACGACGAAAACACACGCGTTTGACTCGAGCCACGATTTTCGTGTGAAAAAAAATTGGCTCTGGATATTCCAGTAAAGTGATTTTAATTCGTCGATGAACACAGGAAGGAAAATGTTTTCTAATCTACGATAAAATAATTTCAAGCGTTTTACGGTTGAACATATATAGGAATTTAAAAGATGAAAAAAATGTATGTATAAAAAAATAAGAATAAAAGAATCGCCAACCTTCTAGACGACGCGTATTCCCTTCGGCTACACGATTCTGCAATTTCTGAATATTCTTCCTTTTTTTTTTACTCGTAGTTTGATTCGAGCGACGAATTCCGTGTGAAAATATTGGCTCTGGATATTCCAATAAAGTTATTTTTTTAACTGCGATAAAATAATCTTAAGAGGTATTTTACGCATAAAAAAAAAAAATATGGATTGAAAAAAAAAAGTCGAGATAAAATTGAATCATTGAAGTAGCGCATAGTCCGATATGTAAAATCTAGAGAAGGTATTCCGTTTGAACGCTTGACGAGTTAGCGGCCTGGAACCTTTGACCTCTTTTTTATGTACCCACCGAGCCGGCAATCCTAATCTTACCGTTTGTTCAGTAAAGCGAGCGTTCGGTGTTTTTCTACGGTGAAACTCATAAATTCTTTGGTCTCTCGTTAGACCGAGATACGCTAAAACTCACGTCATCTTTATTTTTATTTACTTCGCCGCTTTCTGCTATTTACCCAGAGATTATTCGAATTTTGTCAATTCCAAGAACCTCCTTCGATGCTTCATGCATGCCATTTCGATTATTTTCCTCAAGTTCCGTCCATTATGAACATAAAAAATAAGTCGTAAACTATAATTGCTTTAAAAAAAAAAAACGAAAAAAAAGTTTCTATCTAGCAAAATGTCTACCGTACATCGCCTCCATTACGTCACCAATCCGCCCATCTTCAAGTATTCCTTCACCAAATAGATTTAAAAAAAAATCCTCACAGTCGTTTTGTTTTCGGGTAGAAAAAATGCCCGTTTCATCTATTGACCGGTTTTGCTTAAGTTCCGCCCATTAAGGACACAAAAAAATATATCCCGAACTATACTTACAGAAATCTTAAGGTGGTTAAAAAAATGTGTCAATCTATCAAAATATCTACCGTTGATCGCCTCCATAACTTCACCAATCCGCCCACCTTCAAGTATTCCTTCCGCAAATAGTCATCCAAAAAAAGTCGATTTTTATCAGAGCGATAAAAGAAAATCCTCACAGTCGTTTCGTTTTTCACGTACGAAAAACTTACGGTTTCATCTATTGACCGGTTTTGCTTAAGTTCCGCCCATTAAGGACACAAAAAAATATATCCCGAACTATACTTACCGAAATCTTAAGGTGGTTAAAAAAATGTGTCAATCTATCAAAAAGTCTACCTTCGATCGGCTCCATAACTTCACCAATCTGCCGACCTTCAAGTATTCCTTCCGCAAATAGTCATAAAAAAAAAGTCGATTTTTATCAGAGCGATAAAAGAAAATCCTCGCAGTCGTTTCGTTTTTCCCGTACGAAAAACTTCCGTTTCCCCGAAACCCACTCATCTATCGCTCGGTCCAGCGGCCAACGGTTCGAGGGTCCGAGCTCGTCGACTCTGCTTCGTTTTCTATAGGAAAAAAAAAGAAGAGGAAAAAAAAAATACATACGGTCCGATCACGCGGGCTATTCGGTGGCTGGGCGTTGTTCGGGGGGGGATGCTGAGGACGCAGGCTGCACGGGTAGCTCGCAAATGGCGCCCCTCCGCCCTTCTCATATCATCCCTTGGCTCGTTCTCGCTCACTCGTTCCTCGAGGCTCGGCACACTATACCGGACTGCCGGTGATCGCGCGCGCACTAAGGACAAACAACTGACAGCTGACCCACGCTCGTGCGGGGTTGACCCATACTTATGGTTCATCTGCTGACACCAGTCCTGGATTCCCTACCGGCTCCAGCTTCGTATGTATTGTTAACGTACATGCACGGAGAAAAGAATTAGATACTTAGATTAAGAATAGTCACTTTTTTTTGTGTAAAATATAATTCCTTGAGGTAAGATCTATATTTTATGGTTACAATGATGATAAATCATAACAGGAAATTGCAGTTGAACCATTTTAATATCTCATCAGAACCAGCCCCGGATTCGCATGTATAGTTAACGTACATGCACGGAGAAAAGAATTAGATACTTAGATTAAGAATAGTCACTTTTTTTTGTGTAAAATATAATTCCTTGAGGTAAGATCTATATTTTATGGTTACAATGATGATAAATCATAACATGAAATTACAGTTGAACCATTTTAATATCTTATCAGAACCAGCCCCGGATTCGCATGTATAGTTAACGTACATGCACGGAGAAAAGAATTAGATACTTAGATTAAGAATAGTCACTTTTTTGTGTAAAATATAATTCCTTGAGGTAAGATCTATATTTTATGGTTACAATGATGATAAATCATAACAGGAAATTACAGTTGAACCATTTTAATATCTTATCAGAACCAGCCCCGGATTCGTATGTATTGTTAACGTACATGCACGGAGAAAAGAATTAGATACTTAGATTAAGAATAGTCACTTTTTTTTGTGTAAAATATAATTCCTTGAGGTAAGATCTATATTTTATGGTTACAATGATGATAAATCATAACATGAAATTACAGTTGAACCATTTTAATATCTCATCAGAACCAGCCCCGGATTCGCACGTGTACTTAATGTACATGCACGGAGGAAAGAATCAAGTAGTTAGATTGAGGATAGTCACTTTTTAGTGTAAAATATAATTCCTTGAGGTAAGATCTATATTTTATGGTTACAATGATGATAAATCATAACAGAAAATTACAGTTGAACCATTTTAATATCTCATCAGAACCAGCCCCGGATTCGCATGTATAGTTAACGTACATGCACGGAGAAAAGAATTAAATAGTTAGATTGAGGATAGTCACTTTTTTGTGTAAAATATAATTCCTTGAGGTAAGATCTATATTTTATGGTTACAATGATGATAAATCATAACAGAAAATTACAGTTGAACCATTTTAATATCTCATCAGAACCAGCCCCGGATTCGCATGTATAGTTAACGTACATGCACGGAGAAAAGAATTAAATAGTTAGATTGAGGATAGTCACTTTTTAGTGTAAAATATAATTCCTTGAGGTAAGATCTATATTTTATGGTTACCATGATGATAAATCATAACAGGAAATTGCAGTTGAACCATTTTAATATCTCATCAGAACCAGCCCCGGATTCGCATGTATAGTTAACGTACATGCACGGAGAAAAGAATTAAATAGTTAGATTGAGGATAGTCACTTTTTAGTGTAAAATATAATTCCTTGAGGTAAGATCTATATTTTATGGTTACAATGATGATAAATCATAACAGGAAATTGCAGTTGAACCATTTTAATATCTCATCAGAACCAGCCCCGGATTCGCATGTATACTTAACATACATGCTCGAAGGAAATAATTAAATAGTTAGATTAAGGATAGTCACTTTTTAGTGTAAAATATAATTCCTTGAGGTAAGATCTATATTTTATGGTTACAATGATGATAAATCATAACAGGAAATTACAGTTGACCATTTTAATATCTCATCATCAGGATCGGCCTCGGATTCGCATGTATAGTTAACGTACATGCACGGAGAAAAGAATTACATACTTACATTGAAGATAGTCACGTTTTACCGTAAAATATAATTCCTTGAGATAAGATCTAAATTTTGTTATAGTTGCAATAATGACAAATGATATTAGCAAATTACAGTGGAACCAATTAAATATCTTTCACCATAACCGCCCTCCGCTTCGCATGTATAGTTAATGTACACACACTCAGAAAAAAAATATATATATAGTTAAATTTACCGTAGCCACTTTCTATCATAGCATATAATTCCTTGAGCTGACCGCTATATTTTTTAGTTACAATAGGGACATATAATAATAGTACATTATAGTTTAATCGATTAAATATCTCTCATCAGAAACAGACATTGCACCAAAAGTACAAACTAGAATTGTTAACGACGAGGACGAAATAAAAGGAAATTTTTGTATATTCATACGTGAACAAATGAGTTTCTAACTTATTTAACAAAATTATCGATTTTACGAAATTATTTCGTACTGTGCAGGGCCCAATAAATTTCTATCTATTTATGTATATCGATCGCCAATTCCATAAAGGCATATCGGCAGTCTGTAAGCATGGACTCTTCGCCCTTTTGGCATTAGGCCCTGAATATGCGCATGTGCGTGAGTTTCGTCCTCTCGTTGGGCCTCGCGCATGCGCGCCCAGCTTTCTCGAGGCTCGCGCCGATTTCTTCCGCGTTTCTCCTGCGCATGTGTAGCACGTCTTATTTTCGTAACGAAGAGCGAGAACCCCCGTTCAGTTATATCCACCACGCACCACTACCACGACGATCGTCGAGAAACGCACCGAAGTAGCTCCACCGAAACCGCTTCCGGATTATTTCGAGTCATTTTCTTCAGCGTTTCTTCCACCGCTCCAGCCGGGACTTTCACCCTCGCAGTATCGTCCTCGCTTTTTTTTTTGTTCCTTCGGACTGTCTTACCACCCTCCTTTTTCCTGCTCGCGGTCTCTTGGGGGCCGTTTTTTTTAGTCCGTCCATCTTTCTTCCCTTCCAACCCCCCCGCCTCGTCGCAATCCTCTTCGCCCGTAACTTCCGTGACCGCGCAACGTATACGGCGAGAGAGTTTCAATGACGCAAGGAACGAACCCGCAGATGCAGGAACGGGGGAAATTTATTTTTAAATTATCCATGTTGCTTCAGTGGCTCTTTTTTTTCTTTCTTCGTTTTGCTGCGGCGATTGTGTAGTCACTTTCTTATAATAGGTTATTTCTATTTTTTTTTTTTTTTTGCTGCGTTTTTTTTCTCGGCTTCACCTCGCGTGTCAGGTGCGATTGGGTCGATCGTTTTAGAAACGCTCGACGAGGTGGCGAAGGTCGTTTTTTTTTAGGTTTTTTTTTTTTTAAATCACATTCACTGGTTTCATTTCCGATCCCTATTTTCGTAATTGTGTCGTAACATTTTTTGCTGCATTTTTTTCCCGCTCGTCCCCCGTGCGAATGGGGTGCGATCGGGGCGATCGCTTCACACGTGTTCGACGCGGTAGCGCAGGTAGTTTTTTTTTTTTACGTTTTTTATAAAATTCTTCTAGTTTCCTTTTTTCACCGCTGTTTTGACAATTGTGTTGTAACATTTTTTTTCTGCTCGTCCCCCTTGCGAATGAGGCGCGATCGGGGCGATCGTTTTACACATGCTCGACGAGGTGGCGCAGGTTATTTTTTTTTTTTAGTCTTTTTTTTAAATAAAATTCACTGGTTTCCTTTCCCATCCCTATTTTCATAATCGTGTTGTAACATTTTTTGCTGAATTTTTTTTCTGCTCGCCCCCCTTGCGAATGAGGTGCGATCGGGGCGATCGTTTTACACATGTTCGACGCGGTAGCGCAGGTAATTTTTTGTTTGTTTGTTTTTCACGTTTTTTTAATAAAATTCACTAGATTCCTTTCTCACCGCTATTACGACAATTGTGTTGTAACATTTTTTTCTGCATTTTTTTCTGCTCGTACCCCTCGCGAATGAGGTGCGATCGGGGCGGTCGTTTTACACATGCTCGACGAGGTGGCGCAAGTAGTTAAAATTTTTTTTTTTCATAAAATTCCCTGGTTTCCTTTCCGACCCCTATTTTAATAATTGTGTTGGAAAATTTTTTTCGGATTTTTTTTCCGCTCGTCCCCCTCGCGAATGAGGTGCGATCGGGACGATCGTTTTACACATGCTCAACGACATGACGCAAGTGGTTTTTTTTTTTTTTTTTACATTTTTTATAAAATTCCCTGGTTTCCTTTCCGACCCCTATTTTCATAATTGCGTTGTAACATTTTTTTCTGAATTTTTTCCCCTCGTCCCCCTTGCGAATGAGGTGCAATCGGGGCGATCGTTTTACACATGTTCAACGCGGTAGCGCAGATAATTTTTTGTTTATTTGTTTTTCACGTTTTTTTAATAAAATTCACTAGATTCCTTTCTCACCGCTATTACGACAATTGTGTTGTAACATTTTTTTCTGCATTTTTTTCCGCTCGTCCCCCTCGCGAATGAGGTGCGATCGGGACGATCGTTTTACACATGCTCAACGACGTGACGCAAGTGGTTTTTTTGTTTTTTTTTTTTACATTTTTTATAAAATTCCCTGGTTTCCTTTCCGACCCCTATTTTCATAATTGTGTTGTAACATTTTTTTCTGAATTTTTTCCCCTCGTCCCCCTTGCGAATGAGGTGCGATCGGGGCGATCGGCTTTCACGTCCTGCATACCATAGGGCAAATAATTTTTTTTTTCATTTCTTTTTTTTATTCCGGCACGCGTTAAATCTTTCGAAGCCCTTGCCAGGAGCCCGCGATGGATCGGTCGCCGGCTCCCCGCCATGTTCCTGCTATGTTTCCCTCCCTTTTTATCCAACCCTCGCCGAGGCGCCGAAGCATTTTTGTACAACGCGTGGCGCGCTTATAATAAACACACACGGGGACTCGGAATGGATAGTCAGACGGCTGTCAGACGTACGGCTCGAGCGCCTGGCCAAACTCTCGTGGAGATTCTACGGCTGCTGCTGCCGAACCACCGTCGGGCTTCGGGTTAAGCATCGAAACCTCACCCGACCGCGACGCAGCAGAAACTTCACCGCAACAAATTCTTGACCGACGGTAACGACCGCAACATGCCCGATAATTAACGAGCCCGATGTATTTTTTTGCGTGTGTGACTAACGAGAAAAAAAAAAAAATTGAGCCCCTCAAGCACAATCAATCGCCCCTAAACGAGGTAGATAGACACGATTTTCTGGTACTTTCCGACCAGTTTTAACATCCGAGCTATCTTATCGTCGCTTCTATACCAGACCGAATAAGTACTTAATGAGTCATCGCGGGTTTCAAGAAAACATGACTCACTTTTTTTTCCACCCGCGGAGACGATTTTTAGGTCGTAAATTTTAGATGTTTGTGCCGCGTGTAACGTCACTCTGCCGTATGTCATAGGCGATAGTTTTATCTTAATCCTTTTTGAAATCAGTCAATATTAAATTCGTGGATCTCAAAAAAAAAAAACAATCGTTTCTTACGGATAAAAATTTCACGATATTTTGAGAATTTTTGGGAATTACGAAATAATGTAAAAAAAAATCATTCACGCGCCGATCTAAACTTCGAGCGTATACACATAACATCATGCTAAATATCTCGATCATAAAATGCTAATAAATAAATTTTATTTACTTTTATCGAGAATCAAATTTAAACGAAAAATGGTAGTTGACTGCGTGTCGCCGCGCACGCGCAGAATTCCCAGAAACGGACAAAACCACTTCAGGGCTAAAAATTGCTTTCCCTTGCGTATCTCACCTGAACTTTCATAGCTTCCCCACGAAACTATATCACCCGCCAGCCTGCTCATCAAGTTCCTTCCTCGAAACATTGTCCGCAAGTTTCACCAAGTCCACCTGGAACCACGGATTGCGCACTCAAAACTGGCCCATCTGAGGTGCCAACTTTTCCTACAAACTGTCCCGATTTCTCAAATCCCCCCTATTGTCGATCTTTTTATTTTTATCTATATAGTACATATATATATACATAATGTATATATGTCTCTCAATTTCCTCCGGTCCATTCACCCCCTCGCGCGGCCCGTGTCCGTTTTTCTTTGAAACGGCTTCTGCATTCGTACGATCGAGAAGCGCGTAAATCGGTCGGTTTGGCCCATCTGAGGTGCCAACGTTTTCCTACAAACTGTCCCGATTTCTCAAAAACCCCCCGATTGTCGATTTTTTATTTTTTATCTATATAGTACATATACATAATGTATATATACACACGATTCCTCAAATCGCCCCTATTGTCGATTAAAAAAAAAAAATGTATCTATATAGTACATATATATACATAATGTATATATATACCAATTTCCTCCGGTCCATTCAACCCCTCGCTCGCCGCGTGTCCGTTTTTCTTTGAAACGGCTTCTGCATTCGTACGATCGAGAAGCGCGTAAATCGGTCGGTTTGGCCCATCTGAGGTGCCAACGTTTTCCTACAAACTGTCCCGATTTCTCAAAAACCCCCGATTGTCGATTTTTTATTTTTTATCTATATAGTACATATACATAATGTATATATACACACGATTCCTGAAATCCCCCTTACTGTAGATTAAAAAAAAAATTATCTATATAGTACATATATATACATAATGTATATATGTCTCTCAATTTCCTCCGGTCCATTCACCCCCTCGCTCGCCGCGTGTCCGTTTTTCTTTGAAACGGCTTCTGCATTCGTACGATCGAGAAGCGCGTAAATCGGTCGGTTTGGCCCATCTGAGGGGCCAACGTTTTCCTACAAACTGTCCCGATTTCTCAAAAACCCCCCGATTGTCGATTTTTTATTTTTTATCTATATAGTACATATACATAATGTATATATACACACGATTCCTCAAATCGGCCCTATTTTCGATAAAAAAAAAAAATGTATCTATATAGTACATATATATACATAATGTATATATATACCAATTTCCTCCGGTCCATTCACCCCCTCGCGCGCCGCGTGTCCGTTTTTCTTTGAAACGGCTTCTGCATTCGTACGATCGAGAAGCGCGTAAATCGGTCGTTTGGCCGTAACGGTGCGATACGCCGGCCGTTGGTCAATGCCGTGTGGCTGAAATCAGAACGTAAAGCCGTCGTGGGACGCAACTTTCGATTATTGGTTTGCGCGAGTATAGCTTACAGCCATCTTAGCGCGAGTGCGAGCGAGAATTACGGAAAAGCGCGTAAGGTTCATAAGGCAATTGTGAAGTCACTTTTTTATCGTAGGTTTTATCTTTTTTTTTTTTGTTGCGTTTTTCTCTGGCTTCCTTTCGCACCCCTATTTTCATAATTGCCTTGTAACATTTTTTGCTGAATTTTTGCTCACTCCAATCTGGCCCATCTGAGGTGCCAACGTTTTCCTGCAAACTGTCCCGATTTCTCAAAACCCCCGATTGACGATTAAAAAAAAAATGTATCTATATAGTACATATATATACATAATGTATATATGTCTCCCAATTTCCTCCGGTCCATTCACCCCCTCGCGCGGCCCGTGTCCGTTTTTCTTTGAAACGGCTTCTGCATTCGTACGATCGAGAAGCGCGTAAATCGGTCGTTTGGCCGTAACGGTGCGATACGCCGGCCGTTGGTCAATGCCGTGTGGCTGAAATCAGAACGTAAAGCCGTCGTGGGACGCAAGTTTGGGTTATTGGTTTGCGCGAGTATAGCTTACAGCCGTTTTAGCGCGAGTGCGAGCGAGAATTGCGGAAAAGCGGCGTGGGGTTCCTGTAGGTTTTCTGGCAACCTGATAAATAAGGAAGGCCAGGGGGGTCACGCTGGCACTAGAGGGGTCAGCGATTGAACAATGCAGGGAGCGCGGCCTTTGCACCCAGGGGTTAATATGCGGGCAACTAAACATTGGAACCGGACAATGCAAGATTTATAGGTCGAGGCATACGCGACCATTGTCCAGCTTTCGAAAAGCCCGGAGCTCGATGCCCGAAGCGTCCTGCACTCGTCTCTGGACGAACCCCATGCACGCCGTTCGATCGACGAAATCGCCGATGTGTCGACCGTTTCTTCGTCCTCTCCCTTTCGATCTCGTTCCCGCACTCTGTCGTCGCGACTGTAACAGAAGTCGCGCGACGCGTTACGGATTTTTCTGACCGTTGTCGTCGGACGGCTGCGGACCGCGCCGACATTGTCCCCTTTGCGACTGTGAGGGAATCGCGTTTCCCACCTCGGATCGTCGCGACCTTAATCATCTGGGGCTAATGACGAGGAGCGACGACGGTTCGCATGTGCGTAAGCTCTTTTCGATGCATTCTTGCTGTGCTCGTAGGAGCGGTGGAATAAAGCCGATGCTACTGCTGGGGTATCGAAGGGGAGGGGGAGGGGGCTATGGTGGGTTATTGGGTACGGGGGCGCTAGGATTATTTCAATTATTTTATACAATTGTGAGAGTTGCAATTTTCAAGTTGTGCCTGATGTCATGGCAATATTGTGGGGTTCTTAGTAAAACGTTTGTTCCGGGAAATTGGAAGTTTCATTGGACTATTCGGATCATCGAAAGTTTGGACAATGGAAAGTTGGGACAATCGTGAGTTTGGACAATACAGAGTTCGGACAATCCAAAGTTCGGACAATCCAGAGTTCGGACAATCCAAAGTTCGGACAATCCAAAGTTCGAACAATCCGAAGCTCGGACAATCCAAAGTTTTGACAATCCAAAGTTCGGACAATCCAAAGTTCGGACAATCCAAATTTCGGACAATCCAAATTTCGGACAATCCAAAGTTCGGACAATCGAAAGCTCGGACATTCTAAGGTTCGAACATTCTAAGGTTCGGACATTCTAAGGTTCGGGCATTCTACGGTTCGGACATTCTAAGGTTCGGACATTCTAAGGTTCGGACATTCTAAGGTTCGGACATTCTAAGGTTCGGACATTCTGAGGTTCGGACATTCTAAGGTTCGGACATTCTAAGGTGCGGACATTCTAACGTCCGGACATTCTAAGGTTCGGACATTCTAAGGTTCGGACATTCTAAGGCTCGGACATTCTAAGGTTCGGACATTCTAAAGTTCGGACATTCTAAGGTTCGGACATTCTAAGGTTCGGACATTCTGAGGTTCGGACATCCTAAAGTTCATTCGGACATTAAGGTTCGAACAATGGAAACGTGATATTTCGACGACGATAAAGCTTTGTGAGTACATGAAATACCTCCGTCGGTAAAGAAAACTGTAAGATGAAAATGGTTGTTTATCGGACGGGCACGTGCCCGTTAACCCTTTGAAGCACGGAGTATCACAGGTGATACACCTCTTTGAATTCAGAAAAATGCATTAACAACCAACCGTTGTATTTGAAACAAATGGTATGCTTCAAAGTGTTAACAAAAACCGTGCGTCTCACTAGAATTGTGAGATGCGAAAGGGCTTGGACGTGACATTTAACAAACCTCACAGAGAAAACAAACCCTACGAGTTTCAGAATCATCAAAATGATAGTTAAAAAATTAAGGGTACCTTTTTAAAAATATAAATCACACGGAAGTTTGAATGATATCCAATCGAAACGACTTCCGGTCACGTGTCCTCGAGCGCGCTAATTTGTCGTATGAATTTTTTTTTCATAATTCGAGCTGCCTGTTCGGGCACGACGAAATCGGATTTCGCTCGCTGGCTGCTGCGGCCCCGGACCGAACGAACAGAACGATGATCATTTTCATTTATGGCTCCTCGTTTTTTTTTTTTTCTCTCTTTTTTGTGTGTGTGAATGTATCCCCAGGGCAGCGGTCTTTCAGAGGCGGGGCATGGAGGAAAAGCAGCGAAACTCGTCTATGCGCACCCCTAAATGCCACCCCGCGTCGTCCCTCGGCCACGAGACTCGTCTCGGCCGCCAAGAGGTACCCTCCGTGGCACGCGTTAATTCTGACCACTTTTCAAACGTCGAGCAACCCCGTGCTCGCTGCAGGATTTTTCTATTTTTTTTTTTTTTTTTTCATTCCCCCTCGTACAGCAGCAACAGCTTTTCCTTCGTCTTCATTTTTTTTTTTTTTTTTTTTTTCTTTTTTTTTTCGGTCCATCCACCTTGACCCGTAGGAGCGTCGACACCCGATACGTATCGGACCCTCGCCCAGTCTGGCACTGTGTACACGCAGCATCCAATGTACACTAGTGAAGATATAGTGCGGCTATATACGGAGTATCCGTGGACCAGCACGAGTCGCGACTTCCGTTGCACATTTCCTCCACCGATCTCGATCGACAATGAAATTTAGGACTGCGCACCTTTATTATGCACCCGGGACACCGGAGACCTGCGCGCTGGAGAACGCGCTCCTCCATTCTCGATGCAATTTCATTTTGTCACATTTTTATCGAACACTTCCGGTGCGCGGAAGGTTCCGCGTAAAAATTTAATGTTTTGGTTTGTCGAGGAAAGAAATATTGTGCTTAAAAAAAAGTAGTCAGTTTGTAAAATGAAATATTGTGTTTAAAAAAAAATTATGTTGTTAGAAGGAAAAAAAAAAAAACCACCATCTTTTATGTTAAAAAAGATTTCGATAATGCGTTGTATTTCTGTTCCTATATTAATTATAGTTGAATTTTAAATGGTATTTATAAATAGCGAAATTTCATTAAAAAAATTAATATTCATTTAAATGGTTTAATATTTATTTTGTATTTTTTTCCACTACTGTGGAGCAACAGGAACTTGACTAAGGATATCATATGCATTGGGAGGTCCATGATGATTTAACTACCGAATCGCCCGTAAGCTTATTATCTGGAAAAGTCTTTTTTTTTTTCCTTCTTTTTTCTTCATTGTACTATTTTACTCGCTGGAGAGCCCATCGAACACGCAGCTTTTCGCAAATCACTCCCAATAGTTGTTCGAGCTCCGGCAAATCGCGTTCGAATGGAATAATAAGGCATGCACGCACGACAATGAACGTTTTTGGGGCCCATTAGGAATACGTTTTAATGCAGTACTGGCCGTGCGGTGGCACAATAGCGCGCCCGGTGATCGAGGGATGAAAAAAGGGAAGTGGGCGAATACAAAAAAATCCCTCGACGCAAGTCGAATCCGTATAAGCCGGCTGGTCATCCTGCACCGTGCCAAGAGGGACGCGCGACACTGCAGCCACAACTGCACACGAGCATTTTTTTTTTTTTTTTTTTTTTTCCCATTTTTGGGAATATCCGGAGTCACGAAAACTACGATTTTCATAGAAGAATGTGGTGAAATTTTATACATGTTTATGAAATAAACGTTAATTCTAGTTTTTTTTATCCTAAAAAGATCTTTAATTAATTTATTAGATCTTATTTTCCCTTATTTTTTATTCGATCAGATAGTGGAAAGTTCAAATACCGGAAAGTGCGCCGAAATAAATTTTTTCCCCGTTTTGAAAATATCCAAAGTCTCGGAAACTACGAGTCTCGTCGGTGGATATGACAAAGTGTTGTTCGTGTTCATGGAACTGATGTGGATTTAACATTTTTTTTCTGGATCTTGATAAGATTCTTCTTTAATTTATCGCACCTTATTCGTCCTTATTTATATTTTTATTTTTTATCAAATAGTGGAAAGTACTCTGACATCAAATGTTGTACATTTGCTTTTTTTTCGTGAAAACAGTTTCTTCTGCAAGAAAGCGAGGAAAGTAACTAAATGTATTACTATATAGATATTGAATAGGGGAGTGTACCGTATTTAAAATCATTCGGAATCTATCGATCTCCTCTGTCATTGTCAAGCTGTTCGGAAAGCCTCGAACACCTTTTTTTTCCTCGAACGCTCTTCGATCTTTCATAGCATCGACGATTGAAAAAAATTTCTACGATTCATCCACAACCGATGCTTCTGGATTAGCGACGCTCGAAGTTTATATACGACAAAAGTATCTTACAGTATTTTAATAGTATTTTTACCTCTATTATACATTTGGAACCCTAAAATGTTTTTTTTTCGTAAAAAAAAAATCGCAAGTCATATTAGCTTGTTATACGGAAAAAACGTCATTTCCGATTTGAAAATCTCATTTTTCGACCGAATGGGCCGTCGCACAGGAAATACGTCAGTTCCGGTCGATAAATGAAATTTTCAAACCGGAAGTGACGTATTTACGGTATGACGGCACTTCCGGTCGAGAAATGAAATTTTCAAACCGGAAGTGAAGTATTTTCGGTATGATGTCACTTCCGGTCGAAAAACGTGATTTTCAAACCGGAAGTGACGTATTTTCGGTATGATGTCACTTCCGGTCGAAAAATGAGATTTTCAAACCCGAAGTGACGTATTTCCGGTATGACGTCACTTCCGGTCGAGAAATGAAATTTTCAAACCGGAAGTGACGTACTTCCGGTATGACGTCACTTCCGCTCTAAAAATGAAGTTTTAAAACCGGAAGTGACGTATTTCCGGTATGAAGTCACTTCCGGTCGAAAAATAAACTTTTCAAACAGGAAGTAACGCACTTCCGGTACGACGTCACTTCTGCGTCTCTTCCCCTCCCCCGTAGGGGCGGGATAAACATACAACCAAATTCACAACTTCATAAAATATGTAACAGAATTGCGAAAAATCTATCTGTATCGAAAAGTTGACGTTATTTGTCGCCCTCTAATGTCCTCGGCTCCATTTAACGAAAGCGCTGGAACTATAATAGGTCCAAACATTTTAGAAATCTGAAGGCCGAGTATCAGCATTTAATTCAACCCTTCCGACGTTGAACCTACAACAGGTCTAAATATTTTATAAGACTGAAGGTCGAGTGTCGGTTTTAAATTCAACCCTTCCAGCCACTTGGCCTTTCAGATTATGACGTATTACGCGACGCGGTGTAAGGTCAGGGGGGTCGCCATAAGGGTTGAAACGCCTCTGATTTCGAATCCCTTTAACCACGCCTTTCGGCGCACAATGTGGCGAATCAACCTGTCGCCGCGGCACAGCATAGGGGAGTTTTTATGCCACACACCAGTTTCTATACAAACACACGCGTCATTTTTTTAGATCCGGCGATGATACGAAGGGGCATCGCGTTACCGCTCTACCCCCTTAACCTGCGGCACAATTGAGGTATCGGACCTGTTGGTAGAAGGGGAGTTTTTTTTAGCAGCGAACGAGCTCTTATATCCTCCACGCGTATTATTACTATATCCGTGCTGTTGAGCCGCTATATAGGATAGGTAACGGTGCTTACCCCCGGCAAGTTTTTTTTTTCCTGCCACTCATGCACCCGGCTCACACGTTTTTTTCTACACCTAATCGATGGGCCCAAAAAAACTTCCCCTCCTTCGATCCCCCCCCCCCCCCCCCCCCCCGATTAGCGTACAAGTGCATGTACACGGTCGAAAGACCAAACGGACCCAAGATATTTTCCTACTTCGCTTGTTTTATTTTTTATTTTACTTTACTTTATTTTTTTTGCTCAGTTCCATACTTTCTACGGAGTCCTCGCTTCGAGACGGACGAGGAATTTTCCCTCGCTTATCCTCAACCGTCTCCATCCTTTTTTTTAATCCCACGAAAGTTGAAGGAACGCCATTTTTTTTTTTCATTAAAGACTTTTTATTTGTCTTTGCTGGACTTTCTTTTCCTCGACGGCTTTAATTTTCCTTCGTTTATCCTCGACCGTCTCCATCCTTTTTTTTTAATCCCGTGAAAGTTGCAGGGACGCAATATCTTTTTTTTTTACATTAAAGACTTTTTATTTATAAGCCGACGAAGCACGCGCGAGGCTCAGGAGGATTAACAAAATCTCGCGAGCGGGCTGATTTTACAACGCGGTAAGACGGAGGCGGAACACGGTGGGGGAACAAAAAACAGGAGAGTCGTCCATTCACGAAGGCAGCGGGTCGAGAGCGGACGGTCGAAGGATGCCACGCGGGAGAAAGGGTTGAAAAAGAAGTGGCCAGGTAAGCGCGCTAATCTTCCCGGTTTTCCGGCATTATTTTTTCACCGCATCGTTTTTGTCGCGTCTACGATCCTTTACGGCCACGGCCGGACGACAATGGAATGTCTGCCAAATCTGTCGTACGCAGTATAACCCTTTCGCGCTTCTCGCACCGTTCTTTCCTTTCACCGTTTTATTGTCCGACATTAGGGACAGTAAAAAAAAAAAACTGTAAAACGGCACATCGACAGCCGTCCGGCTGGCGAGATGGTGCGTCGGGAACCCGAGTAAACGAAATTGGGTTGTTCCTTTATCTTTGGTAACCATTCATCGTAGTGTGTCCATCGAAGGCTTTGACGCAAATTTCAACACTACTGTAATCCAAGGAAATTTTATTCGTCACATTGGATTTTCCGGAATGTGGAAAATATTTAGTCGCATATTTTTTTTTTGTTCGCCCTAGCAGCGAGCACGCTATCAGCGCCCTCTACGTCCCACGCGGTACTTCCCTAACCTCAAGTTTGCGTTAAACCGAACGTTTTATCGTCCGAGATTAGGGACAGCAAAAAACCAGTAAAACGGGATATCGACAGCCGTCCGGTTAGCGAGACGGTGCGTTGGGAAACGAAGGAAACGAAATTTGGTTGTTCCTTTATCTTTGGTAAACATCCATGGTAGTATTAAGGTTACAAAAACGCGGCGATTATTGTTTACAATATGTTTGTCACGCTCGAACGCGACACTCGTCTTGACACAAAGTACCGATTTTTTATTACGAAATTAGATTTTTATTGAATACCGTAACCGATTCAGCTGTAAAAACTAAAACTCTATCGAATTAAAAACTCTTCATCGCAGCCAATGGGATTACAGCCTTGAATGTTTTATTTTATACTCATGGCCGCCTGCAAACAGGCGTGGACCGACGAATATATCGGAACAAACGAAGTACACAGTAGCGGCGTATATTTTTAGGATATATCCGTAAAAATCATTGTGGGGGAGATGAAGAAAGGGCCACGCCACCGGGAGGGTGGTTCCCAATACACCCTCGCCACGGATCCACGGTTCCCCGACGTTCGGCAGCCACCCCTTGTCAAATCAGAAATCAGCCGCCTGCGCCCGACGGTCCTACACTTATAGGAGTATGGCTGGCGCATTGGCTCTTATGCCGTATCCCAAGCGACAGATAAAAGTGTTCGGGCTGGCGAGAAGAGTACATTACCGTCGCGATGCTTTTTTTGATCGATCGTTCGTCTACCATACGCTGGCGTGACTCGAAAGAATTTACCGTTAAAATATCACGTTCACCCCCCTACCTGGAAAACAACAATTCCAGTCGTGATTTATATATTATATATTATATATTATTAACGATTGCTGAGCGTTACGATCACACTATAACTAAACTACTATTAATAAAACTATTTATTATTAATTAAAATTATTTATAAAAAAAAAGATTACTAAAACTAAAGACCAGTAAGGAGTAGAAAGACGGGTAAATGATGTAAGTTACAACGGTAATCTGTAAGTAAACAATATATTTATTGTTATCGTTATCGCTAAGGCACTTGTTACCGATATAAAAATGTACGTCACAAATGATCGCCCATGAGCATATTTAAATACTGGTATTACACAACTAATTGCTTCGCGTAATGATTCATTAAATTGTATGTATGTATGTATATTTATAATCTCGGATGTTATGTATGCGCGAGTGGCAACAGGGGGGGGGGGGGGGGGGGGGGGGAGAGCTTCGCGACAATAAGACTGCGGACGATAATTATTACGTAAAAGAAAAATACGTTTTACCTCAAATTACAATATTGATTTACGTTCGGTGTGTAGAGGGGTGAAATAAGGTACAAAATTAAACAGCACATATCGTTCGACACTCGAGACGAACGATCTAAGGCACTCGAAGGCTCCCCGAACGTGAACTATGTTCGGTTTAGACTAAAAGCAAAATACACTATTTTTTTTTTTTGTATACTTAACAAGTAACGTTAATGTATAATTAAAGCGATAAATTAAACGAATTCATTAATGCACCCGAGGAACCGACGATTTTAAATTCCGTTCGCAGAAAGGTTCGCGGTTCCCCGGAGCTTATTGCAGTAGTGGGAGCTGGCGGTTGCGTCCCCTTCACAATCTCGCAAGTAACAACATAAAATACGTGATACGTAAACCACAAACGATTCGTCGCGATAGATAAAAAAAAAAAAAAACAAAAGAGTACGGCACGCTCTCATTTCGACGGATTCAAGCAGGACTGCGTTATTACGATGGCATAACGAGCTGCTTGCCGCTGAGACGCGAGATTTATGCGGACGCAAAGAATCTTTCACACCGGCTTCACCGCAGCTTTTCCAATACATGAACGAGGAAAAGCCGGGAGAGCCTATTGCAACGTTGAATATACACAATTAACATCGTTATTTTTTTTCTCTCAATCTCCTTGCGCTACGAATGAGTCGAAGCGACGTTGCGAAGGGTCTTATCTATTGAAAAAAAGAATTAAAAAAAAGAAATATATATCTCATATTTCTAGAACGATACGAATTTCACTTCGTAATCCGAAGCGAGTCCGTATGTCGATTTAAAAAAAAATGTTAGAGACTTCGAGCCTTCGGCAATGACGCGATCTCGTCGAATGACCCAAGCGATCAACGCCACTTCACTCTTCGGCACATTTACAAAGCTGCCTCTCAATTTAACAATATCATCTTTATCGAACACGGTTTTCAGTATCGACTATATGCTACAACGTCGTTTATTATTAAATTGTAATAAAAAAAAACAATAAAGTACACTTTAACGGGCAGGCTCGTTCACTGCCGCGGGTGCTCCCGGTAAAGGGGAAAGCGCGATTTTCATTTATATCTATAAATATCATATATTCGCCTCTTAAACGAACGCATAATATAACTGTGTATATTGTGTATAGTATAAAACGTATCGGAACTTTAAAATCTAACGGGGACGTTTGTCGTTTAACCGATAATTTCGTAATTCGTAACAGTTATAGACTTTTATATATAAAAAAAATAGATATATATATGTATATATATATACATATATATATGTATATGAATATATTTACTTAATATTCACTCCACCTCTCGATGCACGTTTTCAAGAGTCGTGAACATGCCGCCCACTCATTTCATTAACGATTACCACATGTGTACATAAGACGTTTCGTTTGGACGGTTGTTGTTTCTAAAATTGAACGACGAATACAAACTTATCGTCGTTTTCGTTCGATTGCAAAAGTCAAGGCACTTTATTTAAGATTTCTTTTTCCATTTTTTTTTTTTTCTGTCTACCGTGCTTACGCTCTTCGATGGCTCATCATCTAAAACACTTTCGTTATGTTGTTTCTTTTTTTTTTCGTGATAGACAATTTGTTCGACTATAATAATTTGATTTTATACAAAATCGCGACATCGATTATCGAAAGCACGGCTCGAAATGCGCGACCCACCGAACGCATGCGACGCACCGCTCACCTCTATCAATTGCACTTTTTTTTTTTTTTTTTTTTTTTTTTCGTCAACATAGCGTTTTCGAAAAAAAAAACTTCGAATCCGAGCCGAGAAGACCCGTTCCAAGCGTGCTTTCGTCGCGCGAGATCGATTTAATCTGATACGTCATGATACCAGACTTGAGCTCTATTCAATACTAATTAATACGCGTCACCCATACGTCCACATAATTAAACAGAGTATTTTTCGCCTCTCGACACTTAACGAGAAGCAGGACGACGACATTCGTTTACGTACTTGTGAATATTATTGTCAGATGATGTATTCTATAGAGTCGCGGTACTGTTTTTTTTTTTTTTTTTTTTTTTTTTTTCTAAAAACCTTCGAGGCTTTTTTTCGTTTTTACTTCGCTCTCCGTCGACTTGATAATAAAATATAGAAAAGCTATGTACACGGCGTCGATGGGCGAATTGTTCGATTTAAAGATATTGCGTTTACGCGATAATGTCGAGCACGTTGTATCCGCGAATGAAAAATATTATACACGAGTGCTCATCGGTCTTGCTGCAAACGTCAACGTTTCTCTTCCTATTGCCGATTACATTATCTGTTATTTTTCCGGTGTTGAAATCGTTGAACGTTTCCGGTTTTTCTGAGGGCGTCTCACGCACCGGCGTGGTCGATCGAAATTTTCACCGATTCAACGAACAGTCCCGGCGTACTACAGCCACGTAAGGACGTTCTCCGGTTTGCTGGTGTTCGGATTAATGAGCGATTGCACATCGTCCAGGATATCGCTGCTAAATTCTTCGCCCAACTGAAAATGAAGAAAAATACTTTAATCCTCGGTTATTCGTGTATCTTCAACGCCGATATCAATCAAGGATACCTCACACATGCATTCCCAACCAAAAGCTTAGGTCGATCAAAATTTCAGTAGTTCGCGATATGCCAAAAATTTGATAAAAATCTGCCGTATCAATTATGTCAAGACCTTTGATTTTACACAATAATAATGCCGAAAAGTTAACAAATTATTCTAAAAATCATTTGTTAAAAAAAAAAACAGAAAACCTTTTATTTTCTCGACTTAAATGAATTCCTTGATTTTTTAGAATTCATATGAATTTTGTCAGTACTTTCCTACGTTTCAAATTTATTTTTTAGAAAATTTGAAAAATCGTTATAGAGACACGAATATAAACAAACGAACACACAAAAACGTTCGAGGCGATTGTATCAACGATTCCGTCGTTATGGCGTTAAATAAAAAAACGGAAAACTGAAAAATGTAAAATTCAGCAGATATTCATGTGGCTTCTAAAAAATCAACGAATGCATTTGAAAAGAGAAATCTCACTTTTGTCTGGGAACGCACGTGTGAAGCATCCTTAAGGCTAGCGGGGAGCGATAAATACCTGGAGGGATGGGACGAGGTCATCGGTCGAATCGATGTTGTCGCTCAGTGTCGATATGTCCGGTGTTTCCATTGGCGCTCCACCCTCTGCAAAAAATTAAATATTTATTAATTATTGCCACCGACGAACTTTATTTTACTTTATGTGATGATTCCATATATGGATTTTTTAAAACCAAAATCGACCGCTGGAATAAAAAAAAGTGCTCAGCTCACCGCTCGTAGCGTCCATGTTGTCGTCAATATTCGCGAGGAAATCCTCCGGTGTGTGGGGTAGCGAGTACGCCGAACCGAGACCCAAACCGCTGTCCGCACTTTCCTGACGCGCGTGCTGCTCGTTCATTCCCGACAAGAAAGGATCCATTGCCACGTCCGTCGTACTTTGCCGCAACATAAGTTCCTGCTGCAAGCGCGTATGCGAGAAACCATCTTCGTTAGTACACGGAATTTTTTTTTCTTACGTTTTGGCGTATTGTAAGGAGGCTCGACTGCTACGGTCGCGTTAATGCTCGCGTGAAGCATTCTTGAGTGGGTCTCTACTTAATTTTTATGCAATAATTATTTATTTATTTATTTATTTACGGGACATGCCCTTTTACATAATAAATTCAGATAACAGTATATAAATGAAATTTGGTTTGAATTAACAATTTCGTGGTTATGATCGTAACCCAGATAAAATTACCCTTTTTCATAAATAAATAAATGAACAATTATACTTTTTTCTATTTAAGCCTGCGATGCAGTTTTTTGTTCTAATGCGAGTGTATTAATATTGATTAAAAAAATCTTGAAATGCGAATTAATTTATGTTTCTCGTTGTATTGTCTTGAGTTCTTGGACGCGATTATCGCTTTAAAGACCGCTCGATAAGCTTGAGCTTCGCGCAGTCGGCGATAATACGCCAGTACTCGACGGGTTACCGATATTAATTATTTGACACCAGAAGACGACACGCATTCTGCACTGTTAAAAAAAAAATTGTAAATTTAATGTACCATTGTCATGAAAAATGCATGGACTTTTAGAGTGTAATTAAATTCAATTATTAAAAGTAAAGTGTTTCTAAAGTTTTTAATATACTTTACGTTAATTTTTCATCACAATTGTACATGAAATTTCATACGAATTTGTTTTACAGTCTGTTAAAATAGATATTGTGCGCGTAGTAGCAATGCATGTGGAAGCTATTTTATATTTCCGATCCAGCGAGAAAATGTTCACGCGTGTTCGTGGCTGAATTTGTACAAAAAATTTCTACCCGGCCCAAGACGACAAATATAGATATATAATACACAAATATACGACAAATATAGCTTTATAATTGGTAATTTAGTGTTTTTCAGTTAATGCAATACGTGCTCGTAAGGTTCTTACGAGTCTTTAACATATTTCATCCGTTCGTGTAGATTGACTTTGCATCAATTTTACGAACATCGGGTCGACATGAGGCGGGTAAATTTTTTTTTTTTATATCATAAAGAGAACCGATTCGATACGCACAAAACTTAATAAAAGAATAACGTTAATACGATTGTAACCTGTCGCATGATTTCCTGCTGCCGTTGCTTGAGACGTTCGCGCTCCATTTGCAACGACTGTAGACGCAATTTTTGTTGACAAACCTGAAGAGTCTGATTGCTCTGGATAGCACCGCCGCCCGGTTGCTGAAGCCAGTTCTGTGGAAGCATCGCGCCGGAAGTCGGGGCTCTTTGGAGATGCGTGGCTGCAAATTACGTTGTTCGGTTATTATTGTCTTATCGGAGAATGAACCCGATACCGGCGGACCCTTATCGCGGCTACCTCTTCGAGTAGTATAATCTTTTATTGCGCTACCTGAGACTATAAGCGCGTCTACACAAGAGTTCATGTACTGCACAGTGGCTTCGTGTCCATCATTGTCAAATTTATACGCATCTGTCTATGTATAAATATGTTTTTTAACTACAGCTCGAACTTAAATTAAATTTGACTACAATTTTAATTCAATTAATTTTATTTTATTTAAGAACAATTTAAGTTAAAATATATAATAAAATTTTTTATATTGTAATAAAATTTTTCTAAGACATCCACGTAAGATCCCGCTTTCCGTTTCTGTGAAGTGTGCGCAGAAAGGCACCTTTTCGCATCGCGTGCGAGAAAAAAAACTGCGCATGCGTACAAATGCGACATGGTATTTTCTCTTTCTTCTCGCACTAGTGCGAGAAAGTGCCTTTCTGCGCACACTTCCCAAAAACGAAAAGCGTGATTTTCGTGAATTTATTAGAAAAAATTATGTGAAAGACAGGGGTGTGGAAAGGCTCGTGTTTCATTTTAACACGCGTCAAGAACTCCCTTGCCATACAAATAACTATTGTAAAATTGTAATAAAATTTATTAAATTGAAATAAAATTTGTTAAATCGTAATAAAGTTTATTAAATCGCAATAAAATTTTTTAAATAGTGACAAAATTAACAATGAACTGTTATCAGCTGCACGTAACATTGGACGAAGTAACACAGCGCGGTATAAAAAAAAAACATCCTGACCTAGCAATCTTGGCGAGCCCCCCGACAGATTTTACCGACGCCGCTCACGCTCGGTAAAAAAACTCGGCAAATCTTACCCCCCAAACGTTGCCCAACAAATAAAAGCAACCCGTCCAAATAATGTCAACCGCGCAGTACTTTCCCCATAAAAAAAAAAAAAAAAATGCACATAGCTGTGAACACAGTGCAGCGAGACTTACGGATTCTAGGATCGAACCAAGAGGTCGTGCGAGTCTGATGATTGATGAAATAAATTTCGCCCTCTGGTGTGCGTGCCTGTTCCCATCCGTCGGGCAGCGGTCCGAGGGTGCTCGGCGCTCCGGTCGAGCTCTTTCCGCTCTCGACGGCCGCCGCGACCGCCGCGACGCTCGCAGCGGCCGCGGTTTTTCTCGGATCCTCCCATGTCGTCGATCTGGTCAAGTGACTGAAACAAAAAACGGTACGAATGTTAAAGTGGAGTGTTAGCGCGTCACGGGAGCCCCCTCGAACGCCTCCGTGACGCCTCGGTTCTCTCCCCACGCAAAAGTTAACTCCGTCGAGTAGGACGCGTGTATACGCGATCGCGTTATCCCGATATAGTATAGAGTACGCCGAAAATAGTTCCATTCAAAACGTCGGGCGATAGCGAACGCGCCGCGAGAAGGAGGATGAGACGCCTACTCATCCCTCGAGGCTCGGAACACCGAATACTATATTTTCCACCGCTGTACAGTGTCGTGGAGGGACAAAGCTCGCTCCCCGAACGGGAGGGACGCTCGAAGTAGCGAGAATATATTCGTGCCGTTGGTTTCGCTCTGATAGCGCATAGGATTAGAAGTGTGCTCTTAATAACTACCGGGAGATAAGTCGTTTTGGACCGCTGCGTGGATCGGTGCGTCAGCAACGGCATCGGCACGGGTTACCGTCGTCTACTGCTGCGGCAACGGGCACGGCCGGCCAGTTACGATGATGTCACGGTTTTTCGTCCGCGCGGCGTGCGTTCGACCGCCATCGAACGTTACAGTTGGACCGCGCTCATCCGACCTTCGATTATACGAGCCTCCGCGTTGCCCGAAGCACCCAACTCATCCGAGCCCTCTTTATCCGAAAACTTTGTTATCCTTTGTCCGAAAACTCGGATAAAACGGACAACTGCTACATTGTTGCGTACGCGCTTAGACATGCACGTGTTTGCTGCTTCTTTATATTGCGAGCTGTAAATACATCAGTTTTGATTCTAGAGTCAACGGTAGAACATCGTGATGTTTCAAAAAAGGAAGACGTCATAAATTAACTAATAAAGTTAATGTTTATATCAAGCGGTGGGTTATTTTTTATTTTTTATATATAATAGTAGTAAAGTTTGAGTTGGGTTTATGTTATCCGTGTTATCGGAGTTTTCGCTTATCCGACGCACCTCGGATAAACGGGCTTCTACTGTACTCCTTTCTCCTCCTCCCCCTCCCACCGAGCGTTAATCCAAAATCCATCCTGGCAAAACGGATATTCTTGCTATATCTCAGAGGTCGAGCGTGCTGCGAGTGAGGTTGGACTCCGGTTGGGACTTGGGAGCACATTAATTAGGCAAAGTTTTTTTTTTGTTAATTTATTTATTTGTTTATTTTATTGATGGGACGAACCCTTTTACATTTAGAATGCTTACCGTTCGGATAACAATACTGATATGAACCAATATATAGCAGGTGTAACATAACATCGTAATACATGAACCCTTTCTAAGTCCTACCTCTATCCCCACTCTCAGGCGCTACCGTAGCAACGCGTGGCCCTCACACCGCGTTCGTTAGTCCCGTTACGGTACGGTTTGGGACGGTGTGACTTATAAACGGTTAAATTTAGCATTTTTTTATTTATAAACTTTTTGTTGCGTAGTGGCAACATGACAAGGTATTATGAATAATGATTATTATTATTACTGTTATAAATTATTCCATTCCTTGTCATGTTCGCGCAACAAAAATTTTATTAAAAAAAATTATATATTACGATGTTATTATGTTTACAGATGCTATATTTTGGTTCATATTTGTACTGTCATCTGAACTGTAAAAATTGTAAATGTAAAAGGGCTTGTCCTATAAATGAGTAATTATATTAATATTTGTGATTATTTTGATGGCCCCGCGTGGTCTCAAAGTACCACGTCAGAACACTCGTCCTAGGGACTTCGCGTATATTCTATAAGCAACAGTGTCGCTCAAATACCGCCAGGAACTCTGCCATCTCGCGAATGACCAGACTTGGTGATGAATTCGCAGCAAAGCTTTACTCTCCGAAAATTCATCCTTTGAGGCCTTTAAAGAGATGACCAATACAGAAGTATTGAAATATGAGTAAGCTGTGGTAGTGAATAGCAAATAGGAGAGAAAAGAAAAGCCAACGCTGGTCTTATGTTACTCATTAAATAGTTATGTCATATAATGTCATATCATTAAACGTTACACGAATCGGGTATGTACTAATTGTTAATTGTTTATTGTTAATTTCAACTGTTTGAATATGTAAACTTTCGGGAGTTCTATTACACTTATCTTAGTTTATTACTTATTGTTATATAATTTATTATTCCGAGCTCTAAATAAGGATTTAATGTAAGCCGGTTGTAAAAGAAATCCGTAAAAATAAATAAGTTCAAAACAATTTTTTTTATATTAAAAAATATTAAATTTGATATGTTGCGATTTCAATTGTGCAAAGTATTGTATCCGTGGTGGGTCGTATCAGCGCGGCGCAAAGACGGTACGGGATTCGCTTCTATCTCAATCCGAACAGTTAGTCAATTCGCAATCCAAGGCGTCAGGCCGTCGTGGGGTTCTTCACGCGAGCACAGTCCGCCGGCTGGCGGTGTACTCGTAGTCTACGGAACATCGATGCTTCCACAACCGACAAAAATAGCGACTACCCACACGGTACACATTTCTAAAAGATTTCTTTTAAAAGCGATATTCTCAACTTGACATATTTTTTTAATAGCAGTCGCCGCAGATCGTTTTCAGTGGACATCGAGACTCACTTACTTTCGGAGATAATACGCACGGATTTAAACCTCTCTTCGGAGGTAGTCGAGGACCACCGTAACCACAAAGCCCAACATAAGCCGAGGTACTGGTCGGAGGGTCCCCGACTCGCACCTTCAGACTCGGGCCCGTCTCACCGGAACTCACTGGCGGCGCCCTCTGTCGGACGTTCCGCGAAGCTTCCAGTCGCTACGAGCTTCGTCGTTTCGCTCCTAATAAAATTCTCCCATCGAACTCTTGCACCTCGACGCCGAGATTTCATAAAAATCTAACGACCCAGCCACCTGCCGACTCGCAATAAACAGACGGATCAACCGAGATGCACGAGGGAAAATAATTCTCAATTAATCCCGAGAGTACAGCCTCGCAAAAAAAAAAAATCCGACAACCCAAACGCACCGCCCGTCGCCATTGCAGTATGGCATACTCCCGAAAATAATAAAGCGTATACATCTAGAGATAGCTTTCGAAAGCCAACAGGCAACAACAACACGAGTTCACAAGAGAAGAAGAAGGAGGAAGAGGAGGAGGAAGAAGAAGGTGCATTGGCATCAGACAGGGCGGCCGTCGAGCGTCAAAAGCGAGTAGAGTAGCCGCGTGGCCGGATCGTCTCGGGCGAGACGGCCAGCCGGACGTCGACGCCGCGGCGCTTGCAGCTCTCTCCGGGGTCTCGCTTCTCGGTGGATAGAGACGGATAGAAAAAGGACAGAAACGCTCGGCGAAACGGAGAGAGAGAGGGGAAAAACTCGAAGCCGCGGAGCAGCCCAGAAGCTCACGTCGATCTGGCAGAGTTCCAAGTCACGATGCCGTGGCCCTCAGAGTAGCCAAGTAAATACAGAAGTCGAGGGACGAAAGGAAAGAGGAAGCAACGACGAAGGCGAGATTTCGCTACGGCTCTGCGAACGCGGCGAGTCAGCATCCGCATCAGCATCACTGGCAACGGCAAAAGCGGCGCAAGCGGGCAGGCAGCACCGTGAGCCGAGGAGCCTGGCAAGCGAGGGCGCAACACCGCTGCTGTACGAGACTACGATGTATTTTTACTCCGGACATCACGGCGCCGGACAACTCGTAAATAGACACTCGCGTGCGCGCCTCCTTTTCCTCCTCCTCTTCGGCTTCGACTCACTCGCACTTTCCTATGGTTTGCTCATCTGCTCGGATCTCAACTTCGTCTCGCGACCCTACGACGGTCGAACTCTCGAATCGTTGCTGCCCGGCGAGACGACGACAACGTGTTTCTCTAGTGCTGCCTTCTATACGGCTGCTTTAATGCTCTCTCGGCGGCGGCCGACTTTAGCGAGTCCTCGGACACTCGCGGATTATAACTCGAGGTCACGAATAAACGATTGATTTATTTTTTTTTCTTTCAATTTTATGTGTACTATATCGTAGACTGCCCTTGCAGGAATTCGAATGGAAAATGAGAGCCGTTCGGCTCGTAAGTTCATCGAATGTGCACACGTAGGAGAATCCTCGGGCGATGCGAAGCATCCTTCGGTCTGGCGCGCTCGGTCGGTAACGAATCTACTTACCGACATTCTTCGATACTTTGCTTACGTTTTGGATGAAGTATGATAATAATTATTAGGATTTTGTAAGAAATATATATTAAAGCGTGAGAAGCTTATTTGCTTTTTTCGTAACATTGACTGTCTCGGAGAATATGGGAAAGGAGGTTTGGTACCGACTGCGGTAACTCACATGCACTTGGTGCAGTGAGTTGGAAAAGTTTTGCCACATATTTCGGCAACCTTGGCTATCAGAGACGGGGCCTTTTCTTCGGGTGAGGAAGCGGCAATATATCGGCTACTTTAGAGTGGTCTAGACTATACTCTACGATCGGAAAGTGGAAAAGTCCATCAGGCCTTATCAGCTGGGCGCGATACCACTCTGGATTTATTGCCGCTCGGGTTTCACGAAAATTTACACGCTTACCTGTACCCTAGCAATCTTTGTTCCGTTTTCAGTAAAAACAAAAGAAAGGATATCGCTCGGTACCCATTCAACTTCCGCGTTATTATTATTATTATATTATTTTGTATTTTGCTCGTTTGCTTATTTTCCTATTTGTATTCGATTTTTTATGCGGTTTATTTTTCAGTTTATTTCATTATCATTATTTAGTTTTTGAGGTTTTTGGCTTATTTGCTTTATTATTATTGATATGCGGTTTAGGTTTAGCGCATTAGTTGTAGTGTGTTATATATTTTTTTAAATCCGGTATTCATTCGGTTTGTTGTTGGTTTGGGTGATGTGCCTGGACGACCCCAGGTCTTAATGTACAATAAATGCACATCTATCTATTTTTATTCTATTCCATTATATTCTATTTTTGTGCACTACAAATGAATGTTTACATAATCGAATAAAACATTTATGCTATTAATTACAACATTTACTTATTTCAATAAAATATTTGTTCAATTAAAATAAATGTGTATTTAATTCGATAAAATATTTATTTTGGAACAACGGTCGAATAAATGTTCTGTTATTGACGTTGTATGACACATTCGTTAATCGTCAATCGAACTTCGATGTCTCAACGTGGCCCTGACGATATTTCGAAGAGATCGAAGATACTCGTGTTGCCGGAGAAGAGATTATCGCGATGTCGTTGTCGCGATGACTCTATCGCCTATAATCCGGTCGACCATGAAGACGCGTCGCTTTCTGTTCGGTGAATTTCATTATTTATTTTATTTTTCTCATTTTTATATTTAACTTCCTCGTAATGGGTTCCGTTCACGTGATCCCACCGAGCGCATTGCGTACGCCAGGATCGAGTCGATTCTCCGGACTTATTGTATTTACCGGCTACAGAGTCTATCCCAGCAATTTGCAATTCGACCCTGGAATGGCAGCGTCGCTTTCTGTTCAGTGACATTTATTTTATATATTATTTATTCTCCCTTTTTTATATTGTATTCTTTTCTCATTTTTATATCGCACTTTTTATTGTTTTTATATTGCATTATTTTCTTTCACAAAAATGAATATATATATATATATATATATATATATATATATATATATATATATATATATATTCATTTTTGTATTTAACTTCTTCGAATGGATTCCGTTCATGTGAGCCTACCGAGCGCGTTGCGTACGCCAGGATCGAGATAGATGCAGTTGATTCTCCGGACTTTTTGTATTTACCGAACACAGTGCATCGCGGCAGTCTGCAATTCGACCCTGGAATAGCGGCAACTCGAGCACACTCATTATATATCCTACGAGTGACGCCACTTCCATCGGCACTTTCACCGGAACGTCCTTCGAAAATCTGAATTAAGGGTTGAATTAGGTTGCTCGTCAAGGCCAGTAGTTTTTGTCATTTTCGCTCGAGTGGTTGCAGCTGTATCGGCTTACCGGACAGTCGTCTTTTCGAGCAAATTAGTGACCGCTGCTAAGTGACATGCACACTAATTTCACGAAGTTCGAAACATCAGCTGTGCGAGAGAAAATACGCGATTTCTTAATTAGGGCACGCAAAGACGCCGCGCAGCCGAGGTCATTAAGATCTAAATCTTCGTGCCATTTAGCCGTAGTGAATTCAACGAGGATCGCAAGCCGACACATATTATCAATATTTGCCAGTTTACGTATATATATAATTTTTCTTTTTATATATATATTATTTTATTGAGTATATATTTTTTATTTTATTTATTTTTTTACAAAATTCAAAAACTTTTATTTAGTTTCCAATGACAGAATATCGACTGAAAGATGAATTGAAAACTTTAAAAAATGGTCGCTTGTCACTAATACAGTACGTAAAATTTAAGTCGGCTCTGTTTCCAAGATAGTCTGCGTATGTTCATCGCATACGTTTCGACACTGATTTTTTTTTGTTTGTGTTTTTGTTTTTTTTTTTTTTTTGTTTATGGAAGATTTAGCTGGAGTCCGCCTCGACCCGACGAGTATACGTACCCTGGATAGGATTCAATTATTTTAACGACCGGGGTACGTGTTTACGAGCGGACTGGCTTCTGAACGACCTCCAAAAGCTCGAAATCCGCTGGCATCGGTCAATTGGTTAGATCGAGAGATCCGCGAAGTACGAGACGATATGGAAAAAGAAAATAGAATTGAGGAAAGTCCTGACTTTTCTGTTAAAACTATACTAAAATCGTCCAATACACATATAAAAAACATTCGAAAAAATATATAAGTTACTCTATTCAATTTAGTAAAAGACGAATATTAATTTACCAAATTATATACATAAAATGTCCAATACGTTTCGTATAAAAAAAAAAATTCTATATAAATAAAAAAAGCTCCACTTCGCAATATGGAAAACACTCTGAATATTGAATTACTGTTTATTCAGGTCTTTTTATTTCTATTTGCCTTTTTGTTTTTCCCCTGGCACCGTTTTAGGTGCCGAAGAAACTATACTTATGTGTTGATAGTCGGCGATCAACTATAGTAGAAAAAAAAACCGAAAATGAATATTTCAAGTCATTGTACTTAAAATGCCCAATACGTTGCGTATAAAAAAGAAGTTCTGTATAGATAACAAAAATTCGCCACATTAAATTCTCGCAATATGGAAAACACTAGCAATATAGAAGTACACCGCTTCTTCAGGTTTTTTAAATTTCTAATTTGCTTTTTTCTTTTCCCCTCGGGAACGATTACGTGCCAGGGGGAAAACAAAAAGGCAAATTAGAAATTAAAAAAAAAAAGACGGAAGAAACAGTACTTCTATATTGGTAGTCGGCAAAACGTTGAGTTTCGTAAACATGCTAGCTCTCTCGCGTAGGAGCCCGTCCCGCGAGTTCGGGCGTAAGCGCCCGCTCGTTTGTTCGCTAGCTCTCGCATGCTGCAACAAACCAGGAGTACTATAATAGTTTATCCGAATCGTGCAGCGTGGGCTTGTCGTCGTAGTCGGTGAGTCAAACCGACACGCAACTTCCTTCCTTCCATTCCCGTTTGACTTCCGGTGTACCGTAACTGTTCAAGGGATAGAAAGGGAGAGAGAGAGGGATTCATCAAAGCTGCGTGCGCAGAATTGGCGGATACGAATTATGTATCCATTATATATAATCGAGATTCGACGCAATTAAAATTACACGCTGTTTGCTTCTGCGAGGTGGTTACCGTGAGCTCGCCACGTAAATTAAGAAAAATATCAATCCTGCATCGAGGCTACATCATTATTTGCAACAATAACGATAGTCAAGAAGCGCTCATCATTAATAACAAAAATATGCATTTTGTAGCAAGACTGTCGTTATTTGCAATGTTAATTACATTTAAAAAATCCTCGTAAATAATAACAGAAATACCAATTTGATAATAACAAAATACCAATACCAAAAATTAAATTTTCACATACATTTTACAGCGTTAACTCAATTATACTATTATATAACTAAAAAAAAACTAAAGAAACAGTACTTTTATATTGCTGGTGTTATTTTGCTGGTCTTCCATATTGTACTAATTTGAAGTGGAGCGTTTTTTTAATCTATATAGAACTTAATTTCATATATTAATTTTCGTCTTTTAATAAATTTGATGAAATAATTTTTTTTTTTTTGTCAAATGCTTTTTATATGTTTATTGTGTACTATAATACGACTTCAATATAGTTAAAGCAAATTGGACATTAAAAGAAAACTAAAGAAACAGTACTTTTACATTGCTGGTGTATTCCACATTGTGATAATTTGACGTGGAGCGTTTTTTACACCTACATAGAACTTCTTTCTCATATGGAATGCATTGGGCATTCAAAGTATATAATTTGTGTAAAAATATTTGCGTTTCGTGGTTAAATACGTCAAAACATTGTCAGCTTTGCCGGTGATGAATTCGTTTTGAACCATCGAATTCCTACGAGTTTGTGCGTAGTATAATATCCCGGAGAGCTCGATGAGTGTACGAATGCCTTTGCGGGACCACATGTGAGCATCTCGATGCTCTCGCACGGGCCCCTCCAAGGCCGGTGGATTGGGAGGGAGTTATCCTAACGCAGGTGTATTCTCTTTTATCGTCTCGGCTTTGAATAATAAAACCATCTGGAAGCTACGCGAGGAATCAACAGAGTTGATATACGTCGATTCGTCAGACAAGTTTTCGTTCGTCGAGCGTCGTATCGCATAGAGGACACACTCGCGCCACTGTGGAAAATATTATCCACGTCGGTTTTGCCATCGCGCGATTAAGTAATCGTACCTTGACGATTTGGTATGCAAAAACCCAACGAAATCGTGTAAAATTATTGAAACAATTTGAATCCAGCGATTAATTTTTTTCGACGATTTCTTTCATTTATTTTGAGATGTTTGAAGATATCCGAGGAATAACATTATCGTTCTGGGAGCGGTCAGGTGCGAGGCCCCGTTGTGGGGAAGTTGTGTAAGTATCGCACGCGCGCTTCGTGCTCAATCTATCTTGCCACACATTTCGGATAATAGCCGACCTCGGGGATACACTCGGGACGTTATCGTGACGTTTTTTTTTTTTTACAATCGGTCTCCGTGACAGTACGACAAATAACGGAGGCTCGTGCGGTGCCTGAGACCGATAGCCGAGATAGGGCGACGACGGAACGGCGCATGCGCAATAACCCGAACTATCGGTTTACCTATACGGCGAATTGTGTGCTACGTCCACGTGCAAGATCTACCGTTGCCAGTGACACGCGGTCGAACGGAAACGAATGGCCAATGAGTGACATCGAGCGGCTCTGCTCGACTGTGACCTTGAGCTCTCCTCGTAAATTACCAGAAATATCAATTTTGTGTCGAGACTATAGTTATTCGCATAATAATGATATTTTTAAAATTTCCATAAATAATCACAGAAATATCGATTCTGTTCCAAGCCTATGGTTATTTGCAATGATAACGCTATTTAAAGAATCCTCGTAATTAACATTAGAAATATCAATTCTACACCAGGGCTATCGTCATTGCTTCCTCATAGAGGAGGCTTTGTTCTGATGAGGAAAAAGATCGAGTTTTTAATTTCAAAAAACTTGTTCAGAATGTTCCAAAACATCGAAAAATCACATTTAGAAAAAATGTTCGCATGTTTCCTATACGACTGGTGACACATCCGCTTGCAAAATCACCGTTGCCAATGACACACAGGCGGATGGTAACAAATGGTCAATGAGTAACATCGAGCGGCTCAGCTCGACTATCGATTGCCCCATGATTTTAGACATGCCGGCTCATCGCTTCTTACAAAAATGTCCAATTGAGAAAATCCACAAGGACTTGCGGTGAAAATAAAGACATCATTTTTTGCAACACCTTACAAGAGAGCAAACTGGTTGCGTCTTCGACCTTTGCCACTTTCAACGTCGACATTGATTAACGCGAATATTATTAATCGATCCGTGTGATAAATCGATTAAATGAAAGTGTCTTTGCTTAGCATAAAAAAATCAACTATTTTTTAATTTCCATCTACAATTCTCTGTACTTCATTGGCCCAATTTAAAATATAAAAAAAAAACTTTCACAATAAAATTTAACTATTGATGCAAATTATATAAGTTTAAAACTTCCTTTCTGTAAATATTTATAATAATAATAATAATATTTTGCGACTAAAGTTCTGCATGCCCCGAAAAACGTATTTAAACGTTCCAGCACATTTACCGCGTAAACGGCAACACTTAGATGACTGTCCGGCACTGCAGATCTATTTCCTACTACCCTGTGCCTAAACGGTTCGACGGGACCTGTGATTATCTCGTTCGATTTAGCGATAGGCGCAGCCGTTTTTCTCGGAAGTTCGGGACGGCGCTGTGCAGCCTCGAACGTATCGGTTGGCCCAGACCGTGAGACGGACGGGAACAAAACGTCGAGGAAAGCTTCGAGTAAAAAATTCAACCGTCAAATTTTATTCGAAGCTTACCACGACGTTTTGTTGTACAGCTTTAGCTCTACGCAACCTTAAAAAAAAGTGTTCAAATGTTTCAGCACATTTGTCGCGAAAAGGGCAGCACTTGCATTATGAGCCAACTATTCGACAACGGTTGGACGGGACGTGCGAGATTTCGTTCGATTTAGCGGTGGACGCGGCCGTTTTTCTCGGAAGTTCGGGGCGGCGCTGTGCAGGCTCGAACGTGTCGGTTGCCCGAGACCGTGAGACGGATGGGAACAAAGGGCCGAGGAAAGCTTCAAATCAAATTTATTACACTCGGTGTGAAAATTGCTGTTTTACGCACGCTTCGCGTGTGCAACATTCTCATTTTCTCACACCTTGGGAAGTAAAATTTTGTACTACACTGGTACGATAAAACTTTTTCTGAACTCGTGTGATTGCAGCACTCGTCAGAAAAAGTTTTATCGCTCTAGTATCGTAAATTATTGTTAACCATTTGATATTTTATTTTCCTAACGCATGTACGTGAAATTTCCCTCTCCGTTCCTGTGAATTGAGCGCAGAAAGGCACTTTTTCGCATCGCGTGCGAGAAAAATATTGCGCATGCGTACAAACTCAATATGGTATTTTTTTCGCAATAGTGCGAGAAAGTGGCTTTCGGTGCACAGTTCCCAAAAACGAAAAGTGGGATTGTCGTTAATTTATTAGGAACAATTATGTGAATGGCACGGGCGTAGACAAGAGTCCCAATTTGTGCGGCATTTTCACATTCATCAAGTTCCTTGCCATACAAATAACTATTGAAGCATTCCTCGACGTTTTGTTGTAGACCTTCAGCTCTACATAATCTTAAAAACGTGTTTAAATCTTTCGGCACATTTGTCGCGAAAACGGCAAATCTTACATAACGAGCGGACTATCCGGCAATGCAGATTTATTTCCTAAGCTGTACATAAACGATTCGACAGGACCTGTGAGATCTCGTTCAATTCAGCGATACGCACAGCTGTTTGGTTCGAAAGTTCGAGATGGCGCTGTGCATGCTCGAACGTGTCGGATGCCCGAGACGGTGAAACGAATGAAAAAAAAAACGCTAAATAAAGGGCTTCGAATAAAATGTCACTATTCGATACTTTGCAAATGGGATTATTATTTTGTAACGGCTTTTAGCCGCCGTGACAAATCCATAACCCATTTTCCCATTTGCGAAATATCCAACATTAAATTTTGTTTAAGGTGAAGTGAAACACGTTCTCAGTCGCTCTGTCCCGCCCTGCAGTAAGACCGATGCTATTACCTCTCTCACACTCCTAGTTCCGTCACGTTCGGCGTTTTGTTGTAGAGCTTCAGTTCTACATAACCCTAAAAATTGTATTCCAATGCTTCAGCACATTTGTCACGAAAACGACAAGACTCACATGACGAGCGGACCGCTCGGCGCTGCAGATCTATTTCCTACTCTGTGCCTCAACGGCTCGACGCGACCTGTGTTTTTCTCAAAAGTTCGACGCTATGCTCGAACGTGTCGGCGGCCCGAGACCGTGAATCGGATGGGAACAAAAGGCAGAGGAAAAAGCTTCAAATAAAATTCAACTAATGCGGCGTTCAGCCGGCGTGACAAAATTATAAAACCCTTTGCAAATTATCCGACAGTTTAATTTTACTTGAAGCTTTCCTCGTCGTTTTTTTTTTTTGCGGAGTTTCAGCTTCACATAACCCTAAAAACATTGACTAATAACCACACATGCCGTATGTGAATTATAGATGTTTGAATTTTTCCCGTTCGATTCGCACGTACAGTCATACACACACGCAGTAAAATACGTTGCTTGTCCACAATCCATCAACGTTTCTTGTCCACAAATGTCCACAATTCTTTTCATGTCAATTAAAAAAAAAATCTTGTCTATTTTACAAAAACGTCTGTTAGTTTTACGAATATTTTTTCATTAAATCAACAACAAAATTATTGTGGACGTTTGTGATAAGAAAACTTTGTGAAATGTACAAATATTTTTTACTATCCATACACACATACATCCGAACGCACATTCATCCGAAAATGTTTTCTAAACGTGACTTTTCGATGTTTTGGAACATTCTCAAGAAGTTTTCACTAAAACCTCGAATTTTTTTGTTATGCAAACAAAGCTTCATCTATGAGGGAGCAAAAACGTGTTCGAGCGTTTCGGCACACTTGTCGCGAAAACGACGGCACTCGCGTGTCGAGCGGACTTGTCCGGGCGCTGCAGATCAATTTCCTACTCCCCGCCTAAACGGACCCGCGAGATCTCGTTCGATTCGGCGATAGGCGCAGCCGTTTTTCTCGGAAGTTCGAGGTGGCGCTATGCACGCTCGAACGTGTCGGATGGCCGCGACCGTGAGACGGATGGGAACAAAACGCCGAGTAAAAAGCTTCATGGTAGCATAATAATCGGGGCTTCCTGGGAATGGAGAAACACGAAATTCTAAGACGCGAGAGATGCGTTGCCTGTGGGGGAGAAGACCGGAGAGATCCTCCCTCGGTCTCTCACGCCGGCAGCCAACCGGCTCAGGTATACACGGAGGAAGACCTTGCCTGGAAGGAACTCTACTCTCCTCGCAGGTGAACCAGGGACGGACCAATTCGGAGGAGCGGGACGAGCGTGCGCACCGTAGGATTCAAGACTCGTGAGAGGATCGAAGAAAAAAAAATAGTGGGAACATTCGACACGGCTCATGAGAATACTCTCTTTTTTTCCCATTATTTGCCAAGAGGTTTAGCGCTGACCTTGAGTAGAGTGGGAAAAAATAAATAAAAATAAAAATTCAATGATCAATTTCCAGGTAAGAAGCGTGAGAGAGGAACCGTAAAATAGTTCCGGGAATTATTATACGAGGCTGAATGAAGTTCGGCGTCCCGGCTAGTCTGGTACCCCTTGCTGGACCATCACTGAGAGACCGGCAGGACTGGGATGACACACACACGGCCCGGAGTGAAGCGGAGGATATAACTGGAACTCCTCGAAATTCCGAGAAGCCGTGACTACCCCGATGTATAATATCGCTACCGGCGATTCGTTTTTCGTCCGATTTTTTTTTTTTAATTCTTTTTTATTTTAAATTTTATTCCAAGCTCACTCGATGAGTCGTTCAACGCGGGACGAGATTGGAGGTAGATTCGTGATCATCATCTCCGAGGAATCCGGTTAGTCTGAGTACAGCCGAAAAGAAATTGGGAGTTGGGAGAACTAATAGTTGGTTGGGAAAAATTATTTTTTAAGATTTTTTTTTATACTGTCTGTAATTTTTGTTTGTTCGTTTGTTCAGGTTTGAATAAAGAAACCTTTCCTTTTATTTTCCGTGTCATTAACAATTTTGGTTTGTAGTTTTGGTTGTAAAACTTGAGCTGGATGGTGCGATCGGAAAATTGACAAATAAAAAACGGTGGACGTTTTTTATTCGACAATGAGTTGTTGTAAAAAATACAGTTTATTAAAACTATGTACAGTTGATACACGAGTGTCGATTCCGGGTAATTAATGAGTCACGCCCATTTAACTAATATTATGTCGCCATTCCAGAATGGTCTGTGATATTTTTAATTAACAACATTTTTCTATAAAAAAAATATGCAAACTATAATTTTTTGTTTTAATTTAGAAAATAATTATATCAAGAGTTATATAGAATTATATTGGAAATTATAAGAATTAAAAAAAAAACTATATTACGGCAAAAGCGTCCACGAGTGGATGATCGGTAGCCGAACCGGTGGGTCCACTTCCGGTGTTATTTTGCGATATCGCCCGATGCACATTGTATCACGTTACATCAGATAAATCGTATCGAAAATCCCGCGACACCGACGACACCGACGAAAGGAAAGGTGTAGGCATAAAAACGTATCAATGTCCGAGGCAGGGTGGAAGAGAATTGTGCGTGATATTTTTGATTCACAAAATGTTTTCATTTTCTGAATTCAAACTGTATAATTCTTTTTCGAATAAGAAAAAAAATAATTACATCAAGAATTACATAGAATAATAATTCTTGCTTGAATTCAAAAAGAAATTATATCATAGCGAAAGCGTCCACAAGTCTAAGTTTAGGCGTGAAAACGTATCACTGTCCGGGGAGGAAGATTGAAAATAGTTGTCCGTGATATTTTGAATTCACCAAACTTTTATCTTTTTCAAATTAAAACTTCTTTATGTAATTCTTTTTTTTTAATTAAAAAAGTAATAACATAAAAAATTATATGGAATAATAATTCTTTTTTTAATTCAAAGGAAAGTAATTATATCATGACGAAACCATCCACGAGTGAACTGCCGCGGGTAGCCGAAAAGCCGGTAACATCCACTTCCGGTATTTTTCCTTATATCGCTCGATCAATATTGTATCACGTTACCTCGGATAATTTGTATCGAAAATCCAGCGACACGGACGCCACCGACGAAAGGAAAGGTGTAGGCGTGAAAACGTATCAGTGTCGGGGGGGGCCGGAGGGGGGGGGGGGGGGGGGGGGATGTGGAGGAAGTTGGAAGAAGCGTGGAAGACTCTCGTGAGTCTCGAATAACTCGCTAATCTTCCCCGGGGTCACGCAGAGGCGGCAGGTGGGTGGCAGTGGCCGCGCCGGGGTGGTTGAACGTCGTACTCGGCCAACTCCTCGGAGTTTCCCACGACAGGTGACACGTGGGAATACCGGCACGGCGCCGCAGGTGGATCGCCGCTGGGAGACGGCTCGGCCGATGGCGAAGGAGGGGCCGGGGGGGGGGGGGGGGGGGGGGCGCTGAAGAGCGTCGGAGGTCTCGAGAAAGAGAGAAGCACGGCGAACGAGGATAAAGCCGGCGAAGGTGTAAGCGAAGGAAAGACCCTAGAAGAGCCAGGCGAGCGTACAGGTGGAAGGGGAGAGCCCGTAGCAGGCCGACCACAACGAAGAAGTTCTACCGCTCGCTCCGAGCGTTCCGTGTTTTAAAATGGTGTCCCCGAGGACGCTGCGCTATTTAACGCCGGCGCGGGACGATTTGTTTTCAGCGGTGTGTATCAAAACCGAAATAAATCGGGCACTCGTTTCGACGAATAAATCGTCGCGAACACGCCAGCGAGTTGACTATTTATTCGACTACTTTGCGGCTGTACGGTCAAGTAGGTAAAGCTGCTTGTCCACGAACTTCCACAATTGTTTTCTTTTAAGGGGGTTTTCGCTTTACGAGGCCTAAAAAGCGTTTTTCGGGCATTTTTTTAGGAGGGAGAAAACAAGTGAGACCAGTAAATTTAGAGGTATGTTTCAATGTATATTTGAACGGTACGAAAAAATTTGTTTTAACACAAAACGAAAAAGTACTGCACAGTTATTGGCACCCCGGATAGTTTTATGGTTATTATTTTTCTAAATTAGTGGGAGTGATTACAAAAAAAAAAATTAACGACCTACAGACTTAAACCAAAGCTCTTTTTTTTAGTAGTACATTCTCTTCGATGTGAACCTAAAACATTGTTAAAAAAGTCTTTCAGTCAAGAATTACTGCATCTTTCCCGCCAATTGAAATCTACAGTGCAGTAAATCGGCTAATGACTATGCAGTCAGTTTTTGTTTTGTGTTAAAACAAATTTTTTCGTACAGTTCAAATATACATTAAAAGATACCTCTAAATTTACTGGTCTCACTTCTTTTTTTCTCTCTAAAAAAAAAATTCCTGAAAAAACGCTTTTTTCGGCGTTGTAAAACAGGAACCCATTCTAATTCTTCTTGTTAATTTTACAAAAAAGAAATCTTTGTCCATTTCACAAAAATTGTAATTGCATAAATATTATTTCGTAAAATTGTACAAATATTATCTTGTAAAATCAAACAAGAAGGTAATTGTCGACCTTTCCGGATAAGAAAGCTTCAGGCCAAATCTTTTATTCCTGCTTACGAGTAACACCGAACGGCGTACCGCTTTCGGATCTCGTCGGATTCGATCCCCGGAAGCCCCCCCGAGAGCACGTATCACAGTCTACTCACTTGAGGAAGTAAATTTGTCCCTCGGTGGTGCGTGCCTGTTCCCATCCGTGGGGCAGTGGTCCCAGGTCGTCGACGGTGCTGATGACGTCGTAGCTCCTCTGTTTCTGATGATGATGATGACGGGCGTGCGGTTGGGGCGCGTGCTGACTGGCTTGTTGTGCCGACGCGTAGGTCTGTTGGAGGGACGCCGGGCTGCTGTGCGCCCGCGGATGTGCGACGGTGAGTCCGGACGCCGATTCGGCACCGGCGGCCGAGCCAGTGCCGCCCCCAGCGCCGGCACCACCTGCACCCCCAGCGGAGGCCCCGAGGGCCCCGCTGCCGGTGGCGCTGGCGCCCCCCGCGCTTCCGCTAACGGCGACCGTGCCGAAAGCCGAGTCCGCCGAGTTCTCCCTCGAGTGCGATATCGACGGGCTCTTGCTGCCGGTCGACGGTGGATTGAAGAACGAGTCCGGCAAATTTCTCATCCGCAGCGGAACCTGCAGGGGCCTCTTCGAGTCGGGCTTGAGGACACTGTCGAACAGCGCCTGAAGCACCGACTCCGAGTTCTGATCTACAACGACATTGCTCTTTGACAACTGGTCCACGTCCTGGTTGAGCGCCATTTTGGATAACGTGCCGCGGCCGTGCCCGCCGCTACTGCCGCCGGTTCGAGCCCGTGCCGCTGCTCACCGTTCGCCGCTCCTGCGATTCTCCTCCAAACTGCGCACCCTTTTCCTCTCCACCTTCCCGTATATATATATATGTATATATATTCCACGCAAAACTTTCGACTTCCAAAAAAAAAAAAAAAAAATCTACCAAACTAAAATTTTCTTTTAAGTTCCGGTAATCTCCACTTCGTCCCGCACTCGCACAGCCGTTGTATTCCTTCCTTCGAGTTTGTTGTGGCCCGCTATCGTATCTACACACCAGCGCGCGCGTGTATGGCGCGCAGGCACTCCCGGGGCAGCACGCGTGTACGTGAGTACGTACCTCACGGCACTCCAGTCTCTTCTCTCTCTCGGCTCGGCTTGACCCGACCAGCACCGCTCCTGCCCCCCTTAAAGATCCACGACGATCTCCGCCGCTCTCCCTCCAGCACGCGGTCCCGTCTCCCGTTGTCCTCACCAGTCCTCTTCTCTATTTCGCTTCTTCTTCTTCTGATCACCGCCGCCCGCGAGACAACAAAACAAGCAGGACAATGCCGCTGCTGCCGCCGTCTTGGTCGTCGGCGTCGCTGCTGCTGCTGCTCGGTCGCTGCTGTGTGCAACCGTCGACAAAAATCCCTCGTCTCTCGGGCTTCCACGCGCAACCCCACGAAGCCCCCCCCCCGCCTTTTTTTTTTTTCAACGAGCAACAACACCACTTATCCAACGTCCTATCTCTCTTGGGCGTCTACCTTCTCCTGGCACACCGCCGACAACCTCATCGGGCGAAGAGCCCCCCGCCCGCCCCCCTCCCCCCCGTTTACAGCCGTGATTTACCTGGGGGCCCGTCGTACGTTGCACGCAATGGCACCGCACTCGTCGTACAGTATAAACCGTGTACACTATACTACCTTCTCTCGTGACTCCGCTCCCGAGTACACGAGACTCTCGTATAGGTGGTATTTATGTATATACGGTGTGTATGTATGTACACATACGACTATATACAACACAACGACACAACACGTACGTCGGCGCATCCGCCAGAACAGCGAGTGGTCTACCTGTTGGCAGGAAACGATGGGAGAACGAGCGGCGCCGATGTGGGAAAATCAGAGATAAAATTGATACTGCCAATATTCCGTGGGTTTTTGCGATTTGCGAAGAAAAATTTTTGAAGGCACTCTCTTCGGTCTCAGTTCATTATATTTGTATGTACATATATATGCGTTTATATATATGTGTGAGTATCTTTGTTCTATCAATAATATCCCCGTGGGTTTCTGTACTTTTTCTCGTATTTAGTTTCCCGAACGCACAGACACAGAGCCGTCCCTTTCTCTCCCTACGCGTATTACTAAGGTATGTTTATCGAGTCGGAGAGACCACTCGGTTGCTTTCTTGTATCGAGCTCCCACTCCCCGGTGGTCGGGTTTCTGGTCTCCTCGATTTCCGGGTCTTGCAGCGGCCCGCAGCGGTCTCCGGAGCCTACGGGAACCTCGTCACGGGTCCTCGGCTACCCGTGTCGAACGCGTGTCTTTTTAACGGGGAGAGAGAAGGAGGAGGGGGAGGGAGGGGGGCAGCTATCGTTAGGTTTATCGACGCTACGTCGTCTTGTTCGTCATCTTCCACCGATCGGCCGCATCCTTTCTCGTTGATTGGCTCAATCACGTTTACGGCGGAGGGTGGTATGGTGCGTCGTCTTCGGTGCGTATATCACGGTCGTTCCCGGCTCGGCGAGACGGGCGGATGCCAAAGGCCGGACATTAAACCACTTCGGAGAACTCTCGCGTTCGCGAGCGAGCGCGAACGTGGGGCGGGCTAGAGCGAGAGCGAGATCGAGTCGAGGGGCGAGCCTTGTAACTATTGCTCGTTTAGTTCGCGGCGCTTCTTCTCGTAACTCTTTTTCTTTCCGCCGCTACTTATATCGTGTCACCCGGTATATAGGCGTGTTGAACGTATCGCGACTGGCCGGGCGTGTGTTGGGATGCGGCGGAGCGGTTAGAACGGACCCGATTTATTGGGAGACCCACCTGACTGGGCCAGCCCGTCCGCCAACAGACTGCAGAAACTGCAACGACAGCACAACACACCGTCCGTCCACGATTGCGTCGGAACGAGGACGGTCACGGGGGGACGGACACTTACGAAGCACTGAGCAGCGCTACTCGCCGAGCGAGACCGAGTCGACTTTTTCTATCTCCGTCGCGTTGCACGTCCTTCTCTTCGCGGCCGGTTTCCTCGCCGAACAGTCACGACGAGACCCACACCACACTGGCGAACAGCTTCTGCCCCCCCACCATCGCCAAACGCCGCTCTGAGAACCGACCGACGGTAGAGCCACCGGGGCACCGTGCAAGCGGCAGCCGCAGGGCCACCGTAAGAGGGGAGTCGGTACACGTACACTTTAACACGCACGTCGCCGCACGGAGTTCCGAGCCGATAGAGCCGAGGCGTGTGTGTTTGCCTGTTGCTCTTTCTTGACGAGCCACTGATCTCGGCGCTCACCGCTCCACGGCGACGAAGACGACGTCGCCGCCGATGGAGAGGGGGCAGCGGAATTCTCGGGCTTAGGCGTTTAGCCTGGTGCGCAAGCGGCGACTCTTTTTTACCTGGCACGAAGAGATCTCAATTCGCTTATCCGAGGAAGCTAATCGCGCGGGGTATTTATCTCTCGTATCTGTTGCGAAACCGATATTTTTCAGACAAACATCCACCGAACTGCTTCACAAGGCTTCGTTTTCGTCGGCTGTATTCTTTTCGTTTTATTGTATTTTTTATCTAGAACACTATCCTCTAGCTTTGTCATAAAAATAATTTTTGTTTATACGAGCGTTTTCATTGAAATCTCCGAACTTTTTTAATCTTCTGATGGTAACAACTTAAAATATATACAATTAATGAGTTCGAAAAATATTAATGTTTATAATAAAGCCAATAGAATACAACGAAATGAATTGAGAATGGAGAGATTTTTCACGTAAGTTTTCAGTCAGCGAATAAGACCCCAGCATTTTATTTGTCTAAAAGAAGCTAAGCATTCAACAGGAGTATCGACAAAGAGGGAGCATCTTGGTTTCTAGTGACTTTGATATAATTAATGAATTCGAAGAACATAAACCTGTATCACAAACTCGATGGCACACAATGAAAAGAATTATGAGAATAGAGAGATTTTCACCTAAGTTTTCAGTCAGCAAATAAGTCCGCAGGGATTCATTTGATACAAATAAGCTATGATTTAACAGGAACATCGAAAAAGAAAGAGCATTTTGATGAACTTCCTCGCGTTACTTTTCACGCATTAGTTTATAACAAACGGATGAAACTGGAGGAATAATTCTCATCCGTCGCAAGGATCCTTTACGTAGATCATAGAATCGATCAGCTATGATGCCGTCGCTAGTGCGGCTCCCGATTCCAGGAACGGAGTGTTCGGAGTCAGCTGATAAGAGGTGCTTTCGATTTTTCGTTATTACAACATGACTGCGCATGCGCACGGTCTTCTTTTGGTAAGAATTCGTACCAGAAAAAGACCGTGCGCATGCGCACTCGCGTTATAACAACGAATAACGCCAAATCGAAAGCACCTGAGGATAACGCGAATGGTGCAAGGTCACACGGAAGATCGCTTCGATACAAGTACAACACTGTTCGATTCCCATTCGACGCTCGTCGCCAGTGCGTACGCGCCTTCACCTTGCGCGCGCCATTTCATCGATGCCTTACGGAACGCGCGCGAGCACGGAATGAATCAACTCCGCCATCTACAATGACCGATGATCGGATGTTTTCAATATTTCAGTTGTGGTTACATTAATTTATTATACGATAAAATGTAATATTAAATCGTTCTATACATCGATTATTACTTTAACAAAACGGAATGATAAATAAACGTTGTGCGCGTTGAGTCGGAGTTTTTTGGTTTTTCTTTTCTTTTTTTTTTTCGACGTTACCGAATGTGTTTAAACTCGGGCAATAAAGGCCTGACACAGAAACGAAGATGTCTTCTAAAAGGTAGTACTCGATTGTTTTTACTTTGCTATTCCGGATTCGTTTCGACCTGTCGGGATTCGAGTCCCGAAAGTTTTCTTTTGAACATTTCGAAACGAGCTCGCCGTCGACGACGTCGTTTATCGCTGTTGACGCTCTCGTTCGAATCCCGATTACGATGCAGCTCTCGTCGTTAACCTGCGCCAATCGGTCGTTCCTGCCAGTTATTTATCGCTCTCCAGCTTTCCGTTTCCTCGGCTATCGTTCCCGAAAATAAAACTAAAAATAGAATTTAAGATCTCGGGACGACGAAATATATTTTTTTTCGATACTTTTTGCGCGAGCGATTTCGATGGTCGTAAACTATGCGTAGCCTTTTAGAGCCCATAATTTTAGCTTTACCCAAAAAGCTGGAGAATTCATTTCTTCGACCTGACTGACGGATTATTTTTATTCGTTGCAGCGAGTTGAAAAAATTATCGGAGGAGAGCTTGACGAGACAGCCGGAGGAAGTTTTCGATATTATTTGCAAGCTCGGCGAAGGGTGAGACACGTCGTGCGCGATGTTTTACGAAAATTTAAAGACATTTTTATATTAAATATTTAATTTTTATTTATTTGGTTTTTTTTTTAACGCAGATCTTATGGATCGGTATACAAGGCACTGCACAAGGAGAGCGGCCAGGTGCTTGCCATCAAGCAAGTACCCGTCGACACGGACCTGCAGGAAATCATAAAAGAAATTTCTATAATGCAGCAGTGCGACTCGCCTTATGTCGTCAAGTATTATGGAAGTTACTTCAAGAACACCGATCTATGGGTAAACAGCATTATTCCGATGAAATTGCTTTTCTGTACAAACAGTCACAGTTCAGCTCACATTGATCCAATCTACCAGAGGGCTAATCATTGTTCTATAAAAACAAAACAGTCCTCTGTGTGAGCTGATTAGAATCGCTCATGCGTCCACACTAAATTGTAGTCCAAGGAACATTGATGCATTGTAGTCAATTGAAACAGTATTGATGAATTGCAGTAAATTGAAACAATATTGGTGCATTGTAGAAAATTCATCCAGTATTGATATATTGCAATAAATTGATGCGGTATTGATGTATGACAGTAAATTAATGCAGTTACTGATGAATTGCAGTGAATTGAAACTGTATTGATAAATTGCAATAAATTGATGCATTATTGATGTATTGCAATAAATTGATGCAGTATTGATATACTGCAATAAATTGATGCGTTATTGATGCATTGCTATAAATCGTTGATTATAAAGAGCCATTCAACTGGGTATCAGGTCAAAAGATTCGATGTTTTTTCCTTGCCCGTGTACAGTCAGACACAGATCTACTGGTAAAATTCATTACTATCCTGAAATTGCTGTTCAGTACGAACAGTTACAGTTCAGCTCACATTGATCCAATTTGCTAGAGGACTAATAATTGTTCTATAACAGCAAAACATTTCTTCCGTGCAAGCTGATTTGGATCACTTTCCTGTACATACTAAATCGTAGTCCAAGGAACATTGATGCTTGCTATTGCAGTAAATCCTTAATTATTTAAGGGCAGTTCGACTGCGCATTAGACCAAAAGATTCTACGTTTTTCCAGTTCTTTGCACGTGTACAGACAGAATGCCTATGAGAATTTAATGGCCATCGAACTGTTGACTCACCAAAAAAAAAGCTGCAGAATTTATTAAAATCGTACCGGAGAGTCATTTACAATTCCAAGCAGTATCACGTTCGCGTAAATACGAACATATTGGCTGGGTTGAACACAGCCCGTAAATTGCATTGATATAGCATACATATTAGAAACATTACTCTACGTTTATGCGGTTCTTTGCATGTGTACAGACAATAGGCTTATGAGAATTTAATGTCCATCTAACAGTTGACTCACAAAGAGGCTACCGAATGTATTAAAATCGTACCAGAAAGTCTTTTGCAATTCGAAACAATATCAGGTTCGCGTGAACGCGAACATATTGGTTGTGTCGAACAAAGTCCGTAACTTGCATTGATACAGAATAAACATTAGAAAAATTATCTGGAAACGTAAGAATACGCAATGTCGTCTATAAATAATGTAAGAGAATGGTAATCCGTTTGAGCTTATCAGTACGAAACATGACCAACCTTGAGCTTCGCCGTCGAATTAAAACGTTAACGGTTACATCGACTGCGACTTCTCGCAGTTAAAAATATTTATTTAGTTTTTAAATCAATGTTCAACAGACGGTATTTTTTTTACAATGTAGCTCTTTGGAGCTCGTACAAAATTTGATCGTTAGTCAGATCGACTATCGACACTGCCGGGTCATTCGAAAGCGACGATTAATACTTCGAGATTACCTGACGAATTTCCATGCTGTTTCAGATCGTTATGGAGTACTGTGGCGCCGGATCGGTCAGCGACATAATGAGGTTACGGAAAAAGACTCTGCAGGAGGACGAGATCGCGACGATACTGTGCGACACGCTGAAAGGCCTCGAGTATTTGCATCTGAGACGAAAGATACACAGGGACATCAAGGCCGGCAATATATTGTTGAACAATGAGGGCCACGCGAAGTTGGCCGATTTCGGAGTCGCCGGTCAACTTACGGTAAAATCGCAGATATCTGTTAGATTCGATTAAAAAATCTACCACAGCCAAGAGCATACTGTCAGACCGATGTGTCCACATTTCGTGAAGATTCTCAATTTTGCTCTGAGATAAATTCAATAAACGAAAGGCTCTACCTCTGTCCAGCCGTTTGCTTTGGCTGCGTTTCTCGCCCGCACACTGACTAACGCGATGCTCAAACATTTCACGTATTTACAGGGAAACAAATTAGGAAAGTATAAGCCCTAATAACCATATGATTAAAAATTAAAAATCTAAATTGCAGGATACAATGGCCAAGCGCAACACCGTTATCGGTACTCCTTTCTGGATGGCGCCCGAAGTTATCCAGGAAATCGGATACGATTGCGTCGCCGATATATGGTCGTTGGGTATAACAGCCCTGGAGATGGCGGAGGGTAAACCACCGTACGGCGATATCCATCCCATGCGGGCGATCTTCATGATACCCACAAAACCACCACCCAGCTTCAGAGAACCCGATCAGTGGAGCTCCGAGTTCATCGACTTCGTCAGTGGCTGCCTCGTTAAAAATCCCGAGGAACGAGCAACCGCGACGGAGTTACTTAATCACGAATTCATAGGTAGTTTAAAATTGATACTGATATTGATAATTTGTTATCGGATTGCTCCTTTTACAGATACATCAAAATAGAACATTTCAATAGCTGTATGACTTAGTCTGTGATCACATGTGTTCTCTTCTGGCTTCAGAACAAATACAAAATTAAATTAATAACGGATAGTTAATAACAGTTAAATTAAGAAATAGTTACAAATGAATAAATTAGGTAAATGGCGTTGGATTAAATTAGTTACAAAATAGGCAAGAAACGGATTAAAAAAAAGAAATTGGGATCATCGTTAGGTCTTTCTTAAAATTGTACTGTTATTGCTAAAGATTTATGTGTTTCGTGATGATATTAATAATCGTTTTATACTTAAAAAGGTGCCGCAAAACAACCAAATATACTCAGTCAAATGATCGCCGATGCTCATGAGATACGGGAAAAGCAGAGCTCGCATCGTGCTCACGTAATCAATAATGTGGCGATCAAAGGACAGACGAATGCCGATGACTCGGTAAGAGACACTGGTCATTTTTTGGGAGTGGAATTGACAAGGAAAGCTTCTGGGAAATTATTTATCATTCTTTATGACACTCAGGACGATGATGACTGCAGCGGAACGATGAAGCCTATACCGGGAGATTCGGGAACTTTGGTTCCGAGCCACGATCTACCGGACACGGGAACCCTTGTTTCAGCCATTCTAGATCTCGGGACGATGGTTATAAACAGCGACACGGACACTGAGGCGACGATGAAGAGTGAGCGTGAAAACGATCATAAATTGCAGTTTAACGAAGCATTAATTCATTTTTATTTTAATAATTCATTACATCATAATTCATTCATTATAAATTGCAGTTTAACAAAACATTCATTCATTTTTTTTTTAGGGCACAATACCGGTTCTGTAGAGTCTGGCAAAAAGTATCGGCCGTTGTTCCTCGACCATTTCGACAAGAAAGAGGCTCCGGAGATCGTGAAGGTGAGCATTTTTTTTTAACGAATCGAGACCTTGTCGTTCGTTATTTTGATGCGTTCCAAAACACAGATCGGATTACAGGGGAACGGCCAGGTACTGTCAGGTCACAACGCGGAACCCGAGAACAAATTGGATTTGCAGAATCCCACGGAATCCCAGAGGTTTCAAAGTCACCTGCAACTCCAGCTGAATCAAATTTCTCATCCGATTCAAGAGCCACCCCACAACAACGTAGCCAAGTTTCAAAATGCTTTCAGCGAGCGCGACTTTGATTTTGTGAGTATAATGTTCCTTCGTTATACCCATTTTTTCCGCTGTTATCGATAATCGTGAACACTAAAAAGACTACAAAGAAAATCTAGAAAGTTTTATTTCCTGATGTATATGTATATATATTTGCCCACTCACTGTAAATAATTGTAAATTTAATGTAACGGACTAGGAGTTTTTATTTAAATAATGGTTGATTTCATTTAATGGACAATTTTGATGAAAAATTAACGTACAGAATATTAAAAACGTTAGAAATACTTTACTTTTAATAATTAACTTTAATTTCACTGTAAATTTACATTAAATTGTTAAAAGTAAAGTATTTTGTACTTTACATTAACATTTCATCACATTTGTACATGAAATTTAATATACCAGTTTATGCATTTAAATAATCCAATACCAGTACATTAAATGTCATACGGACTTTTTTAATTGTGGGACTACTTGGTTACAATTTTCGATCCGGTCTTTCTAGCGTGAACGTTTGCTTGTTAGTTCGAAGGACAGGCATGATATCGAGACAGATGTATTTTCCCCCCAAATAGTCGCCGCCCAGTAAGCCTATCATAGGCGTCATAACAATAATTGAATATATAGATAAACAACCATATCCTGCAGCTGAAGTTTCTTTCGTACGAGGAGCTGCAGCAACGCATGGCCAGTCTGGACGCCGAAATGGAGCGAGAAATCGACGAGCTGCGAAGAAGGTACCAAACTAAAAGGCAACCGATACTCGATGCTATGGATACGAAGAGGAAACGTCAGCAGAACTTCTAACGGTTTACTTACTACGGTTTGTTTACTTTTTTACGCGAGATACGAGTGTGATAGATAAAGGGTGTACAGTTGTATAAATTAATAGATTTTATTCAGCAATCATAGTTTCATGGAAACTGTGGAGCTAGTTTCATGGAAAGACAAGCGGATTTATGTCGGACGAAAAAAAACTAGATCCCCAATTTCTACATAACCTGTCGATAAAAAAAAATTTGTACGCATATTATAATTTTCACATTCGTTGCGGCCGCAACGAAACTCCGCGCAACACCTTTCCATGAATCCAGAGAGCTTAGCGAAAACTAGCCGATAGTCTCGCGTCATCAGAGTAAATTATTTTACATTATCTGTGACGAGGAAAAAAAAAAAAACAAAAAATATACTCATTTCTTTCGTTTTTTTTTTTTGTAACGTTAAATGTAGTTATTGTTGAATACACTATTCTTATAGAGATATTATACGCTCGAATAGAGAAAAGCCGGTTTAGATAATACAGGAACGAAAATGGAAACGTACGTGCGATATTTCACTTGGGATGAACGCCAGATTATTTGTCGATCGTTCGTTGTCGAAAACTATTCGACGCATTTTCAAATTAAATTCATCTGTCGCGTTGCACTTTCGCGACGTGCTAGTCACCCGAAAAATCATCTTACTTTTTTTTTTATTATTTTTTTTTTACCACCGAATTAGCTTTACCGTGTCGAAGGCTTCTCTAGCGTCTTCCCACCCGTATCTGATGCGTATTGTCAATGCTCAAGTACACTAACGGACGAACTTTTGTCTACCGCTGTCACGGCATTTTTGCACGTATAAACGTTCTCCCGGAGTCAAGAAACGTGAGTCTCGAGTTATATCGCTTCCTTATTATATAATATATATTTACTGCCATATTCGTTTTCCCGCGGGTAACGTTTTCTATTTGTTTTCCCGGAAAATTCGACGCTCGTGATCATGAATTTATTACAGTAGTCACGTAGAATTACTAACGTAGCGATAATACATAGGTCGATGAGTAATAAAAAAAATAAAATAATACAAAGTGAAAAAAAAAAAAAAAAACTGAACGCGATCCTGTTAACGATCGATCATTGATATTTTGGCGACGGGATGTACTTTGGGTACGGTCCTTTTAGCGTAAGTCTTCCTCGTTAATCCGCATTCGAATGATCTTTAGCCTATCATTTTTTTTTATGACAGTAACTTTGCGTTATTATGTCGGAACAATATCGCTTTCAGTCTCATAGTGTTTTTTTTTCTTTTTTTTTTTTTGTGCCTCGTTGAAGAATCAACATCGATAGTAAACCATCAGAAAATTGTACGAGCCTATAGGAATTTGTTACTTAGCGCCATGATACGATTAATTATATACAATTATTCAACTCGTCTAAGTATTTTCCACCGCGAGTATGTGAGCGAATCATTGTTGACACTTTGCTATCTTGTGTATAGCGAATGTAGAATGTAATACTTAAAGAAACCTACAGCCAGAGCCGACCTTCCGTTTATGTTTATCTAGCGAATAGACGTACAAGAATAACTACAATATTTTTGATATAGAAATTGTGCGCGAACGATTGCCATCGTAGATCTGACACGAAAATTATTTATTACCGATACGGTTTACCTGTCGACGAACCGGAGTGAACAATGTCGCGACGTTATTAGACCGATACACCAATGTGATTTTTACCTTAAAAAAAACGGCGTCAAACTATACTACCGTTTTCGCGTTGCTAATAAATAAAATATCCTGTTTAACGAAAAAACAATGTTTGAAGATTCTTCGGTTACCGTATTCCGAGATAGAAACGCGTGCGTCATACACGATTCTTTGGGTTTCTTCAATGTATCTTCGATTCATAGCTCCTTTTAACGGGGACTTGTGGTATGCATTATGTAAATATCGACATGTCATTTCTGTATGCCTGTTTAGGTTTTTTATTCTCTCTCTCTCTCTCTATAATTTTAATTTAGGCATACATTCGATTAATATCAATAATAACAAAACAATTATTTATTTGTAGGAACGTATAAATTTATTGATTTCTCTTCATTACACGCACGATTCGACAAATAATATGTTACATATGTATATTACACGATTTAGTATAGAACGATTAAATAACCTTCATAGTGTGTGTATATATACATATATATACATATATATATATATATATATATATATATATATATATATATATATATATATATATATATAAACATTTAATTAGAAATTAGAATCTGTAACGAACCCGTTCACGCGGGGATTCTAGCTGCATCCCGTTTTTTTTTTTTTTTTTTTTTAAAGCACCGAGCGAAAGATGTAAGAAGTACAGAGTAATAAGACGTCGTAAAAGTAGTGTTAAAAACAGAGTTGGGAATTTTCCACTGGATGCGCAGATTAATGGGAAATTACATTTTTTACGGAGTTTATAAGCCATGATAATAAATATGACGTACTGTAAGCAATTCTCGAAAAACTCGTCGACTCGTCGGCCAAAATTTGACTCACATATGATAAATATGATACGTGAAAAAGCACAATCTTCTACAGGAGGCCTTGTATAACAGAAATAAGTGGAATTTTACCAACCCTGGTAAAGAAAAAAAAAAGAATAATGCGATTACCATTTAATAATCAGTAATCACCTAATAAAGTTTATTCGCAATGCGATGAGCAAGAGTGCTTGTAGCTGGGATATGTATCTCGTTAGGTGAACTTAGTAAAGTTACGATTTTTATTTTTTCACTAATAAAACGTGGCTTTAAATGACACTCGACGATGTTTCATTTTCCCGACCTTCGAAGAGCCACGCGTGTCGTTTCTCGACGTCGTTTTGGCTATTTCATTGTTCGAAAAACAGTCTTTCATCTTGAACATGATTCTTCGAAAATGAACGCCGTTGGATCGCAATTACTCGCGAGTGTGAATTACAACGAAGTAACAGGTCGGTTTGACACGAGGATGAATCGATAAACGGATATGAAAATCCATTTTTTTTCATTAAAATTTAACAAATTTGGATACAGTTCTGATTATTTATTTAATGCCATGATTTCAATATTACTTTTGAACTGGCAATTTGAGGAAGCGTGTGAAATTTTATGTTTATTAACAACAAAAAATTAAAACTAACTGTGGAATGTTGCGCTCGATCATGTCAATCCACCTTTTCAGTCATGGGGAAAAACAGCATTTAAAAAAATCAAACTTCTCAAAATATTATCATGCACCGATCTTTCGCCATAAAATATGAAGAATGTACATTCATACGTCATATTCGAAATACAGTAGTTTCGACTACGTTATTGATAATCTTAATTACTAATAAGTCGTTTATATATAAATGCATCTTAGAAATTGGCCTGCTTATCTGTTTAAGTAACTCGTGTAATTGACGACGTTTCTTCACATTAACGCGATACGTTTTTATATTTTATTATTATTTTTTTTATGGTAATTAAATTTCCGTATATTCTATACTTCGTAAAAAGTTGACGACCCGTTTGTATCACCGTTTCATCAGGCACTGAGAAACAGAGTTAATAGTTTGCGAATAACTGCTGTATCGATGGAAACAATATTGTATACGATTAATTAACGGATTTGCTCGAGTGACGAGCGGTAACGCCTGAGCGCAAGATCGCCAAGTTTTTGATACTGATTCCGGCGTTTTGGACGGTTCAAGTTTATTCTTTCGCTAGTTAAGTAAAGTAGCACTTTTGGCACGATAGATATCACGATAATATCAAGTTCACGAGACGAAGATTTATGCGTTTTTTAAATATTTCTATTCGCAACTTTACTTTTTTTTTACTTGAGCTTGCAAACTCTATCTGGATGTATCGCTAGTCCAGTTATTCTTTTACTTGCTCGTGTTAAGGATCGCACATACATTCCCAACCAAAAGTTTAATTCGATCAAAATTTCAGCAAAAAAATCAGCCGTATTAATTACGTCAAGATCTTTCATTTTGCGTAATAATAATACCAAAATGTTGATTAATACATTTTTTTGTTTTATCGGAAAACCTTTCATTTTCTCATTTTAAATAAATTCGTTGATTTTTTTGAATTCATATGAATTTTTTCAGTATTTTCTTACAAGTTAAAATTTTCTTTCGAAAATTTGAAACATCGATTTAGAGGCACGAATTTCGGATATGTTTCGAAAAAGTTTCGACGCGATTGCACCACAGTTCTGTAGTTATGGCCTTAAAAAAATGTCAAAACAGGAAAATTTAAAAATGTAAGAAAATTCTGAAAAAATGAATGTGGCTTCTAGAAAATCAATGAATTCATTTGAAAAGAGAAAAAAGCTTTACTGATTATTTGTTGATAATTTTTTATAGCAATTTGTTGATAACTTTTTGATATCATTATTATGCGACATCAGTGTTTTTCGCACCTTTAATACAGTTGATTTTTTTCAGATTTTTATGCCAATAGGAAGTGTTCAAATTCTCACCGAATCTCACTCTCGACCGGGAATGTACTTGTGAAGCATCCTTAATTGCACGACGCGACAAGAGGAATGTTTGTGCTTTTCCGATAAATATTTACTAATCAAATATCTCAAGGATATAGAATGCCATTCGTATTGCATAGGAAACTATAAATAGACTCACCTATTTTTTTCCCCCGTGAATTGTCATTATTTACAAATCATCGTCGCCTATCATATGAAATGCATTATTTTCCGTAATATCACAGTCGGTTTTGCGTCGCCTATCCGGCCCAACGGCGGACACCCTACTTTCGCTCGAACTTCTCGATTTACCAACCGAAAACCTATCAGCCAGTTTTTTTATAACCGGTTCCGCTCTCCGGCTTCCGCGGTCATCCTCCTTCGACGTTTTACAGATATTCTCGTTAGAGGCCGAGCCAATTACAAGACGGCTGTGACCGTCGCGCATTACGTACGTCCACGATTTTCCTGAGACCTCCTGTAAAGAGAAGATCGTTCATAGTCATGGATCAACGAACCTCTGGTTTATCGCCGAGCGCGTCACGCTCACTTGCGCGCTGTTCCCCGTAAAAGGCTTTGAAGACAAACGATTTTACGATGTTATTCTTACAGCTCGCGCGACGATAGCCTTGTGGCAAATTTTCGTTTTTACCAAAAACACTAAACAAGAAAATTTAGTTCGAACAATTTTTTTCCGCATCTCCATATGCCCGTACGTTTCGTTCGTTGAAGAGATAAATTCTGAAATATCTTTACATCTCAACGGCATAATGACCCTGAAGATATCTGCATGGGACTAATTTTACTAAGTTATAACGGCTGTTTTGCGTCGCAAAAACTTCGCTCGGGGAATTTAACTTAGAGAATAAAATTCTACAAGTGAACAACTTTTTTTTCTTTCTAAAGCAGTGAATTGCCAAAGATTTGCCAATGGTGATATTTGATGTCATGCAGATATCTTCAGGATCATGACGGAATAGAGAACTTACAGCAGTTTTGTTTCCACCGACGCTCTTCAGCAGCAACTCGTCGATCATAGCTTGGAGGCAAACGGACATGAGGATCGCCTGTTCCGACGATACAGTGATCCACTGTAAATTATTCCTCGCCATCAGATATTCGAACGATAACTCGAGGCTGCACTCGTTCGTTTCTTCACATCTTTCCGTTCCCTTTAAAATAAATCGAGCAATTAAATAATCAAATTAAATCCATTTGGGAAACGCTTTTTATGTGGAAAAATGCTGTCCAAAACTCGTACACTGTGCAAGGTCGTGATTCTCCAGCATCGCATTCGTGTGACTTTGAATACCGCCTCGTGTTCCTCCTCGCCTTCCATTACGATTCGTAAGTTCAATTCGTTTTGGCCTATAGCTACTTGCACCTTTGAACCGGGCTGTGGATAGTCACAGTAGCACGGAACGAAGTGAACGTAACCGTAATATTTTAACGTACGCGCCACCTCCAAGAACTGCAACAATATAAAATCGTGTTAACAGAAAGTTTCTTACTCCCGACGATTCTTATAATTATGTGGTGAACGGATTACAACATGCATTGAGTCGTTCTTGTCCACTTCAAATAATAAAGTTAAATACTAGTTGATTCTCAGCTAGCTGGTTCGAGAGCTAGCGACAACATACCTCCCGTTTTCCCCCACGATTCTGAGCCTCGTGGAGTCGATTTCGGAAATCATCCTTCACCGGTATACACCCTCTTTCTATTTCCGATAACGTTTGTACATAAAGTAAATTTAGGGCCACTGGATCCCGCACTATATCCAAGTCGTATCCTATGTCCCAATATCCTTTGGCCACCATGACTTTAACGCCGATCGCACCGATGTTCGCCAGAGTCATAAGTGGCGATTCGAAATCTTGCAATCTGCGGAGAACTGAAACAATCGGAAATCGGTCAATATTTCACATCGTTAATACTTTACACTGCAAAAATATATACACTATCGGAACCGTGTTCTGTTAGAGCGAAAACTGTACTGACCATTGATTTGCCCTTCTTCACTGACGATCATCACGAACAGCGCAAAATAGGCATCGAATTGTTCTCGTAATTTGAGGTGTTTACAGACTTTCTACGAGTAACAAGAAAATTCAATAAGCTTCCGTTTCAGATTGTGGAAAACTGGGTGACATTGCGGAATTCGAAAATTCTATATTGCTGACAGAAATTTACAGAAAACGTTGCAGCACTATTGTCGACAAAATGCTTTTCGCGTAAATTTTACTTTTTCTAGCCGTAAAAAAAATCGGGCATTCTTTGCCCTTGGTGATGCAGAATAAAGAAATATCGGATTTATCCATTTCGCCCGAATGTCACCCGTTCAGTGTATGACTGAGCATACCTTCAAAACATTGGTCGAATTGTCTGCTGTAGACACTTTAACGGTAATGCTTTGGCCGTTCATAAGAAAAACATCAAAGTTCTCATTTTCGGTAGTCCTGTCGCCGCTCTCTTGTTGAGCGTTCAGTAAGAATCCGTTGAGCAGTTCCGAATTGTTTATCGCCGTATTTTGACCGATCGTTTGAATGTATCTTTCCAAAGCGAGACGACGATCCTCCTGCTGGTTGGCTGTGAGAGGGAAGAATTTCTTTGGTGGAAAAGGAGGCAGCGGAACATCGAGGTCCTTCGCCAACTGTTCGTGGAGATTGAGGAGCTGTTTGTATCTAACCGTGCAGTGGAACAAACCGTTTATATGTATGTTGTAAGCCTGAAAAAAAAAATTAGAGATATTCCGTTATCAAAGGGTGATTAATAGGAAACAAAATCAACAAAAAAATTTCCCACTCACCAGATACGGATTGCCTGCGGAATCCACAAACTCCTGTGTATCCGGTATGGAAAAATGCATCTTCAAGTGCTTGGCATCAGAATCAATACATCAGATTGGTGTCTTCTCGAAGATCCAATCGAATTGCTTTACTCTTATCGGGTTCCGGGATTATTGGTCCGGTCCGTCCTATCTTTCAGTCCTGTATGGAAAACTATAATTTTCGTTCTAATTAATTTTATTTTCGTCCTTCAATCTTTCGTTTGTTTCGCATATCATTCGTTAAACAGTGGTTTTTTTTAAATTTTCACTAAGTACTGTGCATTTAGAGAAAACCTGACCCGTATCAGCCTAAATGATGCGAACAGAGCTTAAAAAAAAACAGATTTTGAGACAAGATGGTCTGAAAGTTATTCACTGTAGCACTAAGATATGAATAATTTATCATGAATATTTTATATTCGGGGTATTATTTTTCTGTTTTTAGTATTGGTTCAGTTGGTCCTATCTTTCGGTCCTGTACACAAAACTATAACTTTCATCTTTGTAAATTTTGTTTTCGTCCACTAATCATTTGTTTGACTCTACAGATCCTTTGTTAATTTTTTTTTTATATGTACACTAAATACTGTAGCCTTTTGAGAAAGCCTGACCGACATCAGCACAAACGATGCGCACAATGCTTTAAAAAATGCAAAGACTCTGACTCAACATGGACTGAAGCTTTTCGCTGCGACACTAAGATATCGATAATTTATCACCAGTATATTATTCACGGAATTTAATCTGGTGCGCTTGATAAACAATAATAACAAAATAAAAAAGCTATTGTTAGTCTGATTCGTAATTGAACGAAAACTGTCCCGAAAAAATTAAATTTCGCAATCTTAACGACGATCTAAAATTTCCATTTGGCATTGTTAATGAACGACAATACTCGACAATATGTAAGCGAGAACGGTGCGCGAGTCTAAGTAGAATGAATGAATAAATAACCTCTGTACGTTTGGCACTCGGCATCGGCTCGGAGCGGAAAGTCTCCATGTATAACACTTCGGTACGCGAATTGTTTTTTCCCGAACGATTATTGTTGCATTTATAGACGTTGTTATCTTGTCGGAAAGCCCCGACGAGTCCCCTTGGTAACGTGAGAAAGACGTCAAACTTTTGACAACTCGTTGCGCTGTTACTGCTGGTGCTGGTGCGATTGCAGACGTGCGCATACACCCACTGAAAATCGTGCGATGTGACGCACACTTTTTATTATGTTCACCGTACAGCGTGCACTGTCCGCATAGCTCGGTGGATTTTTCTTTTTTTTTTTCGGTATGCATAAGCAGGACGGCACGCGTGTACGAGTTAATTGTCCGGCGGACTCGGATTTTTATGCACGGGGCTTATCGGAAAACCGAGAAGCGTGTAATTCACGCAAACTCCGTGCCTCACACGCTAGACAGTCGCTGCGGTTGCCTGCCTCGCAGGGAATACTCGTTATACCGCCGCTGCACTATCCAACTATGTCTGTACAAATGCTCATTGAATCGTCGGATGTCTGCACACCTTCACTCGTCGCGTGTCACGTGACAATACAACGCTACAACAAATGAAGGTGCCTTTCGATTTCTAATTCGTAGGCGTTCAAACGCCATATATGGCAATACGTCGAGGGACTTCGGATAAGCTTGTACCATATTATATATACGGGCTTATCCGTTTGCTTCTGATCTGTATTGTGATCTTTATAATTCACTTATGTCCGAGCTATTATTGTTTCGTAGAAACATTTATTTTTAATCGTTAATTTACAGTAAATAGGAACAATGATGGTTTCTATTCGATAAGGGATCAGAGTTTTTGTTTGGGAATTCCTTTTGCGATCGCAAAGGAAGCTCAACAATGAAATGCACGAGATAAGAGTTAATAAAATGAAAGGAATCAATGAGATGTACAGAAGCAATAAAAACAACTTTGCACGCTTACCCTTGCGATTTCGAATCTACAAGACATGAAACGGTGGGATTGCACGATCTAGCAGGGTCAATGGATCTATACATAGATCTATATATTGATCTACACAGGACCATTCGTCCATACGACCTTTAAGCCGTTTCATTTAATTTAATTTTTTTTTTCTATATCCTGCTGTACAAAGATGCACCAACCGGATATAATTTAATTCTAATTTCTCAATATGTTCGTCGATGCAAGACTCAGAAGCGCCTCGAGGATTTTACGCGATTCATGGAAAAATAGTAATTGTCAATTGTCAATGACCATAAAATTACCGATCGCACTATAAGTTAATATTACGAAGTGAGTATATGAATAATATTATTGTTTCTAAAAATCGGGGTTTCTCAACTGAAATTTGTAAAAAGCTTGACAATTGTTATTTCACGTTTGCAAACGAGCGATACACATATAGAACAGACCTTCCGTCGCTTTTATTGAAACGGTGCGATGAGCGTTATTTTTCAAAGAATAGTGACCAGTGACCAGTCATATCTTGTACGGTCTTATCGGAAGCCGCATCGAGATAGGTGACTTTTCAACGATCGACTCAATCGCGCGCGTTCCCTTGACTGTGCAATATCTCCGCGTGTATGAAAATTAAAAAAAAAAACTGTAATTAAAAATTAGTTATTATGCGGCCATTAATGAGTCTTATTGCGATTGCACTGTGTGTCCAAATTCTTCAAGTGCGATGGTCGTTTGGTCAGGGTGAGTACGACTTTTAAAAAGTCATCAAAATTTCCGAAATTTCAGCATTACTCATCGATCCCCGGGCACGCTTTAAGAGTCCTTTAGTCGTTAGTCAGATCGCTTGTGTTTTTTTTTATCGTACATGGCGCACAATCGCCACTCCATTCTTCCTATCGATTCCGAGATAAAGTGTGCCGAGCCTGAACGGTATTAGTGTTAGCGGGAAACAGCGTTAGAGCAGCCCTACCGATCGACGGCGTTGCCGATGTCGCACAATCGATATAGATCATCGACGAATTAGTTTCACTGTCGTGCTAGTTATCAATCGGACGATATTGCATAAAAATAAAATGCATTAATTTATACAGATCCAATTTTATGAATCACCATTTTTACAATAATATTGGGAGCTTTTCAATCTAATCAATTGAATTATTGTGAAAAAAAATGGCCGCTAATGAAATGTTGTCTTAATATAAATCGTCGACGAATTAGATTAACTTTCGTGCAAGTTAATCAATCAGACGATATTGCATAAAAATAAAATGCATTCATTTATATAGACCCAACTCTTTGACGCATAATACTTACAACGATATTGTAAGCTTTTCTTAATATAATTGGTTAAATTATTGTGGAAAAAAATGGCCAACAATCCAATTTTTTTGCCAATAGCCAAAAATAGTCACAAGCCTTACACCAATATGTTTATAAATGTTTGCGTTGATTGGCATATAATATTATTTGAGAAAATTGTCATTATTAGAATGCGACTTTGTGTCGGGGAACGGGACTTTAATAGGGAACAACCCATTCGGCTACGCTTTACCGGCAACCAAGGACATCGAAACAACAGGAAAAGAGTTGCTGGTGGCCAAAGCGATAAACGTTAAGAGTATAAAAGACGTGAGCTCTTCTTCTTCACATAAGCCACTCTACATATCAGCCACTTTCAATGACACTCATCTGCTTTTGAAGCTCACCGATGAATTCGCCCGTTACGAAGAATACGAGGTAAATTGATGCAACACGTTTTATGATTTTTTTTTTAATATTAAAAGTTTATCTTCTCTAGTATCCGATTGTCAACTATTCTCAGAAAATGTTTGCTCTGAATGTGAACACCTGTGAACAACTTTACATGTACGAACAGTTGACTTAATATTTTAAATAGATATTTATTTATCAGTCCGGATCTTTAAAATCGTAAATATTTTATTCCATTCACCGCTAAACGATGACTGTCGATGGATTAATAAATATCTCCGTTCCTGGCAAGAAGCATAAGATTCCAGACTGTAAATCGATGCTATTACGAATAGTAGTACATTTTTTATATTTTATACATATATTTTTTGCTACAATATCAAATTTGTTGATATATTTTTTTGTTTCAGTCCAGTAGATCAACGAGTATCTACGTTGAGTTTGCCTGTGCCGAAACATCGATAAGAATAGTACGTATCTAGCTTGAACCTTAAGAGACTGTGAAACTCTATCGGCGCTCAAAAAGTTCGGCGAGGGGTTTCACGTTGTCTCAAGAGCTCATGTATCATTTTTTTCTGCAGTAAATGGGATTTGCCGCACATGAATCTCTTCGTTTTTTAGTGAGGAAGAGAATGGCATGCGCCAAATTTGATTTTATTAAAGTTTAGGGGGTGAAAATCACACTTCAAGGCCAAAACGAAACGAATATTGGCAAAAATCGTACTTGTTGCGAAAAAAATATTTTTTAAATGATATATTTTTAAAATGATTTTTTAGGACATATGAAAAATGGGCAAAGACCGAAGTCTGGTAATATGGAAAGACTTAATGAAAACTCTAAAAAAACGGTTTTGGATGGGTTTTAACGTTTACTTTTCTCGAAACACTGTAGGTAACTGAAGATAATGATAATTATTATTGAAAATATAAAAATTATTAAAAAATAAAATGACGACGATATACGTCGACATTACATAATAAGTTAATAAATAATAAGTTACATTTGATAGTTCTGTGCAAAAACCAGCGAGCAACTGAGTTGAACTAAATCATCGTTTAGGTCCCGAGTCGATAATGTAAATATCTACATTGGCTTTCTGCCAACATTGAGTTCTAGGGTTTAAAACTGTATCCGTTCGAACATGCTTATCATTAATACGTTATTTAATCCGTGACTCTTAATCGTATAATCATTACTCTGAAAATCGTGACTTGAACCTAAGATTTTTCGCTCCCATTTTTTATTATTATTTATTATTATTTTAGAAAAAAAAAAATTATCTCATTTTCATCACTATTTTCAGGAATTCTTCCTACCGATCATTGACACAAATAATCATGCTCCGGAATTCGTGGACGCTCCCTACGTCTATAAGCTACCGATGCCATTTCCGAACGATCTAGCGTTGACTAATTTCGCTCCTATCGCCGCTCGTGACATCGATTTGACGAACACGAACATCTCGTTCAGTCTGGATGGCGATTCCAATAATTTTTTCGTTTCATGGTTGTCGATGGACTGGACGGACCGGAAACGTCACAATGCCAAACTCGTTACAACGGCGATTATCAGTCTCGTCGAGGATGTGACTTTCAATCTCATCGCTACGGTACGAAAGTTAATAATATCGACAACACGAATAATCCGTCGGCAAACGGGAAAAGTGAAAGTAAAAAAAAAAAAAAAATGATTTTTTAAAAGTATATTTCAATATTTCTCCAGGACACGGGAACTCCTCAACGGCAGACGACGACCACTGTGACTATTAAAGTAGACCAAGAAAACTCGATTCTACGTTTCGCTCGGCCACTATACACCGCAAACTTGACCGAGCTTACACCGGAAACGGTAAAAAAAAAAAAAAAAAAAAAATGTAGAAATATTCCTTACTTTTTGGAAAAGATCATCGACGTAATTTATCATTTTATCATTCTTGGCTGAATACGCTGTCTTTAGGCAGACGGCATGGTTATTACTTTTGCCGAGGGCGAAGTCAGCTTGGGGAGCGGCGCTGATAACACCGTTATCTACACTGTCCAGGACGAATTCAGTGGTAATTATTTTTAGAAATATATTTCAAACGCGAGGCTTTAATTAAACATGAATTATGTATTCTTCAGGTTACAGCAAGAATTTTGAAGCCATAACTGCCGACGATCACGCTACGGTGAAAATTCGTTTGGTCGATCTACCTGCAACATTTTTTTATGAGAGTTTCATCTTACTGAAATTGACAGTGAGTCGTTAAAATGATTATCTTTGCACATAACAATTGAATGCGAGAGGAGTTATCGACCCTGCTTTTCGATTCCGTCTCAATGCCAATGTCACCGATGTAATAGTATTACGTAAGGATTAATACACTAATTCTTTTTACGCTTCGCAGGCATCAAAGCCCGGAGCCTCGGAAACGACAATACTTCATATATCTCTGCCAGGTACGCCCATCGAATTTTTATAATTAAAACATCAAGAGGTCGAGTGGAATTCAGTGTTGAGTAAAAAAAAATCAGGCTTTAAGCAAATTAACAGAAGCGATACAAAATAATCGCGGAAGAATTATGTATCGTTATTAATTTATTATAATACTGGCAGGTTGTTGTGGCTCGGGCACTTCGCGCCCTCGCTATGGACGGGATTTAAAAACCGGAACCATACGTCATGGATATACGTCACTTCCGGTCTGGAAATCTCACTTTTCGATGAGCGGTGACGTATATCTAATATGACGTCACGTCCGGTCGAAAAATGAGATTTCCAAGATCGGAAGTGACGTATTTCCGGTATGACGTCACTTCCGGTCCGAAAATGAGATTTTCAAATCGGAAGTGACCTATATCTCCGGTAAAACGTCACTTCCGGTCGGAAAATTAGATTTTCAAATCAGAAGTGACGTATATTTCCGGTATGACGTCACTTCCGGTCGAAAAATGAGTTTTTTTTGCACCGGAAGTTACGTATTTCTGGTCGAAAAATTAGTTTCTTTTTTACACACGAAGATAGTGCACAGCGCTGTTGAGGACCACATTATTGTGCACAACTCGCCGAGACGCACAGAATAGAATCGGAATAGTTAATAGGACTTGAAATGAAGGCCCCCTGGGGGAGACGAAATTAAGGTGACGGTAATTCCTTGCTGATTTACAACAATTATCTCAATACAGGAAGCGGCGAAGGTGTACCCGAAACAGAGGTACCAAAGGAATCGGAGGACTCGCCCGTGGCAATTATAGTGCTCAGTGTTCTCTTGGCGGTTGTCGGAGTTGGTCTTGTCGTCTCAGTTATCGTGAAATGCAGGTTGGTATAATTCGAAAAAAAAAAAACTGCGATTAAGCTACTTACGATCCGTAACGGGTGTAATGACATAAATTGATGAGACTCATTTTTTATTTTCCTTCGAAAGGCACTGTAAAAAATGAGATCCCGATCCTGAAACTGAACACCACCTACCAGCACATCGCGTCGAACGTCGGAACAAGATGTCAGAAAGTTTTTTTCATAGTTAATTTCCTTTGTGATTGAATTGATTCATTTTATAGTAATTAAAAACAAAAAAGCTGCTACCAAACGAGTGATCTATACTATTTTTTACACCGAAAAAAAATGCTAACATTTTACATATCGGAATATATTAAATACACTGTTAGCGCTCGTCATATTTAGTGATATTTGGAGAGCACTTTCTCTGCAAGGCACCGGATATCAAAGCGTCAAGTAATCAAGGTTAACGCGCCTAATTGGTCCGAGCACGCACAGGTCTTCATGATCAATCAAGAGTCGATAAGTTGCCCAGATCCGAAGGACGGATCCGTCAGTACACGTTAATCGCGAGTTCTTTATCGACAACAAATGGTTACATATCGTCACGTGCACGACGACCGAATACATTATAATTAGATTCACGCTAGAACGCAGAAGGCTCAGCACGTGCTTTGTCCGTATTGCAGATCCCCGAGCCCGACGATTTCTCATACCATCGGATGAATTCAGCACTTAAGTATCTCATCGAACAAAATTGCTATCTACAAGACTTCTTTATTATTGGGCCCGAATAAGACTAGTTTACGTTCAATACCGTAAGCGTTATTCATTGTTGCGGAAAAAAATTATATCAATAATTATCTTACGCTTCGCAAGTCGATGTACAAATAAACGTTCGAAAATGATGATTCTAACGAAAAAAAATAGTTAATAAAAAAAATTAGAACGATCTTAAAATAGTACGACAGTTTTCGTAATTTTTTATTCACATTACAGATTATTACGGATCAATTGTTATACCCACCGAAATGTGTACTTTCTTTGTGTTCTGCACACGGAAACCGTACATATAGTATGGATTCAGCTCGCACACGGAAGCGGGTCATCATCACGCCTATCGATTACAAAATATCGTTCAGTTATTCAAATCCATTAGCATGATCCATGAAGACTTCGTTGTCGATGCAATACGAGCGATGTACGGAGCTGCCGCATTCCATGGCACGACTGTACGACGCGAGATAAGTTTTTTACGCGACAATTATTCTTTGTACCGGATACGCAGAGTGAATGCTCCCTATCGAATTTTACGAAAATCGGTCGAACCGTTCGAATTTGTTACGTTTATTCATTTTTAGAATTTTATGTTCGAGCATCCGAGCATCCAAGAATCCAAGAATCCAAGAATCCAAGAATCCAAGAATCCAAGCATTCAAGTTAAACTAAATTATCTGTAAAAGGAATGGCAGTTCGCTTGTTAACTTTTCGGCATAATTCGCAAAATCTTCTCTCTATCACAGGTGGCCAAAAATTACCCATCACATTTCCTCGCGCAATGCTCTGTAAAGCAATCTTGAACGATGAGAAAGCCATCATAATGAATACTCGGTATGTTTCGCGTCGAAAGTAACCGAATTTCTACTGTACTCGTTTCAGTATTCTGCACGCGAGCAGTCCACTGTAGCGCGCAATCGTCGGATGAATATTGACGATCGATGGATGTCGGACGCAAATGCGCCACAGATCGTTTACGGTTACGGCCCTGGGCCGCGCCGAGGCAATCTCTTCCTCTCGTGCCGCGGACACTGCTTCCTCGATACTCTGCCAGTCATAAACGTGCGACCTTGCTGCACACAGAATCGACTTCGCGTACTACACGCCCGAATACATTTACAACGCAGAGGCACGAACGTGTGTAAAGAGCGGTGCTGCGCGACCGGGCCGCACCACTGCTTAGGACTTACGCAGTCCATATAGCAATATTATCGTCCACACTTCGGCACACCCATGCATGTACCCCAATACGCGTGTACTTTAGCCGTTACAAGTTTCCCGTAGTGTAGTCCGTCCCGTCGGTAAGATATCTTCGATGCGAAGTAAGTATAACCGGTCGAGTGTACAGCGACGTCGAGCGAGCGCGTACTTGTTGCGCACACGCACGCTATACACAGATCTCTAACCCCACTTCTGCACGGAACGCCTTGTGCATACAGCCTTCTCGTCTTATAAAGCAAACCCACGCGAAACCGGGTCTCGCATACCAGGCGAGACACTCGTTGACGGCTCTTGCGTCTCCGAGACATTCGATAAATTCGGTACGGATGGAATTAATTCGGTACGGAATTTATGAAATCTCGTCCGCTTGTGCGAACCCGCTTCGCTGTGACTATCGCGTTCGATTGATCCAGTTACCGAGCACGGAGGGAACCGTTTTTGATCTAATCGCCTCTTGCGGCTACGTCTCAGTCGATCGGGAAGAACCCGGCGGTGAAAGCGTGACAGCTATCGGACCACACGTTGTTTATCGAATGGATACTGTGTCGTGAATTCACAAGTGTTTATTTACATGGACACGGATCCGCAGGCCCGCGACACCGCGAGCGAACGCTGACCGCCCAGCGTCGGCAAGACAGATCGAAGCGGCGCGCACGTTTTCCTCTCCTTCAGTCACTGTGCCGTGCATCGTATCAACCGTACTTGTCGGTGAGCGCCCGAGTGTACCTGACAACCGTTCCACTCGCGTACATTTAGCAGGATCAATGTATCGATCCGCGAAGGAGACGGGAAAGGTGGCGATGCCCGTTTTTTCAAGCTCGAAGTAACTTTTATTGACTCTCGGAATCGGTGCGTTCTTCACTTTGGTCGGTGACTTTCAAGAGTGCGGAATTATTCTCGCATCTAGGCTCGCGCTTAGGAACGGGGATTTTTTATGACAGTAAAGCAGGTGCACGAGTGCGAGGAAGAGTTCGGTGCCAACGCGATGACAACCGAAAGCTTTCGAACGGGAGTGGCAGTGCTATTACGACGCTGATTCGCTTTATTGACAGTGAATGGATTTTTACCGCACTACTGTAGTGTAGAAGGCTGCCGAGCGAGCGGGGAAATTTGGACCCAGGAGACACTTTATTTTGGGCGTAAGTATAGCGAAGTGCGTGTGGTGCGCAACTTCCGGTGCGCGACGGCACGTAATAATAAGTCACTCTATGAACGGTTGTTACATGCTGTATTGTAACTAGCTAAGATGATCGCGGAGCCCGGAGATCTTTCGTTGGATCGTACATGCGTACGTGCACGGGCGTTGATGGATACGGACACGAACGACCTGCCCACACACGATTATACCGGCGATTGCGTAATACGTTACAACGATACGTGTAGTAGTGGAGTTATGAATTCGACTCATGAGCTCAGGAATGGCTTAGCAATGGGATTAGGAGGAATTAGAAGAAAAACATTCTTCGCGTTTAAAATTGAAGCATGTAATTCGACTATTTTTTTTTTTTTTTTTAGTTTTTGGATTCATTATTTGGAATTTTTTTTTGGAAATCGAATTATTTCGAGTGAGGGAATCATCGATCGAGAGGTTCGAGTTTTGTGAGATTTAAAATGTTTCGGTCGTCTATTACTGTTAGGCAATTACTATAAACGCTCGGTCGGTTAATATTAATTGGTCTTCATTGATTGGAAGTGAACATTCGTCGTTTCAAATATGGCTTCGTTAAATTATATTTATTTTAACTTGAAGACTTGTATGGAAATATTTTTCATTTTACAATTCAATAAGTCAATCGCTATCAGCTCACATAAATCCAAGAGTTATTTTCTATTCGATATTATCGATCGGTGAAAACCTTAATGACGACTGATATAATTTTATTCATTGAAAAATCTAATCTTGACGCGTACTTTTTTTTGTTTTTTGTTTTTCGTACTTATAGGTGAGCGGGTATTGCGGAACAGCTGGTATCGCGAACGGGCATCGATGTTATCAGCGAAAGCCGCACGTAATCTCAAACTGATGATAAAAGTTGTTGGTATGCGATAAGAGAGCCGTGCCGATACGTGTGACGATCGTTCGTTTCACTTCGAAAGAATCAAAAATGGCGATCGCGAAGATCAAAAGCTTTCTCGATAACGGTCTGAAGAGCGTTACTACGCCGCTCGATCGGACGGCCAGTCTGGAACCGGAAGTCGGTGTAAGAATAGTACACTCGCCCAACGAGAAGACTCTACGTGTTACCGTTCTCGGTGCCAGACACTTGCCACAAAACTTCGGCTTTACCAGGGTCAACAGCTACATCGTTAAGGTAAACACGCTACGATAATGCTCCATGTACCGTAACAATTTTGCCTCGTACACGTAAAAAAAAAAAATGGCTGTCGAACATGTTTCATTCTCCAATAAAATTATAATATATTTTTTTTTGTTAATATCTGACACTTTGATAAATAAGCGCTAAAAGTTTTACATTAAATGCATTCCATAGTTGCGTAAAAAAACCCCCGAAAAGAGGTAATTTATGGGTGATAAAGTGGGAATCCCCATTTAATGTAGCGTTTATTTGCAAAAAAAAAAAAAAAAAAAATGCTTTGGCTGGGCATCGAAATTCCTTGACTTTGGAGAGCCGTTAAATATAATTTTTCTAAAACGATCATTGGGTTGAGGATAAAAAAGTCTCTTCCGGTTATCCGGCTCTATTCGGCTATTGGATTTGAAGCATGATATTCGGAGTTAACGTTTTCTCAAAGCTTTCATCGATTTAACAGGCTTATTTCACGTTGTTACTGACATCCAGTATGTTCCGTTTACATACGCTGTACGTAGTGGGTATAATTAATTCAGCCGATCTATAGGTCTGACGCTATGTATATCCTATGCTTTGCCATTAATGAAGTCGATAATGCAGTTACTGTAGAGCTTTCGTTCAGGCTATCATAAATGGAAGAAATCAATATCGCCATTTATGACACATGTCACTATTTCTTCATTTGTATTTTTCTTACATTTCTATCACAATAACCTACTGCAATTATTTTAATAAGATCCAATGTTTTGCCATTAGTGAAGTCGATAATGCAGTTACTGTAGAGCGTTCGTTCAGGCTTTCACAAATGGAAGAAATCAATATCGCCATTTATGACATATATCACTATTTCTTCATTTGTATTTTTCTTACATTCCTATCACAATAACCCACTGAAATTATTTTAATAAGATCCAATGTTTTGCCATTAATGAAGTCGATAATGCAGTTACTGTAGAGCTTTCGTTCAGGCTATCATAAATGGAAGAAATCAATATCGCCATTTATGACACATGTCACTATTTCTTCATTTGTATTTTTCTTACATTCCTATCACAATAACCTACTGCAATTATTTGAAAAAGATCCAATGTTTTGCCATTAGTGGAGTCGATAATGCAGTTATTGTAGAGCTTTCGTTCAAGCGACAATAAATGGAAGAAATCAATATCGCCATTTATGACACATGTCACTATTTCTTCTTTTGTATTTTTCTTACATTCCTATCACAATAACCTACTGCAATTATTTGAATAAGATCCAATGTTTTGCCATTAGTGAAGTCGATAATGCAGTTATTGTAGAGCTTTCTTTCAAGCGACAATAAATGGGAGAAATCAATATCGCCATTTATGATTATTGTCACAATTTCTTCTTTTGTATTTGTACGTATTTTCCTTACACCATTATCAGCTAGATTTTCTGGGAGAAATCAATAGTACCGTTTATGACAATTATTAATAGTTCTTATTTTTTTATTCTTGTGTATTGTTCTTATACCCTTATGACAATAACCTGCTGTAATGATTTAAATAACATCCTATGCTTTGCCATTTGCGAAGTCGATAAAGCAGTTATATGTCGATAATGTAGAACTCTTATTCCACCTATAATAAATGGGAGAAATCAATATCACCATTTATGACAATTGTCACTGTTTCTTCTTTTGTATTCTTATGTATTTGTTGATTATATTCTTATCACAATGATCTGTTACAATAATTGATAACTTGACGATTTTTGTCCGCAGATCAAACTGTTTCCGGGCAAAGACAAGTTCGAGACAACATCGAAGAACGAATCATGGCCAGTATGGAACGAGGAATTCACATTCCAACTGCGCAAAGAGTCGAAAATCCGTTTCGGCAAATCGAAGGTCGTCGAGGAAGAAATCGGCGCCTCGAGACTTATAATAGCGACGCTTTATGCCATCCTCGAGGACAAGCCTCTGATAACGACCGAGAAGAAGGAAGCTGAAAAAGAGAATGCGAAGGGTCAAGCTTCGAAAAAAGACGGCAAGCAGAAGGAAGCGTCGAGCGGCGGCGGGGCTTCCAGTTCGCAGGAGCCGAAGACGAACAAGCTGCTCAGCCAGTTCTTTGGAAAGGACAAGATCGCCGAACCCTTGCCCGTTGAGAAACGAAGTATCGACAAGAGACGCGTCATCGGTGCGACAACGATACCTCTGGATTTAAAGAATTTCGTTACCAAGCCACCGAAACCCAAGCATTCCGACGACGTCTCGACCGGCGATCTGTGGAAGCCACTTAGAGCGATCTCCAGCGGAATTTCCGGTGCCGAGGACAGGGTAAGTTCTGCGAAAATTCTATAATTTTCTTATCGTAAGAATAATGGATATCTGTTATATAATGGATTATTGACCCTAGAACTCATGTATCATTTTTTTCTACCCTCTTACTCATGACTGGGGTAGATATCTGCCCCACGCGTTTCTTCTACGTACACGGGTCCTACGAGCAATATATGGGGATCGCCGCGGATGAATCTCTTCGGTTTTTAGTAAGGAAGAGAATGACATGCGGCGAATTTGATTTTATTAAAGTTTGCGGGGTGAAAATCACACTTAAAGCCCAGAACGTAACGAAAATTGGCAAACATCGCATTTTTTGCGAAAAACATTATAGTTTTTTTTCTTAAATGTCCCGATTTAAGCGGACACACCAGGCTATTAGGGAAAAAATAGTCCCATTGTATTCCGTTCAAAAAGTCTACTTCTTTCTTTGGACACGTGAAAATTGGGAAAATCCGAAAAATGGTAATATGGAGAAAAGAATTAATGAAAACGCAATAAAAATGGTTTTGTATGGCTTTTAACATTTCTTTTTCTCGAAACATTTTAAGTAACTGAAGATAATTACAATTATAATAAAAAATAATCAAAATAATAAAAAAATTATACATTTTTTTTGTCGTCTATATGCGTTCAAATTATATAATGATAAGTTACATTTGATAGTTCTGACAAAAAAAGAAAATTCACTTACACAAAACACTAACGGGAACTGCAGAGTGGGGTGGATTTCCACCCCAAGCGCGCTGCGTTATCGTCCTGTGCAAAAGCCAGCGAGCAACTGAGGCGACTACCGCCCTGCACCCGTCATCAGATAGTTGAACTAAATGATCGTTTAGGTCCCGAGTCGATAATGTCTATTTCTACTTTAGGCCCACAGTTTGAATATCGTTTGTAGTGGTTTTCTACCCCATCCATGAGTTCTAGATTTATTAAAGTATATAAAAAATAATTGAATAATGGATTATTTTTATTTTGCAGCGCGAGAGTAAAAAGGGTCAGGTGGAGATGATTCTGACGCAGGAGAAGAGTGAAAAGAAGGACGTCAGCGAAGGCAAACTCATTCTGAGTCTCTCGCGTCTGAGATGTTCCCTTCAGACGATGCACGAACAGGAAACCCTCAAAGGTCAGCTTTACATAAAGATGTCAGTTGTGGAGGGCGGCAGAGTAACGCACTTTTGGAAGAGCGATCGTTTCCCTCCGTCGGTCTCCCTGAAGTTCGCGCAGGACACTGCCAGAGTCATCGCCGACAATCCGTACGAGGGTGCGTTGAATGACGTCAGCTTCGTCGTGAAATTCGTCTCGAAAAATAAAATGGGTGAGCCGATATTGTTTCGTTCATTGTTTCGTATATTTTTTACTCCCGAAGAGGAGACTTCGATTACGTTTTACGATAACGATCGACTGTGTTCCAGGAAAGAAAACGACGATCGGCAATTTCGTAATCGGACCGGAAGTTGGTGGAACGTACGCCGAACAGTGGAAACAAGCGATGGCAAAGCCCGGTCAGCCGATTACGAAGTGGCAACCGTTCGAATGAGGAGTCACAGCGCGAAACGTCGACTGTGGCCTCTCGCATTCCGTCCGCGTCGCGGTGCCTGTGCGAAGCGGCGTGTCTTCGCCTCGGGAAATTACTCCGAGAGAATAGAGATAAGAGTCTCGTGCCGCGTGAAACAATAGAGACGCGACAGAACCGTGAGCTTCGCGCACGTTGTGGAACCGCTCATGGTTATATTTTTTTTTACATTGATCGCTCTTTGTACATACGTATTCGATATCAATTAACGTAGCGTAACAGTCCTTGAAGACTCTCGGATAGAATAGCGTGTGGAAGAGCGATTGTTACTTCGAGACGGGTACGGCAGCGCAGCGGTGGTTGACTCTGTCGTGCACGATAATGAAGTAATTTAATTAGCTGAAATGCGGGTTTCGACCGTCCGTACAAACGATTCCTCAAGCACCGGCACCGCTAACAAAGTTGTTCCCAAAGTATTCTTGTGCCACGAGTAATATCGATCTTTTATTATTTTTTATCGTTAATTTATATGCAATCGCATGTCGCTCAGTCCGGAGTCACTTTTGTACGCTCGTCTGTGTTGTATTTAATGATATTCACTCTCGGAAAACGGAGAACCGTGTCGCAGAGTGACGCTTCGTCGTGTTTTTTTATTCTACCGATTTTTTACGATTCGATTATTATCCTGAAATTGTTCATATCGAAGATTTTGTAAATGTATGGATATTTTTTTTAGAGAACGATTATACACGAAAGATTTTGATATAACAGGTTTATCTGTGAAAACCGTATTACGAACGTAAGTTTCGATTAATAACACAATGCATATCAAATTTTTTCGGAAACTTTTTTTGTCTCTAATGTTAGTCTCCGATCTTCACAGTTTGTGTCATATTGATATTTGCTTATCGATGATTATTTCTTAGATTGCGGGCAACTTATTTGCGTTTAGGAGTTACGATGTACATCGAATTAGTCGTCTTACAAAAAAAATACATATCATTCCGAAAGGCGTATTTTCTATCTGTTAAGCTTAGAAGATACGTGATTCTTATTTTAGTCACCCGACAAGTTGGAGCATTCGGAAAAAATTTGAACTTTTTAGGGGCGATTTATCGAGAAAGCATTTGAGTGTGTAAATAATCGAAAACTCTCAATACTTTATGTAAGAAAATCGTTACAGCTCGTTACCAACGAGTTACTCAACGATCCAGCGACATCGGTTTTTTATGCGCTAAATCCGCAAGGGCTAATAACGTCAACAATACTCGGAATAAGTGTTTTTATAGTTTCACATATCGTAGTATTCGTTTGTTTTTTTTTTACTTCTACGTTTTTGTATCTTTTATTCTTAATTCGCACATGTATTAAATCGATTTTAATATGTTACGAACAACAATGAGAAGACAATTTCTCTGTGGCATTCTTTCGATCCTCTCCTCATGTTATACAGGTATGGACGGCGATTTCAACAAACACGGTAATACTTCAGTTTTCCATGGTGTCCAGCAATATTTCAATACGAAGATCGAGAATGTAAGAAATGTATATATTATTATATACGTAATAAATGTATCGTCGGGTATTTACGAACGATTACGGACGCACTGGAAAATAAATATCATCCATTCCATATAAAATGAGTTTATGTCACTCGGTGCGAAAATGGCAGTCTTAGGCATTGCGTAACAATCCCATTTTCAATAGGATTGTTACGCAATTTTTTGCTGCAAACTCGCACTCGCCAGAAAAAGTTTTATCGCACTAGTTTCGTAATGTACTATGCCGCATCGGAGAGAAGAAAGCCAGTAACGTGAAAAATAACACGACTTGCAAAAAAACTTTCAAGGTTTAACCCATCAAGTACGCGATCCTCGGCTATAGGAATTCGGAAAAATACGCTGCAGAATAATGTTCACGATATTATATTTGTGTAAATTTATATTTTTATCGTCAATATATAGTAAAGGTCGCAATAAATTGTAAGAAACTTTTAAAATACTCAGAATCGCTGGATGTTCGATCGCTAATGGTTTAGAATAAACATGTACAAAAATATAAAATGAATGACTAATTTAATCCAAGTAAACTTTATCGTATTGTTGTGGACGGTTCACGCTTGTATTAAATCGATTTAATAAGTTCCGAACAAAAATGAGAATCCACATTCTCTGCTATATGTAGCATTATTCCATCCTCTCCTTACATTATACAGGCATGGACGGTGATTTAAACGATCACGGTAATACTTCACTTTTTCATGATGTCCAGCAATATTGCAATACGAAGATCGAGAATGTAAGAAGTGTATATATTATTCTATACGAATCGTAGAACTTTATGAAAATCGACGGACAACTACGAACGATTACGGACACGCGGGAAAACAAATATCATCCACTCGATATAAAAATGAGTTTGCGCACCGGAGAGAAGAAAGCAAGTGGCGTGAAAAATTATGTGACTTCCAAAAAAAAAAAAAACCTTGAAAGATTTTATGACGTAACAAATTGTACGGAACTTTTCAAATTATTCAAGATTACTGGACACCATGATTTTATAAGAGCCATTTCGATGTTCGATCGCTAATGATTCTGAATAAACATGTACAAAAATATAAAATAGATCGCTGATTTAATCTAAGTAGACTTTATCGTATTATTCTGGACGGTATAATGGTGGCAGTCTTATTATTAATATAAAATGTTTCGTAATTGATCATTCGCTAAAAAGCATTTCGATAAAGGTAAGTATAAACGTCGTTAAGTTTATATTTTGATGGATTTCTACGAGAATGTTAAATACTCGACGAGGCCCGAAAACGGAAGGCACGTAAAAAATGTTTCGCTTAAGAGTTGCCCATCTTGTAAACCCATCGCTCGAGTTTTTATCGATTTTCTATAAATTCAGACACTTTAGAATCTCTTTTTAATATATCTAAACTTCAATATTTCGGGCTGTGTGGAATTCTCTTAAAAATAACGTGTTCATTCTCTCGACTCGAAGACATGTTCGACGATCTCGTCGCTCATCGTTTAAGGCACAGCTTTAATATTACAAAAATTTACGTTCACAGGATTAACCCTTCGAATGTATGTTTTCGTCTGGAAAATCGACGATGAGGCGTGTTGAGAATCTTTTTGTTATTTTTACACCGTTAGGCTAAATTGAGTAAATATCCTAGCGTCAGGATTCCTGTGGATATTAAAATAAGCCAGCTTCCTCGAATATCGGTTCCCGCGTTGCATCCGTCCTTGCTGTTACACGTGCAGTATTCCATGAAGATGTTGTACGAGCCCGTTCTCATCAGACAAAATCGTTCGTCGCCTTCGATACCGGGCTCGCCCAAATAGGCGCAACTACGGAAGTACTTCCAGACACCGCCGACTGCAAAGAATCATACAAGTTACGTAAGTATTACGCCGATATTCGCATCAAATGTGGATGTGTTATATATGAGGTAAGCAATGGTTCCGAATATCGATTATCGACAATGTGATAGTAATTCCAGTAGAAAATCAACGGCTCACGAAAGTTTAACGATCAAGTCGGTACAGTTTGTACAAACTGCGGAGCATGAATCGGGTAAATCGCTGTTAGTGTCGATGAAAATTCCAAATTATTTTTTGGGCAACGTAATACAAGTTTTCATATCAAAGTACACGAATATAAAATTTTATAGCTCCGATAAATGAAATGTCCATCCATTGAAGCTATCGGCAATGTCAAAGTATAATTGATTTGATCCGAAGTCTACTCACCTTTCTGACGAATTTTACGACACATGCTGGGTTTTCCAACATCCTTTAGATGTGAAGGAACATCCGACTGTGTGCAGTCGTAGAAGCCTATAGTCGAATTGTCGAATGGATCGGCGCATTTTGCGTCTATGTCCGATCTGCAGACCCAACATTTGATCGAGAGACCTGAAAATGCAAAAGCTATCGTTAGATTGTTGGTTTCTTTCTCCCAATCTCGCCAACACCTCGGACCTAAGCTGAGGCTCTTAATTTGCGTTCGATCAAAACTTAATCGATAAATGGTAGTCATCGAACACTCGATGTTCCACGCCGATCGGAAAATACTGTTCTTCAAAATATCCACAAAAAATTACATTAGCAGGTGGTTGGCCAACGCGCACGCCCGTAACTTCTCTGATCACTTTGCATTTTCATTTTAAATAAATCCTCGACGCGAGATAATATCTCTCAACTTACCTTGTTGAACGAAAAGAAACAGGAGGGCCAATGTGAAGAGTATCGTCGTGTCTTTAATCGCTCCAGCCATAACTCAGGATTTTTAAAAATAACTCTCGGAAGATAAATACACAACAGGTCTATCGCTCTTCCAGTTTTTTCTTCGTCCGTTTATCGGGCTTTAATTGAATCCGAAATCGAGTTCATAATACTTCGAGTAAACTGTTTCGGACGTAATCACGATGCGTCGAAACTAAAAGACGCCGAATATATTAACAGATCAACACATCGCACACAACCTGCAAGTTTCGAACACTTTCGGTACAACGCCTAAATAATCCACGCCTAGTGCTCTGCAGTATTGTGTGCGCGATATGCGCCATTACTCGTGCTGGTTCGTGAGAGATCGACAAGTTTCGAGAGTCACGTGATTGTTATGTCCGACGTGCGAGCCGCACCCGGCATGCATAACGTACGATTACTTATTACTGTATTACTCATTCTATTAGCAAGCGAAATGAAGAAAATGGAGGGAACGAATTGACTCCTTCGCTCTGGCACGAATTTTAACGAATCGATGACTATTTTATAAACATTATTTTATTTAATGTAAAACATTTATTAACAAATTGTGGTACAAGACAGGGTGATGTTAATATACATTATACATTAGAGTGGTAGAGGATGATAATTTGACGTTTTGAACAATTTCAACTTCGTTAAACAAATAAAACTAAAATCTACTGGATGAAATGGGTTATCCATAATAATTTTTGTCATAAAATAAAATAAAAAATAAACCTCTCCGGCGGGGAATCGAACCCCGGTCTCCCGCGTGACAGGCGGGGATACTCACCACTATACTACCGAAGAACCGATGTATTACAACTTGAAACAAATCGATGATACTTTAAAACAAAAATTTTTTTTTTCGGGTAAAACGTTTACGGTAGCTCGCTTATCCGCGACCTTCGATCAGCCGAGCTTGACGTTATTGGAGCTTGAGCTTATTGGGTTTGAGCTTGAGCGTTATTGGAGGCACCCAACTCATCCCAGCCCTCCGCATTACCCCTTTGAATTCAGCAAAAATGCATTAATAACCAACCGATGTATTTGAAACTTCATAATTGTAAAAAAAAAAAAAAATTGTATGCCTTCAAGGGTTAACCAAGGTGTAGGCTCGGATAATACGGAAAACTGGGATAAAATGGATAAGGCAGCAATGCCCGTGCGCTGCGTTGTCCTATTATCCGTGTTATCCGAGATTTTACTTATTCGACGTACGCTCTCCCTAAATTATCTAGAATAAACGGGGTTCTACTGTATACACAAATTGTAGTACAAGGGTGATATATATATATGTATATAATACACACATATATATGTTAACAGAGGTGGAGGATGATCATTTGATGTTTGGAACAATTTCAACTTCATTTAACAAATAAAAATAAACGCTATTAGATTAAATAGCTTATCAATAATAACTGTTGTGAGAAAAAATAAATAAAAAATAATCCTCTCCGGCGGGGAATCGAACCCCGGTCTCCCGCGTGACAGGCGGGGATACTGACCACTATACTACCGAAGATTTCATGTATGACTTTCATCTTATACCTGTATTAAGCGAAGGAACTCCCTTGTAAGTCGGAAGAAAAAAAAAATTGTGAAATTGCCATAGGATCGCTCAGATCGAGTCCGCTGCTTGAGGGCAGTTCCTGTTTCCGTGTTCTCCACGTGCGTCAATCCCGTTTGTATTTGTAGATATATAAGAACAAAATAACCAAAGCTATATGAATACATTCGACATCGGGAGATTTTCAGCATTTAAAAATATCATTTTTCTACCGGAAGTGACGTCATACTGAAAATACGTAATTTCCAGGTTTCAAATCCCATTTTTCGACCGGGAATGACGTCATACCGTGAAAACGTCACTTCCGGTTTTCAAATCCCATTTTTCGACCGGAAATGACGTCATACCGGGAAAACGTCACTTCCGGTTTTCAAATCCCATTTTTCGACCGGAAATGACGTCATACCGGGAAAACGTCACTTCCGGTTTTCAAATCCCATTTTTCGACCGGAAATGACGTCATCCCGGGAAAACGTCACTTCCGGTTTTCAAATCGCATTTTTCGACCGGAAATGACGTCATACCGTGAAAACGTCACTTCCGGTTTTCAAATCCCATTTTTCGACCGGAAATGACGTCATACCGGGAAAACGTCACTTCCGGTTTTCAAATCCCATTTTTCGACCGGAAATGACGTCATCCCGGGAAAACGTCACTTCCGGTTTTCAAATCCCATTTTTCGACCGGAAATGACGTCATACCGGGAAAACGTCACTTCCGGTTTTCAAATCCCATTTTTCGACCGGAATCGACGTCATACCGGGAAAACGTCACTTCCGGTTTTCAAATCCCATTTTTCGACCGGAAATGACGTCATACCGGGAAAACGTCACTTCCGGTTTTCAAATCCCATTTTTCGACCGGAAATGACGTCATACCGGGAAAACGTCACTTCCGGTTTTCAAATCCCATTTTTCGACCGGAAATGACGTCATACCGGGAAAACGTCACTTCCGGTTTTCAAATCTCATTTTTCGACCGGAAATGACGTCATACCGGGAAAACGTCATTTCGTCTTCTGTCGTTTCCGTTCAGTCTTTTTTCGCACGAAAGGGTTCGAAACGGTTACTCGCATAATCGACGTTCTACAGTATCTTGTGAATCGATATCTACAGTATCTTGTGAATCGATATCTACAGTATCTTGTGAATCGATATCTACAGTATCTTGTGAATCGATATCTACAGTATCTTGTGACTGTTCCTGGCGTGACAGAACCCATTGATAACAATCGGTTCCCATATCGCATCTATATTTCATGAGAGGTGTCCTCCATGATAGGCAACAGTGCCTTGCAATAGCAGAAAATGTTGCATTGACCTATTTACGTGTTCGTTCGTAAGTCGTGCCAGGAACAATATTATCGTCCGACTTTGACATTCGAGGAGGCATTCGTTCGTGTGAAAAATCGATGCTGGCACGCGCAATTTGTCCTTAACAGTTTTTCATTGCACGTTTACGCTTTTAGCTTCGATATGAAAATATAAAGTTGTATCCTCACATCGACTATCTGAGGTCTAGTGAAGAACCTCACTAAATTTAATATTTCCTATTTCTCGCCAGTGGGTGTATAATTTGTTATTATTGAAAGACTATTTGGACGCTTGCGGATAAAAGAGTAAAACGTCGCCCTCCGTCAAATAATCCTGCAGGGATAGTTTTTACAGTCGTGTTGTCTTGGTATAGAGCCCTTCATTTGATATACCGTGTGTTTCTTTGTTCATCCGATTCTGTCGCTGGCTACATACGAGACGAATTCCAAATACCTTTGAGACTTATTGCACACGTTCTTTTACCCACTTTCTTGGGTTTGCTAATTCACACGTTTCCGTCAATGACTGTATTCGAGATACATTTCAGAGAATAATTAAACGCTTTCTCTGTAACGTTACTTCCGGTTTGAAAATCTCACTTTGAAACCGGATGTGACCTCTTCGTCTCGATAATAATATTATATTTTTCTTGTATTATTCAAAAGGTAATCTGATATTCGAAAAGCCAATAATATATCAACAAAGAGAGACGGCTTGTAGAATCTGTCGAATCTGAAGAATATTCCTCGAAACGCTCTTCCAAAAATTGAATAAATCAGCAGTTGTAAAAATCTATCCATTTATTTTATATTTTTCAGGTGTGAAAATTCATTATCGAACAACAGAACTTTTAATAGTTCTGTAGTAATATTTATATTTTAATTTAATTGTCGAAGAAAAGCTTGCGCGTGACACACAGGACACGTCGCAATAGTTCAGCACCTATTAGCTGCACGCTCGCATGTTCGGTCTGACCTACAATGCAATACAGTGCAAACTCCGTTAATGCACACTTTCTTTGATTACCCTGACCAATTGAGGAGTCGATGGAATGTTCTATCAAGGTGCGCATGAATTGGCGTCTCGATAGGGAAGAAACTAACGAAGCAACGTTGCAGCGTGCAGGAACAGCGTGAATTTCGTCGAACTCGTAACGGATCGTGCACTAACAGACTTTTCACTGTACATAACATTACCATGTACAGTACATGGTGACATGCAGTTGCGAATGTCAATTAGTAGAATTCGCGCAACAGATCGATATTTGCCCACTCTCTTGAAAAATGTGCATGCAAGAAGATCGATAGCTCGTGACCGATTTTTCATTATTATAATTTCCCGTGAGCGTCGGTACGCCATACGAGTTGCCGACGAGGTGAACGACGACTCATTCATTATCATTTCACCAGCCACCAACGTCGGTCGCTGTTTGCTCGAGCTTAAAGTGCCGGGCATTTAGCGAACAGTTATAATTTTAGCGATTATCAAATTCGGTAAAATTGTCGTTCGGTGCAAGATAAAATTCTCCTAATTTCTATTCGATAAAAAAAAAAACGCACACCATGTGTCAAATTGTGTTTTCGATCGTATTTTCGGTTGTGATTTCGCATACGTGTACACCCGCAATTGTCACACTGACGCCGAAATCAGAAGTACTCACTCACCTCTACGAAGCAATGGTAAGTTTAAGTTATCCTTAAGGTGATATGTTATTCGTCTTTCTGATCTTAGTCATGTGATATATATATGTATGTACGTGCAGTACGAGAAGTGTAAGCGAGTAAACGGGTTTCAGATCGGTGTATCAGAAAGATGCAACGGCAATCAGAGAAGAAGTGCAGTTGGTGTTGTTGGCGATTCGGAAGATTCCATCCTCAAGACACTGTGGTCCAACAATTTCGTCCCTGCAGTATTGACTGATACTGGGATGAAGATTGATAGTTCTGTGACCGACCTAAATCTAACCAAACTGCAAGTCTTCGTGATCGCAGCCACCTCTCCAAAACGGTGGGACAACGAGGCTGACTTTCTCAAACCAAACCAAACGCCCTATACGAAATACCAATCCTCGAAAATCGATAAGTGTCCGTATACAGAATTTGAAGAATTTTGTGTATTTAACACACAATTTATTTGTCTCGATCGTACGATGAACCTATGGATCGTTAATTGCAATCGTTTTGAGCATCGCACCCCAAAATTTTGGGAATTCTTACCGGCATACGAGAAAATTATCGCGGCTTTAGGTCTCTTCAAATGTATTTATCGAAATTGTGAGAGTTCAAAGTTAGCAAAGACGGTGGTGACAGGCTACTCGTTCTACTCGGTGTCACGTTGGCCCCGGTTCACTCACCAAATTACGGATAAGTTCGATAAGTTGCCCCCCAAAGCCGGAAACAATCTTGTGACATGGATCGAATATCTTGTGGTCCGTAGTAAGCAATTTGTTATCGACAATATCGCAATTGGTCTGAAAGCATCGGTGCCACTGATAGACAATTCCAATAAAGTCTCCGACGTAATAACGCTTGAGCCCCCGTGGATCTCGACCAAAAACGGATTGTTTGGTGTGACCGAGCTATAGCCTTTCGATATGCTTCCTTGCTCAGGCGCAATTTCCATTGCGACGACCTGCTCAGGGCTTTGAAATAATCTAAGACACAAGCTGCCGAAGGATCCCGCACTACGCAATCGATGCAAAATTGATTGGACGAAATCCCAATGATTCGTCCATCAAGGTTTTGATCCTCAATGAGTGCATTGCAAATATTGCGGTGAAGGTAGCGTGTATATTCAAGGCGTGCAATGTCCTGCTTCGTACTTAACCATGGATAAGTTATGGTTGTCGTCAATAGCGTTGCCAAGCTCCCCGTATAAATTTCCTGGAAAGTCATCACAAACATGACTAGACAGACTAAGTAAACGGTCGGTGCCGAATTCCCAGGTAGTTTCCTAAGACCCATGTTACATGTCAAGCGCACAAGGTTCAGCGTTGCTGGCGTCAGAGACTGACTGGTGTGTGAGAAATTTGAAGTAAAGAAAGGTAATCAGGTAAACCAAACATATGCCAATTCGACACGGTCCGTCAGTGACCGATGAGATCTTTTCGAGTTGTGTCATGTGAACGGTGTGCTGGGTCACGACGATCAGCTGGTATTCAACTTGGGGACGAAGACTTGCGGACAAGCCTCTACGCAGAGTACGACAAACACATGGACAAGGTATGGTTGTCGTCAACAGCGATGCAAAGTTGTCCGTGTATGTTCCTTGGCAAGTTGCCACAAACATAAGTAGAGAGATCAAGAAAATGGCCCGTGCGAAATTCCCAGGTGATTTTCTAAGACCCATGTTACATGTTATTCGTACAAGGCTCAATATTGCTGGCGTCAGAGACTGACTGGTGTGTAAAAGTTTGAAGACGATAAATGTCAACGAGTAAACTACACACATGTAGATTCGACACTTTCCGTCGGTAACTGATACCATCTTTTCGAGTTGTGTCATGTGAACGGTGTGCTGGGTCACGACGATCAGCTGGTATTCAACTTGGGGATGTAGCAAAATATGACAAATCCTCTCGCCAAGTTGAATATCCACTGACCGCTGCGACCCAACACACCGTTCACATGCCGCAAATCGAAAAGATCTTATTGGTCACCGACAGACCGTGTCGGATTGGCATGTGTTCAGTTTACCCGATTACTTTTCTTTGCTTCACATTTTTTACACATCAGTCTGCGACGCCAGCAACACTGAACCTCGTGTGTTTAACTTGTAACACGGATCTCATGAAATTACGTGGGAATTTGGCGTCGACCATTTACTTGGCCTGTCTATGTTTGTGGTGACTTTCCAAGGAATTTATACGGGTACCTTGGCATCGCTGTTGACGACAACCATGACTTATCCATGTGTAAATACTGAGCAGGATATCGCACACATTAGTATTGACTTTACCTTCACCGCAATGTTTACAATTTACTCATTGAGGACCCAGTCGTTGATGAATGAATCATTGGGATTTCGTACAATCAATTTTGCATCGATTAGTTAGTGCGGGATTCCTTGGCTGCTTGTGTCTTCGATTAATACAAAGCCCCGAGCACTACCTCTCAATGGAAGTGGCGCCGGAGCAAGGAAGCAATGTCAAAACACTTTACTCTTCATTGGCTCACACCAGACAATGGAAAAGGAAGCAATGTCAAAACACTTTACTCTTCAGCGGCTCACACCAGACAATCCGTTTCTAAGTAGATTAGGGAAGATAATGAGAAGATGGGACGAGCATTGCTTACGTCCCAGCTATGCAATATTTAAAATCTTACAGAGTCAAGTGATCGATGATCGTGAGGGGAAAAAGAATAGATAGATAGAAATTTATTGGGTCCTGGGATAAATCTGCTAAGGAGCAGAGCGTTCAGAGAGCAATCAGAGAGCAAAGCAACTTAAACCTATTTAAAAGCAGTCGTGAAATGAAACAGAAAAAGAAAAGGAAATGTAATCCAGGAAGCAATATCATAATGAGTCGAAATGGGGTGAAAATAAAGAAGGATCATGAATTTCGACGATCAGTTTCGCCTTCGTCGACAAGTTCTTTCAGACGTTTCATCTGCGAAATAGTCAATTGTTGCGCACATTTGAAAACTGCGAAGCGACAAAACCGGGTTCGCCCTTTTGTTGGTTCGCGGAATCACCAACAAAAAAATCTCAAATGTTTTCGGTATTAAAATCGCGATTTAATGTACTAAGTTGAATTTCGAAACGTCGTTCAACGTTTTTTTAACATGTGTTGGAATATAAGTTTATTAATAAATTTTTATTGGAATCAACATTTGTAGTTGCTCATATTTATGCATCGGCAATTTTTGTAAAACACAAATGAATGAACTGTGTTAAATAGGATGTGCGATACAAGGTAATAGAACGAGGGAAAAAAGAATACGAAGCGAAGGGTAATGCATTTCGGCGACTTGAGTTTCACCTTCGTGTAAGGTTGACAAGTTCTTTAATATGTTTCGTCGGCGAAATATTAATTTGTCACGGACGTTTGAAAATCATGAAACGACGAAACCGGCTGCGCCCTACGTTGGCTTGGGGGGTCACCAAGAAAAAAAGTCTTGAATGTTTTCGGCACAAAAATCGCGATTTAATCTACTAAGATTGTTTTCGAAGCCTCGTCAGACGTTTTTTGTAACACGCCTTAAAATGAAAGTTTGTCAATAAACTTTGATTGGAGTCTACATTTGCATTACTTTATTCATGTATCGGCAATTGCCATAAAAAAAAAAAAAAAAAAAAAAAAAAAAAAAAAAAAAAAAAAAAAAAAAAATGAATGAAGTGCGTTAATTACGAATTACGTGATTTATTTCAATTTGTCTTAGTATCGGCGTAGGCTAAACGTGATTGTGACGCATCTTATCGTACCGTGAAAGTGGCAGCGGCAAATCAGTCAAGGGCCTCGTACCGGTTCCCCGTACGTCGGCGATTCCCTCGAAGTACGGTGTTCGAATAATAAAATTAAACGAGACTGGAAGCATAACGGACCACGGTCACCATATACAGAGATTTCGGATTGGTCCATCGTGCCGTTGGTGCTGGTTTGGCTCGCGTGAACCATTGAATCGCGGTAATTGTCGGTGCGGGTCGTGGGAACGCCCTGGGCTTCCCACGGTGTTTCATTAGCTCTGTTATACAGACGATAAACACTATAGCCGCATCGCGGATTCGCCTATGAGCACCGGAGCGTTTGCCAAAAAAAAAGAAGATGACCGGATGGGCTTCGACGACGGAACATCGTCAGCTACGCATCAAATATTTAAATTGGTCATTTTAATTGACCCATTTGAATATTTCTAAAGTGAGCCAACGCGCAATTGACGTACTGTCTGTCGATTGCAATCCATCCGTAAAGCCATCCTCGAAGTGTCGCGGTATTAATACACCTGGAAAAATAAATTAATTGACGGCCACCGCTTATTTGGTTATATAATAATAGTAATAATAATAATATTTTTTGTGACTGCTCGAATGTATACATTGCTTTGTTTTTTTTCTTCTTTTTACAAAAAATAATATATAACGTAACACAGGGGAGAGCGGGGCAAAATGGCATAGCGGGGCAAAATGGGATAATGAGACAAAACGCAATTTTCCAATAACTTTTGGATGGTGGCGGTGATGGTGAGTGGGGCAAAACGGTGTTGAAAATCGGGATGTATCGTTACGACAAAATGGGACATCCAAAAATTATTGGAAAATTTAGTTTTATCGCCGCTGTCCCGTTTTGCCCCACTGTCCCATTTTGCCCCGTTCTCCCCTACAGTTGCTTTGTTTGAAAATTGTTCATAAATACTGTCTTCTTGAGGTGGCCGCACACAAGCCCTTACGAGCTTGTTCACGAGCAGGGGACCTCCAATCCCCTAACCTAACTTACTTACTAAATTGAAAATTTATTTTTAATTAAAATTTCATAAACATGGAATCTGTAAAATATTTATTTGTTTTAAATAAATATTTATTTCATTTAAGTAACTATTCACTGGATTAAAATAAATATTTATTTAAATCAAATGAATATTTTACTTAAACCAAATAAACGGTGGCGGTCAAATAATTTTTTTTTTCTGGGTACGTTATGTTGAGACCGAATAACGGTGCAGTGGCCAATTTTACAATTTTTTTTTTTTAATCAACGCCGTTTAAAATTCCCGTTTAAAATTCAGTCATTCATACTTCAATACACTAGCTCGAAAAACTCAAGGACGAAGAAGAACCGAACGGAGGCAGAGAAAGAGGATGGAAACGAGCGACGAAACAGTGCCGCGCGCGGATGCGAAATCACCGGTTTCACGGAAGGAGGGTACGAGATTGTGTTTCTTTTTTTCTTCATGATCTTCTCGGTTTTGTTCCTCCTCTTCTGCCTCTCCACTTCATTCCCCCGCCCTCTGCTTTTTATTTCAGCTTTCCAGGCCCGAAAACCGGGTAATTTCGTGGAATCCCGTCAGTGAGTAGGGCTGGGCGTGTCTTTGCGAACGAGAGCCTCGCAACGATACGTGTAATCCCTTGCATATTCGTACCGCGGACTGAAATATTGAAGGAACAAGTCCCGAGAGTCGGGACCCTCGGAGCGATCGCGTGTGTGCGTGCACCCTTCTGTGTCATTATAAACGAGAAGAGATAAAGACGGAAGCTTCATGTAGGATTGCCTGTGTTACCTTCGCTACGCCACGTCACTTCTGCTCGATCGCACCGAACAACCGCATGCTTCTGGCGAACCTGAACAAGTAAAACCGCGGCGGAACCTCTTCGGCACCCGCCGATGGACGTCCGGGCTTCTGCAGGGGTCCACGAGACGACCACGACCTATGCCTTCGAGCGAATTCTCTACCGTGGAACCTAGTTCGATTATCTCGGAGTAGATCCGGCAAAAACTGTGCATACGTATTCTAGTGCCTGTGGTGGCTCGCTCGCTCGCATGCAGTTTCTAAAAAAAACTTGAAATAATCCAAGCCTGGTCAGGGGCCCAAGGGAACTTGGAATAATCGGACACATTTAGGGGAGAGCGGGGCAAAATGGAACAGTGGGGGCAAAACGGGATAATGGGACAAAACGCAACTTTCCAATGACTTTTGGATAATGGTGGTGATGGTAAGTGGGGCAAAACGGTGTTGAAAATCCGGATGTATCGTTGGGATAAAAAGAGGCATCCAACAATTATTGGTAAATTGTGTTCTGCTCCCGCTGTCCCGTTTTGCCCCACTGTCCAATTTTCACATCTCCACCAGTCACAACTCTGCCGGATAATAACGCTACCAAAAAAGACCGCTCCAATGAGAAAAAGGATGGTATTTCCTACTATAACGAATAGTTCCCAGGGGGGACGTCTATATGGATAGTTAGTGATAGTATAAACTCAATTGATTAAACTGTAATTATAGTTACAATTACAATTTTCGGTCATTGTCGTAACTGTAAAATGTAGACGTTCCCCCTGGGAACTATTTACTATGTAAGTTTTTCTCAGTGTCTAACAACTATACCAGAAAACAACTCTGCCGGATAAGAACTCTGCGAAAAAAGACCTCTCTGACAACTATACCACATAACAACTCTACCAGAAAACATCTCCACCATATTACAACTGAACCGTATCGGAAGTCTACCAAAATCTCTAACAGAAATTAAAGAAACTTTTCCAGAATCAAAATGAAATTCCACCGGAGTACAAGGCTAGACTTGTATTCTGGTACAGTTTCATTCCAATTCCGGCACAGTTTTATTTCAAGACCAGCAGAGTTTCGTTTACTTTCTGGTAGAGATTTTGGTAGAGTTGCAATATGGTCGAGATGTTTTCTGGTAGGGTTGTGAGTGGTGCAGATGTAAATGTGCCGAATAATCACGACCTGAGGAAGTTCTCAAAGCTTCGCAAAAAAAAAAAATATCATTGAATCAAGTAAAATTTGCTTGCGGGCTGCCGATGAAGTAAAAAACGTTGTTTCAATTCTACTCTGAATTCGTACAATTTCATACCGGATTGAACCGATAACATGTCACCTTGACAGTCTTGCTGTCGTTGTTTCAATATGATATGGAATTGTAAGAATTGAAAGTAGAATTGAAATTTTTTTCTTCGGCAGCCCGTAAGCGATTTTTTTTTTCAGTGTTAAGTTCATGAAGGGGTGGGGCGGTACTTAAGCCCTTATGATTCACCGCAAAGAACCCTTAAAGGGCGTAACTCTGAGGTCCCTTAAGGCTATTAAGTGTAGCTTAGAATTGCAAGGGCGTAAATCCTCTACGGGGATTTAAGACCATTAAAGGGAATTAGAATGATAAGGATGTCAGCCTCCCGCCCCTCCCCTCTCCTCCCGAACCACCCCCCCCCCCCCCGGCCATCACTCTCTCCTTCCATCCCACCCTCCTGCCCCTCCAACCCCTCCCTCCTTCCGCCAACCACTACCGCCCCACCCTCCTTCTTCTTCAGCCCCACCCGCTGCTCCCCTTTCCGCCCCGCTCTCGATTCTTGACACGGCGACGGCGGCGGCGCGACTTTTACATGTCATAGACAGACCAGCAGGTTATCGTGGCTTTGCGCCCTCGCTATGAACTATGGAAATTAAAACCCGGAAATCTACATTTCCGGAGATTTACATCCGGTTTAATAATCTAATTTTTTCACCGGAAGTAACGTCATATCGGAAATACGTCGCTTCCGGTTTTAAAACAACATATTTCAACCGGAAGCGACGTATTTCCGATATGACGTCACTTCCGGTCGAAAAATTATATTTTCAAACCAGAGGCGACGAATGTCCGGTAAATCCCTGGAGATCTGAAGGTTTGGTTTATAAATTTCATAGTGCATAGCGAGGCGGCGAAACTTGATCCACAACAGTCTGCTAGTACATATATATATGGGTGTTCCGCGTCAAGTCGAACGGCGCAAATTCCTGACCCTCTTAGACCAAGCAAAAAGTTGGCAACCAACCCATGTTGACATTTGCACATGTTTCACACTAATAAATGAATATTCCGTGAAATTTGTAGCAAAAAAAAAAAAATTTCAAGTAAGAGCTTTCTGTTCTCTTAGGTTTCTTGTTTTTGGAGAGTGTGGAAAAAATTAACGAGAATAGTTAATCAAAAACGGCATCTTTTTTGTGGCATCAAAAAAAACGACGTTTTTTTGTGGCATCAAAATCTTCGGAAATATTCAAAAATTCAATATTAAGTCGCCCTTCTGCTAACTCGAAAAGAGCCGATAAACATCTTAAAAAAAAATACCAGGAACTCACACTATTTACTGCAACACAACCAACTTTCAGGGTGTTCGCTCGTTCGATTTGTCGTGGAATGCCGTATATTGAACCATTTCGATAATTCACGCTATCCAGTAAGAGAGATGAGCTTGCGCGATTGAAGATTTTTCGCTCTACACGTTTAAATATAAATCGCCAACTACACGTCTATAAAGAAACCCACTTCAGAATACGCAATGCTCACATTGACTCATGCGACATAACCGGCAGCATCGGGGCACTATTTTAACATGTAAATATTCCGAGAAGCATTATCTGACGAGATACGGTAAGCCCTTACGGCGAGCGGTTTGCGCAAGCGCGAAGATTACGCTTTATCCCGATGAACACCATTATATATTCACGAGTTTCCAGAGCCTCGTAATACCATTTACATCCAAGCTGGGGTACAAATTAACACCGTTTTTTTAAATTAAAAAAAAAAAAAACTTCACAAGTACCGGATAATTGGCTCCGGTGAAATACACAGCGTACACAAACGACACCTATGCCACTTGTGCCACGGTATTTCCATTCGAGTCCTGAAGGTGATACCACAGTCTCAGGCGTGTCTGTACAGCTACCACTACCACTCCCGACTTCCGCCTCGTCCTCCGGTCGCGCCGTATGCTCACCGACCGTTGATACTTCCTCTCCGTGTGGTATCTTTCAGTCGCACCGGGGCCACGTGCGAGCTCGGTTACGCCGGAACGGTCTTCCCGCCGGTCGTCCCAATTCGAGAGTGTCGAGCAATAGAAAGAAAGTATCGTCAGGAAAAAAAAAAAAAAAAAAAAAAAAAAAAAACAAAAACTGCATTCTCCGCAGTTCAACGAGTAAAAACTAACGGACTCACTTCTCGTCAATAACATCCACGAAGAATCGAAATTTAAAAAAAAGCATCAAAAGATAAAAATAAACACCTATATTATATCTTGTGGTCGACAATTTATCGCCGAAGACTGTCAAAAATAATCGAAACCTAGAAAGAAGCAGCAAAAGATATAAATAAACATCTATATTATATCTTGTGGTCGACAATTTATCGCCGTAGACGGTAAAAAATTATTTCGTAAAATAGGAATAGAAAGTTTCGTAAAAATAATTTTGTTGAATAAGTGAAAAGGTCCTTGAGGCTCGAATACAGAAACTTGTGCCTTTGTTTCCCATGTTACTGACATTTTTAGTTTGCACTTTTGGCAAACTGGAAGCCGTCTGGTGCGATCGAAGAATTAACAAATAAAACATTGTGGACGCTCGTCGGCAAATTGTAAAAAGTGTAAAAAGCACAACGTTTTTTTTTTTACTGTGTACGTTCGAGTTTGCGGAGCTGTCGAACCGGTCGAAGTTCGGCTCGCCAGGAAGCACCGAGTGCACCGAATTCGCCTAGGAGAAAGACGAACGAACCATCGAGTGAGAGCGGCAAAAAAAAAAAAAAAAAAAAAAAAAAAAAAAAAAAAAAAAAAAAAAAAACTATCCGAAGAAACATCGGTATTGTCTTCCGGTATGTGCGGTCCGGCACGAGAAGAGTTGCGCAGCGAGGCATCCGGGGGCAACCCCTGAGTCGTGATCCCGCGGTAAGGACGGTCCGTTCCCGAGTTTTTATCGCGACTCGCAGCGGAGTGTCCACACAAGCACGTACATTATGCCCACGTGTGCGGACGAACGCTCCGTGCGTCCCCGGACGTCTTCGACCCCCACAGCGCGATAAATTCGCGGGGTACAAAACACTCGCGACAGTCCCGAGACTCCGCGCGAATCTCGTATCCGCTGGCTTAAGGAGTGGGTTTTTCGTCGGAGTGCGTTGTGATTTTTTTTTTTTTTTTTTTTTTTTTTTTTTTTTTTTTTTTTTCGATACGCGCACGCCCGTGGACGGATGTCGATGACGTTGGATCGTCATCGCTCGATCTATCGGCGAAGTCTCGTCGTCGGTTTCATAATCCAAAGCGTATGAATGCCGTAACGTAGGTCGCCAGTCGATTGCGAATGCTTCGGGCCATTAGTAACGCATTTCCTGCTTGAACGAACGAGGGTTCACAGTTCACTGTTGATACGTCGCTGTCAGCGGGAGATACATTGGTTTATCGAACTTAAAGCGTTTATCTGACTCATCGGGGATAATATCTGGGCGTTGATGCGCGGCGACATATAAGGTGAGTCTTTTGCGGGTTTCGTTGATGATCCATTGCAGAACGTTTTGAGTGTCTGCAGTTGACCATTTAAGGGTAGGGTCTGAGGTTCGGCTTAGTGAGAATATTGGGATTCTCACTTGACCCGCATTACCCCGTTCTGGGTCAAGTTGGTCGATTCATTCGCGCGGCGTTTCAAAAGCTTTTAATAGACTTTTAGGAAGTAGTTCTGAATTGTAAAATCATGCACTTCACGTAGAGAGGAAGCGACATGTACACTGAGAAAATAAATTGGTTCGATTAACCAAAAGACGCGGTGACATACGTTCAAAGCTGTTATTTGTTTGGTACAAATAAAGCATTGTTTTGTTTAGCGATTATTTGCTTCAATTTATTCAAAATTTGTTGATTGAAACAAACATATGTGTTCTACCAACAAAATACACCTTTGAACGTATGTCACCGCGCATTTGCTTAATCTAACCATTTCTTTTTCTCAGTGTAAGGTGAGTCTGTTGTGGGTTTCGTTGACGATCCATTGCAGATCGTTTTGAGTGTCTGCAATATTGGGATTTTCACTTGACCCGCATTACCCCGTTCTGGGTCAAGTTGGTCGATTCATTCGCGCGGCGTTTCAAAAGCTTTTAATAGACTTTTAGGAAGTAGTTCTGAATTGTAAAATCGTGCACTTTACGTAGAGAGGAAGCGACATGTAAGGTCAGTCTGTTGCGGCTTTCGTTGACGATCCATTGCAGATCGTTTTGAGTGTCTGCAATATTGGGATTTTCACCTGACCCGCATTACCCCATTCCGGCCCAAGTGGGTCAATTGATTGGCTTTGCGTATAAAAAACTTTTGATACACTTTTACGAAGTAGTTTTGAATTGTAAAATCACACCCACGACGTAGAGACACACAGGATAATATCTGTGCGGTGATGCGAAGCGACATGTAAGGTGAGTCTGCTGCGGCTTTCGTTGATGATCCGTTGCAAGCTTTTATCGTTTCGATTATCTGCGGAAAACCATTTAATGGTTCATTTTTTATTCGACAGTTCATTTTTCACTGGAATATTGGGATTTTTCCTTAGATGACCCGCATTACCCCATTACCGGTCAAGTGGGTCAATTCATTCGCGCGGCGTGCAAAAAACTTCCGATACACTTTTAGGAAGTAGTTCTGGAATTGCGAAATCGCACACCCGGCGTACAGACGCGAGTCCTATTTTTAATCCGAAAGCCGACGTACGTGCAAAAAAAAAAAAAAATGTAAGAAAGATATATTTAGCTTTTCGAATGCGCTTTTTGCTGAAACTGTTTCCAAAGGCTCTGGAGGCTGCGATCGGACTTTCGGCGAATTGCCGGGCTAGCGTTTGCCTATAGTATACTTCATATAATACGCTATTGCGGTTTTAGAACGAGCCCTGACTTAATTCAATTCGTTTCACGATTGCTTGGTGCTGGTAACTCGTCGTAGTGGAACACACACACGGAAACTGTTGCAAAACGCGAAACCAGTTTACATCAACCTACTTATTGTTCAATCTCATCTCGCGGATAGTGGAGCTAACGCTGTCGCCCTGCACGTGTCGTGTCACTCGTCCAGTTTGTAGAACGCTATTTAATTGTAGGTATACCTGTATATCTTTCGGGTCTGGAAATTATACACAGAGAGAATCTGTTTTACCCACGGATCATTGATTTTACTTCGATTAAAGAAAAAAAACACGAGTTTATTAATTTATGATAACATTAAAATGGAAGTGATAGTCGATTTTTTATATCCCTGCCGGTCACATAGAATCTATTAATGGAAAATGGCGGTTACGACTTAAAAAAAGAATGCTTACACTTTACTATTCTTCGAAAGTTTCCCTGATACCATCTTATTTTTTAGAGTAACCTTTTGAAGTTTCAGGTTTGAAAATTATACGTATAGAGCTGCCGGCCAACCATTAAGGTAGTCCTTGCGGACAGCCTGAGCCCACGTGAGCTCAGAGCGAATTGAGAGTGGAATTGCGAATACTTCGCGATGAGATAAAAATCTGAAAAAAAATCAACCATATGGAAGGTACTGAAAAGATTGATTTTGCATAATAATATTTCCAAAATGTTATTAACAAATGAAGGAAAAAAAAATTGTTCAACAAATCTTCCGGCAACTTAACTTTTTGTTCATATAAAAACAATAAGTTAATCTTTTTGAATACGTATGAATTTTTTCAGAATTTTGTCTAATTTTTGAAAATTGCGTTTTTAGTTAATAAAAAAACGTCATTTTCAAAAATTAGATAAAATTCTGAAAAAATGCATACGTATTCAAAAAGATTAACAAATTGTTTTTATATGAACAAAAAGTTAAGTTGCCGGGGAATTTGTTGAACAATTTTTTTTTTTTATGCATTTGTTAATAATATTTTGGAGTTATTATTATGTAAAATCAATCTTTTCAGCACCTTCCATATGCTTGATTTTTTTCGAATTTTTATCCCATCGAGAACTGTTCGCAATTCTCTCTCAATTCTCTCTGAACTCATGTGGGCTCAGGCTGTCCGCTAGGACTACCTTAAGAACTTTCATTATTTCCCCGCTGTTTTACCCACACAGCATTGATTTTACTTCGAAAAGAGTAAAATATGACTTCAATATTAACACTAAAATAAAAGGGATATATACTCTATTAATGGCAATAGCGCTTTCGTCTTGAAACAAAAAAACGCTTATAATTTTACTATTCCTAGAAAGTTTCCATGATACCATCTTATTTTTTGCAGTAACCTTTTGAAGTTTCAGACCTTTCAAAGTCGAAAATTATACGTACAGACAACCATTAAGATCTTCCATTATTTCGCCGCTGTTTTACCCGCAGAGCATTGATTTTATTTTGAAAGAAGTAAAATATGAGTTCTATATTAACACTAAAATAAAAGTGATAGTCGACTTCAGCTATTTCTGCCAATCATTTATACTCTATTAATGGCAACAACGGTTTCGTCTTCAAACAAAAAAGTGCTTAAACTTTCCTATTCCCAGAAAGTTTCCCTCGCATCATCTCATTAAAAGAAATTTCACAATATTACCGGCAATGGCCGTTCGTCTTTGAAAAAAAAAAAAAAAAAATACTTAAACTTTACTACTCCCAGAAAACTCTCCCTCATACCATCTCATTTTTTCTTGCAGTAACCACCTCAACCTCGGGTACCAGAAGTTCGAGTCTCGACAGCGTGGACCACCCCAACCAGCGCAATGGACGACCAGGATGATTTCCGCTTTTGCAGACATCGACGTTGAGCCACTCGCACTCCTCGTCCACGCTGCATAATCCGCGATACCCTTGTCGTTGCCCCTCGAAGACAGTCGGCGAAACGGGACGCGATCGGGCCTCCTTCGATGCGCACAAGCTCGCCGTTTCACAGCAGCTCTCCTCGACGTGGCCGTGGGGAAGAGCGCGAGCTTTTTACTCGCCGTTCTTGAAATTCTTCGCGGACTCGCGCCCGTATTTATAGACCCGGCTGGTGCCGAGACTGCGACGGTGGTGACTGCGAGCCGCCGGCGGGGGGTGCGCGAGTGTGTCGGGGGGGAGCGAGCCCGAGGGCGAAGGAAGTGTTCACCCGCGAGCGGCGAGACAAACGCGCGTCCCGAGACCGCTCGACGCGTCGTCAAGCGCACGCCCGCGAGCGCGCACCAGCGGATCATGACGCCATGCGTCAACGACAGGAGCGTAATGCCATCGTCCCGTCATCAGCGAGGCGTTCGTGTTCGACGAAATCCGTCTCAGAAATCGTTCGGGCCGATGCGAGCGGAATCCTCGGGGACTCGGTCGGTTCAGCGCCTCGATCGGCGGGAGTTCGCGAGATGATCCGACGGGCCAACGAAGCTCGGAAGATAATTGAGGAAGAGGAAAAGCGTCCCGGTTCGAGCGAAGAGCGCGCAACTCAGCAACGGCGGAAACTCCCTTCGCACAAAAGAGCGAGGAGAATGTCCCTTCGCGAGGGATCGGCGGGAAATCTCCTTCGGTCGTGGATTCTTCTTGTCCTGTCGACGAACTTGGTCACGAATGTCGCGACGTTTACGGTGAGTGCTGTGAGTCGTCGAGTGGGCGATAATTTTTTATGAGTGATTGGGGCACTGTAAAAAAAAAAAAGGTAATGATTTATAGAGATGGAAGTTTTTATGCGTTAAGAGGTACATTCAATTTAATGCACAATTGCGATGGAAATGTATTTTTAATATACTTTTTTCGTTGAAATTAAAGTAAATTATAAAAATTAAAGTACTTTCATAGTAAAATTGAGGAAAATTATTTAAAATATGCATAAAAACTTCCAGTCCGGTACATTAAATTTCATACGATTTTTTTGTACAGTGTATAGTCGACACGCCTGGGACACGGAGGTGTCTATTTTTTTCATTGCTTTTTCTCATCGCAATACGTGATCTTCTCGTCACGTTTGTTACCGGCATGAAGTCGAGGTCGTAAAATGACTTTGAATTTCTTTGCTTCTAACCGTCGTGCCAAACGGCTAAAATGCGTGCGGGCGTATCATGCCGCACGGGTCGGACTATTATGTCCATTATTCCCATTTCCATAGACCTCGTTTACTGGGGTACCCTTGATCCCCGCAGCTACGAGCTAGCTCCAATTTCAGCTGCTAAGTGGATAAGCGAGAGTTGACTTTTGTTTCTTCTGCCTTGGGCCCACGTTCTCTCCGCGAACTTGATACCTACTTACAGTGTGTCCCTCGTCCGACCGCGCCGACCTGACAATGTCTTCCATTCACTTTCCAATCGACCATGTTTTGTCTTCCAAAAATCGTGCTCACCACTGGCCCGCTCCTTAATCTACCATATTATATTTTTGTAACTCAATACGCCATCGGTCTTTCCTTTGCCTGTTCTGGTAGGAAATCTTTAAATTTTAGGTCCCTTAGGAGCTTTACGAAAATTCTTTTGAAAAAAATTATTTTCTTAAAATTTAGAGTGAATTGTACTCAATACAAAATCGCACGATCACTGGCGTCTGTCTGTTCTTTCTCATGCTATTTGTCATCATCACTATCTATCATCACTAGATCACTATCTATCATCACTAGATCACTATCATCACTAGATCACTATCGATCATCACTAGATCACTATCTATCATCACTAGATCACTATCGATCATCACTAGATCACTATATAACATCACTAGATCACTATCTATCATCACTAGATCACTATCTATCATCACTAGATCACTATCGATCATCACTAGATCACTATCTATCATCACTAGATCACTATCGATCATCACTAGATCACTATCTATCATCACTAGATCACTATCGATCATCACTAGATCACTATATAACATCACTAGATCACTATCTATCATCACTAGATCACTATCGATCATCACTAGATCACTATCTATCATCACTAGATCACTATCTATCATCACTAGATCACTATCTATCATCACTAGATCACTATCTATCATCACTAGATCACTACCTATCATCACTAGATCACTCTCTATCATCTCTAGATCGCTATCTATCATCCATTACTATTTATTTATCATCTATCACTATCTATAAATCTACCATCTACCATCTTACCCAAATATCATGCTCGCCACAAGACAGTTCCTTATTATGCGATATTACATTTTGATACCACAGAAACTGTATTCTGGAATAACTTGATACGTCAGCGACTTTCCTTTGCCTGTTCTGGTAGGAAAACATTAAATTTTGGGTCCCTCAGGACCTTTATGAAAATTCTAAAAAAAAAAAAAAATGATTTTTTTTTAACGTTAACGTGAATTGTATTCTCTACCGCAAGATCTATACGATCCAGCACGATCACCGGCCTCCGCCTATTCTTGCTGACACTATCGGTCATCATCATCATTATCATCTTTTTCTTATTAGCCGGGAGCCTGCGACCGCGGGCTTGCTTATGTGACGAACGAAACGTCTCGGGGAATTTCAGCTCGTTGTGGCAGGCAGGAAGTAAGTACCCGCGCGTACGAGTCGCGCTAAAAAGTAGTCACAGCAAAGAAGAGAATGTCGCGTACGGTTATGCTGTGTCTTTCGCTCGGTCAGCGTCGATCTTCTTCCCCACCTATCCATTTCGCTTCCTCGCCGTCGCCGCATCCAGCAGATGCTTCCCGACTTCCCTTCCGTGCTTTGACGAAACAATTTGCCTTTTTATCCTATTCCACAATAACAGAAGCATTAGAGAAGCCTATTGTCTTCCGTGTCGAGGTGCCGCACTTGCTGCGCGCAATGCGCATGCGCGGATGCAGGACTGCGCGCCCTCCATACGCGCGGGACCGCGCAGGATCGCATTAAAATTCTCACCCCGTGTGCATCGACTCGAACGTGGATCCACGAGGTGACGGCTGTTCGTTGACGCCGAGACGTCCTCGTGCAAACGTTCGTGAATAATATATATATATATAGATCGTGTGACCGGTAGCTCTAAACACGCCCCACATCGATTTATATGCACGGATCGTTATAATACGTTTAATTCTCCTAAGAGGCTCGCGATGAATGAATTCCTTTGCATACATGTTACAATGTATGCCATGTATTTATGTGTGTATGTATGTTGTATGTATGTTAATCGACAAACCAGTGTGAATTAACAAAGTAAAGACTATAAGGTAGAGTCGTCGAGAACGGATATGTAAGCTACATAATTCATCGATTCTCGATCAATATTAACTAAATGTTAATTTTTTTTTAATACTACCGGACCTAACGAGTAATCAACAGAGCACTCTTAGGGATGAGTATCGTCGGTCGGAGAAAGAGATCTACGCGGCGCAGAACAAGCAAAGCAGCCAGTGAGCGATAACACGATAAGGAAAGCGAACGAGAGCGAAGCTGCTAAGCTCAGACGCATCCCGGAAGCACATGTCATAATTCATTATTTTATCGCAGCGAACAATCGAGAGATAACGAATTACCGAAAAGCGAGAAGAACCGTAAAGATAGCGAGTATCTGAAACGAAAGGACATTGTCGGAGATGGGATTTTTTTTCGAAAAGCGATAAGGATACGTGGATTATATGATAGCACGTGGCTGCAAGGTAGCACGGCGAAACGCGTTCGGCGCGCAGATCTACCGCGCACGCCGATAGCTGGAGCGCGGGGTGGGGAGAGAGCAGAGGTCGATAGCGTAACGAGAGCATCTGCGGAAGAGAGCACTGCTCGGGTCGATAGCAGGGAGAAAACTAATCTTCGATGGCGTAACTTGAACTGCCGAAATCCGGACAATGCGAAAACGGGAAACTCAGTCGGAAACAATAAGATAACGATAGAGATGTGCCGTGACGGTAATCTTTTGTAAGCGTCAATTAACCACGAAATTACCATCTTTTTTTATTCGAGAAAATGTTTGTTGGGCCATTACCGTCATTTTTTATCGGGATCACAAATATGGTCAATACATTGAAAAATATCTACGCCGTTGCGATTTGGCCATCATTTTTGTCCGGGATTCCAAATATGGTCAATACAGTGAAAAATATGTATCCAGTTGGGATTTGATGCTCATTTTTGTTCGGGATTCCAAATATGGTCAAAACAGCGAAAAATATCTATCCAGTTGGGATTTGGCCATCATTTTTGTTCGGGATTCCAAATATGGTCAAAACAGCGAAAAATATCTATGCCGTTGGGACTTGACCATCATTTTTGTTCGGGATTCCAAATATGGTCAAAACAGTGAAAAATATGTATCCAGTTGGGATTTGATGCTCATTTTTGTTCGGGATTCCAAATATGGTCAAAACAGCGAAAAATATCTATCCAGTTGGGATTTGGCCATCATTTTTGTTCGGGATTCCAAATATGGTCAAAACAGCGAAAAATATCGATGCCGTTGGGACTTGACCATCATTTTTGTTCGGGATTCCAAATATGGTCAAAACAGCGAAAAATATCTATCCAGTTGGATTTGGCCATCATTTTTGTTCGCGATTCCAAATACGGTCAAAGCAGCGAAAAATATCTATCCAGTTGGGACAGTCATTTTTTTTCGGTCACTAATTTGGTCAACTTTTCTACAGTCCAGGATGATTTCAAACCGATTTGTCTTCGCCGTTGACTTCGCAATCATTCGTATTATCATTCTTTATCAATGAATTCACAATGAAACAATATTATAAAACGAATACCAAATCCATATTTTTCTGATTACCGAGATTGGTACTTTGTCTACTTTGAAGTCGGAACCGTCGAGCCTTTTAGAGTTAATGTCACTGTTGCCACAGTGTGGACATTTCCGAGCCGGTCAATTGACGGTCACGTGACAGTCAATTGCCAAAAAAAAAAAAAAATGTCCGTTAGGGTGGGAGTGATCTGCATTACAAGTCAAGTACAGGCCAAATAAATGAGACTATACAACGATGGTTGCGAGGGTTACAGGAAAAACGACGTTAAAGTAAACGTTGTACGAAAGTCTGGAGCAAGTCCAAGTTTTGAACATTGTGCATTAGTCCATTGAAGTCTGTAAACGGTCACTTCGGTTCTTCGGGATTGAAGTACGGCGAAGCGTGCTTTATCCGCACCGGGAAGCAGAGTTCACCGACAGCTTGTGTCGGCGACCGCAAAGGTACAACTTAGGGCTCTGGGGCTTCATCCGAGCGAGAAGGGTTCAAACGTTGTCGAGCTTACACCGAGAATCGCTCAGACGCGAGCGAAGGCTTGTGTTCTGGGAGACGTTGATCCGGAAATAACCGCGGGTCATAAACAAGCGAGACGGGCAGCCGCGTGTACTAAACGGGCAAAGGAGCTGCGATAGTTAAGGAAGAGGTCAGAAAGGTCTCGCGCTCGCGAGGAAGAGTGACGAGATGAAGAAACAAAAAAACTAAGCGTAAAAAGAAAAGCTAGAGAAACGAAGCATGGTCGAAGAGACGTCAAAACGTGGCAGGTGACTTGTAGCGCGACTAGTCAACGAGCGGAGGCAAGGAAAAATAAATATCGCCGGGAATCACGACATGCATTCGCTATATACATACGCGTAAAGGCGTCTAGTCGTCATTATGAAACCGCAACGTTAGGGCACAAATGTGCTCGATAACTTTCCAGGGGAATAAACGTTATCGTCCGTGTCTCGTTTCACTGCGCCGCAAATTTGTTAGTTATTAACGTCATAAAACGTGGCCCAACAACTCTCAAAGTACCCTATATACACGGTAAAAAATAATTTTGTAAAATCGGTATACGAAGTTTTGTGAAAATAATTTTGCTGAATAAGTGACAAACTGAAAAAGTGATAGTGTACATGGAGAAAAATAGTTCTGTTTCTCTAACAAAATGTAGATCGTTAATCATTTATTTTTGTGGCAGCAAAATATTTGTTGCCACAGCAAAATATTTGTTGCCACAGCAAAATATTTGTTGCCACAGCAAAATATTTGTTGCCACAGTAAAATATTTGTTGCCACAGCAAAATATTTGTTGTCACAGCAAAATATTTGTTGCCACAGCAAAATATTTGTTGCCACAGTAAAATATTTGTTGCCACAGTAAAATATTTGTTGCCACAGCAAAATATTTGTTGCCACAGCAAAATATTTGTTGCCACAGCAAAATATCTGTTGCCACAGCAAAATATTTGTTGCCACAGCAAAATATTTGTTGCCACAGCAAAATATTTGTTGCCACAGCAAAATATTTGTTGCCACAGCAAAATATTTGTTGCCACAGCAAAATATTTGTTGCCACAGCAAAATATTTCTTGCCATAGCAAAATATTTGTTGCCACAGCAAAATATTTGTTGCCACAGCAAAATATTTGTTGCCACAGCAAAATATTTGTTGCCACAGCAAAATATTTGTTGCCACAGCAAAATATTTGTTGCCACAGCAAAATATTTGTTGCCACAGCAAAATATTTTTTGCCACAGCAAAATATTTTTTGCCACAGCAAAATATTTGTTGCCACAGCAAAATATTTGTTGCCACAGCAAAATATTTGTTGCCACAGCTAAATATTTTGTTGTCCCTATGTTAACCAGGTAAACGAGTTATGGCAACAAAATTCTTGTTGTCCCAACAATTGTTTTTTCTCCGTGTAGGGCAAAAATATGCTCAATAACTTTCTAAAGAAACAAACTTTATCGTCCGTTTCTCGTTTTCGCTACGCTGCAAATTTGTTAGTTATTATCGTCATAAAGCGCCACCCAACAATTCTCAAAGTACCCTACATACTGCCACTGTACGCCGGTACAGCACAGTGATTGATGCTACAGTCCGAGATCGTGAGATCAATAAAATAAACTCCCCGTCATGACTGTGTCCGTATGGCAGAAACTATAAATATACTTCTTAGCCTTTCCCCCCCATACGCATTTCTATTCCCGCGGCTTTGCAGTCTCCGTGGGTTGTCGTTTATCCGCGCAGGTGCGCGGCTCCTGCAATCTCACGTTATCCGAGGTAGTACAGCGGCGGAGACATCGTCGTTTGTTCTTCTTCTCGTAGGCTGTAGGGGAGAGCGGGGCAAAATGGCACAGCGGGGCAAAACGGGTCTGAAAATCCGGATGTATCGTTGGGACAAAATGGGGCATCGAAAAATTATTGGAAAATTGAGTTTTGCCCTCACCGTCCCGTTTCGCCTCTCTGTGCCATTTTGCCCCGACCTCCCTTACCCATACGATTTTTCCATACGCATATATCCGTCCTGTCGTCCTCCTCATGGAAACGGGATAACGAGGCAAAACAGAATTTTCCAATAACTTTTGGACGGTGGCGATGGTGGTACGTGGGGCAAAACGGATTTGAAAATACAGATGTATCGTTGGGACAAAATGGGGCATCAAAAAATTATTGAAAAATTGAGTTTTTCTCCCACTGTCCCGTTTTGCCCCTCTGTGCCATTTTGCCCCGGTCTCCCCTACCCCTACGATTTCTTCTCTTGGAAACGGGATAACGAGGAAAAACCGAATTTTCCAATAACTTTTGGACGGTGGCGATGCCGGTACGTGGGGGCAAAACGGGTTTGAAAATCCGGATGTATCGTTCGGTCAAAAATCGGTATCCAAAATTGATCGGAAAATTGAGTTTCGCCCTCACTGTCCCATTTTGCCCCTCCATGCCATTTTGCCCCGATCTCCCCCACCCATACGATTTCTCTATACACATATATCCGTCCCGTCGTCCTCCTCTTGCGCTTGCAGATTATACCGTGTCTCGCCAATTATTTCCATCTTCCTCGCACTCGGCTGCATTCATGCAGGCGATCGAGTCTCGATGATGCGCCGGCTACGAGGATATCACGGAATACACTCGCTATTCGCGAGTTCACCCATGGACGATTCTCCGACCATAGGCGGGCTTGTCGCGTACATTATATACATATATGTATACACGTTGCTGAGACCATAAATCAGGCTCGGAGCATTCCACCGGTGGCTGCCGTTCGTGGACGTGAGGGCGGTCCGGCTTCGGGGTCGAAACGAGCTCCCGCATGCACCGGACCTGCTTCTTGATCCTTTGGTTACTCGGGCTTCTCGAAGACAAAAGTGAAGCGAGGAAGGAGACACAAAATCCGCAGTGTAGTCGCAAGAAGTCGGCGACCATTTTCGGACGGAAGAACGACGGGGGGAATGAGAAAAGAATGGAGGGAAAGACTTTGGGATGGGAGGAAGATACGGCGAGGACTTCCATTTAGGGTATGTATATGGAGAAGGCGTCAGGCCACGAAGCTATCGAAGGAACGGGAAGAGTTTTGGTCGTCCGGTAATGTTGGCAGTGGTCGCCGGGACTGCACATCTAGATGTTCTTCATCGATAAAGCGGGACAGCCGAAAATGAGCTTCGTACAACTTGAAAACCAATTGACGATGAAATATGCTGAGGGTCGAGCGTAGTCAAACGTTATGGTGTGCCGGATTCTCAGCATGATAACACACAGAGAAAAAAAAAAATCAATTGAGTCAACAAAATGTGCGCTTACGGGTGGCGAAACAAATGTTTGGTTGATCGAAAGGAATTCCTCGTTGATCGAACTAACAGACCGTTGATTCAAATTTTTCTTTACTTGATACAACAATTATATCGTTCGATCAACCAAAAATTTGTTTCGCCACCCGTAAGCGCTCATTTTGTTGACTCAATCGATTTTTTTTTCTCAGTGCAGGTTGTGTTGCGCGACGGAGGGAATGCGAAACGGATGGAGGGAAAGACTTTGGGAAGAAAGGAAGATGCAATGATGTCTTCCATTTACGGTATTTATACGGAGAAGTCGTCAGGCCGTGAAGCGATCGAACGGACGGGCAGAGTTTTGGGCTTCCGGTACTCTTCGCAGTGGCCGCTGGGACTGCACATGTAGATGTTCTCCAACCGTCCAGCGAGACAGCTGAAAAAGAGTTGCGTTCAATTTGAGAACCAATTGACCATTGAAGATCCTAAGGATGGGGCAACAGTAAACGTCATTGTTCCATTCACGGTATTTATATGGAGAAGTCGTCAGGCCGTGAAGCGATCGAACGGACGGAAAGAGTTTTGGTCTTCCGGTACTCTTCGCAGTGGTCGCCGGGACTGCACATGTAGATGTTCTGCAATTGTCCAGTCAGACAGCCGAAAATGAGCTTCGTACAATTTGAATACCGATTGACCATTGAATATCCTAAGGGTCGGGCATAGGCAAACGTCATTGTTCCCCTTACGGTATTTATATAGAGAAGCCGTCAGGCTGTGAAGCTATCGAACGAACGGAAAGAGTTTTGGTCATCCGGTACTCTTCGCAGTGACCGCTGGGACTGCACATGTAGATGTTCTGCAATTGTCCAGTCAGACAGCCGAAAATGAGCTTCGTACAATTTGAATACCGATTGACCATTGAATGTCCTAAGGGTCGGGCATAGGCAAACGTCATTGTTCCCCTTACGGTATTTATATAGAGAAGCCGTCAGGCTGTGAAGCTATCGAACGGACAGAAAGAGTTTTGGTCTTCCGGTACTCTTCGCAGTGACCGCTGGGACTGCACATGTAGATGTTCTGCAATTGTCCAGTCAGACAGCCGAAAATAAGCTTCGTACAATTTGAATACCGATTGACCATTGAATATCCTAAGGGTCGGGCATAGGCAAACGTCATTGTTCCCCTTATGGTATTTATATAGAGAAGCCGTCAGGCTGTGAAGCTATCGAACGAACGGAAAGAGTTTTGGTCTTCCGGTACTCTTCGCAGTGGTCGCCGGGACTGCACATGTAGATGTTCTGCAATTGTCCAGTCAGACAGCCGAAAATAAGCTTCGTACAATTTGAATACCGATTGACCATTGAATATCCTAAGGGTCGGGCATAGGCAAACGTCATTGTTCCCCTTACGGTATTTATATGGAGAAGCCGTCAGGCTGTGAAGCTATCGAACGAACGGAAAGAGTTTTGGTCTTCCGGTACTCTTCGCAGTGACCGCTGGGACTGCACATGTAGATGTTCTGCAATTGTCCAGTCAGACAGCCGAAAATGAGCTTCGTACAATTTGAATACCGATTGACCATTGAATGTCCTAAGGGTCGGGCATAGGCAAACGTCATTGTTCCCCTTACGGTATTTATATAGAGAAGCCGTCAGGCTGTGAAGCTATCGAACGGACAGAAAGAGTTTTGGTCTTCCGGTACTCTTCGCAGTGACCGCTGGGACTGCACATGTAGATGTTCTGCAATTGTCCAGTCAGACAGCCGAAAATAAGCTTCGTACAATTTGAATACCGATTGACCATTGAATATCCTAAGGGTCGGGCATAGGCAAACGTCATTGTTCCCCTTATGGTATTTATATAGAGAAGCCGTCAGGCTGTGAAGCTATCGAACGAACGGAAAGAGTTTTGGTCTTCCGGTACTCTTCGCAGTGGTCGCCGGGACTGCACATGTAGATGTTCTGCAATTGTCCAGTCAGACAGCCGAAAATAAGCTTCGTACAATTTGAATACCGATTGACCATTGAATATCCTAAGGGTCGGGCATAGGCAAACGTCATTGTTCCCCTTACGGTATTTATATGGAGAAGCCGTCAGGCTGTGAAGCTATCGAACGAACGGAAAGAGTTTTGGTCTTCCGGTACTCTTCGCAGTGACCGCTGGGACTGCACATGTAGATGTTCTGCAATTGTCCAGTCAGACAGCCGAAAATGAGCTTCGTACAATTTGAATACCGATTGACCATTGAATATCCTAAGGGTCGGGCATAGGCAAACGTCATTGTTCCCCTTATGGTATTTATATGGAGAAGCCGTCAGGCTGTGAAGCTATCGAACGAACGGAAAGAGTTTTGGTCTTCCGGTACTCTTCGCAGTGACCGCTGGGACTGCACATGTAGATGTTCTGCAATTGTCCAGTCAGACAGCCGAAAATGAGCTTCGTACAATTTGAATACCGATTGACCATTGAATATCCTAAGGGTCGGGCATAGGCAAACGTCATTGTTCCCCTTACGGTATTTATATAGAGAAGCCGTCAGGCTGTGAAGCTATCGAACGAACGGAAAGAGTTTTGGTCTTCCGGTACTCTTCGCAGTGGTCGCCGGGACTGCACATCCAGATATTCGCCAACTTTCCAGTTGGCGAACATATTTTCGACACAGCCGAAAATGAGCTTCGTACGATTCGAATACGAATCCTAAGGGTCAGGCATAAGCAAACGTCATAGTTAGATTTATGGTATTCACAAGGAGCAGCCATCATGCCGTTAAGCGATCGAACAAACGGAAAGAGTTTCGGTCATCCGGTACTCTCCGCAGCGGTCGCCGGAATGCACATCTAAATGTTCTCCAACAATCCAACGAGACAGCCGAAAGTAAGCTTCGTACAATTTGAATACAAATTGACCATTGAAGATCCTAAGGGTCGGTCATAGCCAAACGTCATTGCCGGACGGATTCTTAGCTCGGTAACAGGTTGCCTTCCAGTAGAAGATAGCCGGCGTGAGGTTCCACCGACCCTAAGAAGCTGGCTCATTCCAGCAGTCGGCGGCCTCCACTTTACGTGCCCCGCGGTTTGGCCCCTTAAAGCGCGCCGGCGGTCCCGAGCGAGAGCTTTTTTTCCTTCCCGCTACGGATGCGCAAGGTACCGCGCGGGTTTAGCCTAGTTTGGACACGTTCACCTCGGCGAATACAAAGTTTCTCGGCACCGATGGAACGGTCGGAGCGGAGAGACGGACAAGCCTTCTTCGTTCGGTTGTCAGCGAGACGCCAAGGTCCGTCCGCGCCACCCTACTCCGCAATGTACTTTTGTTGCTCATTCGGCCTCCAACTCCGGCGTGCCTTCCTCCGCTTCTCTTTTTCATTTGCCAACCGGTCGAACTGAATTCCTGCACGAACTCAGCCCTTTCTGATTGGTATACTAGTATAATGAGGCGGAAAATTGATTAGCCCCCCCCCCTCGGTCGCCGCGTCTCCATTATGATGAACACAACCACATTGTCACGGGAATAACGTCGTGGAATTTTACTCCGACAATTTTTTGGAGTCTTCGCGTGTATTCCCACCGGGACCTCGACTCAAATCGGTTGAGGGGAGGTAAAACCAGTTATTACCTAACACGAAAAGTCGTCAAGACTGTCCGATCGGAGCGCTTCGGGCGGGCTCGATGGAACGTCGATTTACCGTCGGCAGCGTCTTCGACGCACGAGCAATCTCGCCCGATTCGAATAACCTTTTGTCACATCCTTCTCTCTTGGGGTCTAGCCTTCCAGAGTTACTTGCTGGTGGTCCATGTCAGCCCGGTCCATAATATGCGTTTGGTAATACACAAAAATACAAGAGAAAAAAAAAAAAATCGTATGAAATTTAATGCAACGGTCTGGGAGATTTTATTGCACAAACTGGTACAGTAGAACCCCGTTTATCCGAGGTAATGTGAGGAGGGCGTAAGCCGGATAAGCGAAAACTCGGATAACACGAATAACCACCACGAATAACACCACTTCGTATAAACATTAACTTTGTTAGTTAATGTTTATATAATGTTTATATTTGTTAGTTAATGTTTATATAATGTTTATATTGGTTAGTTAATGTTTATATAATGTATATATATGGGAAAAAAGTTAGACTTTTTCCCTTTTTGAGACATCACGATGTTCTACCATTGACTCTAGAACCGGAACTGATGTATTTACAGCTCGCTATATAAAGACGCAGCAAACTTGGACAAGTTTAATCGCTTATGCAACAATGTAGGAATCTGCTTTATACGTTTTATCCGAGTTTTCCGGATTATCCGAGCCTTCAACCTCGGTTAACGCGGACGGCTCGGATGAGTTCGGTGCTTCGGATAACGCGGAGGCTCGGATAAGCGCGGTCCTACTGCATATTAAATTTCATGTACAATTGTGATGAAAAATTAATGTGTATTAAAAACATTAGGGATACTTCATTTTTAACAATTTTTCTTAATTTCACTATGAAAGTACTTCAATTTTTAGAAATTACTTTAATTTCAATGAAAAGGTATATTCATTTTTCAACACAATTGTACATTAAGTTTAATGTACCAGTTTTTGCATAAAAACTTCTAGTCCGCTATATTGAATTTACAATTTTTTTACAGTGTATTCATTCCGTGCTACCAGACAAGCAAAAAAAGGTTTAAACTGGTTGTTCGAGGAGAGCTTAAAGATACAAGACTTTTCCTTAACTCGCGCGATCCTACTGCATATTAAATTTCATGCCCAATTGTGATGAAAAATTAATGTTCAGTGTATCAAAAACATTGGGTCTACTTTATTTTTAAAAATTTTCCTTAACTTTACTATGAAAGTACTTCAATTTTTATAACTTACTTTAATTTCAATGAAAAATTATATTAATTTTTTCATCACAATTGTACATCAAATTTAACGTACCAGTTTTTGCATAAAAACTTCCAGTCCGGTACATTAAATTTACAATTTTTTTTTTACAGTCTACTCACCCGGTCTTACCAGACATGCAAAAAAAGAAAGGTTTAAACTGGTTTTTCGATGAGTGCTTAGAGTATACGAGACTTTTCCTTAACTCGCTGACACAGGAGATCACGTTTCATTCAGAACTTACCGGAGCCGCAGCGTCCACACCGTGCGGACCGCGTGTGGGACGCCCGATTCATTTGCATTGAGGGTCCGATTCATTTGCGTCAACCCGTTGCACCCGGGCGCGTACGGACGAAGGTGCGGTTGTATACGTGTATGCATGTATATACATGTATATACATACATGTATACACATACATGTATACACATACATGTATACGCATACATGTATACGCATACATGTATACGCATACATGTATACGCATACATGTATACGCATACATGTATACGCATACATGTATACGCATACATGTATACGCATACATGTATACGCATACATGTATACGCATACATGTATACGCATACATGTATACACATACACGTATACACATACATACACATGTATACACATGTATACACATACATGTATACGCATACATGTATACACATACATACACATGTATACACATGTATACACATGTATACACATACATACACATGTATACACATGTATACACATACATACCCATGTATACACATGTATACATGTATACACATATATGTTACATACTGTACGTCGGGGAAAGGAGGAATACAAGGAGGCAGAAGATATCCGGCCACCGTGAAAACCAGTTTTCGTGTATACTACGGTAATACACTGCGATATACGTTTGCGATGAAGCGAAGAGCGCACAGCGAGATGAGCCATGTGTACACAGATGCTGGGAGCGGATCGGGCGTAACGAGAATCGTACGCGGGATTCGAAGAAAAAAGAAAGAAAAGGATGCTGAGGGATTCGAATGCAAATAATCGGTAGCTTTGATGTGTAACTCAGAGTGCTCGGTATTCGGTGATGTTTTGAAGAGCTGGAGATTCACCGCAGGGTTGACTTGTCGCTGTGACATGTCTGTTGAATTTTGGGTCGCGACAGGTGATGTGAAATCCTGCCGACGCGAACGACCGAAAACTGCAATGAATTGTTTTCACGCGTGCTAAGAACTTTAGGTTGAAAGCAAATTCTTACACGTACCGGACGTGCAGCTTAGTGTAAGAATTTGATTGGAACGGAAATGCACGTGGAAAAATTTATTACAGTTTTTATTATTTCATTTTAGTTCGTTTAATCTTTGTTATTTATTGTTGAGGAATTTCGGTTTCTATGTATTGGCTACAAGAAGCCGCGCAGGTCGCATCTGCAAAACATCCTCAAGACACCTTTTCCACATAGCACGGAAGTATTTATGAAATCCTTTGAAAATATTTTACCAATATTGCAAAATATGTGTGAAATATTTTTTAAACATTTAAAAAATATTTTTAAATGTTGGTAAAATATTTATTAGATATCTTTCTGAAATATTCAAGAAATTATCAATTTTTTTGGTGCTGTAGATACTGTTCATTATTTTAAACATATATGTGCTGCCTCCAGTATTTCATCTATATATAAGATCTGAAAAATTGAAAATATTTCCGAAATGTTTCGTTGCAATATTTCGGGATAACATTTCAAAATATCATTTCCATATATTTCAGAAATATTTCGGAACATTTGAAAGACCGAAAATATTTCTGAAAAATTTTCAAAATATTATTTTTCATATATTTCAGAAATACTTCGTTACATTTGAAGGACTGAAGATATTTCTGAAACGTTTTCAAAATATTTCCTGCTGTATGGGTAAGGCCATTTAAAAACTCCGGTTTCCTGGTCGTTCATAATAACATATCTGGCCTAACGGAAAAAAAAAAAAAAAAAAAAAAAAAAAAAAAAAAAAAATGAAATTCGGCGAAATCTTCGCCCGCCCAAAGTCTCACAAAGCGCGGTCGTCTTTTAATCCTCCCATTGTCCAGTTTCGCCGATAGCCGGGTTACACCAACGACATCACCGGCCACAAATTCGACCCAGATGATCTAACACCGTGAACTTTCGTCCGATATAATATCGTGGGGGAGAGCGGCCGACCGAAACAATAAGTGGAACGTAACTCGGCGTGTGTGTAAGGGACTCTTCGCGATCCGGCCGATCGGAGCTCGTAATCGACGCGGCTCCTATTTTAGTAGCCTCGTGTGCCCATCGTGGCTCCTGCGTTCCCGGCCTACCGCCACGTACGCTTACACTGTAACCGGTCCCGCTACAATGCAATTGTTCATCCGATTCGTATTTTGAGGAACTCCTTTGGAGGAAAAATAAAGGCGGGACATGAGAGAGCTGCTTTATGGCCATGCCTAAACGTTTCATTCTGTGGATGACAGTAATTTAATCCCAAGCGCGGGCAGGATCGCGCTCGTCATCATTAGTCGTTCCTCCTTCGAGTTGTGTAACGCTCTATCGGCGTCGCGGCAATTGCGATCCGCTGCTATTAACGTGACTGACGAGTCGAACTGCAATTCATTACCCTTGTCGTCTTTTATGCTTGGCCTTTAATGTCCATCACGGTTTTTAAGTTCCTCCACCATTACACCAAACCCGATTGCTCTGAAGCGTAGATCCTTATAGATCGCGCACTCGTGATCCCCCTTTTGAGGCACCACGAGTTACTATATCATTATTTACATATATCATTATGTCGAATTCGTGAAATATCTTTATTAAATTATGTCAAGGCTTTCGTACACTTATATATAACATGATTTTCTATTTGGTTACATTGTTATCCAGGGTTACTTAGGACGAGTCGATCTGCAATTCATTACCCTTGTTGTCTTTTGTACTTGGCCTTTAATGTCGTGAACCATTACACCAAACCTAATTGCTCTGAAGCGTAGATCCTTATAGATCGCGCACTCGTGATCGCCCTTTTGAGGCACCACGAATTACCTATACGCATATCATTATATCGAATTTGTAAAATATCTTTATTAAATTATGTCAAGGCTTTCATACGTTTATCTATAACATGATTTTCTATTTGGTTACATTGTTATCCACGGTTATTTAGGACGAGTCGATATGCAATTCATTACCCTTGTCGTCTTTTATGCTTGGCCTTTAATGTCCATCACGGTTTTTAAGTTCCTCCACCATTACACCAAACCCAATTGCTCTGAAGCGTAGATCCTTATAGATCGCGCACTCGTGATCGCCCCTTTGAGTCACCACGAATTACTATATCATTATATACATATATCATTATATCGAATTTGTAAAATATCTTTATTAAATTATGTCAAGGCTTTCATACGTTTATCTATAACATGATTTTCTATTTGGTTACATTGTTATCCAGGGTTATTTAGGACGAGTCGATATGCAATTCATTACCCTTGTCGTCTTTTATGCTTGGCCTTTAATGTCCATCACGGTTTTTAAGTTCCTCCACCATTACACCAAACCCGATTGCTCTGAAGCGTAGATCCTTCTAGATCGCGCACTCGTGATCGCCCTTTTGAGGCACCACGAATTACCTATACGCATATCATTATATCGAATTTGTAAAATATCTTTATTAAATTATGTCAAGGCTTTCATACGTTTATCTATAACATGATTTTCTATTTGGTTACATTGTTATCCAGGGTTATTTAGGACGAGTCGATCCGCAATTCATTACCCTTGTCGTCTTTTATGCTTGGCCTTTAATGTCCATCACGGTTTTTAAGTTCCTCCACCATTACACCAAACCCGATTGCTCTGAAGCGTAGATCCTTATAGATCGCGCACTCGTGATCGCCCTTTTGAGGCACCACGAATTACCTATACGCATATCATTATATCGAATTCGTAAAATATTTTTATTAAATTATGTCAAGGCTTTCATACGTTTATCTATAACATGATTTTCTATTTGGTTACATTATTATCCAGGGTTACTTAGGACGAGTCGACATGCAATTTATTACCCTTGTCGTCTTTTATGCTTGGCCTTTAATGTCCATCACGGTTTTTAAGTTCCTCCACCATTACACCAAACCCGATAGCTCTGAAGCGTAGATCCTTATAGATCGCGCACTCGTGATCGCCCTTTTGAGGCACCACGAATTACCTATACGCATATCATTATATCGAATTCGTAAAATATTTTTATTAAATTATGTCAAGGCTTTCATACGTTTATCTATAACATGATTTTCTATTTGGTTACATTGTTATCCAGGGTTATTTAGGACGAGTCGATCTGCAATTCATTACCCTTGTCGTCTTCTATGCTTGGCCTTTAATGTCCATCACGGTTTTTAAGTTCCTCCACCATTACACCAAACCCGATAGCTCTGAAGCGTAGATCCTTATAGATCGCGCACTCGTGATCGCCCTTTTGGGGCACCACGAATTATCTACATATAATATCATTATATCGAATTCGTAAAATATTTTTATTAAACTATGTCAGGACACCAAATGCAATTGCTTCGATGGATCGAAGCGGCTTCGATACAGCGGTAGATCCTTCTAGATCGCGCGCTCCCGATGGCCCCGAATTACCTACGCAATGTCATTATATCGAATTACAACGAATTACCTACGCATATATCATTATATCGAATTCACAAAAATATTATTAACAAACTATGTCAAGGCTTCCACTTTCCGTATATGTATTCCGCATGATTTGTTAAAATTGGTTTCCATTGTCATTGAGGGTTACTTATAGTCTGTATTTATGGATTTCAGAGTGATAATCGAACGTCTGCCGCAAGATCACCGAAGAACGACTACTCGATCTGGCTTCGACCTAGTCATCGGGACGATGCGAACATCGATCATTTACCAAAGAACAGTATGGCAAGATTATAGTAGACGTAGAGTACTAACGACCATAAGGTTTTGCCGCTATTCTCTCTATCGGCGGTGTATAAGAGTAGATGCTAAGACCTTGCGGATTTATAACGACGACATGTTTTTCTGGAAAGCACTCGAGATTTACAAAGTGCGTAAATTGTATGTATTTCATGATTGAGAATAAAAGAGGGAAGATCCGAGACCAAAGACCGAATCGTTAACATTTCCAGTTTGGTGATGCTTATACGCATTTTTCACACCCCACAATATCAATTTACGCTTTACGTTAAAAATCTTAATTACGTGTCAGCTCTCAATGACGTGTCAATTCCTAAATACCTGTCAGCTCTTAATTATGTGCTAATTCTTAATTACTTGTCAGCTCTTAATTATGTGTAAATTATTAATTACGTGTCAATGATTAATTACATGTCAATTATTAATTACATGTCAATTATTAATTACGTGTAAATTATTAATTACGTGTAAATTATTAATTACGTGTCAATTATTAATTACATGTCAATCATTAATTACGTGTAAATTATTAATAACAAATTCACTACTGAATTTATAAATTTTTTTGTTAAATCATGGTACATGAATTAGCAATCCTTGAGGCCAAAGCCGTACCAGCAAAAATTTTGAATTGTATGTAAAGAGACGATTACACGTTTTGTACGATTTTCACTTGCAGATTTTTCCAAGCATCGTCATTTCATGGAGTGGAGCGAATGGTCCGTCTGCGATCGTCACTGCATTCAGAATCGCGTCAAGAGATGTCGAACGAGGAAAAAATGCGACAGCACTGTATTACGCGTAAGTAACGTGGATTTTTAACAATATTTCATATTTTTTTTTGTATTCATATAATGTCATGAATCCTGTGAATAGGAAGAACGTAGCTGTTATCATAACAGAAAAGGACGGCAGATGAGGTGTAGCCAGCAGAGGAAGCGCGGGCATCGACGGAAGAAGGAGCGCTTTCAGGTTGTTCAGGTCGGTACCCGACAAATTACACTGAAAATAACTATATAATAGAAAAAAATTCACAGTGATCGCAGTTTCCAATCTTGTCGACACATATTTATATATGCATAAAATACGGAGAGTGATATGATTATTTAAGTGATTATTATCTAAGAAAAAGCGGAAGGCTATATAAAATTTTATTACAAAAAATAGTCAAAGTTACAACCCACGGGTTATGTATTTATTTATTACATTATACCGGAAATAATTGTATAAAAGAAAACATTTCACGGCGATCACAGTTTCCAATTTTTTCGACAAATATTCATATCTGCATCAATTATGGACAGTGATGTGACTAAGTGATTATTATATAAGCAAAATCGGATGAAGGCTATATAAAATTTTATTACAAAAAATAGTCAAAGTTACAACCGATGGGTTATGAAGTTACTTATTACCTTATAAATTACACTGGAAATAATTATATAAAAGAAAACATTTCACAGTGGTCACTGTTTCCAATTTTTTCGACAAATATTTATATCTGCATCAATTATGGACAGTGATATGACTATTAAAGTGATTATTATCTGAGAAAAAGCGGAAGAAGGCTATATAAAATTGTATTACATATATAAAAGAAAAAATTTCAGAGTGGTCACAGTTTCCAATTTTTTCGACAAATATTTATATCTGCTTCAATTACGGAGAATGATATGATTATTTAAGCGGTCATTATCTGAGCTAAAGCGGAAGAAGCTGTATAAAATTTTATTACAAAAAATAGTACAAGTTACCACCCGCGGGTTAATGATGCGTTTATTTATCGTAGATGCCAAACGAGGCAGAGCCCAGACACGGTGGCACGAGAGGTAAAAAGGGATCTCGAAATCGTGCGGTCACCCATTATGGCAAATGGAGCAAGTGGTCGCCGTGCACGAGATCCTGCACGACTCAGCGACATCGGTACGTTCATACCAATTCTTGCAATTAAGTTCCCCGACTGCTTGACCTCAACGACGTGTAATTTTAACCCGACCGAGTAAACGACATAATCGCAAAGTTACGATTCACGACAAGAGCGGCGAGGACGTCTAAAAAAAAAAAAAAAAAACACCGACAACAGGAAACATTATCTTTTTATCTATTCGCCTCTGTTCAACTATAAAAAAAATTGACTGTATACAACGCAGATGTTAATTTGTTAGTGACTTGTTTCGGTGCAACTCAAGTCACGGTGTAATCAAAATTTCGCGAAGCAATCAGCATCCACTCAGCGTATGTTTAATATAAGAAGAGAAATAATACTCAATAAAACAAATTAATTGCGCAAATATAACAGCAGTGAGGGGGCGAGACGTGACACCATAAAAAAATTGTCTATTGAGTTTATGAAAAAAAAACAATTAATTTTGACTCAAATCGGCAGCTTGAAACTAAAGTAAAAAAGCTTCCAATAATCGTAAGCTTCAAATAACCGTACTGTAAACAATGCCAATTGAAAGTGGAATTTCATTGACTTGCTGCGATTGACTTTCCAAACAGATGGTGCAGGAAGCCGGGTATCTGCGGTCGCGACGTGATCAGAGAAAGTGCCTACTGCTATGTCGAAGGTAGCTTCTGCCAGAAGTGGATCCACCGCAGAATTCGCGGAAGTCACGAGGACGACAACGACGGTAATAAAAGTCCTGATCGATATGTAATTAAATGTCGATGTTGGTATTATTAACATTGTTATTTTTTTTATTCGAACAGATTCAATTCTGGACGAATTCGAACTGAATCCCGATACCGTCGAGAGCTTCGGTGCTTCGCGCAATGACGACACGTGGAGGTGTGGAATGGCAGCGAACGCTAAGAACTCGAGACTGTCGTATCTTACAAGAATAATCGGTGGTAAGCCAGCGCTACCGGGGAGTTGGCCCTGGCAAGTCGCTGTCTTGAACAGATTTCGGGTAAGTACATCGGTAAGCGACGCTAAAATAATCATCACTAATGATAGGACCTAAACGTTAACAAATTACAGTTCCGAAAGAATCACATAAAAATGTAAATTAGCTCATCGAATCTCTTAACAAACTAGAATCTTAATAAGCATTCATTACAATCGGGTAGTAAAATAATTTTACTATTTTTAATGACTTTAGTTATCTACGTAACATTTTGAGGATTTTAGTTCGAAGAACTTTCGGCGCGATTTCAAGAGATTCTTTATTATCGCAATGGTAAAAAAATTCTTTATACCGCATTTCATTCAGCGGTTCATTTTAACCGCTGACTCACTACACTTGAAACAGAGAATTACGAATATCGACATCGTTCGACTGCAATCGATATGTCCGGTTAACACGAGTTTAATCAGGCCATTTAAATTTCTATATGACATTTTTGGCACATTTACATCTCTACCACTCACAACTCTACGGTATTAGAACTGTACCAAAATCTCTACGGGAAAGTAAAAAAACTCTACCAGATTCAAAATAAAACTCTACCGGACTTGAAATAAAAATCTTCCGGAAAGGAAATTCCGCAAGTATTGACATACAAGTTTTATTTTAATTCCAGTAGATTTTTATTTCAAGTCCGGTAGAGTTTTATTTCGATTCGGGTAGAGGTTTTTTTACTTTCTGGTAGAGATTTTTGTACAGTTCTAATATGGTAGAGATGTTTTCTGTTAGAGTTTGTGAGTGGAGGTGTGAATGTGCAACGTTTTTAAATTTTTCATCGTAAGGTCAAAGCTAGATAATTAGCGCGAGGCGTAAAGCGATGTTGTAATTTTTCCTTGACTAGGAGGCATTTTGCGGCGGTACTCTGGTCTCACCGAGATGGGTTCTCACCGCAGCGCATTGCATCAGAAAACGTCTCTACGTGCGCATCGGGGAGCACGACCTCACGGTGAAGGAAGGCACCGAGCTTGAGTTCAGGGTAACGTTTCTCGAACGTTCGCAGGTGTAACACGTCTCTGTTGTGTCCACCTTGTGTAATCGCCTTGTAACGAAATACGGTGCATCCCGGTTGATAGTGAGCCTTCTTGTTTTTCGTTGATAGGTCGACTCGGTCATCGTACATCCACAATACGACGCGGACACGGTGGACAACGACGTTGCTCTGCTACGGCTCCCGGTAACTTTATCCCCCGCGGTTTCCCGCGGAATCATCTGTCTTCCAGCGCCCCGTCAACCCTTGCCGGCCAATCAACTCTGCACGATAATCGGCTGGGGCAAGTCCCGAGCTACGGACGACTTCGGAACCGACGTTCTTCACGAGGCCAAAGTATGCATCACGGACGAGAATAGATCTGCAAAATTAAAATTTTCCGATTACGTATCGATCGATATTATTATTATTATTTAAAAATTAAAGTTATTTCACGGATCGCTCATTTTACATTACACGTTACATTGGTACATTACCGACAACAGTGGCGACTCAAATCGTGACCTGGTGTTTATCACAGCGTTTAAATCAACAAAATAATCGAGAAATAAAGAACAGAATTTCTCGATATAATACAAATCAGAATACAATTTAACAGATTTTAAATGCCTACAAATCACAAAAATAGTTACAAATCTAAATAAAAATTGAATTAAATAAAAGTACACATATTCCCTCGAAATTTCTGAGCTAGAATTATTCATAGGTCAGAAAGACTGCGTTTACCTGTTCCTTAAACGCCTTAAATGAAATGCCTGTGAAATTCAAGTCTGAATGTTCGTTCGCGAGTCTCACAATGTGCGATATTGCCGTGTTCCTCGTAATTAGTATTATATTAGTATATTATCAGTATTTAAATTATAACGTGGAAATTCATCCGCCGAATCTAATCAAATTACAGCACAATTTCACTCATGATATTTTCCGATAATTAATACTATTCAATACTATAAATAATTATTAAATATTTTTTTTTTACAGATTCCAATAGTTTCCAGCGAAATCTGCAGAGATGTCTACGTAGATTACAGAATCACTGACAACATGTTTTGCGCCGGATATCGACGTGGAAGAATGGATTCCTGCGCGGGCGATAGCGGCGGTCCGCTTCTCTGCAGGGACCCCAAAAAGCCGGATCATCCCTGGACAATTTTCGGTATCACCAGCTTCGGTGAGGGTTGCGGAAAACGCGGGAAGTTCGGCATTTACGCGAGATTGACGAATTACGTCCGATGGATCGCGAGAGTGATGAGGGAATCGGATGCGACGTCGTGAGGTCCTCTTCCCGAAGACGCGACGTTCGTATCGCGGCTGTTGATCGCATCGCGCTGCATCTTATCAGCTGCGGTGGAGCAGTCGGCAATGTTAGCAACATCGTTGCTTCCACGCTGCGTGCAGAAGTTTCCTCGAACAGCAGTTCTTCGATTTGGCGCGAACGAACCTCTTCGCTCGATTCATTTGTTTCTGCGCTCAATCGTGATCTTCCATCTTAATAACAGTTACATTATAATTCATAATCGAAACCAAAAACGAAAGAAAGATCACGAATAGTGACGGAATGAACAATTTCTGTACGTGCATGTTCACAAAAAAAAAAAAAACATTCTTTTACCGGTCGATTACCAGGAGTTGGTACGAACGATGGTCTGGAAGTGAGCTTGAATCTTATTGAGTATTAGCTATTGGTTTTGTTACACAGGTACGCATTACCGACGCGGAATAACAGTGCGACAAAATGATATAATATTTTTTTCTAATATGCGAATGTAATTATATAAATTATGTTTTTATTGGCACAAACATACCGAATATGATCCAAGTTAAAAAAAGAACAACGCATCATCAGAATTTGTTGTCCCACGAAAAAATTAAGTGCACAAGACCATACACACGATTGGAGGGTCGCCCATCCAATTACTGGCTACGATCGACACTGGTTGACTTTGGGGAGCACCGAGGCTGCACGCCGACTTCGCACCTACTGCTTCCGGTTATGAAACTGATGATGATGGCTTGGTCGGTGTGGCGCGTATTTCCATCATGATCGGCCCTGGTGTAATTGCAGATTCCTGTTTTAAAACGTCCTGGATGTACACAATTCATTATTATTTCGTCTGTTATGACCGTTCAATGAAGAACTATACCCGATGATCTGTAACTTACCCTTTCCAAATTTGTCAAAAGCACTTTGCCATCTTTGATAACCCAGGTCGATTCGTCGCGCTTGAGTTCGTGTGGAAAATCGCCTCCGATTATCACTTCGCAGGTCACATCTTTCTTCGTTCTCGTTACCGACGGTCGGTAATAAAAACTGTAATCAACATTTCTCATGGCTTCAGGCATGCACGGTAAAAAGAAAATTCTCATCTGAAGCCGGAATGATATCCGCTCCCAATGAGACTTTGTCATAAAAATTTGGATAAAAATATAACTTTGCTTATCGAATCTCTTCACAAGCTATAAATTCATTATAATCGTTTATTCATTATATAATAATTTAACGATTTTTAGTGTCTTCAGTGTTTCACGTAACATTTTGAGTATTTTAGTTCCAAAAACTTTCAACGGTATTTCAAGAGATAGTTTATTATCGCGATGGTAAACACTTTTTTTTAAACCCGGTCTGTAATCACAGAACCGTATGGTCAGCTCAACGATTTGACTCTCTCCCTTTGAAACGAGAAATTACGGATATCGAAATACTTCGATTGCAATGCATGTATCGGTTAACATGAGTTTCAACAAGCAATTTACATTTTATACGAAATTGTTATTTTTTTTTTATCGTAAGGTGAAAGATAAATATTTTGCGCGAGATGTGAGACGACGTTGTAATTTTTCCTTGACTAAGAGCTAATTTGCGGCGGTAGTCTAGTGTCACCCAGATGGGTTATCACCGCAGCGCGTTGCCGCTGCGAACGTCTCCACGTACGCATCGGGGAGCACGACGTGACGGCGACGGAGCGCACCGAGCTTGAGTTCAGGGTAACGTTTCTCGAACGTTCGCGGTAGACCGCGACAAAGGCGTGTTACAACACACCTTTGTTGTGTCCCCGTTGTGTCATCGCCTTGCAACGAAATACGTGTAACCCGGTTGATAGCGAGCCTTCTTGTCTTCCGTTAACAGGTCGACTTGGTCATCGTACGACAATACTTGGGCACGTTATATCCACAATACGACGAGTCCACGTTGGACAACGATGTTGATCTGCCACGGCTTTCGGTAACTTTATTCCCCGCGGTCTCTCGCGGAATCGGCTGTCTTCCAGAGCCTCGACAACCCCTTGCCGGTCGTTCAACTGTGCACGATCTTCGGCTGGGGCATGACCCGATTTACGGACTTCTACGCAACCGACGTGCTTCACGAGGCCAAAGCATGCATCACGGACGACCAGAGATCTGCAAAATTAATTTTGTTTCGATTACACATTGATCGATATTACTATAGCCTAATACGAAATGGCCTGTATTTAAATTATTGCATTAAAATTCAGCCATTGAATCCAATGAAATTACAACACAATATTACTTACGATATTTTCCTATAATTCATATAAATATTCAATTTTTTTTTTTGTAAAAAAAAATATGTCGAAGAAGACATTCTTATTTTTCTGAAACTATTACATCGATGGTCTTTCGCCAGAAGGGCAAATAGACGATGCTTGTACACAGCCTATACGGCCTATATGGCTTCAACCTATCGATATAATCGTACAGTAAGACAGCCGAGTTAGATAATTTGATAGTCATTTCGCTCACAGATATCGAGGAAAAAATGTTTCAAATAGCAGTTATAAAAACCCTCATATAGATTCTAAAAAAGTGTTGCACAGCAATTGCAATGCGGACAGTACGCGGTCCTCTTGGCCGCCTGCGAGCCCACCGCGGGCCGTCAAGTCCCACCGGGTCCCCACGTGACAAATTTCTTTGCGTAGGTTCTCAGTAGAGTAATCTCAGAAATGATGGGACGAAAACCCGTACGGTCTGACATCGTGCACGAAGCGTAGGCGAATTTGTCAAGAGTTACACGACTACTTCCGGTTACAAAACTGACGATGGTAGCTTGGTCCAGTGGCGTATTTTCTTCACGATGGACCCTGGTGTAATTGCAGATTCCTGTTTTACCGCGACCACGGCGTACGGTCGAGTGGCAAGGCTCGACATCGCTGGGAGGTAAACTGAAACTTGTGCGCAGACAACTAGCCTAGCCGAGTACATTCACTCCGTTCCTCGATCGCACGTTAATTTATCTTCGAAGCTCTTTATTGACACAAACTTAAAGTGAACAGACGCATTCGTAATTGTGCAATGCCACTCGTCCATCGTCAGTATCCGAGCCGAACGAGATCGGATGTACGTGAATATTGACGAAATAAAAAAAAAACAAACTATTAACTTATCGAAAGGTTTTGAGATAGCGATATGGGTGAATGAACATTTTGTAAATATCCGTGGCTGCAACGTATCGCTCGGCGCGAGTCGATGACTCGCTCGCTGCACCGGGAACACTGTGCCTGGTCTTTCACCTCGATCGTGGCCGACGGTCGTAAATGCATCGCAAGGACTCGTTCGATTCAGGATCTACCGTGACGGCGGTCTCAATTGAACTTGCATTTCGAGAAATCCATCTCAGGATGTTGTTCCATGAATCTGAAACATAAACGTAATTGTTAAATCGTGCTCTCGAGGCGTCACAATTTTATGAAAATTTTTTTCCTTCCTCATAAAGAAAGCTTTGTTTTGTGGTAACAAAAAAAAAAAAAATGAGATTTTTACGTCGATGTGCTTAAAATGTCTAAACGGTCGGAAAATCACATTCAGTAAGAAGAAGGGATGTAAATCCCTTAAGTATGTATAAAAGGTCAATTATTAAATGATAGGCAGAAAAAATACCCCAGCAAAAATACCTCGGAAAAAATACCTCGGAAAAAATACATCGGAAAAAATACATCGGAAAAAATACATCGGAAAAAATACCTCGGAAAAAATACCCTTCTGGTCTATTTTTCAGGGGAAATTTTTCCGGGCTTAATATTAATTATAGCCTAAATATCTTACTTTTTAATGACGTCCTGCTTCTTCTGTTCGTCGGAGGTCGGTAGGCCGAGTTCCTTCTGCCGCTGATCGTACATCATTTTCTCAACAAGGCCCCGTGTTTCGCCGTCGAGGTCGGAGAGCTTGCTCGGCTCGGGGTTTACCTTTTTCGTGCTAATCTCGGGATCGCTCGTTACCACGTGGGCCCACCACTGCATTTTGTTCACCTGAGACAATCGATAAAAAAAAATCCATTATCATTTCGTATTCAATAGCCGTTAACTCGAGAACTTTACCCGATGATCTTTCGCTTACCTTTTCCAAATTTATCAAAAGCACTTTGCCATCCTCGATAACCCAGGTCGATTCGTCGCGTTTGACTTCGTGAGGAAAATCACCGTCGATTATCGGTGGCTGACCCTTCACTCCGCAGGTCAGATGTTTCTTCGTTATTGTTACCGACACGTCCTTCGGCCTCGCTGAGAAGCTCACCTTAAGGGGCACCCGTATCTGCAACGATAAAATTGAATGATTTATTGAACGAAATTTGTAACAAATTGAATGATTCACTGACCGAAGTGTGTAACAAATTGAATGATTTACTGAACGAAGTGTGTAACAAATTGAATGATTTACTGAACGAAGTGTGTAACAAATTGAATGATTTACTGAACGAAGTGTGTAACAAATTGAATGATTTACTGAACGAAGTGTGTAACAAATTGAATGATTTACTGAATGAAATGTGTAACGATTTGAATGACTTATTAAACGAAATTTGTGACGAATTGAATGATTCATTGAATGAAATTTGTGACGAATTGAATGATTCATTGAATAAAATGTGTAACAAATTGAATGATTTACTGAATGAAATGTGTAACGAATTGAATGACTTATTGAACGAAATGTGTAACGATTTGAATGACTTATTGAACGAAATGTGTAACGAATTGAATGATTTATTGAACGAAATGTGTAACAAATTGAATGATTTATTGCATGAAATATGTAACAAATTGAATGATTTATTGCATGAAATATGTAACGAATTGAATGATTTATTGAATGAAATATATAATGAATTCAATGATTTATTGAACGGAATGTGTAAAAAATTGAATGATTTACTGAACAAAATGTGTAACGAATAGTATGATTTACTGAATGAAGTGTGCAGCCCAAAGACGATTTTTGGGATATTGAAGTCTTTAGTACAAAAACAAAATTCTACATCCTATTATTAATCCACAACGTGATATAATTCACAACGTGGTCAAGAAACAATGTACACATATATGTACATAAAAATATTCCCCCAAGAATATAATCTCGAATCGAAGGGGGATCTTCTCGCTCTGATTCCTGGACCTTGTTCGGACCCCCTGGTGGTTTGGGAAAAACCTTAAGGAGCCCCTCAAAGATCTGCAAAAATGTTCCGATGACACTGAAGATAAGAGTCGATAAACGGGTGGCTTTTTTTTTATCTACTCCTCAACGAGAAACATCGACTTCTCCGACACATTAGTACAGAATCGGGATTGAATATTCGATCATTAATCATAACGTGGTCATGAAACAATGTATATATGTATATAAAAATACACCCCCCTCCCCCTAGAATTCTCGATCGAAGCTCTTCTCGCTCTGATTCCTCGACCTTGTTGGGACCCCCTGGTGGTTTAGGAAAAAACCTCAACCCCTTCACTGTCAAAACGTATACAGAAATACGTTTCGCTGACAGTGAAGGGTTTAAAAATTCCCTCACAGACCTGCAAAAAGGTCTAGATGAGACTGAAGATAACAGTCGATAATCGAGTGGTTTTTTTCGGTTCATCAACTGCTCTCCGAGAAGCACCGACTTTTCCAACACGTCGCAACGAATCTCAAAATTGCTCGTTTTGAAGATGTACGCTCGAGTCGTCGGTGTTAACATATCCTCTTCTCGTGCTTTTGCAACGCCTCGTTTCCGTGAAAAGGGCCAAGGGCATCAGTGATCACAAAAGTGATGGACAATCGTTTCTCGAACGGCAACGAGAACATAATTTTTATGAGTGTCGGTTTTGTAATTTTATGTTCTGGTTGGATTCACCAAGGAGAATGGAAACTTTGTCCAGCTGTACGCTAATTATTAGCGTTTGCTCCATTGTTAAATAAAAAAACCCAATAACTCGCTTTTAGTAGAAAAAAGAATGGTTTACAGTTTTTGTTACCAATTGAGTTTTTTTTCACATCGCTTCAAGGCGCCGCACGCTTTTCAGTCCGGTTTTTCTAATGTATGCAGTAAAGCTAAGATTTTCGAAAAATTATCACAGGTAGACCCACGAACAACTTCTCAAATTAATCTTGTTACAAATGTCTACGTTGCATTTACTAGATCTCCACATCCTTTCAAAGTTTCGTTATTCTCGAAGTCGGGTATCTCGCATGGGCTCCGGTTGAAAAGCGGGTTCCTGATCGCCAACCGCTCGGCGAGTCCTTCGAAAGTACATGCAATGAGTCTTGTGTACAAGCATGCACACACGGTGGAGTAACGAACGTTACTTTCAAAGTGGAGGCCGAGCTAGGATCTCGGTATTGGTCCGTATCTTTTCCCTTACCCCATAATACAGTATCATAGAATCTTATATGCATATCTTTATAGACATAGATATATGTATACATGTATGTATATATATATATATATATATATACTAAAAAATAAATTGTAAATTTAATGTACTGGAGTTTGACATTTGCTTACATTATTTGTATTGGTTGAACATTAGTGTACTTTTTTTTTGTAAAATAAAAATACCAGATATAAAAATTACAAATATTTCGCCTGAAGTATACAAAAACGTTCATTAAAGATACGAACTTTACTTTAAAATTGCAGCGCACATGTGTTTGACATTTCAAAAACAGTTTATGTACATAAGCTTCCAATACACTAAATTTAATATACAATTGTTATGAAAAATTAATACACTTTTTCATTGAAATTAAAGTGAACTATTAAAAATAAAGTATTGGAAATATTATATATGTTTTCAATACACTGAACATTAATTTTTCATCGCAATCCTGCATGAAATTTAATATACCAGTCTGTGCATAAAAACTTCCAAAGACTAAAAAAAGCAAAGCATAAAGACTTCCACGACTAAAAAAAAAATCTTATGAAATTTAATGTAACAGACATTAAATTTCATAAGATTTTTTTTAAAGTCTATCGTTCGGTAATTTCTCGAAAAAAATTTGTTTGTACTGTATATATATATATCGAAGTTTGTATCGACTGAATTGGCGCGATACAGTATATTCGCAGCGGGTTCTCTCGAGGGGTCCTAAACGGAGTGTCAGAGGTCGAGACCGGGAGTTTCGACGACGGGGATTCGCGGCTTGGTGCAGCTGTTGGCCATGTTCTCCAAAAAATCCCAGATGGGCCGCGGAGCGTGGCCGATTGTTTCGCAACGAGCCGTGAGATCGGCTTGTAAAGAGGCACCGCCACTCGGCCCGCCAGTCCGATGGCCGACTCGTTGCTCGGCACTCGCCTCAGAGCAAAGAGACGCGTTCTTGGGTTTCCAGCGTGTGCGACGTAACCGAGCGCACCGGTGCGTGGAAACGGATCATGGCTACCAGCTTCGACTCGACGTTAACAAAGTGGAATATCATTATAGTATCGGCGAGATGCCGAGGGGGAGGCGGCGGACAGTCGACTCCGTCGTCCGGGGCTGCTGCGGGACACAAAGAGTCGCTGGCGCGCTGTCTTTTCTCTCTGACGCTGATGTGATTTTCAAAACGACAACGTGACGTATCAGCAGCGATATTGAGGACGCGCGAGGTACGGCGGCGTTGATGGACCGCCATCGTGACAACAACGATGAGGCTCGTTGTGAAATTTTTTTTTTTTTTTTCATTCGCGGTTCTGCCGCGAAGAAAATTTATTGAACGAAAGTTTATCGGAAGAGCACCTCGGATCGGACGCCTCGTTGCCTTCCGGGAAAATCGAATTTCAATAGATTATCAATAAATTAGCTTATCAATGAAAGATCAATAAATTAGCTTTTCAATAAAAGATCGATAAATTAGCTTGTCGATAAAAGATCAATAAATTAACAACCATCGCTCGGCTTTTCTCTGACGCTGATGTGATTTTCAAAGCGACGATGAGGCTCGTTGTGAAATTTTTTCATGCGCGGTTCTGCCGCGCAGAAAATTGATGGAACAAGAAGGCAGGTGTATCGGAAGAGCATCGCGGAGCAGACGCCTCGTTGCCTTCCGGGAAAACCGAATTTCAATAAATTATCAATAAAAGATCAATAAATTAGATGATCAATAAAAGATCAATAAATTAGCTTTTCAATAAAAGATCAATAAATTAGCTTTTCAATAAAAGATCAATAAATTAGCTTATCAATAAAAGATCAATAAATTAGCTTGTCAATAAAAGATCAATAAATTAACAACCATCGCTTGGCTTTTCTCTGACGCTGGTGTGATTTTCAAAACGACGATGAGGCTCGTTGTGAAATTTTTTCATTCGCGGTTTTGCCGTCCAGAAAATTGATAGAACGAGAACGCAGGTGTATCGAAAGAGCACCTCGGGTCGGACGCCTCGTTGCCTTCCGGGAAAACCGAATTTACACCTTTGATGTAATACTTTCCTTGCTCGATCAATAAATTAGCAAGCATCGCTACTCTCGTTTGTTTGAATACTGTACATAAGGTAAAAGTGGTGAATGCTCCGGTCCGATGTAAAATGCAAGAGCCATGCTGAGACGCTGGTCCACATTCGTCACTTTCACCCTGCACAGGATGAAGCTCGTGATTATGACTCGGCTCATATATCATAGATTTTCGCGCTAATCGCGGTGGACCATAATATTTCTCACATTATAACATCATTGCATATCATTTTATCATAATTTATTATTTTACCATAATTTATTATTTTACCATAATTTATTATTTTACCATAATTTATTATTTTACCATAATTTATTATTTTACCATAATTTATTATTTTACCATAATTTATTATTTTACCATAATTTATTATTTTACCATAATTTATTATTTTACCATAATTTATTATTTTACCATAATTTATTATTTTACCATAATTTATTATTTTACCATAATTTATTATTTTACCATAATTTATTATTTTACCATAATTTATTATTTTACCATAATTTATTATTTTACCATAATTTATTATTTTACCATAATTTATTATTTTACCATAATTTATTATTTTACCATAATTTATTATTTTACCACAATTTATTATTTTACCATAACGATCGTACGCAAAAAAAATGTTTTTTGAACATATTGTGTACACTTTAGAGTCATCTGGGCGCTGTTTTTGAGTTGCGCTAGAATATGAGCTTTCTACACTAAAAGACCCAACACTGGGTACTTTTACTTTGCCAGATGAATAAAATTGTCCAATGAAAACTCCCGAGGACATTGAAAGCTTCGGAAAGGAAAACGTAAGAAACACTACTTTTACAGTTTTAAAAATATCTCTTGGTATAATTATGTGATTTTTTACGAGGCAATTTGCCTCGTAAAATCGCCCAATTATATAGCGCAATTATGTCAGACAATATTTGTCCGCGTTCCATCTGACTCTCTACCATGGGAAACGGTGTCTAGCTACGGCCTTCGCAGCCTTGGCGAAGGCTGATTCTTCCCACCCACACGATGTAAGAGCGTTTATTCGGTCGCTTCGCCATGAGCCTTGATAGCCGGGATCGAGCGTCGAGCTCGGAGTCCTGAACCGCGGCGCACAGCTATTGTGCAACCGCGAATAGTTGCTGCGTTACTCACTCTGCCGAAAGCCCAACACCGAACCTCGCGCTATCGCTATAAGGCTGCTAATGACATTCCGAAACATTTCCATCGATGCTACTGGAATACCAATATTTCCATTTCCCTGTCGATCGCGACCTTTCACGGGAGAATCCCGATCTATTAATAAACCCCTATACTGCCGATCGGTTTCGCGAAAAAAATAAGAGTCAAAGACCTCGACAAAGAAACGAGAATAAGATTGCGAAACCTTTTTTTTTTTTTGTCCGTTTGGGTTCGGACGAAAACAGCGCGTCATGATCGTGCCGAGCGGCAAGTTTGGACAGTTTCGAGAAAAACAATTCGGAATACGATTTGCATACGAGGAATGAAATAATAATAAAATTAAGTATACAGATATTAAGAAAAAAATTATGATTATAAAATAGATAATGCCAGAAGGTACGTATTTCGGGTATGACGTCACTTCCGGTCGAAAAATGATATTTTCAAACCGGAAGTCACGTTTTTCTGGTGTGACGTCACTTCCGGTTGAAAAATGAGATATTTATGCCGGACGTGACGCATTTCCGGTACGTCACGTCCGGTCGAAATATGAGATTTTCATTTCCGGTTTCTAAATTTCAAGGTTCATAGCCAAGTCGCGAAGCGCCCGAGTCACAACAACCTCTCAGTTAATAACAAAGTAAAGGGATAATTAAATATTATGTGCAAAAGGCAGATTTAAAACAAACGTTTGAGCATTTCTGTCCAGCTCGTAAAAATATGTAAGTTTGACAAGGATATTAAAGTACCGAAATTTATGGGTTTCATGAACGAACATGTGCAAGACGTAAGCTTTGTATACTTTCGTTGTACGTATTTCCGGTGTGACGTCACTTCCGGTTGAAAAATAAGATATTTAGGCCGAACGTGACGGACTTCCGGTACGTAACTTCCGGTCGAAAAATAAGATATTTAGGTCGGACGTGACGGACTTCCGGTACGTCACTTCCGGTCGAAAAATTGAGATTTTCATTTCCGGTTTCCAAATTCCTTCACAACAACCTCTCAATTAATAACAAAGCAAAGGGACAATTAGAAATTATCTGCAATAACAGTAACAAAAGGTGCAGATTAAAAAAAAAAAGTTTGTTCACTTCTCTCAAGTTTGTAAAAATATCAAAATTCAACAACGATATTAAAGTAAAGTAAAGGAAATCCATGGATTTCATAAACGAACAGGTGCAAGACGTAAGCTTCGCATGCTTTGTTTGCACCTGCAGTATTCAAAGTATCCGTGCACGGTGAGGATGCGGGGCGAAAGGTGGATGTTCCACACATTGAACTCAAGTTGGGCTGACGGGCAGGCGACAGTGTGCATGCATCGGTGGATCGATGATGAGTACGTGTAATCCGCCACGTAACAGCAGACACATCCACTGTAGGATGCAAAACCCAGATAGGAACGTGGGCGCGCGCGTGCCCATGGATCCGGCTCGAGGAGTGTGAGTATTATGCGCCGAACTCACACTGTAACATGTACAAGTCATGCAACCCGTACATGTACATAATGCACTCGCGCAAGCCTACATTACGAGACTTGAGATGCTAGACGGGGAATCCCCGAGCTCAAGCTCTGTCGTCGATTTACACAGAGTGGAATGCAAAATATTCCATGTCTCTCGGTATTCGAGTCAGCCATCTTGAAATCGAGACATCAGAGGCCAAATATCATTAAAACTTTAGTATCAAAATAAATCATTTTGAAATTCCGTAAAAAAAAAAATTCTGATCTATTCGCTATGTTGATATGGTGTGAATAACTAACGCTTCTGCGTATCGTATTGTGTAACTGCAGTTTATGTGTTTATTATGTGTGTTTGGGGTCAAGGTACCTGTGGACCCTAAAACAACACTTTGTATGTAGAACTCACACTGCAACATGTACAAGTCATGCAACCCGTACATGTACATAATGCACTCGCCCAAGCCTACATTACGAGACTCGAGATGCTAGACGGGGAATCCCCGAGCTCAAGCTCTGTCGTCGATTTACACAGAGTGGAATGCAAAATATTCCATGTCTCTCGGTATTCGAGTCAGCCATCTTGAAATCGAGACATCAGAGGCCAAATATCATTAAAACTGTAGTATCAAAATAAATAATTTTGAAATTCCGTAAAAAAAAAAATTCTGATCTATTCGCTATGTCGATATGGTGTGAATAACTAACGCTTCTGCGTATCGTATTGTGTAACTGCAGTTTATGTGTTTATTATGTGTGTTTGCGGTCAAGGTAACTGTGGACCCTAAAACAACACTTTGTATGTAGAACTCACACTGCAACATGTACAAGTCATGCAACCCGTACATGTACATAATGCACTAGCGCAAGCCTACATTACGAGACTCGAGATGCTAGACGGGGAATCCCCGAGCTCAAGCTCTGTCGTCGATTTACATAGAGTGGAATGCAAAATATTCCATGTCTCTCGGTATTCGAGTCAGCCATCTTGAAATCGAGACATCAGAGGCCAAATATCATTGACACTGTAGTATCAAAATAAATAATTTTGAAATTCCGTAAAAAAAAAAAATTCTGATCTATTCGCTATGTCGATATGGTGTGAATAACTAACGCTTATGCGTATCGTATTGTGTAACTGCAGTTTATGTGTTTATTATGTGTGTTTGCGGTCAAGGTACCTGTGGACCCTAAAACAACACTTTGTATGTAGAACTCACACTGCAACATGTACAAGTCATGCAACCCGTACATGTACATAATGCACTCGCGCAAGCCTACATTACGAGACTCGAGATGCTAGACGGGGAATCCCCGAGCTCAAGCTCTGTCGTCGATTTACACAGAGTGGAATGCAAAATATTCCATGTCTCTCGGTATTCGAGTCAGCCATCTTGAAATCGAGACATCAGAGGCCAAATATCATTAAAACTGTAGTATCAAAATAAATAATTTTGAAATTCCGTAAAAAAAAAAATTCTGATCTATTCGCTATGTTGATATGGTGTGAATAACTAACGCTTATGCGTATCGTATTGTGTAACTGCAGTTTATGTGTTTATTATGTGTGTTTGCGGTCAAGGTAACTGTGGACCCTAAAACAACATTTTGTATGTAGAAGGCCGGCGACAAGTTTCGCTGCGATCCGAAGTCTCTTCGAAAAGTTATAGTGTTTTCGGACAAGCCGGACGGACAGACGCACCCAGAAAAAAAAAATTATCTGACTCCCACCGTTTATTTGGTTTAAGTAAAATATTTATTTGATTTAAATAAATATTTATTTAAATCAAATAAATATTTCAGTTAACCTAAATAAACGGTGGCCGTCAAATAAATTATTTTTCTGGTCGCGGAACTGGCAGAATGCTTATTTTCTTTCTCTCCTTAGACACTTCGTACACTAAGAGAAGTATAAAAAAAACTGCAAAGTCATATGGTAAATTCCGACCGGGAAACGAGCACCAACCTGGCGAAATGTGAATATAGCAATAGTATTTTTACCCAACCCATATGGTGAATATGGTAATTTTTTTCCAGAGGGCGGGTTGGCAAAATTTTCATACGTGGCTAAGAACTTCGTGGGTAAAACTAAGAATGTCGTGAATCAAAATTGAGAAATCCGTGGAAGAGAACCGAGAATTTCGACGATGACATTTTTAAATGTATTTATACATAAAAAAAATAACAATTTGATCGACATAATATGCCGGTAGAAACTACGAACCTAAATCAAGCGGTTCACGATCGCGACGCCACCGATCACTGTATTTTTAAGTAAGATAACTGATATTCTAGGAAAAATTACGGGATATTCGGGTAATGTCTGTGATAGCAAAAATTACCATATTTTCTAGCAGTGTGTGTTAAGTTTAATACCAGGATGTCTCTATAGTTGCCATATACCTGAAAGTTTTGTCGGTTTTTCAACAGATTCATGGTAATTTCTATCAGATCCTCCTCTCAGTGTATGACATAGTGAAAATGTCAAATGTAACCCCGTTAGGAAGTCATTGGCAACACCATTGCAGACATCGCGGACACAGCCGAAACAACGATTCAATAAATCATCGCGACGCTACCTAAATAAATCATCACAATACCATCTAAATCGTGTTGGAGAGTTGGCAGCGCGCCGGGCCGTTGATATAACTCTCGCCGAATTCGTGAATCTCGAATTTCGATCCGCACGAATCTACCGGATTACGAGATCGTCGGCAAAGACTCGATTGCTCGGATTACGTGTGCTCTCCCTTACAGTGCGATTGCAGGCTTTTGATCCGCTTCAATAATCGATTTCATCACTGGAATGAATTATCAAATCGAATCTGCAGGCAAAGTGCTGCAAACTCTGGACTATCGTGTTTTTGGACAAAACGGACATCCAGACAAAACTGGAAGAATCCTTTTTTCCTTCTCTCCTAACACACTTCGTATGCAACGAAATGGATAGAAAGATGGGCGTTTATTGCAGAGTAGGATCTGTGGTCCTCCAGGCACATCCCCCAGCCAACAACAATACTAAGCACATGCCAGAAACAATGAGCGCAAAAAGAAAGAAACCGCATTTGAAAAAAACCCAAAAAACATACACCATAAAAAATGTTATGAAATTTACAACACGTTTAATATACAAAGTTATATGAAATATATAACCTCGATTTATGAAATTAGAATTCATATACATTGTATTTGAATTTTAATAATTTAATCTTAAATGCAATACCTGTACATTAAAATTACCGGTGATGGCATTTAAAATGAACACATCCGTATATGAAAATTATGTTATTATTACAAATATTATACAAATAGTATTGTTTTTAATATAACGGTAACGCAATGTTCTTACATACGCGTCAATGAAACTTCATATACTGTATATGCATAAAACTTCATATACATTTATGAATTTTCAAACAGAATTTTTTTACCGTGTATGTAAAAGCAAGTAATGAATAGAAAGATAGGCATTTATTGCAGAGTAGGCTCTGTCGTCCTCCAGGCACATTCCCCAGCCAACAACAATACTAAGCACATGCCAGAAACAATGAGCGCAAAAAGAAAGAAACCGCATTTGAAAAAAACCCAAAAAACATACACCATAAAAAATGTTATGAAATTTACAACACGTTTAATATACAAAGTTATATGAAATATATAACCTCGGTTTATGAAATTAGAATTCATATACATTGTATTTGAATTTTAATAATTTAATCTTAAATGCAATACCTGTACATTAAAATTACCGGTGATGGCATTTAAAATGAACACATACGTATATGAAAATTATGTTATTATTACGAATATTATACAAATAGTATTGTTTTTAATATAACGGTAACGCAATGTTCTTACATACGCGTCAATGAAATTTCATATACTGTATATGCATAAAACTTCATATACATTTATGAATTTTCAAACAGAATTTTTTTACCGTGTATGTAAAAGCAAGTAATGAATAGAAAGATAGGCATTTATTGCAGAGTAGGCTCTGTGGTCCTCTAGGCACATCCCCCAGCCAACAACAATACTAAGCACATGCCAGAAACAATGAGGGCAAAAAGAAAGAAACCGCATTTTTTAAAAACCCAAAAAAAAAAATGCAAACGCAAGTAATGAATAGAAAGATAGGCATTTATTGCAGAGTAGGCTCTGTGGTCCTCTAGGCACATCCCCCAGCCAACAACAATACTAAGCACATGCCAGAAACAATGAGCGCAAAAAGAAAGAAACCGCATTAAAAAAAAAACCCAAAAAAAATATGCAAACGCAAGTAATGAATAGAAAGATAGGCATTTATTGCAGAGTAGGCTCTGTCGTCCTCTAGGCACATCCCCCAGCCAACAACAATACTAAGCACATGCCAGAAACAATGAGCGCAAAAAGAAAGAAACCGCATTAAAAAAAAAAAAAACCCAAAAAACATATGCAAACGCAAGTAATGAATAACGGAATGCAAATAAACCGTCACCTGTAGACAAACGCAAATAAACCTAAAAAAACTGCACTGCACCGGACCGTCGAGATAAACCTCTCCGAATTCGTTAATCCTCGGGCTTTCGAACCGCACGAACATGCCGGATTGCAGGATCTCAAAGTGCCGGGAAAGCGCGCGCTCTCTTACAGTCCGATTACAGGCTTTTGATCCGCTCCGATAATTGATTCCATAACTGGACCCGTCGTATCCGCGGGCAGGATGCTGCCCACCCTGGACCATTCGTCGCGCACGAATCGTCGATAATCTCGATACGGCGCGAAGAAAGAGGAGCGCTCGAGGCGATATTGGGAGCTCTTAAATTTGGTGCACAGTAAGGCGGTTCGGTAAGAGCCGGTCGTCTGGACGGAGGTTGTTCCGACGCCGTAGCGTCGTCGTGCCGGATTCCTCGTGAGGCGTGCGGGACCGGTTCACCAAAAATTGGCGCCGGCTTGACCACGGCTCGGGTCAAAGAACGGCCTTGCCTTTCCACACCGATCCGACTCGGCCGGGCCTCTCTTGCTCTCCGTGCCTGCTTCGTCTTACTTCTTCATACCGGCTCGGTAACGCGCTGTCGTCTTTTTTTTCTCTCCCGGCGAGGCTCCGACAGGCTGCTCGGCTCGTTGCTCAACTCCCGACGATTCGCGTGCTCGCGGAGTGTAAATATACAATTGCGGTCAACGGCGCACAGCCGCGGGGGGCTTTATCGCCCGAAAAATCATAATTAGCTCAAAGCGAAGGTTCGCTGCAGATTAAGAAATAATCGCGAGTTTCTCGGTCAGCGAGCCTAGGACTGTGAACGCGAATCCCGATTAACGGTATTGATCGCCTCGCGAAAGAACTACCCGCGCGACGACCGTGAGGATCCACTGGGAATGGACTGGCAGTCGCCGAAAGAGAAATCGGGACTGAGTGACGAGCATCATCCGTGCATTTTTTTTTTTTTTTTTTTTTTTTTTTTTTTAGGGGAAAACAAATGGGGAGTAGGAGAGATTTTGTTAAAAGATTTTGGTAAAAGATTTTGGTAAAAGATTTTGGTAAAAGATTTTGGTAAAAGATTTTGGTAAAAGATTTTGGTAAAAGATTTTGGTAAAAGATTTTGGTAAAAGATTTTGGTAAAAGATTTTGGTAAAAGATTTTGGTAAAAGATTTTGGTAAAAGATTTTGGTAAAAGATTTTGGTAAAAGATTTTGGTAAAAGATTTTGGTAAAAGATTTTGGTAAAAGATTTTGGTAAAAGATTTTGGTAAAAGATTTTGGTAAAAGATTTTGGTAAAAGATTTTGGTAAAAGATTTTGGTAAAAGATTTTGGTAAAAGATTTTGGTAAAAGATTTTGGTAAAAGATTTTGGTAAAAGATTTTGGTAAAAGATTTTGGTAAAAGATTTTGGTAAAAGATTTTGGTAAAAGATTTTGGTAAAAGATTTTGGTAAAAGATTTCGGTAAAAGATTTTGGTAAAAGATTTTGGTAAAAGATTTTGGTAAAAGATTTTGGTAAAAGATTTTGGTTAAAGATTTTGGTTCAAGATTTTGGTTCAAGATTTTGGTACAAAAGTAGATTAGGTTTTAGTAGGCCATATATAGATGCATGAGAACCCAATTTTCTTTGCTCCAAAATATTGATAGTCGCTAAGAAAGAAGGAAATCCGATTTGTTACCGATTGAGCCTGCATCAGATGTGCCTAACGCTCTCAAAGAAAAATAGCGAAGCCGATTTGTTACCGACTGAGCACGAGAACGGTTGGATGTCTCACATAGGCTTAACTTGAACGAATAAAGTTTCAAGACGCAAAATTTCCATCCACTCATTCCTAAAAAAAAAAAAAAAAAAAAAAAAAAACCGCTGTAGAAGGTCACCTTAGGAATGTGCTCAGAATTTTTTGGTCACATCTTCCCACTAAACGAACGATTTGCACTGCCCACCGGTGAAATCCCAGCCTGTCCGACTCTCTAAAAAAAAAATGTTTCAAATGGCGATATCGAATAGCAACTAGAATATACAATGTCATAATCGCTCGCGTTGCATCCTAAACGGCTCGCACTACCGCGACATCGTACAGGTCTTCTGACAATCCTGAGTCAGTGACGGTCGTTCGATCGGCTCGTGCGCGAGCCGATGTCAAGGCCGCCCGAGGATGAGCATATCGCTCGGTCGGCCAACGGCCAGCGGTTGGCGATCCTATACCAAGATTTATTGGGTTATTTGAGTATATGTTACAAGGCTGAGCGAACTCGGGTCCGAGCTAGCAGGCAAAGAGACGATCAACGTACGCGACGACGAGCAGCCGCGTGGAGAATTTATCGACAGAGCTAAGCCTCTCGAATAATTACTTGAGAATACGTGACCATCAGCACTATCGGGCACTTTGGTACACATACCCAACTTTTATCGCCAAAACTGTTTGCAAAACAAAAAATATCAACCCTAGAACTCATGTATCATTTTTTTCTACCTTCTAACTCATGACTGGGGTACATATGTACCCCATGAGTTGCTTCAACGTACTAGGGCCCTATGAGGAGTAAATGGGTTTTGTAAAAGTAATTTTTTTTTTTAATTTTTTCGCTAATGAAATCCGTTGGGAAATATGCCACTTGAAAACAATGGCGGAGGTTTCAATTCGATATCTCGAAATTTTTTCAAAAAAAGTGCCGTTTCGTAAAATTTAACATAGGATTTCCTATGCTGAAAACGATCAATTTTTAAAATTTCGAAAAAGGTACCAGTCTTACGTATTTTGCGTGGAAATGGGTCACCTGAAGCGAATGGCGGTGGCAGAAATGCGATATCGCGAAAAAAAAACTTTTGCCATTTTGAAAGTGAAAAAATGAGAAGGGGGTACCATTTTCTTGACAAAAATGGCTTTTCTCAAAAAAAATTTTTTAGAATTTTTTCGACAATAAAATCCGTTGGGAAATATGCCACTTGAAAACAATGGCGGAGGTTTCAATTCGACATCTCGAAATTTTTTCAAAAAAAGTGCCGTTTGGCAAAATTTGAAAATAGTCGGATTTTTCGATCTCAAACGCCATTTTACAGTTGACACATCAGGCTATTAGTCTAAAGTGTCCCCTGTAAATATCCGCGATATTTCCCAGCGATAATGTCCCAGCATCGTTAATCGGCCTTTAAATAGCTATAGGTCATAGTAACTTTCCGTACGATTGTAAAATATTACTCAGGAACAGGACTTTAGGGTGGATCACCGGAGAACCTCGAATGCCTTGAAGTTCGAACCGCTAATAAAAAATTAGTCATTGAGTCGTTCATACACGATCGGTTCCGAAAATCGTAAATGGTCATTTCCGACAGCATTCCGATCCTGCCACTCTTATGACACGGTAGTGTAACAACCGTTCCGATAACGGTGATAATTAATTGGCAATTAGCGGTGCCCCGTCGAACATTTGTTTCCCAGTTGCTCGCCTCCGATCGGGAGGATGCGTGACCGTGGGGATCGAGCCTGTACCGTGGCCGACAGCGCGAGCTGACCTTAAGAGCTCCGCCGCTTTGGAATTCCTGCATTTCGTCACTGACGGATGCCACACGCACTGGTAATACGCGTTACCGGCCACGTACCCGGCATCGGTATACGCGTACATCGGTGTACGACAGTGTACGCGCGAGAGAGAGGCCTTTCGTTCTGCCTCTTTCGAGAAACATGTATCCGTACAGTGTATGGGATACGTGACGGAGGTGAATCGATCGATTCAACCCCGCCGTGATACGCGCATGCGTCACGCATACGGAAAATCGGAGCCCAATGTCAACGCCGAGTACGTCCAACGATGTCCGTTCGGAGTCAATGGGAATATGTCCTGTTTGTCCCCCTGTGACGGTGGCCCAATCCTGTCGATGAATTTCCGCTCAACATTGGCCGAGGGTATCAATGACCTCATGACGTGAGGTCATGTACACGGTAAAACCGATACCAATGTCTCGAGCCCACGAATGTCCACTATTTTTTTTTTTTTTTGGCGTTAAATTTACATCGAATTTAAATTAAAAAATTAATTTTACTAAAAAAAATGTTGTTAATATTACAAACATATTTTGTAATATTTTGTAATACTTTGTAATGCTTTGTAATATTTTGTAATATTTTGTTATGTTTTGTAATATTTTGTAATATTTTGTAATATTTTGTTATGTTTTGTAATATTTTGTAATATTTTGTAATATTTTGTAATATTTTGTAATATTTTGTAATATTTTGTAATATTTTGTAATATTTTGTATTATTTTGTATTATTTTGTAATATTTTGTAATATTTTGTAATACTTTATTTTTTGTAATAAGAAGAACAAGTTTGTAGATGTTTTAGGTAAAAAAAAGATTTGTTAAAAGCGCAAAGTTAAAAGTTTTTGAACACTTTTTTATAATTCATGAGCACGCGAATGAAAATAAATAAGTGGGGCCTTGCATCTTCGTGCGCATGCGCATAGCTTGATATTAAGTGTTCGTCTCGCTTTCGGATCAACTTATATCGGGGATACGATGTTCGGTCTCGTAATTTCCGTATCGTGAATGAAAAATAATCTGTGCAAGGGGCGCGAGATACACCCATTACGTATAACGTGCAATCATAAAGGTTTAACAAAGAAATTGAAGCCGCGATGCTGATATTGCTTCACGTATAATTCCGATACTATAAATTTCGAAAAAAAGTAAAAAAAAAAAAAAAAAAAAAATGAAAGTCTATACGTGAACAAGAATACACTGTTATTAATCCGCGGAGGGCATGACAATTATCTTGTTAAGGGTCGCCGAGGTCCTTCGTGATTAAATTGGACGACTCTTTCACCTGTCCGGTTGCGAAGAACGATCGCGAGAAGTGTGCGCATGCGCGTGCTCGTTCGGGCTCCCACAGGTCGACGGTCACGAGGTTGCCAATTATCTCGTCTACTTCGTATCGCCCATCACGCGCACGCTTCACCACGGCAATTTTCAATTGTGGCCTTTGTAAATCCCCTCCCCCGTATGCCGGTCGGTGTGCAGACGGCGAAGCTGACGCTAAGTGGCGTTGAGTGATGCGCGACCAAAGATGGCGAAAAATGTGGGTATACGGATAGGCCAAGTATGTAGTATAGTCACGTAGTATTGGACCGCTTTATGGATTCTCGTTGAACTCAATGCCAGACATCCTTGGTTGTAACTCGGCTTGTGTGCAAAGTTTCAGCTCGATAACTCAAAAATTGCGGCGGTTACCGCGAGAAGGTCCCCTTCAGTGCGCATGCGCAGACGCACGTAAACTAAATTTTTTTCGTAATACCATTATCTGATATTTCGGGACAATTTTTTGTAGTGCTTTTCGGCCGACTCAACAGTGCAAAGTTTCAGCTCGATGGCTAAAAAATGGCCGCAGTTATCGTGAGAGCGTCCCTTTCGGTGCGCATGCGCACATGTAAACCGGACATTTTTCTTAATACGATTGTGTGAGGTTTTGGGACAACTTTTTTTCTTGTGCTTTTCGGTCCCTACCCCGAAGTACAAAGTTCCAGCTCGATGGCCCAAAAATTGCGGCGGTTACAGCAAGAACGTCCTTTTCGGTGCGCATGCGCACACATAAACCGGATATTTTTCCTAATACGATTATGTGACGTTTCGGGACCATTTTTTTTTTTTTTGGCTTTTCGGTCCCTACCCAAAAGTGCAACGTTTCAACTCGATAGCTCAAAAATTATCGCGGTGAACGCGACAACGTCCCTTTCGGGGCGCATGCGCACACGTAAACCGGACATTTTTCTTAATACCATAAGCTGATGTTTTGGGACCATTTTTTTGTGCTCTTGTGCTTGCCCGAAAGTCTACATAAAAGTGTCATCTAAGAAACTAGATACAAAAATATGTTTAAAAAACACTCTATAGAGTACAAGCTTTGCAGAGATTATACAGTAAAAAAAAAAGAACCCCATAACTGCACTGAGAAAAAAAAAATCGATTGAGTCAACAAAATGAGCGCTCACGGGTGGCGAAGCAAATTTTTGGTTGATCGAACGAAGTATTTGTTGTATTGAGTAAAGAAAAATTTGAATCGACGGCCTGTTGGTTCGATCAACGAGGTATTCATTTCGATCAACCAAACATTTGTTTCGCCACCCGTAAGCGCACGTTTTGTTGACTCAATCGATTTTTTTTTTCTCTGTGTATAGTCAGTCAACCGTCCCGCCATGCACCAGTTTCGTTGGGTCTGAGACTGTTCGGTCTCTCATTGGTACCCCGCATCTGCGCGGAGGATCGTCCGAGAGCTTCGCGCCAGATCGTATTTATTCACCTCACGCGAAGCGTGCCAAAGATCGTAGGTTTAGCTCGACGTGCTCGTTGCACGGAGCAGCCGGTAACCCGCGGCGGAGGCGCGCAGCATCGGCGTCGCTCGCATGGCACTGGGACAAGGTTGCCGGGGGGCCATAAGTATCGGCCTGACAAACAACAATGCGCTCCTCTGCCCTCTTCACCGTGTTGCGCGCGTGCGATTCACCTCCGACTCTCGACCCCCGCCGTTCCCGTCGGGATCGGCGGAATCCGTTCGCTATTTCTGCTTAACCCCTTGCGGCGCAGATACGCGCCGAGAGAGCGGGGGATCAAGAGGAGACCCGCGGATCGGCCCCCACCTCGATCCCCGTCCCGGGTACGCGGAGCGGGCCTCGATCTTTGTATACGTCGAAGCGATTACCAGTCTTCGAATTACCAGACGAATTCGCGAGGCGCTGCTGGGGGGACGAAAGCAGCCACGCGACCAGTTGTCCGATCGAGCGAGAAGAGCGGGAGCGAGAAAGCCGCACCGGGGAGGGAGAATCCCTTTCCACTTTTGTATCTTCTTTTTTTTTTTTTTTTCGTACGCCGTCAATTCTTTGTCTCACTCTTGGGAGGTTCGTCTGTTTTTTTTTTTTTATCGGTCCTCCCACGAAAGTTGCGAGTCAGTGACGGTCGACACGCGCTGCGGTACGGATTGCTATTATAGTGGCTATTGCACTTTTTTCACTGGGAAGTCAATTCGGATAGCGGTCGATAAAGGGTGAGGTGACCAGTGGTTTGGAGGATCGATGTTCATGTCGGGGCTGGTTTGCATGGATTTTTATCGAAAATTCATCTCGCGGCGCGCTGATTCATAGGGACATTGACATTGGGAAGGCTCCAAGGGTGCGCGTAATTCTACTGTGGATGGTGCAATTTGCCGATCAGTTTAAGCTGATCGAGATTCGAACGGGCCTTTCATCGCAGGCGAAGAAGAAAAAAAATGGTGAGTGAAGGTATTCATCCATACCGCAAATGTGCAAGCGGTATGGAGTCATTTTAAAAATTATCCCTGCGGGGGTAATTTTTAAAATTGTTCCTTTGCCAGCAATTCGGAGGAAACTTACTCTGTATATGATGTATAATCGTCAGTAAGAGTTAATAATTAGCCATTCGTGTTTCAATGATCGGTGATGCATTATTCATCGAAGTGGGGTCTTTATAAACCTTACCAAAAAATCGTATTCGGAAATAACGAACGAGTGTGTGTGTGGCGGAAGGGGGAGCGGCTAATCTGGTTTGTCGAGACAGAGGTGGCGAAATGAATTATTTTTCATTAAAAAATAATCAAAAAAATGGCGTACAATTAAAAATATAATAAATTATTATATTATATTATATTATATTATATTATATTATATTATATTATATTATATTATATTATATTATATTATATTATATTATATTATATTATATTATATTATATTATATTATATTATATTATATTATATTATATTATATTATATTATATTATATTATATTATATTATTAAGAGTACCGATTTCGCCGTGAGGTCTATAAAAATCGTGGTTGCAATTTTTCAATTTGTCAAAAAGGAATTCTGCTCGATGCATCTTTGCCGCAAGACTGACGCAAGAAACCTAACTTGCGCAAAAAATATCGTAGCACCTGCGCTCCGCGGTGCTTTGCTCTTTGTTACTTAACACATGTGAGCGTCGATTATCGCATACCATAACAACATTATTAAGAGTCTGTGCCGGTATCGCACCTTGGGTTTATGTTCCGGCACAACTCGAACGCACACCGCCAGACGATAAAAACTGTAGCTACTCATTTGCTCCGCGATAGCTGCGATTATTCATTGTCATTCACGTAAAACAGTTTCCACATTAACTTTTTTGTCCCTGACAATAAGTCTCTGTCGAGCACTGCGCTGCACCCGGTGCATGGATACAATGTGCAGCAAGTTTGATAAATCCAGCATGTGAATTGTTATGCATGATTCGATGCGACCAGCTTGCCCTTGCTCGTTCCCTGCACAACTTCTTCGGCCGCCTTCGAAACGCTTTGCGAAACACACGCGGTGCAGAAACGTGGGCGGATGTGCGATTCCGCTAGTCGAAGGCAACCACTCAGACATTGCACATAACAGGATAATCCAGAATCGACGCGAATAGCAGTATTACACGTAAGAAACTAGGAATTTCGCCTTTTTTGTAATGTCGTATAAGTATTTTTTTTCAAAGCCGTAGTGAGTTTATTAACAACACATAACGTGTAACAGTTTTATTTATAGCTAACAAACTTTTATCTTTTCACCTTTATTGCATATTGCCAATTAGCCATCGACGGCAATCTTTCAGGGGTTTTAAAAATTGTCAGCACTTTACGGATTCAGTGCGGGAGATCCTTAAAAGATTAAAAATTTTAGTTGCGCAATATTTAGGTAACTGCAGTAATTTTATCGTCAATAATTTAAAAAAGACTCGATGTATAATATCTACGAATAGCAAAATTCTTTAGTTCGAACGGAGCATGCGCCGATAAAATTCGCGTCAGTTCGGCCTGTGCATTTGCTCAATGTCGTATGAGCAAATCGCCGAAAACCATCGAGTGGGTGGACCGGTAACTGTGGTGCTCTTACCGCACATGCTCATATATGTGCAGTAAGCGCGACAAAGGGGAGGTCACGATGGCGCCAGGTAGGGCGAAGTTCCCGGTTCATAAGTCACCGGTACGCACCGTATGCCGTGTATGAATGTCTTGTTCGTAGCATACAGTGTATACCGTAAATCACAGCATCGACGATAACGAAAAATTCGCGTCAATTTGGTCCGAGCATTTGCTCAATGTCGTATGAGCGAATCGCAAAAAACCATCGAAACGGTGGGCCGATAACACTAGTGATCTTACATGCTCACATATGCGCAGTAAGCACATATACATACATGTGCAGTAAACACATGTATGAATATGTTAGTCTACTTTACTATGGAGTATGGTTTAGTTTACTTTACTTTAGTATATGTGCAGTAAACACATGCTCACATATGTGCAGTAAACACATGTTCACATATGAGCGGTAAGCACATGCTTACACATGTACACTAAGCACATACTCATATACGTACAGTAAGCACATGCTCACATATGTGCCGTAAACACATGCTCACATATGTGCCGTAAACACATGCTCACATATGTGCAGTAAACACATGCTCACATATGAACAGTAAGCACATGCTTACATATGTACACTAAGCACATACTCATATACGTGCAGTAAGCACATGCTCGCATATGTGCCGTAAACACATGCTCATATAAGTGCAGTAAGCTGATATAAATGCAGTAAGCACATGCACGTATAGCGCAGTAAGCGGCCCAAAGGGGAGGTCATGATTGCGCCACGTGGGGCGAAGTTCCCGGTTACTAAGTCACCGACATGCACTCTATGCCATCAATTAATGTTTTGTTCGTAGCATATACAGTACAGCGTAAATGACAGCATCTATTATAAGGGCAATGTAATAGATGTGTGGATTCGAAAAACCTAGATGGATGGTAACAGCAAAATCCTTTAGTTTGAACAGACCATGCGCAGATACAATTCGCTTGAATTCGGTCCGAGCATTTGCTCAATGTCGTATGAGCAAATGGCAGAAAGCCATCGAGTGGGTGGACCGGTAACTCTGGTGCTCTTACCGCACATGCTCATATATGTGCAGTAAACGCGCCAAAGGGGAGGTCACGATTGCGCCACGTTGGGCGAAGTTCCCGGTTCATAAGTCACCGGCATGCACCGCATGCCGTTTATTAACGTCTTGTTCATAGCGTACACAGTGCAGCGTAAATGGCAGTGTGTACTATAACGAAAATGTAATGCATGCCTCGATCCGAAAAAAAACTGAATGGATTGCGTAAAACTATGTCGCCTTAAAAGAGTTGAAAGAAAGAAATACGAAACCAGAGAACGGTCGCAAGGACTCGGTGCTCAATAAGAGTTCGGCTGTCTTGCCGGACATCGTGGAATCGGTGAGGAGGCCCCCCTCACATTAAACCGTGGAATGCAACCCGAGGAGGCAATTTACGCAAACCGCCTGTTAACGCGTCGTGGAGCATAAGACCAATTAACGATGCTGAGGTGGCTCGCGAGTTATATGCGCTTCTTTTACTTTCCGCTGCTGAAGGATAGTTTATGAACATTGCACCACTACCAACACTGTTCTCGTAACAGTGGTCGTTGGGTCTATCGGCTTTCGCAAGCCTCTTCAGCTTCTGACAATTCTTGGGTGCATGACTCAGAACACTACGATATGCCTGAGATTTTCATCGCTTTCCATCATCGTCATCGTCGCCGCCTTACATATTTTAATATGTAACACGATAGATTTTATTTTTTATGAGTTGGCGAGTTTCGGCTGTCGTGACTACTCTGATCCAGTAATTGTACGATTTTACTGAGGAGTTTCAATAATTAATGGTTAATAGTGTCGACCTAATCGCGGCTCATGAAGTAATTTTGGGCCAGTCGACTTCGCCATTGAAGGAAAAGGTGTAATTTCTGGCAGAACTTTGTGAGAAATAAGGGGGAGCTTTATTACGAATTATTATTTTATTATTACCAGAATTTATCTTTTAATCTCATCAGCCCTCAAATTTTGTTGGAGATTTACATACCTAATGATGGATTTTAATATGTAACCGATAGATTTTATTTTTTATGAGTAGGAGAGCTTCGGCTGTCATGACTACTCTGATCCAGTAATTGTACGATTTTACTGCGGAGTTTCAATAATTAATGGTTAATAGTGTCGACCTAATCGCGGCTCATGAAGTAATTTTGGGCCAGTCGACTTCGCGCTTGAAGGAAAAGGTGTAATTTCTGGCAGAACTTTGTGAAAAATAAGTGGGAGCTTTATTACGAATTACCATTTTATTGTTACCAGAATTTATCTTTTAATCTCATCACCCCTCAACTTTTGTTGGAGATTTATATGTCTGATGGATTTTAAGCTGTAACGCGATAGATTTCATTTTTTTTAATGGGTAGAATAGCTTCGGCTATCATGACACTTTACTGCGATCCGGTAATGTTCTGTTTTACTGTGGAATTTCAAGAATTTATAGTGAAGAGTGTCGACTCGACCGAGACCCGTTAAGTGATTTTGCCCCAGTCGACTTCGTACTTGAAGGAAAAGGTGTAATGTGTGACAGAACCTTGTGAAACAAAGTAGGAGTTTAATTATTAATGATAATTTTACGACTATATTTTATCATTGAATCTTATCTTAATAGGCCGAGTCACGTGGTGCACGATTGGTCTAACGTCAAAAAGGCCAATAGATTATGCTTATGCACAACCTACGTGGTTTTATGACATTAAGCCGTATTTACTGATAGTTTTGTAAACAGCATTAGTGATGTGGCTGCAAAATCTTCGTATTGAGTAATGTCGAGGAATTGATAGCTTCGGAAGGTCTCTTTTAGATTACCAGCTTTCATTATGATTTTTTTACTTCTGTAAAACAAGTCCGTTTAGACATTATTTACATACAATTTTTTTGTGAATTTTTAATTCGACGACAAAATCTTATCTTATTTAATCTTTATTTTTATTTTTAGTCTGCGTACGAAAACCCTACCGAAATATCAATAAACAAACAAAAATGCAAACGAACTCTGACTGAAACGAAACTGACCTTGGCAATCCGAGTGAGCGGGTCGTCCACGCCCGTTTTGCAGCCGGAAAGCTCCGCTCATTCAGATTCTCTGCGACAAGTAGTTTTCGGGAAAAAACCAAAAAACAAAATCACCTGACAACCTAATTTTTTTAACGAAAACTATTTGTTAATTTTATTGAATACGTATCAATTTTTTCAGAAGGTTGTGCAATTTGTTGAAATTGCGTTTTATAGTTAATAAAAAAAACGCAATTATCAAAAAATTACACGATATTCTGAAAAAATTCATACGTATTCAAAAAGATAAACAAGTCGTTTTCATATAAATAGAAAGTTAGGTAAGATTTGTTGATTTTTTTTTTTTATCGATTTCTTGTTTTTTTTTTTATTGATTTGTTAATAAAATTTTTGAATTATTATTATCAAAAATCGATCTTTTCAGTCCCTTCTCTATGCTTGATTTTTTTTCGGATTTCTGTCCCATCGCGAAGTGTTCGCAATTCTCTCTTAACTCACGTGAGGTTGAGCCGTCCGCAAGTACTACCTCAAGCCGTGAGACAATGCAGTTCATTCGCGCCCGCAGTTTCTGTTTGTCTTCGCGATGCCGCTGACTACCGTTAAACTCTCGCCGCCTATGTGTGTCCGCGCGAGCGAAGTCAACGCGGTTCGCAATTCTCCGCGCATCGCAATCGAGCATCGGCATTATCACAATCATCATCATCTTCATTACATCGGAGGTCGAGGGGATCGTCCTCAGCGATGCATTCGTCGTCGTTTGGCATAGTCGTGAGCAAGTCATTGCCATTCGGACCTTTTTCTCGAGACTCGTCCGACCCGTCCGCCGCAAATGCCTTGTTCATCAGTGGTTATTGCATCCTCGTCAGAGTGCAGATATTAACTCTTTCATTGAAAGACATTAAACACAAGTATGAGGACTCTCTCTCTCGCTGGAAATTATAAGCGGAAGGTACGAGAAATATATAGATAGTGTAATTGCACGAAATTCCAGCTATTGCCGATGTCGATTTCAATGACGGAGATGAAAAGAAGCTGCGAGCTACCTTCAATTTCAAACCGTTCAAGCGCGTACGCGTTTGTTGCGAGAAAAATAAATTATACACCGCAAAAGAGCAATCACCGTTTAACAGCGGTTTTTTTTTTTTTTTTTTTTTTTTACCAATATATCGAAATCCTTTTTTCTGCCACTGATCTTTGCTTAAAACAATCAATATATATCGTGTTATATTGCTGAATTTTGCCACCATCTCTCCCGAGCGACATTTGTATCTCACCACTTAATTTGTCCTGTGTTCGTTGAGTCTGCACTTTGCATGGACCGATACAAGAACAGCATTAGCGGCGTCGTGAGCTTTGGTGCGTTACCATTTTGTGCCATGTCGATTGGGATACAACGTTTTTCATTTTGGATTATATGACCTTGAGCACATGGATGGAAATAAATCCTTTGGATGATAAAAGTACCTAGTTAAATATAGGTCAGGAATGTTCGCAGCAATGTTCGACGTGCACTATCGTCGTGTGAAAAAAAAAATTCGCATTTTGCTTCCGACTTGACGATCTCATTTTTCAACCGGATGTGACGTCATACTGGAAATACGCCACTTCCGGTCGAAATATATGACTTCCCAATCGGAAGTGACGTATTTACGGTATGACGTCATTTTCGTTCGAAAATTAAGATTTTCAAACCGGAAGTGACGTATTTCCAGCCCGACGTCATTGTTGGTCGAAAAATACGATGTTCGAACCGTGAATGACGTATTTTCAGCGCGACGTCATTGTTGGTCGAAAAATACGATTTTCAAACCGGATGTGACGTATTTGCAGCCCGACGTCATTGTTGGTCGAAAAATACGATTTTCAAACCGTAAATGACGTATTTCCAGCGCGACGTCATTGTTGGTCGAAAAATACGATTTTCAAACCGGATGTGACGTACGTACGGTATGTCGTCATTTTCGTTCGAAAAATAAGAATTTTCAAACCGGAAGTGACGTATTTCCGATAAATCGCCAAAAATATAAATTTCTGTTTTCTAAATTTCATAGTCCATAGCTCGAGAGCGAAGCGCCCGAGCCACAAATGCTCGGAGCTTTAAACACATCCGCAAAGGCGTCCTCGTCGTTAAAAGGCGTGTTAGCGTTGCCCATTTAATTACACGAATTAACTACGGTGGATTAATGGATTAGTGGACACGCTGCCGCAGTAGAAATCACATTGCCGGTAAGAAGCAGCAAAGTAGTCGAGTATAGAGTGACAATCGAGAGTAAATCTTCTGAATCGTCTCCCTATCGCTACCCACGCATTTAAATGCCGTCCTTAAACGGCAGCCCACCGTATCGGTGTACTATATCGCACCATTCCGATAGAGAGAATAGTCGGTGTCCGTGAGGCAGATTGTGTCGACGGCTTGAATCCATAAGGCCATATAGGCTGCGTGTGAGCATAGCTTATGTGCCTTTTTGGTATTAGACCATCGACACGAATCGTTTAAAAGGGTGGGATACAATTCAGAATATCGAAGACACGACACAGCATTAAGGTAATAAAGTAATTGCTTTAATGCCTTTTATCGGCAATGCCGAGTACAACCTGTTACCACTGTTTTTTTTGCCCCCTTCGAACAAGTGAAATATCTACTGGATTGGAAAATAAAGTGAAAATCATTCGAAAAAAAAAAAAAAAAAAAAAAAAAAAAAACCCTCGGATCCTTTCAGGCGTATTAAGGTACGCGTCGTGTATTCGAAACGCGTGTAATAAACTCAAGATTACGGTAAAACGAAAAGACATACTGGACCGAAGAGCGCGTGCAATGCGTGTCTCGAGAGGAAACAAATTAATTGTCTCGTATAACTCGGGCACTTTGCATAAACGTTGCATTTGCGTATATCGACAATCGTAAAAGCAGAGCGGATTGCTCTCTGCCCTCAAACACGAGGCCGTCACCTCGAAACGAGGTTAATGGCGAGTCCATGTCCACACGGAACGGCACACGGTCCTCGGTGGACTCTCGTTTTTTTCACCCTTTTAACCCTGTGGCCTCCGCTGTCGTGATATTACTCGTTATTGCATATTGTTGTACTGTTAACGCAACTCTGCACGAAGCCGGACAACTCCCACTACGTATTACCGTTCCGCAAGCGCTGCTCTCGCGCCTTACCAAAAACACTCCGCCATGGCCATTAACATGAATAATCGGACGGACTAGAACACCGCGCAGTATTGTGCGAATTTAAATATAGCGCACATGTCTTTAAGTTCGGACCATCGATATGATAAATATATTTAACAGGGTACTTTTATCGTCCAACGGATTTAATTCCAACCATATGCTTAAGTTTACATAATCCAGGATGGAAAATTGTGTCTCCCAGTCGACATGGTACCAAATGGTAAAACGTCAAAGAACCCGTATTCCCGTTCCGCCAAGCGCTGCTCTCGCCTTACCAAAAACACTCCGCCATGACCATTAACATGAATAATCGGACGGACTAGAACACCGCGCAGTATTGTGCGAATTTAAATATAGCGCACATGTCTTTAAGTTCGGACCATCGATATGATAAATATATTTAACAGGGTACTTTTATCGTCCAACGGATTTAATTCCAACCATATGCTTAAGTTTATATAATCCAGGATGGAAAATTGTGTCTCCCAGTCGACATGGTACCAAATGGTAAAACGTCAAAGAACCCGTATTACCGTTCCGCAAGCGCTGCTCTCGCCTTACCAAAAACACTCCGCCATGGCCATTAACATGAATAATCGGACGGACTAGAACACCGCGCAGTATTGTGCGAATTTAAATATAGCGCACATGTCTTTAAGTTCGGACCATCGGTATGATAAATATATTTAACAGGGTACTTTTATCGTCCAACGGATTTAATTCCAACCATATGCTTAAGTTTATATAATCCAGGATGGAAAATTGTGTCTCCCAGTCGACATGGTACCAAATGGTAAAACGTCAAAGAACCCGTATTACCGTTCCGCAAGCGCTGCTCTCGCCTTACCAAAAACACTCCGCCATGACCATTAACATGAATAATCGGACGGACTAGAACACCGCGCAGTATTGTGCGAATTTAAATATAGCGCACATGTCTTTAAGTTCGGACCATCGATATGATAAATATATTTAACAGGGTACTTTTATCGTCTAACGGATTTATTTCCAACCATATGCTTAATTTATATAATCCAGGATGGAAAATTGTGTCTCCCAGTCGACATGGTACCAAATGGTAAAGCACTAAAGCTCGCGGAGCCACCAATGCTGTTTCCGTAGTGGGTCATGTAATGCTGTTGTGCACCGCATTATTCACAACAATAATCTGTTCGTATCGATGAATAACGAGCTCGGTCGCACCAAGAAAATTTTTTTATTTGACGGCCACCTTTTATTTGGTTCAAGTAAAATATTTATTTGATTTAAATAAATATTTATTTCATTTAAGTAACTATTTACTTAATTTAAATCAATACTTATTTAATTCAAATAAATATTTTACTCAAACCAAATAAACGGTGGCCGTCAAATAAATTTTTTTTCTGGGTGTGTACACCAATACTGAAAAAGCGAACAGTCGGCAATAAAAACTGTAATACATTTTTTTTTACCATGTTGACCATTTACGTTAAAAACAAAAATCCTTACATGAACCTGCATCGATATCGGGTTCATGTAAGAATGTCCTTTTAGCCGGAAATGGACAGAGCCCGTGAAAAAATAAATGATAGTTTCTGTAACCGATCGAGTCCGTGTAGGACGAGGAGGAGGAGCGCTTGTCGATAAAATAATACCGCGACGTATGTGCTGACGTTCGGGGTAGGGGAACGGCGACAAGTATTCTTTGTCCCGGTGAATCGACGTTCTCTTTGTAGTGCGGCACACCTACACAAAATGTGCGGCGCGTTTAACTTCGGAGGTCCCGCGAGCTCACAGTCGCAGACCATGGACAGGAGCCGCAGGAGGCTGCGATGTTTCTCGATGATCTTGCCATTCACGGACAAAATGCACGTATGTGCATTTTGTCCGATGTATGCACGAGATGATGACGGTCGTAGAGAAACGATTGCATACGGTCACCGATGCTATCGTCCCTGCGGCTTTTTACGAAGAGACCCTGTGCAGCGAATTGCACGTGCAGCAGTGCCGACACTTGGATTGCCAAAGTAACCACATGTGCGGGCTGCACATTATCGGCGATGCAGTGGGGACGATGTGGTAATGGCCGTAGAGGGTGATTGAGACAACGAATCAGGAACCTCGGTTCTTTCTCTCGTCTGCTGGGCTTGAGTATACACTTAATAGTTCTGTGGAAACAAGTACCTGAGAACGAGTACCTGAAAACAAGTACCTAAAAAAGTACCTAAAAAAGTACCTAAAAAAGTACCTAAAAAAGTACCTCAAAAAGTACCTAAAAAAGTACCTAAAAAAGTACCTAAAAAAGTACCAAAAAAAGTACCTAAAAAAGTACCTAAAAAAGTACCTAAAAAAGTACCTAAAAAAGTACCTAAAAAAGTACCTAAAAAAGTACCTAAAAAAGTACCTAAAAAAGTACCTAAAAAAGTACCTAAAAAAGTACCTAAAAAAGTACCTAAAAAAGTACCTAAAAAAGTACCTAAAACCGAGTACCTAAAAACAAGTACCTGAAAACAAGTACCTGAAAACGAGTACCTAAAAACAAGTACCTGAAAACGAGTACCTAAAAACAAGTACCCGAAAAGAAGAATCTGAAAACAAGTACCTAACAACAAGTACCTGAAAACAGGATTCTAAAAAAAAGTACCTAAAAACAAGTATCGAAAGATTTCGACAATACATCGTAACCAACATCAAATGCTCGATCCTCCATCGAAAGACAAAGTGGGAACCCGGACTTTTAGTTAGAGCCAGGTGTAGGATAAAAATGGTGAATATGGCCCATTAGTTCGTAAATCAATGACGTCTAGACCGGGTCATATTCGCCATATTCTCCCTAAATACCGTCCCGTAGTGACTAGAGTACTGGGCGTTCCAATGTCCCGGAAGGTACAAAATCCGGATAGCTGAAGTAACCACATTTCAAGAGTGACCCAAGAGCAATCTCAGAAAGAGTAACAATCCGTCGCGATACGTGTATAGATGCGAGATGTGTGTATTAATGTGTGTCCACATTCTGCAAGACTAAACGTATAACAGAAGCGTGGGCGGCTCGCCAGTCTCGGTCACCATTCAACTAAAACAATCTTCTCAACGCCTCTGCAAATAAGTTTCTCCCGGCAGACATGTAACAGCGATGACGATAATAATAGATGAATCGTGCTCTCGAGATTTTCACAGAATGGATCTCGAGTGTTTCACTTCCATCCAAGAGATATAAAAGCGCATGGACTGCGACCGCTAAGTGGATATGGAATAATGATGAAGTCTACAGGAAATCATCAAACGGAGCCTTGACCAGAAAACTATACATTTTCATAATCGAATTCATAAACACGATAAACTATTTTATTTCCTCGTCGAGAAGAGTCTTGATGGAAGGTTAGGAGTATCCGGAAGAGGTTGACACCGGCAATTGAAAAAATTATAAACCGTTCTGAAGATTGAACACGGTCGGTGGAAAGTCGTCTTGATTGGATGCCGTCTTGGTATTTGCATTAGTGCAAGTGCTTGCATAAAAAAATCTGCTACCCCACCAATGACAGACCCGCCGTATTGTCCTGTGCCCTCGTACGGAGCACGTGTGGACAAGATCGACGAGAACTCGATCGTCCAATGGTAAGCAGGTAATCGAGAAGTAACTATGACGACCTTCGTATTCTTAGGCCTGCGGCTTCGAACTTACGTCACGCTCTCCTTTTCATATTTCTCACATCGGCAGACTGCAACGCTGTTTGTCACCCTTACTTTGCTTCATTCGCTCGTTACTCCAAAGCTACGGTGGCCGAATTGCTATACTGTGTTGCAATGCAGAAATAGTCGATTACGTGTTAGACTTTGACGACTGAGTTCCTTGAGAGCACAAGCGACTACGTAGGGGAGAGCGGGGCAAAATGGCACACCGGGGCAAAACGGGATAATGAGACAAAACGCAATTCTCCAGTAACTTTGAAATGGTGGCGATGGCGGCACGTGGGGCAAAACGGGTTTAAAAATCCGGATGTGTCGTTAGGACAAAATTGGGCATCCAAAAATTATTGGAGAATTGAGTTTTGCTCTCACAGTCCCGTTTTGCCCCGCTGTGCCATTTTGCCCCGGTCTCCCCTATAACCTTAGCTTGTACGCCCTTCTGGCATTGGACCATCGATGTGTATCATAGCGCATGAAGTGCGTCACAAGTCATTCCGAATGGCAACCGCAAAAAAGTACCCGCCACCAAGACGGTCCGACGTTTTCCATCTACCTTGGAGGATCGAAGCATCGAGTCTTTTATGGTAAGCACTGGCGGAATATGAGAGTGATTATAGGTATTTCTGTGTAATGTCATCGCGACAACGCCGAACCGCAGAATTCTTTAGTGGTTTGAGTTGAGAAACTCTGGAAGAGGCCTTATTCGCAGCTTCTTTATCTTGCCGGCGTTTCACGACCGCTAACGAATTTATCGAATCGACGATATTAGAGGCATTGAGAGGAGGAAGTTGAGGAAGTTCCGAGTCCGCGGGCATCGCACCCAGAAAAATAATTTATTTGACGGCCACCGTTTATTTGGTTTAAGTAAAATATGTATTTCATTTGAGTTACAATTTACTTAATTTAAATAAATATTTATTTAAATCAAATAAATATTTATTTAAATCAAATAAATATTTATTTTAATCGAATAAATATTTATTTAAATCAAATAAATATTTATTTAAATCGAATAAATATTTATTTAAATCGAATAAATATTTATTTAAATCAAATAAATATTTTATTTAAACTATATAAAGAGTGGCCGTCAAATAAATTATTTTTCTGGATGCGCGAACGCAAAATTATCCCCACTGTTCGGTTATCTCGTTCCGTCGTACGCGGGATCTCCAGCTCTGTTTTGCCTTTTGCCTTTTTGTTCAATTTGGAGGCGAGGGGAAGGAGCCGCAGCTCGGCGGCAATGACATTACTTCCTCGCCGCAGACCTTATCTTTCTGCAGACAGTCGGCAAGAGTCCGATGGTTGAAGGGCGTGTATCGAGTCTTTGGGCATAAGACATTGAAGTTCAGGAAATGCCGGCAGGGCGGAAGAATTGCACCTTGTTCTTCTACTTATATTTTCGTTGCTGTTATAGATGCAGAACTTTAAAGCTTTAAATTTGCTTAAAGTTTCGGACTATGGGGAAATAAAATGTAGAAATAATCAATTTTTTTAAAGATTGAGGTGGACGAAACCTCTGAAGACTTAACACGAGCAATTAATAAGATTCGATAATAGGAAAAGAATTATTCCAATTTGTATCCAGAAGTGACTGCAAATTAATAATCCTTTCGAAGTGTGCGTTAGGAATTATCTCATCTAAACTCGCGAATCTCATATCGCTGAGAATGAGACATTGAAGTTCAGGAAATGTCCGGAGGGGGGGGAGAGAGAGAATTGCACCTTGTTCTTCTACTTATATTTTCGTTGCTGTTATAGATGCAGACTTTTAAAGCTTTAAATTTGCTTAAAGTTTTGGACTATGGGGAAATAAAATGTAGAAATAATCAATTTTTTTTAAGATTGAGGTGGACGAAACCTCTGAAGACTCAACACGAGCAATTAATAAGATTCGATAATAGGAAAAGAATTATTCCAATTTGTACCCAGAAGTGACTGCAAATTGAGAATCCTTTTGAAGTGTGCGTTAGGAACGATCTCATCTAAACTCGCGAATCTCATATCGCTGAGAATGAGACATTGAAGTTCAGGAAATGTCCGGAGGGGGGGGAGAGAGAGAATTGCACCTTGTTCTTCTACTTATATTTTCGTTACTGTTATAGATGCAGACCTTTAAAGCTTTAAATTTGCTTAAAGTTTCGGACTATGAGGAAATGAAATTTGGAAATAATCAATTTTTTTTAAGATTGAGGTGGACGAAACCTCTGAAGACTTAACACGAGCAATTAATAAGATTCGATAATAGGAAAATAATTATTCCAATTTGTATCCAGAAGTGACTGCAAATTGAGAATCCTTTTGAAGTGTGCGTTAGGAATTATCTCATCTAAACTCGCGAATCTCATATCGCTGAGAATGAGACATTGAAGTTCAGGAAATGTCCGGAGGGGGGGGAGAGAGAGAATTGCACCTTGTTCTTCTACTTATATTTTCGTTGCTGTTATAGTTGCAGACCTTTGAAGCTTTAAATTTGCTTAAAGTTTTGGACCATGAGGAAATAAAATTTAGAAATAATCAATTTTTTTTAAGATTGAGGTGGACGAAACCTCTGAAGACTTAACACGAGCAATTAATAAGATTCGATAATAGGAAAAGAATTATTCCAATTTGTATCCAGAAGTGACTGCAAATTGAGAATCCTTTTGAAGTGTGCGTTAGGAATTATCTCATCTAAACTCGCGAATCTCATATCGCTGAGAATGAGACATTGAAGTTCAGGAAATGTCCGGAGGGGGGGGAGAGAGAGAATTGCACCTTGTTCTTCTACTTATATTTTCGTTGCTGTTATAGATGCAGACTTTTAAAGCTTTAAATTTGCTTAAAGTTTTGGACTATGGGGAAATAAAATGTAGAAATAATCAATTTTTTTTAAGATTGAGGTGGACGAAACCTCTGAAGACTCAACACGAGCAATTAATAAGATTCGATAATAGGAAAAGAATTATTCCAATTTGTACCCAGAAGTGACTGCAAATTGAGAATCCTTTTGAAGTGTGCGTTAGGAATTATCTCATCTAAACTCGCGAATCTCATATCGCTGAGAATGAGACATTGAAGTTCAGAAAATGTCCGGGAGGGGGGGAGGGGGGGGATTGCACCTTGTTCTTCTACTTATATTTTCGTTGCTGTTATAGATGCAGACCTTTGAAGCTTCAAATTTGCTTAAAGTTTTGGACCATGGGGAAATAAAATTTAGAAATAATCAATTTTTTTAAAGATTGAGGTGGACGAAACCTCTGAAGACTTAACACGAGCAATTAATAAGATTCGATAATAGGAAAAGAATTATTCCAATTTGTATCCAGAAGTGACTGCAAATTGATAATCCTTTCGAAGTGTGCGTTAGGAATGATCTCATCTAAACTCGTGAATCTCATATCGCTGGGAATCATTATCATAGCAAAATATTATAAATGATCCCGAAACGTCATTTCGGCAATTGGGTGCAGGTAAATTATTGGATCCGTTGAGCTGACATCCATCACCTCGGAGTCCTAACGACAATGAATAACAGCCAGGAGTGGTAGAGTTGCTTGCATTCAGTTTTTTGTGACGAGGGGATATCCGGAGCGGTCCATTAGCGTTTCTCCGAAACAAAATCCTGCGGAACGCGCATCAGATCGCAGGACAAATCTCATCCCAACCACAATAGGATGTCCGCGACCAGACTAAAGGTGCTGACGTCACATTTTTTTTCCGGTTTTCAATGAATTTTCGGAGATGGATGATAACGTCATATGCAAGTCATGTCCAAATTTCGTCATGCGCTGGAGCTGTCTGTAAACAGGAGGTAGATATTCATGACGAACTCTGAAGTGTTATTCGCCGATGTGAAATGCATTTGGGACAGCAGCGGCGTCAGGGCAACCTTGACGACAATATCCCTTTTCACCACCTCGAGGAATTGCGTTCCTTACGTCCTTGACTCTCTCTTGCTCGCGTAAACTTTTTTTTTTTTTTTTTTTTTTTTTTTTTACTGTTCGATTCTTCCAATGGTTTTTTTCAAACTGATTTATGGCTGCGAAGGTGTAAGGTATCGCACCTTCGCACCGTAGTCGTTATTCGACCGCGATGCTATGGCGCACGCAGCTTTCACGCAAAAGTTGGACCGAGGTTTTCTGATTTACGTGTTTCAACGCCGTTTTACCAGGATAGCAGCCCTCAAGCCCTAACTAGCCCCTCCGATGACACTTGTTAATGCTTCTAGAATTCTTAAAACCTGCACTTTTAACTCTCTTTATCGTCCGAAAAGACCACATGACCAAAAGATGCGAATCTTAAAACTCGGTAACACTAACTATCAACGACTAGACCTTAGAACAGCGTCTTACAACTCGCGACTACAGCGAACACTCAGTTTCTACCGTACGATGTTATCAACAATTCACAGCGAATCGAACAGCGATGAGTCACTCGTGAACTTGAGGACACACAAAGCAAACCATCAGTGCCGGTAGAATTTCCGCAGTGTCGTCAGGATTTGAATGAATCCTGACTTGAGGACACACGAGGTAAACCATCAGTGCCGGTGGAATTTCCGCAGAGTCGTGAGGATAGGAATGAAAGATGTTCCACTGTGGTATTCCTTATTAATGCTTCCAGACCTCTTTAAGGTAGTCCTTGCGGACAGCCTGAGCCCACGTGAGTTCAGAGCGAATTGAGAGTGGAATTGCGAATACTTCGCGATGAGATAAAAATCTGAAAAAAATCAACCATATGGAAGGTACTGAAAATATTGATTTTGCATAATAATAATTCCAAAATGTTATTAACAAATGAATGAAAAAAAAATTGTTCGACAAATCTTCCGGCAACTTAACTTTTTGTTCATATAAAAACAATAAGTTAATCTTTTTGAATACGTATGAATTTTTTCAGAATTTTGTCTAATTTTTGAAAATTGCCTTTTTAATTAATAAAAAAACGTGATTTTCAAAAATTAGATAAATTTCTGAAAAAATGCATACGTATTCAAAAAGATTAACAAATTGTTTTTGTATGAACAAAAAGTTAAGTTGCCGGGGAATTTGTTGAACAATTTTTTTTTTTCATGCTTTTGTTAATAATATTTTGGAGTTATTATTATGTAAAATCAATCTTTTCAGCATCTTCCATATGCTTGATTTTTTTCGAATTTTTATCTCATCGAGAAGTGTTCGCAATTCTCTCTCAATTCTCTCTGAACTCATGTGGGCTCAGGCTGTCCGCTAGGACTACCTTAAAAGTCCACTTTTGAAGCTCTTTATCGCCCGAAAAGACCAAACGAATAAACTATGCAAGCCTTAAACCCCGCTAAGAGTGACTATCAACGACAAAACCTTACAACGTACAACTGCAACACGCGCAGTTTCTATCGTATAATGTTATCATGAATTCACAGCGAATCGACAGCGGTGCGTCACTCATGAACTTGAGGACGTACGAGGCGAACTATCATTCCCGGTGGAATTTCCGCAGAGTCGTAAGGCTAGGAACGAAAGATGTTGAATCGATGATTCACGGAATCGTAAGAGTCCGTCACCAATTAAGCGCGTAAGGACGGAATATAATATCATAACGGGTTGTCTCCGCGAACGCTCAAGTTACGCTCGAGTTGGGTAATAATTGTCGCATTGGAGCGGATTTCTTTCCATAGTTGGTAGATAACCATCTATCCATTACAGCTTACCGTTATCGAAACATGAGTCTGTCGCAATCGGATACATTATTTCGCCTGCATGTTGGGTCCTAGTTGGCAGATCTTGGGGATCCAAGATTTCCGTTTGTTTGATCCACATATTCGCATCACTTTGCGCCTTGGAGATGCTCCGTGTTTGTTAAGCTCGGGAACCAAACATTCGGAATGGTTCTTTATAAATAACCAGTTTAGAGGCGCGCCTCTCGTTCCCCACCTTGATATTTGCGAGTCGTAAAATGCAGGACGGTCGTCTGAAAGATCATCATGACTTACGCCACCGTTTCAATTGCTGGTTATGCTAGGTCGGGGAAATGTTTTACCCCGCCCTGAACGAACCATTCGTGGCGCATCGTCCAGCATTATCCATCAATCTACTGCAACCAGACACGTTGTTTTGCCTGCTTCTTTGGTCCCAGTTGGCAGATCTTGAGGATCCAAGATTTCCGTTTGTTTGATCCAAATATTCGCATCACTTTGCGCCTTGGAGATGCTCCGTGTTTGTTAAGCACGAAGAACCAAACGTTCGGAATGGTTCTTTATAAATAACCAGTTTAGAGGCGCGCCTCTCGTTCCCCACCTTGATATTTGCGAGTCGTAAAATGCAGGACGGTCGTCTGAAAGATCATCATGACTTACGCCACCGTTTCAATTGCTGGTTATGCTAGGTCGGGGAAATGTTTTACCCGGTCCTGGACGAACCATTCGTGGCGCATCGTCCAGCATTATCCATCAATCTACTGCAATCAGACACGTTGTTTTGCCTGCTTCTTTGGTCCCAGTTGGCAGATCTTGAGGATCCAAGATTTCCGTTTGTTTGATCCAAATATTCGCATCACTTTGCGCCTTGGAGATGCTCCGTGTTTGTTAAGCTCGAAGAACCAAACATTCGGAATGGTTCTTTATAAATAACCAGTTTAGAGGCGCGCCTCTCGTTCCCCACCTTGATATTTGCGAGTCGTAAAATGCAGGACGGTCGTCCGAGAGATCACGATGACTTACGGCGCCGTCCGAACTGGCGGTTATGCTAGGTCGGGGAAATGCTTCACCCGGTCCTGGCCGAACCATCCGTGCAGCATCGTTCACCATCGTCACACATGTATCATACACCTTTCACTTTTGGTAGTGTGCTGGTACGCTCGACTACCGCGACTAGAGCTTCTGCCGCTGCGCTGTCAGACATCTGTGTTTAGTTCACGATCACCGGCTCGTTCGAATTTTTCGTGGGTTACGAGCGGTTTGCCTTCGGCATCGCAAAACTCGTTCGAAGCTCCGGCGGAGGCGTCGCTATGACTTATGAACAACATCGTGTTACTGACTCCCGATAATGTGAATAACAATTGTCGGGTACCCGAATCAATCGTGGAACGGCAATAAATTTTCAGTAATTCAAGGACAGATTTTATGCCCAAGAGTTTGTAAATATTTCGATACACTGGCATCGAGGTTCAAAAACACGCCAGCAAACCCGACGAGGTGAATTATCGGGTCGGGTGATCCAGATTTTGTTGCTGAGAGAGGCAGCGGAGTTCAACGTTTTCGAGGCCCGAGAAAAGGCACCACTATGGCTTATAAATGACATTGCATTATCAGCTCCCGATAATGTGAATAATAGTTGTCCCTGAAGCAATCGTGGAGCGCGAATAAATTGTCGCTAATTTAAGGACCCATCTGATGCCCAAAAGCCTGCAAATTTCGCTACTCTATTTAACTATTTAAATCATTCGCTACTCTATTTAACTATTTAAATAATTCGCTACTCTATTTAACTATTTAAGTTGACTAGCTATTCTAATTACTAATTATTAATTGCAACTGTTAATTCTTTGACGCTTAATTTTTAATAAGTGTTAATAATTTTTAATAATTAATTTTACCGCTATGCTTGCATCGCTCTCACATCAAGCGCTAATCTACATTACTTTTTGTAATCGACTGCTTTGTTCTGCCTTCCTTATCTTTTTTTTTTTTTTTTTTAGCCTATTTTATGTAAACCGCTATGTGTAGCCTGTACCGCATAGGTCCTCAGGGGAGAAATCTCAGGACTCAATAAAATACAATACAATACAATACAAATATTTCGATGCACTGAAATCGAGGTTCAAAACACGCCACGAACCGCACGCGGAGAATTATCGGTCCGCGCGATCCAGTTTTTTTTTTTTTTTTTTTTTTGTTTGCTCTCTGAAAGCCGCCTTCTGCCGTCCTCCCGATAGAGGCAGCGGAACGGTTCAACGTCTCGAGGTTTCTCGGCGCGGACGCTTGGAACGTCTACCCTCGGAGAGCAAAATCCTCGAGAATTTTTCTGAGAGACCGGACATATATGCGAGGCACGTCGGGAAGAAAAGCGGAGAGGCCATGGGGGAGGTCCGCCCGCGAGTAAATTATTTTCCGTGCGCGATCGTAAAACCTTCCTTCTTCCGGTGTTGCACTTTTGCTCCAGTATCGCTATGCGGCTGCGTTTCATACCGCGAGACGAGCTCGTTCATTCCGGCACACGGCCACACGACGTCTCGGTACGAAGATATATATCATATTGTGCGGTGTATACTTATACATATACAAGTAGGTGGATATCACCGCTCGTAGTAATGCACATTCAATCTGACGGCTATCAGAGTCAAGGTACACTTTGCGCGTGTGTGCGATGCACAAGGATTAAAAAAAAAAAAATGACGAAGTATTCGGCATCCATCCATTAATGTTCGTTAAAAGGCTCGCCAGACTCACGGTCGGTCACGCCGAACTGAATTACGCATTCGTAATTTTGCACGCCGTTATTATAAACTACTGTTTATAATAAGAATCCATTTTTCTCGAAACCTAGGAACGTTCGAAATATTGCCGTGATACCCAAAATCCTGATAGATAATATAAATGTCAAGATAATATAAATGTTAAGATAATATAAATGTCAAGATAATATAAATGTTAAGATAATATAAATGTTAAGATAATATAAATGTCAAGATAATATAAATGTCAAGATAATATAAATGTCAAGATAATATAAATGTCAAGATAATATAAATGTCAAGATAATATAAATGTCAAGATAATATAAATGTCAAGATAATATAAATGTCAAGATAATATAAATGTCAAGATAATATAAATGTCAAGATAATATGAATGCCATGATACCCAAAATCCTGATAGATAATATAAAGAGTCAAGGTACACTTTGCGCGTGTGTGCGATGCACAAGGATTCAAAAAAAAAATGATGAAGTATGCGGCATCCATCGATTAATGTTCGTGAAAAGGCTCGCCAGACTCACGGTCGGTCACGCCGAACTGAATTACGCATTCGTAATTTTGCACGCCGTTATTATAAACTACTGTTTATAATAAGAATCCATTTTTCTCGAAACCTAGGAACGTTCGAAATATTGCCGTGATACCCAAAATCCTGATAGATAATATAAATGTCAAGATACCCAAAATCCTGATAGATAATATAAAGAGTCAAGGTACACTTGCGCGTGTGTGCGATGCACGAGGATTAAAAAAATGATGAAGAAATTAAGAAATGATACGCGCAATCCATCCATTAATGTGTATGAAAATGCTGGCCAGATGACTCACGGTCGTTCACACCGAACTGCATGACGCATTCGTCATTTTGTATGCCGTGAAAACTACTGTTTATATTAATCATGCATTCCTCTCGCAACCTAGAAACGTTGGAAATATTGCCATGATATGGGACGAAGTCCTGATAGCATATATATATATATATATATATATATATATATATATATATATATATATATATATTTATAGAGGGGTTCATATGGGGACCAAAATCGAACTCTTGCGGTACATATGGGGACATTTGGCACATATGGGGACGGTCCCGGTATTATTCTATATGAAAGGGTAGATGCTGGGACCGGTCCCCACAATATAAAGTGGGTGAAATGAGGACCGAGCGAAGTTTATGTCGATGGGTTAATTCGAGGACCGACCAAGAACACGGTTATGAAAAATGCGTTGGAATTGAACGATCGTATATTAGTTAATATGCAACCAATTGTTTCTCAATGAAATGAATATACCAGATTTATTTAGTATAAACGTAAATAAGAGCACACTTCGATTACCTTCTTGCAGACGACTTATCGAAAATAGTCTAGTTAACTAACTTTGGAAGTCAGTTGTCTTGTAGATATAATGAACGGATCGTAATGAATTCTTCAGCATTTTATTGAATGGATAAAAAAAAATATTCCCTTTACAGCATTATTGTCAATAAAGCTCCGGGCTATGTTTTTAATGTAATGAAACATTGTGTGAATTGTTCAAGGCAAGGGGACGCACCAACTAGGTTGCAATGATAGTGAAAAATGACAGTATTGTGAGGACCGCTGCATTACATTACTCCGATAATAAGTAAGAGTAATCATAAACTGTACTTTTTAAGAGCTTCCGATACTTTGCATTGTTTGCTAGAAATCTATTGCACCAAAATAATACCGTATCGTTAAAATAATTTTTTTGGCACAAATAATTGATTTCATAAAAAGGTGGACTGTTATGAAAATTACAGGCAGTGGTACCCAAATATTTTTTGCCCGGTCCTGATATGCACCGTTACATCAAAGAATCTTCAATATAGTAATATGGGTACGCGGCAATCTTTCGGCTTCAGTTCGCCGTAGTATACAATTCGCGCCTCGGTTTCCGAGAAGTCAATGTCAACTCGCGACTATCAACAGAAACACCCAGAGTTTCGAAGGAGCAGAAACAGACAACAAACCTGCTGGTCCCCATAAGAGTCGGTACAACACAGTTGTATGTTGTAAGGGTGAATACGGGGACCGGTAAGCTGAGTTGTAAGGAGTATTGTGAGGACCGCTGCAATACGTTATTTCTTAATAATAACTGCTGGTTAATTAATGTCCCTTACTGGGATGGTCATTAGCGGTTGACGTACTATTTATTATTTGACTTGGGAAGAGTGAACATAAACTGTACCCTAGAGATCTCCCGATAGTTTACTATACTATTGAAAATCAAATATCCGTGCAGTGTTCCGTACGAATTTCAAGAGCGCGTCATCCGCTCGAAGCGGTTTCCGGGTAATATGATTGAAAAGTTCATTCGGCAACTTCCCGTATTAATTTATCAAGAGTGCTGGAATGAAGACTGAAGGCAATTGAGAAAGGTAATATAAAATAAATAAATGAGATACAAATAGAGCAGGAGGAAAAAATCTACAGTATAAAACTTTCAAATATTTCAGCTAAATTCTCTTCGATTAACTCTACAAAAAAGCGTGTTGTCAAGTGCGTTGAAACGACTCGTAGCACACATGTTGCAAGTGTCGCGCCATCCAAGCGCATTAACAAAATACGCGTCCCTCCGCTTGCGTTTCAATACTCATTACCATTTTTTTGCATAACTATAATTTCACCTTACGAAAAGTTCAAAGCAGCGTATGACACCAGCAAGTAACGTTCCAGAATTTCGTCCAGGCTTTGCTGTGGCTATTGGTCCTGTAATAAGTCGATTTTCCATTTTTTTTTGTAGGAATCTTGCTAATGAAGATGTTTACCTCGCTCACAGGCAACTGGTCCCCACAATTACCCTTACAACCTACTGGTCCTCATAAGTCTCCTTACACCATAACCTGCTGGTCCCCATAAGAGTCGGTACAACACAGTTGTATGTTGTAAGGGTCATTACGGGGACCGGCGAGCTGAGTTGTAAGGAGTATTGTGAGGACCACTGCAATAAGTAATTTTATAATCATAATAACTACTGTTTAATTAATGCCTCTTACTGCGATGGTCATTAGCGATCGACATACTGTTTACATTAGCATATTGAAATAGGTGAAAAGTATGGAAATTACAAGCGCGAACACGGAAATATTTTCCGAATAGTCCCGATATGTACCATTGAAGGATCAAGAATTTTCCGCAAAGTGATATTGAGACGTGGCACTTTCTCACCGCTAGTTTCTCGTATAATACATGTAGAACTATTTTTAATTATTATTCCATGTTTCGTGTTTCCGTGAAGTCTATCAACTGGTGTATTTTTCCTTGCAGAGTACGATAAGTTACGAGTTTTCTCGTAATTCGATAGAAAGCTAAGATACGAATGTTTGAAGACACAGAAAACGAGTGAAAAAATGCCTGAGCCGGTTGAACGGGTACCAGACATTATAATAAATTGTTTTTTCGATGATTAACCTTGGAAAAAACATTTGAAAAAAGCACAGCTACTAATTTATCACAAAAAATAAAGGTCCCCAAATGTAACACTCCATCAATATTGATGGTCCTGTATATAATCACTACATATAAGAAAACTAAATTTGCTAATATCTTTTTTTCCATGATATACATTACGATGTCGATAGGATTTCACGGTTCTAATTCGAAATGTAGACCTTTGTATACTGGTTTTACAATATGTACGTTCGGTCCTCATATGGACCCCTCCATAAACATATATATATATATATATATATATATATATATATATATGCCTATTCGTTCTATACGAAAATTGACAATTCCGTGTAAACTGGAACATAGATTTCTTATCTGTTAATCAAATGGGAAATACAAAAATCGCACAGCGTTCCCCTTTTACAACTTTCGGTAATATGATGTAAACCACTGTTTCATGGGCTTAAAAAAAAAACTTTTTTTTTTAAGCCGATCTAATGTATAAATACATTTTTGGATGTACAACAAGGCCAATCTTCGAGTACTGTTCAGTACGGTATTGCTTGTTAACCTTAATTAGATTTCTATCCGAGATTCAATCGAATCGACATTGCGAGAATGCAAACAAGCTGATCTTGAACGGAGGCGAGAGATCGAACAAAGGAATTCAGTGCACTAGTTCTTTCGCTGCGCAGTAGATCTGCGCGTGGCGACTGGAACTATGTACGGAAACCAGAAGCACCGTGCCTTTTACTCTGCTTTCATAAAAATATCTTTGAATGCGTTTAGACAAGCGGAGCTGTTCGGGAAGGTGTTTTAGCAATCAAGAGCAATATAGCAATTAACCCTTCAAGTACGGGGGACGTTTACCGAGAGCCAACAACCGTGCCTTCTTTTAGACACAAAAAACGACACGGATGTTCGTAATAACTGTTCTTTTGCATTATCAAAAAAAAAACAACACACAGAGAAAAAAAGTCAATTGAGTCAACAAAATGTGCGCTTACGGGTGGCGAAACAAATGTTTGGTTGATCGAACTAACAGGCCGTCGATTCAAATTTTTCTCTACTTAGCACAACAATTATTTCGTTCGATCAACCAAAAGTTTGTTTCGCCACCCGTAAACGCTCATTTTGTTGACTCAATCGATTTTTTTTTTCTCAGTGCACTTCAAGCTACGTCCATGAATTTTTACAGATTTTTTTTTAGCGCATCAACTTGTTACTCGAAGCGTTCGAGTTGTTGCCTCTTTGCAAATTCTAGGTCCGCTTTGAACGAGGATCTCGTACGTGACGGGTTAACACACAAGTCACCCAAGTATTCATTACCCTGAAGATATCTGCATGACATAAAATTTCATAAAGATGCCAAAGGGCAAGCTCTATCAGTGCACGGATTTAGAAAGAATAACCAATTGTTCACTCATAGAATTTTGATCTCCAAGTGAACTTTCTCGAGCAAAGTTTGTACGATACAAAGTACAGCCGTTACAACTTGATCGAATTTGGCCACATGCAGATGTCTTCAGGGTCGCAAGGATTCCACCTCAGAGACCCAAATGCAATTAACATTCCGCCCGGGCCGGTTTAGGGCGATGTTTCGTACAACCGATAATCGATAATCGAACGTTCCCGGGATGAAAATCCGCAAACTCGTCAATGAGTCCGATGCACACAAGCGCGCTGAGAGAAATTGCCACTGCGTGTACCGACGGTGTTGAATGCCATCGACTCCGAGCCTACATAAATTGTCTCGAAAACTCGGTAGGTTTACCGGGCTCGCTAAATCGGAATTCTGTGTACTCTCGTGTGCATCCGCGATAGTCCTCGACGGGATGCCATTACAATTTTATTTTTTTTGCAATTTCTGTAGAGAATAAAGTAGGATGTAGTCTGGGCTACCCGGCAGGCTATGCGAAGTAGGGACGAAGGGAAGGGAAAATTTAATAGGTGGTGTGCGAGAGAGGGGGGGCCTCGGGAATGAGCAGAAGAAGTGGAGGAAAGAGAAGAATACGGGGATGAGGCGGCGAAGGAATCACGGAACGACGTCTGGCCCAGCTCCGGGACGGCGGCGAGGGAACAGGGAGTTCAGGGTTAAGCGGAGTAGGATAAAGACGGAACGAAGAGAGAAAGACAACCCGCCACTTCGAGCCGCTTGGCACGCTATCTTCTCGATCGAATAGTTTTTGCACGTTTGAAGGAAAATTTAAGTTACGTTATTTAAGTTAATTAAGTTGAGTTATTTGGTTGAATTTCATACGACAGATGCGCAAACCGATCGAGCGAATGCTTCCTGACCGCACTCAGTGTACTATTCTGTAATTGTAGACTAATTATACCCCACATAGGGGAGAGCGGGGCAAAATGGGACAGTGGGGGCAAAACGGGACAGCGGGAGTAAAACTCAATTTTCCCATAATTTTTGGATGTCCCATTTTGTCCTAACGATACATCCGGATTTTCAATGCCGTTTTGCCCCACTCACCTTCACCGCCACCATCCAAAAGTTATTGGAAAATTGCGTTTTACCTCATTATCCCGTTTTGCCCCGCTATCCCCTAATTATATTATAATTAGAAATAAATCAATTACATCTTATAGGATCGTAAACTAATTATACCGTAATAAGTGTGCAATACAATAAATACTGCAAATGAAATTTGTACGTTGCTTCCGAGTTCTATTTCATCGCTGACCAAGCTGTTATCTGTGAGAAAGTATGTTGATCGATATTGGTCATACATTCTCTAAAGGCATAATAAAAATTAAAAAAAATGGAAAAATAGTGGATATTTTTTAAACTCTTTTGGGACTGTATGCAGGATAACGTAGTTCGTATGCAAACCGTTGCAATTTGTGCTGCAATTTATGACCGTCAAGATAGCGAATCTCCATCCGGGTACGCGCATACCCGCGGGTTGAAAAAACGCATCGAATCTTGTTCGCCGGAACGGTGTTTTTATCTTGAATCGTCAGTATACGTGATAAATTGGCTAAAAGCATTAGAAAAAAATCCATTAAAAAAATTATACAGAATTCCATAAAAAAAAAAAAAAAAAAAAAACGAGTATGACTTCTCGTTCTTTTAATGGAATTTTTGCAAAATAAAATTCTCGTTAAAATCATATTTCTTGAAAAGTTTAGACAGATAATCATGTATTAATAGAAACAGGATATCATGCTAGTCATCGAGTATTCGTAATGCGAGCATTTACTCGAAAAGTACTTGAACTTGGTAAATGAAATCGTAAAAAAAGACTTGAAGCACTAAAAAAAAAGTACTTGTGTACTTTAAACGTACTCGAAGTACCAAACAAGTACCCGGTATTTCGAGTACTGTCCAGCTCTGCTATACAGGATAACGTAGGGGAGACCGGGGCAAAATGTCACAGCGGGGCAAAACGGGACAGTGAGGGCAAAACTCAATTGTCCAATAATATTTTGATGCCCCATTTTGTCCCAAAGATACAGCCGGATTTTCAAACCCGTTTTGCCCCACCTACCACCATCGCCACCATCCAAAAGTTATTGGAAATTTGCGTCTTGTCTCATTATCCCATTTTGCCCCGCTCTCCCCTAGTTTAGATTCCAAACGTTTGCAATTTGTTCTGCGATTTATGAGCGTGAAGGTGCTCGAGCTCCGTCAGGTTGGGCGTAAGTCCGCGGGTTGAAAAAACGTATAGAAATCTCGTTCGCCGGGACGGTGTTTTATTCTTCGATAGTCGGCACGGTTCTCAGACAGCGCGGCACGCAAGATTGTATTCACATGCGTGGAATACTCGGTGCTTGTTCCGTCCTCGCGTCCCGTCCGATCCGGCAATCACTCGAGCACGAAAACTCATTCGCCGATTTAGCCGGGAGGTTGAGCGGTGACGCAGAACTCCGCGAAGCGGACAAGGTCGGAACGTCTCCCTAACTTCGTCTTCTGGAGATGCTGGGACGCCAAAGTTGCCGAGCCCGCTCGCGTGTACCGTGGATTTCTCAGAACCGGTGTTCCCGGTACAGTGCGCGATCAACGCCGAGTACGCCGTCGATCCACCGAGCGAAGTTCTAAGTTCTATGTTCCTCGACGGGGGCGAGCCTGCAACGAGAGTGCGGGCCCGGTGCGTGCGCGTGAACGGCGGCGAACGGCGCGAACCGCGAAGGTCGTGGTTCCCCGGTGCAACCAGTACAAACGGCTCTGGCAACAGGTTTCTTCGCAAAGGCGATTGGTTCTTTTCGAAAGGAAACGATACACCGCGGACTCGAGAGATCGTACGGTGTGTTCAATGTTTGCCGGACCGACCTGAGTTCAAGAACTGGCTCAGGAAGCACCCACGGGATGGATGGTCATCGGTTTGGGGCTTCGGTAGCTTCTCCAGAGTCGAATGATTGGATGGATTGGTATTTGGATGGGCGCACTGAGAACAGGAGTGGTTCGATCGAGAAAAAGTGGCGGTGAGATAAGTTCACAGCTGTTTGGCTGGTGCAACTGAAGCAACTTTGCCGAAGGAATATTCGCTTCGGACGATTCTAACACTTTTGTTTTACCAACCAAATGACGACGGTGAGCGTGCGTCACGGCGCTTTGGTCCAACCATTCATTTTTCTCAGCGTGACTGCCTGATCGTTGGGGAGATCGAGTTCGGAAATCATCATTGACCCATCGATCGATTGATCAGTCAATCGAATGAAAATACGTCGATTCAGACAAACGTTTTTGTTCTACCGACCAAATAACGTCATTGAACGTCATCGCGCTATGATCCGATTTATCTTTCTCAATGTGACTGCCCAATTGTGCGATAACTTGCATATCAGTGGGGAAACCAAATTCGGAAATCATCATGGACCCAATTGATTGATCATTCAATCGACTCAACACATGTCGATTCAGACAAACATTTCTGTTCTACCAACCAAATGACGTCTTTGAACGTCATCGCGCTATGATGCAATTTATCTTTCTCAGTGTGACTGCCCAATTATGCGATAACTTGCATATCAGTGGGGAAACCAAATTCGGAAATCATCATGGACCCAATTGATTGATCATTCAATCGACTCAACACATGTCGATTCAGACAAACATTTCTGTTCTACCAACCAAATGACGTCTTTGAACGTCATCGCGCTATGATGCAATTTATCTTTCTCAGTGTGAATGCCCAATTGTGCGATAACTTGCATATCAGTGGGGAAACCAAATTCGGAAATCGTCATTGACTCGACTGATTGATCAGTCAATCGACTCAAGATATGTCGATTCAAACAAACATTTTTGTTCTCCCAATCAAATGACGTCATTGCACGTCATCGCGCTATGATCCGATTTATCTTTCTCAATGTGACTGCCCAATTGTGCGATAACTTGCATATCAGTGGGGAAACCAAATTCGGAAATCGTCATTGACTCGACTGATTGATCAGTCAATCGACTCAAGATATGTCGATTCAAACAAACATTTTTGTTCTCCCAATCAAATGACGTCATTGCACGTCATCGCGCTATGATCCGATTTATCTTTCTCAATGTGACTGCCCAATTGTGCGATAACTTGCATATCAGTGGGGAAACCAAATTCGGAAATCATAATTGATCCGACTGATTGATCAGTCAATCGACTCAAGATATGTCGATTCAAACAAACATTTTTGTTCTCCCAATCAAATTACGTCATTGCACGTCATCGCGCTATGATCCGATTTATCTTTCTCAATGTGACTGCCCAATTGTGCGATAACTTGCATATCAGTGGGGAAACTAAATTCGGAAATTATCATGGACCCAATTGATTGATCATTCAATCGACTCAACACATGTCGATTCAGACAAACATTTCTGTCCTACCAACCAAATGACGTCTTTGAACGTCATCGCGCTATGATGCAATTTATCTTTCTCAGTGTGAATGCCCAATTGTGCGATAACTTGCATATCAGTGAGGAAACCAAATTCGGGAATCATCATTGACTCGATTGATTCATCAGTATAATCAATTCTAAATATGTCGATTCAGACAAACATTTTTGTTCTCCCAACCAAATAACGCTATTGAACGTCATTCCGCTTTGATCTAACCATTCCTTTTTCCCCAATGTGACTGCCTAATCGTGCGATAACGCCCATACCGGGTGCACTGAGAAAACCGAATTCGGGAATCTTTATTGACCGTATTGACCGATCAGTCTGCGCGGGCCATTTCCGTTGAATCACATCGGCGCATGTGCTTTCGCCTCTACCATGATTTTTACCGTCTTGGCCATTTAAGAAGCGAAGTGTATTGGCTGCATTAGCAACACGGGTTGTTATGTCTCGTGACATTCCGTGGTTAACAGAGCAGAAAAATGCTGACTTGCCTCCCACCTTGCTCGCCAGTTCCGAGTTTAGGATCTCGTGGCTTGCGAATAGAAGGGAGCTTACAAATTGTGGCTGCCTATCTAAGTGATTGTGCACAAAGTTGGACCCGTCAGACTATCCTTCGGTTTAGATCTAATAGACGTATCAATTGATTGGTAAATTTCGCAACACGATTAAACGGCTAAATGTCTCAATGCCAAAGCTTGTCGGGACGTCAATAATACCGCGAGGCTAAGCTGACCCCCGGGCCCGCGTCGAAGAACTTTCTCACAAATGAAAGAGAATCTTGGGAAAGGGCTCATTTGTCTAATGGATAGCCTACGCGGCCTGTAGCTAATTATCTGGCACATTCATATCTCTACCACTCACAAATCTACCAGAAAACAAATCTTCCGGATAGTAACTCTACCAGAAAACATCTCTACCGTATTACAACTCTACCGTATTAGAACTCTACCAAAAACTCTCCCGGAATTTATATAAAACTCTCTCCGAATAAAAAAAATTCTACCGGAATTTAAGTGAAACGCTCCCCGAATTTAAATAAAACTCTCCCCGAATTTTTATTTTTATTCCGGGAGAGTTTTATTTAAATTCCGGGGGAGTTTTATTTAAATTCCGGTAGAGTTTTATTTAAATTCCGGTAGAGTTTTATTTAAATTCCGGGAGAGTTTTTTTTCTTTAGTGGTAGAGATTTTGGTAGAGTTCTAATATGGTAGAGATGTTTTCTGGTAGAGTTGTGAGTGGTAGAGATATAAATGTGCCAATTATCTCACGTAGACACGAATTACGATATATCGTGGACATTCTTCGGCAATGTAGAAGATTAACTGGCCGGAGGAAATACCCAGAACAATAATTTATTCGACGGGCGCCCGCAAATAAATGTTTATTTGTTTTAAATACATTTTTATTTGATTTAAGTAAACATTTATTTAATTAAACAATAAATAAATAAAAATGTATTTTATTTAATAATTATAAATTAAACAAATATTTGTTTAAATTAATCAAATATTTATTTAACTGAAATGAATATTTATTTAAACCAAATAAATCATTTTTCAGGGTGAAAGTACGAGAACCACAGCTTCCCAAATATTAAAAAAAAACTATAAAATTGGTACCTGGTTTTGACTAACATGAAAACTATTTGATCGCCGATAGCGGCAGTCCGAAAACTTGCGTAATAAAACAATAAAATAAATATGGAAATTTACGATGTAAAAATAGTAAGGTAAACAGGAAAAGTTGCGACGGAGAAATAAAAAATAAACACAAGAATCAAAACACAGCTGGATTGCATGACTGTGAAATTAGGTACGCAGACGTACAGTAGTGGTATCGCAGAACGAAGACGATCGGGTGCGCGCACGGTCGATTCCGACCGACGCTCTGTTATTACGCTTTACTTTCGACAAGGATAATAATTTATCCGAGGGATCCTGTGTGTGCTACTTTTCATAGAGAGCATTGCTAAATATTGAGCCACGGTGAGTTTATCTCGAATCGGGAGGCTATATACATTGTGCAACGCGATTAATGGCGGCTCTGCCACAACTACGACGGAAAATGCCATTCTAGAGTGGCCACCGCTGATCTAATATTAATATCGATACCTCGTTCGGCTTGCCGTACAAACTGCGACCAAATGATTAAATCTAGCAAAACCGTGTGCCACGGTTACATATAGTTCATGTCAGGAAATAAGAAAAAAAAAACAGTATTCGCGAATATAAAAAAAGAATATTGAAACATATCGACCATTCAAGGAAATAATGAAATACAAAAAAAAAACATTAAAGCTTACCGATCATGACAGGAAATAAGAAAGAAGTAGTATTGGCGAATATAAAAAAGAACATTGAAACATATCGATCACGCCAGGAAATAATAAAAAGCAGTATCGGCGAATGTAAAAAAGAACATTGAAACATATCGATCATGCCAGGAAATAATAAAAAGCATTATCGGCGAATGTAAAAAAGAACATTGAAACATATCGATCATGCCAGGAAATAATAAAAAGCAGTATCGGCGAATGTAAAAAAGAACATTAAAGCATATCAATCGTGCCAGGAACTAAGAACAAGTAGTATCGGTGAATATAAAAAAGGACATTGAAACATATCGATCATGCAAGGAAATAATGAAAAAGCAGTACCGTCGAATATAAAAAACATTAAAGCATATCGATCATGACAGGAAATAATGAAAAGCACCTTCGGCGAATATAAAGAAAGAATATTGAAACATATCGATCTTACCAGGAAATAAGAAAGAAGTAGTATTGGCGAATATAAAAAAGGACATTGAAACATATCGATCATGCCAGGAAATAATAAAAAGCAGTATCGGCGAATGTAAAAAAGAACATTAAAGCATATCAATCGTGCCAGGAACTAAGAACAAGTAGTGTCGGTGAATATAAAAAAGGACATTGAAACATATCGATCATGCAAGGAAGTAATGGAAAGCAGTATCGGCGAATATAAAAAAGAACATAGAGAGACATAGAAATCGTGCGAGGAAATACTGAAAAAGCAATATCGGCGAACATAAAAAAGAACATTAAGAGACATAGAAATCGTGCGAGGAAATAATGAAAAAGCAGTACCGTCGAATATAAAGAAAGAATATTGAAACATATCGATCTTACCAGGAAATAAGAAAGAAGTAGTATTGGCGAATGTAAAAAAGAACATTAAAGCCTATCAATCGTGCCAGGAACTAAGAACAAGTAGTGTCGGTGAATATAAAAAAGGACATTGAAACATATCGATCATGCAAGGAAGTAATGGAAAGCAGTATCGGCGAATATAAAAAAAGACATTGAGAGACATAGAAATCGTGCGAGGAAATACTGAAAAAGCAATATCGGCGAACATAAAAAAGAACATTAAGAGACATAGAAATCGTGCGAGGAAATAATGAAAAAGCAGTACCGTCGAATATAAAAAAACGGCCATTGAAAGGAGTTTGATAATAAATGGAAACCACCCGCTTTAACATCCGTGTATACTAATGAGTACGCCTGTTCGCATCGAATTGCTGGAACTGGCGGACTGCCTTGTCTACAGTGTTTACTAATTATGTATTACGAGAAGTCTTGAGGTATTCTCGTCAGTTTACGTTCGCAACTCAGCGGTTCGACAGCTGCCTTTTTTTTTCATTCTTTAATGTATTATTCCTTCTCGGATCTGCGCAAAGGATTATACCGATGTATTATAATGTTCTCGCACCGCAGGCACACCGGTGCAATGTGGAACAACGGGGAAAAACGCATTCGTTATTCGGTGCAGTTAAAATGCCATTAAGCCATTACCTATATTACAAACGCCGACTGGCATCTTCATTAAATCATGATGATGCGGCTTGGTAATCGCGACTCTGTCTCATTGGGAATAAAGGAGGACCGACGGGACTGCTCCATTACCCGTGCTTGCTTGCCTGTGTCGTACGCGTTGCATTGCGCTGTACGATTAGCAATGCACAGCGATACAGTCCACTAGCATACTGGTTTATTCAAAATGTTCATGAATTCCAACAACGTGTGGCGAGCATCGTAAAGAAAATTAACTTCTTTTTTTTTATTGCTCTGTAAAACGTTATTCGATTATGTGTTTTTGAATTTGTAATTCTATGACGTTTCAGCTCTGTGCGGACATCGGATATCGTTATAGTTGCAAATTAGTCAGGTGGAAAGAATTTTTAAAAAAGTGGATTTGAGTGTTATAAAAAAATCTTGAGAAACCTTTTTATTTTTGGCTGATTAGAAGAATGTCCAAAATTGCCGACAGTTTTTTCGCCGAATGAACTCGATCGAATACCAAGCGACGCGTTTCGAGGAAGAAGCTGCTCTAGGTATTCCGGTTTTGGATCAACATTAAAAATCCTTATAGTCGAAAAATTAGTCAAGGGGAAAGAATTTTTTAAAAATGATTTGTCTGTCATGAATTGTCCCAGCTGCTCATCAGACGGTGATCTTGAGAAGCCTTTTATTTTTAGCAGAATACAAGATTGTCCAAAATTGCCGAAAGTTTTTCCGCCCAATAAGCTCGATTTGCAATCCAGTGACGCGTTTCGAGGAAAAAGCTGCTATCGCTACTCCGATTCTGATCGACCTTTAAAAATCCTTATAGTCAAAAAATTAGTCAAGCGGAAAGAATTTTGTTAAATGGATTTGACTGTCATAAATTGTTCAAGTTGCTCGTACGACGCTAAACTTGAGAAACCTTTTTATTTTTGGCAGAATACAAGATTGTCCAAAATTGCCTAAAGTTTTTCCGCCCAATAAGCTCGTTTTGCAATCCAGCGACGCGTTTCGAGGAAGGAGCTGCTATCGCCACTCCGGTTCTGAATCACCTTTAAGAATCCTTATAGTCAAAAAATTAGTCAAGCGGAAAGAATTTTTTTAAATGGATTTGACTGTCATAAATTGTTCAAGTTGCTTATCCGACGCTAATCTAGAAAAACCTTTTTATTTTTGGCAGAATACCAGATTGTCCAAAATTGCCTAAAGTTCTTTCGCCCAATAAGCTCGATTTGCAATCCAGCGACGCGTTTCGAGGAAAAAGCTGCTATCGGTACTCCGATTTTGAATCACCTTTAAAAATCCTTATAGTCAAAAAATTAGTCAAGCGGAAAGAATTTTTTTTAATGGATTTGACTGTCATAAATTGTTCAACTTGCTCGTACGACGCTAATCTAGAAAAACCTTTTTATTTTTGGCAGAATACCAGATTGTCCAAAAATGCCGAAAGTTCTTTCGCCCAATAAGCTCGATTTGCAATCCAGCGACGCGTTTCGAGGAAGGAGCTGCTATCGCCACTCCGGTTCTGAATCACCTTGTATCCGAGGTCTCCCGTACGACAGTCGAGAGCGATAAATAATCAGGGATGGATGGCGTGTGGTAACTACCGAAGACGAGCGAGGGGTGGGAAATGCATATCCATTGGTAATTGCGCGAATTGCGCTGCGCCGTATGAATAAAAGGGTCTCTCGTCTCGGCTTGGTGCACGGCGTGGTCGTGTGTATTCCGTGTATTCTGTACACACGTGTATACGACAGAACGAAGAGGTAGACATACACGATCCACGATTATCGAAGCCGGATGAAAAAATGTCCAGCGCGTGGACGCACCCACCACACCACAGCGTATCCATTAATTAGACGACCTCCTCCTCCCCCCCCCCCCCCCCCCCCCCTCACCCACTCAATCGCTCGTTCCGCGAAATTATTCGTTGTGTTTCTCATCGTATATCGACGAGCCCATCAGCACGTCCGCTATCCTAGCCTGGGTGTAATGTACACACGTCGGACACGCTTGGCGCAAGGCCTTAATTCATTGTGTGATCCGATCGTATGCCCGTCTTTTACACTATTAACGTTTGCAAAAGACTTGACGCTATTACTTACTGGTAATTTTTAAGTATCAGATTCCTGTTTATAATAAACATTATCGGGTTGCTTTCTGAAAGGAAGCGTTGATTTCGATAAAAATATTTTCTTCGAAATGTTCGTGTGAATGTTCGTATAAATGTTTGCATGAATGTTTGCATATATGTTCACGTAAATATTCACGTAAATGTTCATGAAAATATTCACGTAAATATTCACATAAATGTTCATGAAAATATTCACGTAAATATTCACGTAAATGTTCATGTAAATATTCACATAAATATTCATATAAATGTTCACGTTAATGTTCATGTAAATATTCACATAAATATTCATATAAATGTTCACGTTAATGTTCATGTAAATATTCACATAAATATTCATATAAATGTTCATGTAAATATTCACATAAATATTCATATAAATGTTCACGTAAATGTTCATGTAAATATTCATATAAATGTTCACGTAAATGTTCATGTAAATATTCACATGAATATCCATATAAATGTTCATGTCAAACTCCACGTAAATATTCGTGTAAACGTTTATGCATAGCGAGCTGCGGGGTTCTCCCGTTTGTAACCGCGCGCATGCGCAGTCCGTATCTTCTCAAGTTCGACACACGCAAAGAGCGCGATACTTTCTTTTCGAAATATTACTTGACGAACTATAGCGAAAAGGAGAGTCGGGCAGAAGAGAGTTCGGAGTTTCGGTCCACGTGTTTGACGACACGTTTCTTTTCCGATCCCCTGAGGCAACGAGAACCGTCCGATTATGCAAGCGCCCGCTTCTTTCGCTCTTTGACTCTCACTTGTTTTACTGGATATAGCTTACACGTGCAGGTATTACTATATATACGCGTCGCGAGATGAATAAGCCAAACACAAATTCGTAGAAGGAACACGCCCGACAAATGGAAATACGTTACGTCGTCCCACTATGCAGTATATATATATATATATATATACCCATTAAGTGAAGAGAAGTCCGGAGAACGCCCTGGAAGTCCGGCAATAAAGTTACGTGATCGTCACTTCGAAATGTGTCCTACGAACGGTGAAGCCGCGTCATACCCGTGTTTCTTGCGTATGCCACGCGTCCCGCTGGAGGGCCAAGGCCGCGATCGAGCAAAGAGAAAAGCGGAAACTTCGTTTGACGCGACTACGGGCAGCTATGGATAAGGAGAGACTTAAACAATCTGGTGCAATCGTTGCGACGCGGGGCGCCACGCGTTAATTTCATTCCTGATGACAGCGCGAGTGTCTATCGCCGCTTCCAGGAAATATGTTTTTGGCAAATGGACGTCACCGTCGCCCAGCAGGACGGCACGTCGATATATTTGTCAATTGTTGTCGTATTGTCCGGCATGCTCTTTCGTGATTTTTATTTTCCTTCATATCACTGGTCCGAATTATTATTATTATTATTATTATTATTATTATTATTATTATTATTATTATTATTATTATTATTATTATTATTATTATTATTATTATTATTATTATTATTATTATTATTATTATTATTATTATTATTATTATTATTATTATTATTATTATTATTATTATTATTATTATTATTATTATTATTATTATTATTATTATTATTATTATTATTATTAGCCCCAAAGGATGACTGACTGAGCGTGGGAAAAAAAAGAATAGAAGTTCGGCGTGCTGTACAGGATTTCCTTAAAGTCGATCTGCGTTCAGAGACATTAAGTCGCTGCATTGCGCATGTTCAGAATTATAGGGTCTCCTCCATTCGTGTAACAGCAACACAATATTCATTTGCGTCTCTCCAACGTCTTCGCGGTCACGATCGAGACCCTGAATTCATTCACTCGTTCGTTCGATCCCGAGAGTTCAATGCACGAGATCCGCAGAGAGAAAGACAGTTATTGCTGCGCGAAGTCGTGCTCCGTGGGAGGAGAAAATGTAAGTGCCCGAGCGGAATACATAGTTGCCGCAAACAGGATACATAAATGCGCGCGCATGTCTAAAATATATTTTGGAGGGTTGTTTATTTTTGTGCCCGCCCTCTGGACCCAAAATTCAAAAGAAAGCCGGGGTCTGTCGTAGGCCACCAAACTTACCATCACTAAAAAGTTCGTCGAGACGCACTGAGAAAAAGGATCGCATTTCCTACTGTAACGAATCGTTCCCAGGCGGAACACGTCTATATAGATCGTTTCCGATAGAATACATTCAATCGGTTAAACCATAATTATCGTTGCAACCATGATATTTTGTCATCGTCGTAACTATGAAATGAAAACGTTCCCCTTGGAAACTATTTTTTGTCGTAAAAAGAAAGAATTTTTGCTCTTACTTTGTAATTTTTTTCTCAGTGTGTGTGCAAATTTTTTACATTTGCACACAAAATGCAAAATTTTTACATTTGCACACAAAATGCAAAATTTTTACATTTGCACACAAAATGCAAAATTTTTACATTTGCACACAAAATGCAAAATTTTTACATTTGCACACAAAATGCAAAATTTTTACATTTGCACACAAAATGCAAAATTTTTACATTTGCACACAAAACGCAAAAAATTACATTTGCACACAAAATGCAAAAAGGTACATTTACACGATTTTCTGTTAAAATGTTATTCACTCCGTCCTGAAATAGATGAAGAGGTTAATTAATGGAAATCCATCTCTTGACATTGACTTTGGCAATGACAAATCCTGCTACGCGCCACAACCAAGTCCACTTTGTGGAGTGCCGGTCGTACCGCACGTGCCCACAAGGGGTTTACGAAGGAGATACAGTTACCGCAGCTCGGTGACCCGAAGGACCATCGTTTTGGTAAATGCCAAATCGGCGACGGTGTATTTTGTTCGAGATCGCGCGCGAAGGACAGCCGAAGTGAAAGAATTGTACAAATTTTACAAGCGGAAGAATTGTACAAAAAAAAAAAATCGGTAAGGGAATGTAAACAAAACAATTGACCGTCCAAAAATTTACAAAATTTTGTTGAACCAAAATCCGGCTGCAAGAAAAAAGTGTATAGAAAATGAAAAATGAAAGTATACGATTTACTTTAGCGATGCTATTCATCTAGCAAAATGACTCCATTATTCGGAAGGAATGAAGTGCCCTTTCGAAACTTTACAAAATGCAGTTGAACCAAAACGCGGCAGCAAAAAAAAAGGATATGGTGAAATCGCAGACGCTGTGGAAACTCTACCGGGGTGTTTAGAGTTTCTGACTCAGACTGCGTGCAAGTACACACTATACTGCATTCTTCGCCACTTCGGGCAAACATAAAGGTGTGCGTATCTTTATAGTTGGGCACGCGTCATATTCTGCGCATAATCGGGTGGACCAAGCGCTGGAGGTTCAAGGTAACTAGAGCCCGCATTCCTTCCACCCGACCCTTCGCCGAGTGTGGATTTACACTCTCGTCGAGGCAGCTGAATTGAGAAATTATTAACAATTTCGATAGCCAACCGAAAATGCAAAGAACCACAGGTAATATCTGTTGTAACGTAAATTACGAGCAATGAGCCGTACCCCAGCTTGTTACGGCAGCAGTACTGTATTTTTTTATGTACACTAAAATGGCGTGGCCAATGGCAAGCGAGACTGGTCCGTACACACAGGTAACATTGATTGGTGGCGATATAGCAATATCATCGAGCACACAGTCTGGAAAGTACGAGGCGTGTAATACACTCCTATAAAGGCTATCTAGTTTTACAGGAGAATCCGGGTTCGAACGGTGCAGCTCGCATTTATAAATGTATAGATATATCTATATATCGACTACAGCCCGTGGGTTGAACCAACACGTGTTTCATTATTATATCGTTCAAGATACGGGCAGCAGTGGTAAAACCATCGACGCACCCACGTGCCTATCGAGCGCTCCTAAAAGTCTCTGCTGTCTTGTTCGAAGACTGGCTGATTCTGCAAACTCCGTCCGTCGTCGCTGAAATAATCTCGATCGCCTGTTAAGAAGTCGCGTCGAGTAAAAGCGGATGAGTTACTGATTCAGGGGATAACTTTGATTCTCTTCTCGTGAAATGTATTGAAAATTTTTGAATTTTTGAATTTTTGAATTTTCGAATTTTTGGATCTTTGGATCTTTGGATCTTTGGATCTATGGATCTATGGATCTTTGGATCTTTGGATCTTTGGATCTTTGGATCTTTGGATCTTTGGATCTTTGAATCTTTGGATCTTTGGATCTTTGGAACTTTGGATCTTTGGATCTTTGGATCTTTGGATCTTTGGATCTTTGGATCTTTGGATCTTTGGATCTTTGGATCTTTGGATCTTTGGATCTTTGGATCTTTGGATCTTTGGATCTTTGGATCTTTGGATTTTTGGATCTTTGGATCTTTGGATCTTTGGATCTTCGGATCTTCGGATCTTCGGATCTTCGGATCTTCGGATCATCGGATCTTTATTTCTCTTTTCAATTGTCAACAAGCCACGGCAGCATTTCGTTATTAAAAAAATACCTACCGAAGTAACATCGTATTAAAAAAAAACCAAATTCAGTAAGAGACCTCCAAAAGAGATTACAACCTTGTTCGAGATACCAGCCATCGATTTCGTTGCGCCAGAAAGTGTTTGGCCGCGCGAGTGAAGGTACACTAAAAAAAATATATCCCACGTCTCGCTCCTCCGTTTTCACATTTTTCCACACACGCATATCGTTGATTAATTGGGCGCTCGCACGCGCGTCCTCTAAAACATTCGTTTCTGTAACAACGTACCGGATTGAATAGACCAGGTGCCTGCAACAACACTGTTGACCAGCAGATACATCTCATGATTCATACCCGTGCACAATGTATCGGTATATGCATACGCGAGTAACGCCAGTAACGTTAACGGCCCTAAATCGGGGGTTCAGGAAGCCGCGGCTTCGAAAGCGGTCGTCGGCCTTGCCGTGTCAAATAGAGTTAAATAGACCGACAGCGAAGGACGAATGTGCTCCACTCGCCGGCGTCCGGACGGCCGATCTTGAAATCAGACACGCGGCCATGTATATAGATTGGAGTCTGTTTTGTTTATTTTTATTTCTATTTTTTTTTTATTTTTTTTTTATTTTTTTTTTTTTCCTAAAAATGGATAGAACAGGGTCTTCGAAAACAACAGAACCGAGAACCGGCTGCGACAATTCGTTCCACACCTCCGCTCTCGGTTAACGATTCTAACTACGATGCAAATGTCGCGCGGACTTATGATATCATCGCGTCTCCGACGATCCTTGTTCCGCGTGGACTCGGCTCTTTTTTTTATTCCTTTTACTGCGCTGACGTTCTGGTAAATCGCAGAAGCGCGAATTCACTACACTGCGGTCAGAGCCGTCGGACTAGTTCCGGTATGGTTCTTCGTACTAACACTGGTCGATTTTCATCATCCATTTAATGATCTACGTAGCTCCGAATTCGTAGCGGCAGTGAGTCGAGTATAAAAAGAATAACCCGCAGCTGTTTCTCATCGACAGTCGAAATAGAGCTCGATATAGAGCTCTCAATAACGTAGAAACGCATTCAAATATGAATAGGAAACTTTTTTTTTTTATTTCTCACCCTTACATTATTTTTTTAGTAGATTTTTTTTTTTGGCGCCCAAAAAGAAACTATAATAAGTTTTACCCTTTCGATGTATATCGGATTGTCCCTTCGCATTAGTTTGGTTTCCATTAGATCACCTAGATCCCCAAAATGGCGCACGAGATATTTTTTACATTTTATTTTTATTTTTTCATAAACTTTAAATTTTTTCATTAAAAAAACAAATGTGCTCGGACTGTATTCTAGAAATAGCTTATTCGTAGAAGCTGAAAGTGGACTACAAGATGCAACAGTTCGGTTCGTCAAAGATCGGGGTATTTCCGTCGATGACCAACAATGTATGACGAGGTCGCGTGCGCTTGATTGGTTTTACCGTCAAGGTTTAATTAATCTTGCACGCGTCGTAAATATAAATTTTTGATCTTAAATGAGATTGCCAGTAATTTTTTATTTCTTTAAACCCCTCATAGAAAAACTATAACAAGTTTCACCCTGGCAATGTGTACACAGTTGCATCGTCCCATCGCATTCCTCCCCAGATCCCTAAAATGGCACACGAGGTTTTTTCCTCCTAATTTTTCATTGGCCTTAAAAAAAATATTTTTTTTTTTTTTTTTTTTAATCGCTCAAGTTTAATACTAGAAATTCCTAGTTCAGCATATATCTAGAATCTCAAAGTGCACTACAAGTTGCATCAAGTCGGTTCGCCAAAGATGATTTTCAACATTTCCGTCAAAGCCCAAAAATGTGTGGCGAGGTCGCGTGCGCTTAATTTGTTTTGCCATTCAAGGCTTAATTGATCGTGCCCAGATCGTAAATATAAATTTTTGTTAAACGCAAATCCAAGGTTCCGAGCGCGGATCGCGCAGCTGTCCTGTCATTAAATCTTGCGTTATGCTCAGCTACAAATTTTCGGCCGTGAGAGCAGCGTTAATCGAAAGCCCGTGTTTATCTTCTGCCTTGTCCCCGAGTGACCGCCACTTCGGCGGATTAATCCGAGATAATACGACCTGCTTGATTATTGTCAAACACGACGCGAGGGTGCAAAAATAAAAATCAGCGGCGAACCTCGCGGCCCGCCAGCTGCGACTTTTAATGGCAAATTTTCGCGGCGGGCCGTTAATCACGAGTTGGGCAAGACGCGAAATTAAGCTCGCACGGTGCGCGCGCAAATTCGCCCGAGATGAGAGAACTGAACTATACGGGATTGCGCGCCCCTCAAATGTTCCTCGCTTCTCGTTGTACACATGCGCGGACATAGGAATACTTTTCACCTTGGGAAACCGGAGCTCGGCACAGATGCCCCTCCACTCGCGAATAGAATCGGCGGCGAGGAAACGGCAAACGCCTTACACGCTATACAGGGTGTCGGGAATCGGCGGCTAAAAATCTACCCGGATTCGGCGAGTGAGAATCGAAATGAAAAATTGACGAGGAAATCGGAAACTTGAGACTTCGGTGCGTTACGCGAGAGCGCCGGATCGAAGGATAATTTTTCGTTGTGTTCAACCAATGCTGTTTTTCGTTGTCGGATACTTTCGTTTTAAGGTAGCTATGTCGCTTCCCGCTCATCTCGCATAAGTTCGAGAAAAGTAAGCGAATATTGCAAGTACTTCTCGATGATATAAAAATCTGAAAAAATTCATGCAGATTAAAGGGACCGAAGAGATTAATTTTGCACAATAATAATTCCAAAATGTTATTAACTAATTAATCAAAAAATTAATTGTTTAACAAATTGCCCGGCAAAACAACCATTTTTTTCTATGAAAATGATTCGTTTATTTTTCTGAATACGCATGAATTTTTTCAGATTTTTCAATTAGCTTTGATTTTTTAATTTTTTTATTTGGAAAAAATGTCTGAATAAACACAAAAATTAAAACTAACTGAAAAATCCGAAAAAATTCATACGTGTTCAGAAAAATAAATGAATCATTTTCGTAGAAAAAAATGGTTGTTTTGCCGGGCAATTTGTTGAACAATTAATTTTTTGATTGATTTGTTAATAACACTTTGGAATTATTATTGTGCAAAATTAATCTCTTCAGTACCTTTGATCTGCATGAATTTTTTCAGATTTTTATATCATCGAGAAGTACTTGCAATATTCGCTTACTTTTCGATAACTTATGCGAGATGAGCGGGAAGCGACATAGCTACCTTAAGGAGCACATTTTTTTGAAAAAAATTCAAAATATCCTATTTTCGGGCCCAGTATTGTTTCTAAGTGGCATATCGCACCGTAGTCCACTTAAACTTTGAAGGTATTTTCGCGATCGACGCATTTTTCGATAACCCGAAGCATTGGTTTTGAGATTTTTTTTCCCCCACATTCCGAAATGTGGAGAATTTTTGTATTATATATTGAGGCTGACCCCACGTGAGTTCAGAGAGAATTGAGAGAGGAATTGCGAACACTTCTCGATGGGATAAAAATCTGAAAAAAAATCAAGCATATGAAAGGTGCTGAAAGTATTGATTTTGCATAATAGGAATACCAAAATGTTATTAACAAATTAACGGAAAAAAAAAATTGACCGATAAATCACCCGGCAACCTTACTTTGTTTCTTTATGAAATTGTGTTTTTAGTTAATAAAAAGATGTAATTTTCAAAAATTAAACAAAATTCTGAAAAAATGTATACGTATTCAGAAAAAATTAACAAATCATTTTAATAAAGAAAAAAAGTTAAGTTGCCGGGGATTTGTTGAGCAATTTTATTTTTCATCAATTTGTTAATGACATTTTGGTATTATTATTAGCAAAATGAATCTTTTCAGCGCCTTTGATATGCTTGATTTTTTTCAGATTTTTACACCATCCAGAAGTGTTTGCAATTCCCTCTCATTTCTCTGAAACTTATGCGAAGTGAACACCATTCGCGAGGACTACCTTAAACTTCACACCTCTCAACTTTTCCAGCTATCAAGATCACATAATAATAAACAAATATATTGACTTTATTTTTCCCTCAACCCTACTTATATAACATTAAATTACATTTTTTAAGTACATTTTTCCCGTGTATTTTTTTCCGTGCTGTGGCGGAATTTTTTCGGGGCCCTGTGAGTTCGGGAGGCCGATCCGGAGGATCTCGAGATGATTTACGATACGGAAAGATATGTTCCGGAATGCTCGACCTCGGCTCTGCCGCGTTCGCTAACCGCGTTTCAGGAAGGGAGTCCTTGCCGCGCGATAGAGCGGCCCAGCACCGGCCCAGCACCGGCCCAGCACCGCGAGAATCACTCGGCACTCTTTCGTAGCGGGCACAAACCGCGATCCTGATCGGAATACCTAATTGGACCTGACCGGCCGGAACACATACGCGCGTACAGTCTGCACGAGTGTATATTGAGTTATAGAGGCGACGGGGTGAATAAATGGAGCGAAAGAACGCGCACGCACTTAACTTTACTCCAGATTGTATCTGTGGGCCGTTCCCGGCTGTGCTTCGCCGGACCTCTCGCCGCCCACCCCTCCGTCAAATAATAATGCAGACCGAGACAAGCATTATTTTCTGCACGATTTATTTCCTAACTGCCGACATTTAACTAGACGAATCACCCGAGCCCGATTATATTTGAGATTACCGTACGGCGCTTTGCTGCGTGTTGCAGCATCTCGTTATCCGCACCGAACTTGCATGGTTATCGGTCCGAATATCCCGGCTGCAGATACATTTTAGATCGGTAAATCGAATACAACATACGACACACCGTATTCCTATTACGGATTTCTTCGAAAAATAAAAATTTAATTTTCAGTTTGAATAAAATATCGGAATAAAAATTTTAGATTCAATAAAAAAAAAAAAAATTGAAACCACATGTTTTGCTTTAATGTAAAAATAAAAATTACATTTTTAGTTTGAATAAAGAATTAAAATTAAATTTTGAGGTCGAATATAAAAATAAAATTAATTAAAATTTCTATTTTGGAGCGTTAAATCGTGACCTGAGAAGGCCTCGTCAGGGCGTGACGCAACGCTGTGAAATTTCTACCGGGGATTGTTCTGACGAATCCGAGTGGTTCCTCTGTGACTGATATCTCGTGCAAAACAGGAACAATTTCGGCGTTAATGGGACGCGAGCGCGCGGAAAACAGAATTTCATAATCCGTGAGAGTTGAAAACGTGAGAATTCTCGCGGTAGTTATAATGTAGGTGTTTCAGCTCCCTGGCCGTAGCAGCACCTACATTATAGTTGAAGGTGCTGTTGTTATATGCAGGCTGGTAGTTTAACTCGAGTCAACTGGCTCTGTAGTGTTACAGTCTCCGGATCGAGTTCGTTTACCCACTGTATCCAGCAACCCGGATGTCACGAGTTACACTACAAAACTTGCAGCGGGTTCTCGGCTCAGTTATCGTCGTCGAAGTCTGGCCCTCGAGATAGGACTGATCGACGGAGTTCACGAATCGTGCATTGCTGCAGCACTATTTAGACCCACTTGCGTACACAATGTTAAAAAGAATTTCTCTCCGATTAATCAGATTAAGTATATTAACGAGCGCTCCGAAGCTCCAATGCCGGTTGACTAAAAAAAAAAAAAAAAAAATATTACCACAGCCGAAATCTCGAGAATATAGCATATGGGAGGGTTTTAGCATTTTCAAATTTAACTCCCATACGCTATGAATTCATATGCTATATGAATCCATATGCTATATCCGAAATCTCGACAATATAGCATATGGGAGTGATTCAGGATTTTCGGATTTCACTCCCGTACGCTATGAACGCTGAAATCTTGAGAATATAGCATACGGGAGTGATTCTTTTACGGTTCCGGTAGAGGCCGAATCGATAAACTCAAAAAGCTGCAAACTTTCAGCAGTTTCTCGGGTTAGTTATCGTGGTCGAAGTCTGGTATTCGAGATAGGACTAATCGTCTGTACTATTTATACTATTTATACCCACTTGAGTACATAATGATTAAAAGAAATTGGTTCTTATCAAGCAGATTAAGGGTCGAATTTTAAGACGCTGGTTTGAACTTAAGATCGCTCTTAAGATCGCTCTTAAGATCGCTCTTAAGATCGCTCTTAAGATCGCTCTTAAGATCGCTCTTAAGATCGCTCTTAAGATCGCTCTTAAGATCGCTCTTAAGATCGCTCTTGAGATCGCTCTTGAGATCGCTCTTAAGATCGCTCTTAAGATCGCTCTTAAGATCGCTCTTAAGATCGCTCTTAAGATCGCTCTTAAGATCGCTCTTAAGATCGCTCTTAAGATCGCTCTTAAGATCGCTCTTAAGATCGCTCTTGACATCGAACTTAAGATCGCTCTTGACATCGCTCTTAAGATCGCTCTTGACATCGAACTTAAGATCGCTCTTGACATCAAACTTAAGATCGCTCTTGACATCGAACTTAAGATCGAATTTTGGCTCGAACTTCATTGCGTGCTTAAGATCGAATTGCAACGACAATCGAATTTGAGTTCAGACTTAATTTCGAACTGAGGTTCGGTCTTGAGTTCGAACTTAGGATAAATCTTAAACACGCAATGAAGTTCGGGCCGAACATCGATCTTAAGTTCGATCTCAAGTTGAAATTAACGTCTTAAAATTCGACCCTAAGACGATTAACGAGCGCTGCGAAGTTCCAATGCCGGCTGACTAAAATATTACCGGTAAGAGTCGGCTGTGCCGCAGTTTGAGTCAATTGACTCAAGATGCTGCATCAAGATCGCATGCGTATATAACAAAAGCTCAACGCGTTTCGTGTAATTAGTAATTCATATTTAATAATTAAAGTGTAATCGACAATGAATTATTTGTTCTAAATAATATTATAGATAAATTGACAATTGGAGTGCAAATATCGTCTGCGCAATAGCGCTATTGAGAATATCACAGCGGGTTTCCCCCGACCGTGGCGAAACTTTAATCATCGACACTGATTAATTATTTCCTAATTTCGTAAGGTTTCTATTTTTCTACAGTCGGACTTAGAACAATAATATTCGCACTATTGTCTTTACCTTTTTTACCATCGCTCCGCTCCGATACTTAGTTGCTGCGAGTGGCGCGTTGCAAAATTGTTTTTTTTTTTTTTTTTAAAGTAAACAATGACGCTCGGTTGAATAATTGATAACGTGAGCGTCGACTGGAACGGATCGTGTCCCGTCGCCGCCGCGGTGCGGCTCGAGTCCTCGCACAAGAAGTGGCCATAATCGACGAACCGAACGTTGCGAGAAGGAGCGAATTAACATGTCAATGTTGGGAAGCGTGCAGCCACAGGTACCTGCGGGCAGCCTTCTGTATGCTGCAATACGAAAGAGCAATAGAAGCATCGCAACGCTGCCAGCGACAGACGCAGCGGTGGTGCATAATCAAATCGCCCCGATGTGCATTCCCGCGCGTTCTCTCTCGCGTACGAACACTTTGGCAACCCCAAAATATCGCAACTGCTGGCGGAGAAATTCGTCCCAGATAGACCCGAGCTTCAGATGCATCGAGGACTTCCAATCGGTCCGATTGTGGCGAAGGGAATCGTAAAAAAAAAAGAATTAAACATTACAAAGAATTAAAAAATTTTAAGAATAAAAAATTAAGAAGAATTAAACATTAAAAAGAATTAAAGATTGAAAACAATTAAGTTTAAAAACAAATTAAACTTCCGATTACGTGGAAATACCGTGATGATGGTTTTACGTACGCGAACCCGCATATTTTGTACGATTGATAGGGTGTAACTTTCATTATTACGTTACAGAGCCGCGACATCGTCACGTATGTTCGATAAGCAAAATCTCGCGACGATGTCGATGCCCGAGACAACACGTTCGCGTCGTAGACTCAAAATCGACGGACGGCTTAATAATTGTTTTCCCAACAATTTGGATTACCGCCGGTTCGGCGCTGTCTCTGTCGACAAGTAAATTGCTACTGGATGGACGATGTAAAACGAAAAAGTGGAAGGTTTTTTTTTTTTTTAATAATGGTAATTTGGAGAAAACTTTTTTTTATATATTCAAGTGCCAAATGCGAAGAACTTTTTTAAAAATGGCATATATTGCGAATAAAGTTCAACTGCACTGTAAAATAGAATTGTAAATTTAATGTAGAATTGTGATAAAAAATTAATTTTCTTGTTCATTGAAATTAAAGTAAGTTGCACAAATGAACGTACTTTTATAGTAAAATTCAAGTAAATTATTAAAAACAAAGTATTCGTCACAATTTTCATCACAATTGTGGATGAAATTTAATATACCAGTTTCGGCATAAACCCGTCCGGTATATTAAATTTCATACGATTTTTTCTACAGTGTACAGTGACAAGTACTTTTTCCTATTGTGAAGCACACGGAAGTGTGGCAACTTATTGCCAAACGCTTATAATTTCTTCAGTTTTGCAACTCAGTAATGTAATTAATTTTTAAATTATTTTTGATATATTAAAGTGCCGAATTCGACAAAGTAAAAAAAAAAAGCCAGCAGATATAAAAATTGAAGTACACCGACAGTTAAAAGCATTTTTTTTTCCTATTACGAAGCACACCAAAGTGTAGCAACCCAGTCCCAAACAATTGCAATTTGACTAGTTTTGCAAGTCCGCAATGTAGTAATTCATTTCCATAAACGTGCTCCGACAAAGGCAACTTTTCTATCGCCACACTTATTCATAATAAACGTACAACACCCAAGGAGCCTCCGTCAGCTATTTATAGTCCACAATAAATATTCCAATTAAAAAAAAAACCAATATAAAAAAAATAATAAAAAAAAAACATTCAATGATAAACCAAGGCTCGCATCACTTGTAGAGCAGGAATAAATAAAAAAAAAAAAAAAAAAAAAACAACAACAACAATGATTTCATTCATCAACGCCTCCGAGGCTCGAAACCCGTCGACGTCAGAACGGAAGCGAAGATCGGACAATCCTCGTTCCTCGTGTGCCCCGGGTATGTCGTTCGCGGCTCGAAGCGTCCTTGCGTCACGGAATAGAGCCTGGAGCGTGTCCGGTCCAAGCCCGACGGAATATCCCGAGTCTCGGCTCTCAGCAAGTCCGGGGAAGAAGAAACGTCGGTCCGACTCCGGTGGACCCGTCGAGCGCCGGAGTGAGCGAGCCCAGCCGGGGAGGCAGGCAGAGCCGGCCAGCAAGGCATGATCACCTGCACGGTTAGCCGGGCAGAGTGGGAGATACGAAGGTATATAAAACCGATCTTGGCGAGCGTAAAAGCCAGTCCAAAGGCCAGATGCGGCGGCTCTAGTCGCACGCGTGCGAGAGAGACGATCTCTAAACGGCGTGCGGTCCTCAGCAGTGATTCTGTGCACGATTTTCAAACTAGCGGTACTATCGGTTTTTTTTTTTTTTTTTTTTTTTTTTTTTTTTTTTTAATCTCACTCCAAGAGAGAAAAAAAATGTTTTTTTGAAATTTTTTTATCGTCACGATTGGAGACTAACAGTCTCGATATCGGTTCCCGTTGGAACGATTCGAGAGGTGAAGAGAAAAAGAGGTTTGGAGAACTGGGGAGAGGAGCTCCGTAGACCGCGCTTCCGATTAACGGGTCACGTGGTCGAAGGCGGCGAGGACTCTTCGGGCCGGTGAACGACTCTGAGTTTGACGTTTGTTTGTCATTTTTTTTTTTATTTTTTTTTTCTGCTATACCGAGACGTGTTGCCGAGTACGCTAAGGATAGTCAAAGCACAGAGCACGAACTACGATATAGTTTATCGGGCGGAGGAGGTGCGGGAGAATCGGGAGAAGATACGGAGGGATCGGGAGAGGAGATACGGAAAAATCGGCGGAGGAGATACGAAAAAATCGGTAAAGGAAGAACAGAAGAACCCAGACAGGAAATACAGAAGAATCCGAGAAAAATCGGTAGAGGAGCTACAGGAAATACAGAGGAATCCGAGAAAAATCGGTAGAGGAAATACAGAAAAATCGGTAGAGGAGATACGGAAAAATCGGTAGAGGAGATACGGAAAAATCGGTAGAGGAAGTACAGAAAAATTGGGAAAAGATAGAGAAGAATCGGAAAAGGCCGGGAGAGGGGATACAAAAAATCGGGAGGAGATTGAGAAGTATCGGGAGAAGATACGAAACAAGGAAGAAAAAAGGCACTCGATTGGTGACACGAGGGGCGAACCGTAGGTCTTCGGGATTTTCGCTCCGACAGACCCTCGTCAATCGAGTCGAAACGACGACAAAAAAGAGACAAAAAGATCGGTAAGAGATCTTATTAGAGAGAGAGAACGAAACACCGAGAAACCCGTCGACGGGAATCAGTCCACTTGCCATCGTCACCACACCGGCGCGGTCAAAATGAGGAATAGCCAGTTGTCCGGAATTCGGATCAACGTCGAGGAGGCTTCGACCGGCGGACCCGACGATCTCGATCTCGATGTAAGTTTAAAGAGCCACGCTCTGATGAGACACTCATTCGTACCGACTTCCTCGTGCGAAGGACATGAGAAACGCTGCGAAATGAAAAAAAATGTCTTTGTTAGATTGCCGAAACGAGACTATGATTGTTGACCCGTTTGTTACCGGCGATCTAGTCCGAGATTTTTCAGCCTTTCTTCTGTGACAAAAATTTTGTTAAATATTAAACCATTTTTAATTACACTATTCATAGGTCAGTTAAAAAAAATTAACCAATTTTTAGTTAAACTATTTATCGGTTAACTTTTAAAAAGTAACCGATTTTTAGTTAAACTATTTATTGGTTAATTTTTTTTAATCAACCGATTTAAATTGGCCTCGTTACAATGTATTTAAGTACGTTCAGGACAAGAGTTCGCATCTCTGACAGTAAACGAACTAAACAGACGTTAGTCATACTACATGAAAAAAAGGTTTTTTTAAAAACAAATTTTACTGTTATTTATAGTGAACATTTTTTTTTTTTTTTAATTATCCAAAGGGCTTTTTAATATTGCGCTAGCTGTCAACCACGCAACTCCCTTTAATGTTTAGAGACCATTAAAAGAGCCGATATTAGTAGAAAGGTGTTTTTAAATAAATTGAACCATCGAAAAACTTTGACTTTCTATGGAATTCTCTTTCGGAGCTCGAAAGTGGTCTCGATCGAGGGATTCTATCGATATTTCTTATGCCACGGAAAAAGGTTTAAAAAAAAAAATGAGTTATTTACACCAGAAACAAAAGTTTCAAATTATCCAAATAGCTGCTTGATTGTTCGATAACTGTCGGCCAAGCGACGTCCTTCCTTTTGACGATTAGAGACGATTAAAAACCCAATTTTATTAGAAAGGCGTTTGAGATTAAATTGAACCATCGCAAAGCTTTGACTTTCTATGAAATTCTCTTTCGGAGCTGGAACGTCGTCACGATCGAGGGATTGTATCGATATCTCTTATTCCGCAGTGTCGGAAGATGCGACTTGCCGGGTTATTCGCGGTTGCGGCGGTTCCCGCTGTCTCGAGAGCGCCGAGAGACTCGACTCGCTCGTAACCGCGCGGCGCGGTGTTCCTCCCGAGGTTTAGGAGACTTTCACACGAGTGCGAAGCTGGCCGTACGTCGGTGAAGCGAGACTGCTGAACGCGGCGAGCGCACGTAGCTCGCACGTAATCGCCAGCCGCGCACCGCCAGCATTTCGTTACTGCAAATAATCGCATAACACCGAATCATTGCATTATTGTTGTACGGTCTGGATAAGAAAATCTACCGAGATAATCGAAGGGAGGGACGAGAATAGACAAAGTAATATCGTGCGGTATCAGCACCAATCGTCATGGCCTTTTTGTTATTTAGCAGCTGCAGTAATATGAAGATATTTATACATTTATACAAAATTTATTAAAATACTATCTTCATAAATAAAATAAATTTGAATCAGTCAAATAATTAATTAGTTTTCAATTACTTTGCATATTTTTGGATATACATGTGTATGCATAAATATGTAAATATCTATATATAGCAGCTGCTAAATAACAAGAAGGCCGTAACGATTGCATCGAGTTAATAATAATGCACACTATAGAAGACTTACGGTTATTTATAAATTATATTATATAATGACAATATCTGGATTTCGTTAAAAAATACGGTTACAAGAGACATCATGTAATCCAACTGCAAGGATCTGTCGACAAAGATATTATTTTTAGCGCGATACTGCCGGTGAACTGTTAATCTTGTGAAATATGCGTGGGGTCCCGTTCCTCGCCGTTTGACGCGACTCGCTGAGCGAATTTGTATTTTCCTTTTTGAATACGTTTCGCGATAACTATATCGGCAGTGATCTGCATTCTTCGACCATTGTGAATAGCTGTACCGGATCCGGTTTCATTATACTCGCAAATACGCTCGCTCTCGGGGGGGGGGGGGGGGGGGGGGGGGGAGAATGAAAAGAATATAATAGGAGGTATCCAGACCTGGACTGTTTTTATCCTCTCGATACCGAGAAACTGGACGTATCCATACTAGCTTTTTCAAACTCGATGTTCTACTCGCGTCCTTCAAGTATTTGCCGTTCCACGAAAAACTGGAGTCTTCGTCATATTCCGTATAAAGTTCATGAGCATGGATGAGTTTCTACAATCTAAAAAATCAATTTCGTTATTGAAATCAATCATTTTATTTTCGCGCAAATGAAATATGAATAAAAAATGGTGCTCCGAAGTCGGTGATACAAAAGTCTAAAAAAGATACAAAAGTCTAAAAAGTCTAAAAAAGATGCAAGTCTAAAAAGTCTAAAAAAGATACAAAAGTCTAAAAAAACGAATAAAAGTTTTGAAGGACGATGTAATGGTTCGAATAATCTTCTAGATTCGCTAAGTTATTCACCGGATTTTTATACGATGATCGCAGAATGCGATACTCAGGGCGTTTAATATACAATCCCCCGATTCGATACTTTTCCTATCCGCCTATCAGTTTGTCATTCAAGTTCCGTAAAAAAAAAATGACAACTATGTATATTTTTACCGGGCGAAAAGATCACTTGGTTACGTTCGAGCCAACCCCGGGGGCATCGCGGCGGGAACTTTCACGAAACGCCAACGCGCCGGACTAGGTCTCGCATTGAAAACAGCCCAACAATCGGCCGTTTGACGAGTGTGACCGACGTACACGGAGAGAAAAAATATGACAATATCATCTAAAATAGTTTGGGAATAATCTCCAGACGGTATAGCAAACGCGGGACATATCGGTAATCTGGGAAATTTTCCTATACCGTATGGCACAACAAAATAAACCAACGAAACTATTCAGTCGTGTGATGCGGTCGCCACAGTTGAGCAATCGTTCCCAGACTCTTTGGGTTGAACGGCAATCCGGTTTGGTATTCAATGGGTGACGTATAAGTGTTATACTATACATTGTATAAATATGAACGCCATACGTTTCACGGTAAAAAAAATTGCTTGAAATTTAATATACATGTATATAAAGCTCGAATGCATGATTCTCATATTAAATAATAAATTTATAATACATACACTATAATAGAAATAAAAAAAATAAAAATATTGATGAAAAAAAAAATATATATATATATATATGACCACGAATAACCGAACTACCTATAGTAACGAGAAGAACGGCCTAAGATGAGGATCGAACTGCCTACCTAACCGTTATGCCTCGGATATCAATTCGGATATCAATTCGGATATCAATTCGGATATCAATTCGGATATCAATTCGGATATCAATTCGGATATCAATTCGGATATCAATTCGGATATCAATTCGGATATCAATTCGGATATCAATTCGGATATCAATTCGGATATCAATTCGGATATCAATTCGGATATCAATTCGGATATCAATTCGGATATCAATTCGGATATCAATTCGGATATCAATTCGGATATCAATTCGGATATCAATTCGGATATCAATTCGGATATCAATTCGGATATCAATTCGGATATCAATTCGGATATCAATTCGGATATCAATTCGGATATCAATTCGGATATCAATTCGGATATCAATTCGGATATCAATTCGGATATCAATTCGGATATCAATTCGGATATCAATTCGGATATCAATTCGGATATCAATTCGGATATCAATTCGGATATCAATTCGGATATCAATTCGGATATCAATTCGGATATCAATTCGGATATCAATTCGGATATCAATTCGGATATCAATTCGGATATCAATTCGGATATCAATTCGGATATCAATTCGGATATCAATTCGGATATCAATTCGGATATCAATTCGGATATCAATTCGGATATCAACTCGGATATCAATTCAGCATCGTGTAAGAATTTGTTTTCGAACGTCCAAGGTCGGCATCCTTGACAAAAATCAATTACAGTTTTTATTATCGAAAAAACGGTTCTCACGTAATATCGTGAATCAGCTGAAACAATAATTTTACGCAATTCTATGTTGCGTGTATTTACTCTACAGAACAGTAATGGACCCACACAAAATTTTGAATCCGAAAGATATTCACGCAGGAGACTGTTAAGGAAATAATGGGGCGCGGACCAATGGAAGTCGCGCCCGGACTCGGTCGGTAACAAAAACTGTAATCAACTTTTTCGCAGATGTTGATCATTTCCGGTCAAAAGAAAACTCTTCCATGAATCGAATACCAATCCAGGTTCGTTTAAGAATTTGTTCTCGACCGTCCAAGGTCAGCGTCCTTGACAGAAACCAATTACAGTTTTTATTACCGACCGTGGTAATTCCCCATGCTCTTGAGTCTTTCCGTTCAAAAAATGGTTCTTTCGTAACGCCGCGAATCAGCTGATACAATAATTTTATGCAATTCGATAACCCCAAACAACAAAAACTCGTCGCTCGTTTGTCCGACAAGCACGAATTTATTGCACCTTCTGGCGACGAAAATGAGATGTTGTTGCGTTCAAGGATAATTCCCCAGGAGTTCGTGCGGCGTGCACCGCGGTACACCGCACAGTCGATTCACTGGACTGCATTCCTGATTCCGGAAAGAAAAAAAAAAATCCAAGTCTCGCGAGAATCAAGTTGCAGCGGCAGCATTCTTGGTTCGCATCTCGGCGTGCTTCGCGTCCTTCGGATCGACGCTGACACGTGGGGCACCACCAGGGTGAGGCTTCGATCGAGAGGCGCGGGCCGTTGACCTTTTCGTCAATAGACCGAGCGATCTTTAGCCTATGCAATAAAAGTTCTTCGCACCAGCATGGCAGAATCGCCGCATCACGATCGGACTCGAGCCTCTGGCGAACAACTGAAAACACTCGAGAACCATGAATTTTCGACAAAATTCCGATGGAAGTTGACGAGTATCGACTGACGAGCCGAAAACTTTCTAACTTGGATGTAAATAAAATGCACTTCCTAATCGACGGCAACAATCGTCGAGAAACCCGCAAGACAAGTCACATATGCGTGACTCGTTCTACGCGTTAAACATTTTTTTTTTGTACTGCCATTGAAGGTCAATAACACGGTTAAAAAGAATCTAACAAAGGTGTTTTATTTTAATCGTATGTTTTAAGAAGAAACCATTTTTGTGTGATCGAAACGCGCGTTCTGCAAAAAAACGCGATTCTCGTAGAATGTACAAGCGTTTTGAATGTCGCCTTACATTCTGTACAATAAGCTTTCGGCTATAAAAGATGTTGGTTACTAAACGCAGAAATATCGAATAAAGAGGCGCTGCAAAAAGTTGTCAATGGTTTTTTTAAATTACAAAATTTAATTGCTTCAAAACAACTCCATTGTGAAACTGATTATTTTTTTTTAAAGGAATTTTACCTCACCAATTTCGCAACAGCTTCACGCCAATAATAAATGCGATGAGAAAGTCACGATTCGCGAATACGCCATTAGCAAGTTTTTGTGTCCAGTAACGACTCTACCGTTGTAGAAGTTTACCCGAAAACCTCCACTACATTACAACACTGACAGGCAACCGATTGTACTAAACCTAACAGTCATTCATGGCTTCGCGACACAAAAACTCTACCAGATCGGCCAGTCGCTCTCAACTCTATCTGAACACAGACGTGCGAAAACGTATCTGCCATATTGTAAATACCCCACTTAGCTTTCAGAGTTTATTTCTAATTTGCAGTAATGACTTTACTGTTATAAAAGTTTACCCGAAAATCACCACCACATTACAACACTGACACGCAACGATTGTAGTAGACCCAACAGCCATTCATAACTCCACAACATAAAAACTCTACCAGATCAACCAGTCGCTCTCAACTCTATCAGAATACAGACGTTCGGAAACGTCTCTGCCATATTGTAATTATAGCCCTGTAACGTTCAGAGTTTCTTTCTAGTTTCTGAATTGTTTACTTTGCGTCTTTTGTACCCAATAACGACTCTACCATTATAGAAGTTGACTTGAAAATTTCCACGGTATTACAACACTGACACGCAACGATTTTAGTAGACCCAACAGCCATTCATAAGCCCACGACTCAAAAACTTTACCAGAACAACCCGTCGCTCCGGATACCGACGTCCGGAAACATCTCTACCATATCGTAACTTCTATCATATCTCAATTTCTACCATATCATAACTGCTACCATTTCTTAACTGCTACCATATCGTAACTTCTACCATATTTTAACTTCTATCATACCGTAACCTCCACCATACCGTACTTTCTACCATAGTGTAACTTCTACCATATTGTAACTTCTACCATATTGTAACTTCTACCATATTGTAACTTCTACCATATTGTAACTTCTACCATATTGTAACTTCTACCATATTGTAACTTCTACCATATTGTAACTTCTACCATATTTTAACTTTTACCATATTGTAACTTCTACCATATTGTAACTTCTACCATATTGTAACTTCTACCATATTGTAACTTCTACCATATTGTAACTTCTACCATATTGTAACTTCTACCATATTGTAACTTCTACCATATTGTAACTTCTACCATATTGTAACTTCTACCATATTGTAACTTCTACCATATTGTAACTTCTACCATATTGTAACTTCTACCATATTGTAACTTCTACCATATTGTAACTTCTACCATATTGTAACTTCTACCATATTGTAACTTCTACCATATTGTAACTTCTACCATATTGTAACTTCTACCATATTGTAACTTCAACCATATTGTAACTTCTACCATATTGTAACTTCTACCATATTGTAACTTCTACCATATTGTAACTTCTACTATATTGTAACTTCTACCATATTGTAACTTCTACCATATTGTAACTTCTACCATATTGTAACTTCTACCATATTGTAACTTCTACCATATTGTAACTTCTACCATATTGTAACTTCTACCATATTGTAACTTCTACCATATTGTAACTTCTACCATATTGTAACTTCTACCATATTGTAACTTCTACCATATTGTAACTTCTACCATATTGTAACTTCTACCATATTATAACTTCTACCATATTGTACCTTCTGCTAAATCGTAACTACTTCAATATTGTATACCGCTGTAACTTTCAGAGTTTCTTTCTAATCACTGAATTGTTTACTTCGCGTTACAAAGTCCACGATCTTTCTCGCGTTAGAGATATTCCTATTCGTTTCTTCCTTAAGCGTTATTTTTTATTTTTATTGTTTAACTTTTTTCGATTTCCTTGGTAGCCTTACCAGCTTCCGTCCACTGGCTGCGTGCAAGGGAAAGAAAAGAGTATCCGCAACTCGACTCCGAGCGTAAATCACACAGTTATCGCCTCGCCGGCTCGTGACGCGTTTCAGCGACCGTGCCGAGTGCACGAACGGAGTAAGACTATAATGGACCACGGCAAAAATCCCCAAGACATTTAATACCCTGCCGTCAATAACAGCAACGATAACGAAAAACGTCCGAGAGAATCGTCGGAAGTCACTTTACGACGAAACCTTTGACTCCAGTTCGCGGGAATACGCATCTTACAGTCGTCCGTATACACAAAAAAAAGCATTTATTTGACGCCCACCGTTTATTACCGTTTTAAGTAAATAGTTACTTAAATTAAATAAATATTTATTCGAATCAAATAAATATTTTACTTAAACCAAATAAATGGTGGGCGTCAAAGAAATTTTTTTCTGGGTGTAAGCAAGGTATATGCACGACTGTATATAGACGGAATATAATCATAGTATATAGCAGAGCTGGACTTCAAGTACGTACTTGAAGTACCAAACAAGTAACCGGTTGTTTGGTATTTTGATGGGTTTTTTTTATGAAAAAAATGAACAATAGAAAAAAAATAGCTTCAAAACGACGAAAGACGAAAATTTCGGTTAGCGATGTTTTACAATGAGGAAACCATGTGCAAATTACTTTGCACCTTTTTTTGAAAACCCAGATAACCCTTCACGTAAGAGAGAACGCCACGAACCTAATCGCGAAAACTACATCGAAAAAGTAACTCGACAAATACTCGAAGTAGAAAAAGTACTTGTGATACTTTGTACTTTGTACCTGAAGTAGAAACAGTACTTGCGGTACTTTGTACTTTGTACTCGAAGTAGAAAAATTACTTCTGGTACTTTGTATTTTGTACTTGAAGAATTTTTTGGTACTTTGCCAACGCCACGAACCTAATCGCGAAAACTACATCGAAAAAGTAACTCGACAAATACTCGAAGTAGAAAAAGTACTTGTGATACTTTGTACTTTATACTCGAAGTAGAAAAATTACTTGTGGTACTTTGTATTTTGTACTTGAAGTAAAACAAAATGACTTCTGGTACTTTGTACTTTGTACTTGAAGAATTTTTTGGTACTTTGCCCAGCTCCGTTATTATAGTATATACTCGGTTCTCTGCACCGACTTTACGTCAAACCTCATACCTCCGATGGTCCGGCGGTTGCAGCGGCGTGAAAACGTGAACTTGGATTAATGCCAATCTTTTATATCGCGCCTCCGATGCAAATTTTACGGAGCGAAAAGGCGACCCGGCGATCATATCTCCCTCGAACAATTTCGCGAATCGTAATTTCAGCGATTCGCATAATACAACAATTTCGACGCGATTACTCCGATGAAATTGGTCGCGAACACCTTTGGGTTCCATTTCCGAGTTGCGGCGGAAACACAACGCGTTGTAAAACACACCTCGTTCGGAAAGCGTCGCTCCGCGAATGGCGTTATATTATTCCGTGAGTTAAATCACACGCTTATCGTCTCGGCTCGTGACGCGTTTCTTTGACCGTACCGAGTGCACGAAGGGAGTAAAACCATAATGGACCCCGCAGGACGAAATCTCCAAGACGTTTATATCCGTCCGTCAATAACAGCCGAACCGAAGTTACCTTAACGGCGAAACGTTTGACTCCAGTTTGCAGAAATACACATCGTGCAATCGTCCACTTTAAGCATGGTATATACTTTCCCACCGACTTTACGTCAAATCTCGTAACTCCGATGGTCCCGCGGATGAAACGCGAAAGGGTAAACTTGAATTAATGGAATCTTTTCATGTAGCGCCTCCGATGCAAATTTTACGGGCCACAAACGTTATCTCGCGATCGTATCTTCCCCGAACAATTTTGCCAATCGGAATTTTACCGATTCGTTTTGTACAGTGGTTTCGACGCGATTACCTTCGGGTTCCATTTCCGAGTTGCAGCGCTAACATGAGGCGTTGTAAAACATAACTCGTTCACATTATCTTGGCGTTATATTGTCCGACTCGTGACGCATTTCTGCGCTCGGACTGAGTGCACGAAGGGAGCAAAACCTTAATTGACCCGGTGCACCCAGAAAAATAATTTATTTGACGACCACCGTTCATTTGGTTTAAGTAAAATATTTATTTGATTTAATTAAATATTTATTTCATTTAAGTAACCGTTCACTTAATTAAAATAAATATTTATTTAAATAAAATAAATATTTCACTTAAACCAAACAAACGGTGGCCGTCAAATAAATATTTTTTCTGCGTGTGGGGAGAAAATCCCCAAGGCATTTTATATCCTTCCGTCAATAACAGCTACGTCGGAGAGAATCGTCCGAAGTTACTTTACAGCGAAAGCTTTGACTCCATTTTGCCGCAATGTTTATCGTACAATCGTACATATAAGCATGTTGCACTCTGCGCCGACCTCACGTCAAATCTTATAACTCCGATGGTCCCGCGAATGCCCCCAGAAAAATAATTTATTTGATGGCCACCGTTTATTTGGTTTAAGTGAAATATTCATTTAAATCAAATAAATATATTACTCAAACCAAATAAACGTTGGCCGTCGAATGAATTATTTTTCTGTGTGTGCAAAAACTTGATTTAATGAAATCTTTGATGTCGCGCCTCAGATGCAAATTTTACGGGGCGCAAACGCCATTCCGCGATAAAATTTCCGCTGAATAATTTTACGAATCGCATAATACATTGGTTTCGAAGCGATTACTCAGGTTAAATTGGTCGTGAACACCTTTGGGTTCCATTTCCGAGTTGCAGCGCTAACATAACGCGTTGTAAAACATACATCGTTCGCGAACCAGCGCTCAACGAACGGTGTTATATTATTCCGTGAGTTTGTACGTTTCCACCGAGTCGAAGGAGTGCGAGAGAAAGGATTTGCCAAGGTGGTTTATCCCTCGATACCTTTCAGGTGGTCTGCTTGGCTCAGCTCGATTCTGCTTAGCTCATTTCATTAACTTGCTTGACGTACCCATTGGTCAGGGTCTTCGCGTCTGACAAGTCTGATTTTTTTTTCTTTTCATTTTTTTTTTTTTTTTTTTTTTACAATCGTCCCCTTGCCACAGTGGCCGGATTCTTCGTTGTCCTTCGAAATCCGGACCTTCGCGTTTGTCACTCACCGCATTCCGGTCCGTAATTGCCTCGGACATTCTATGCGTCCGGGGAACTCCGTCTATAATCTGTGCTTCTGAATCGCTCGGGAACGCCGGTCACTTTCCCTTCGTCGAAGTTTCAGATCTCCGGTCTATCGATCGGTCGATCGATTGTTGCTCGACGAGCTGCGGCTGTAGACCTTGATAACGCACTGTCTGTACGACTATCACATTCTTCACCGATTGTAGTCGAATTTGGGACTATCATTGGTGTAGCCACTCAGGACCTCAAGGATGTTTTGGCATGACCAAAACAAATAATTTAGTCCAAAGAATCGGACGAGACCGCCGGTTACTTTCCCTTCGTCGTAGTTCCAGATCTCCGACCCATTGATCGATCGATCCATCGTTGCTCGGCAAACTACAGTTGCAGACCTTGATAACTCATTGTATGTACGACTATGACATTCTTTACCAATTTAAATCGCATTTAGGACTATCAATGGTGTATCCCACGTAGGCCCTCAAGGGCGTTTTGGTAAGATCATCTCTTGGTAATGCATTACGTAAGACCACCTCTTGGTAATGCATTACGTAAGACCACCATTTGATAATACATTTAGTAAGATCATCATTTGATAATACATTTGGTAAGATCACCATTTGATAATACATTTAGTAAGATCATCATTTGATAATACATTTAGTAAGATCATCATTTGGTAATGCATTACGTAAGACCACCATTTGATAATACATTTAGTAAGATCATCATTTGATAATACATTTGGTAAGATCACCATTTGATAATACATTTAGTAAGATCATCATTTGATAATACATTTAGTAAGATCATCATTTGGTAATGCATTACGTAAGACCACCATTTGATAATACATTTGGTAAGATCATCATTTGATAATACATTTGGTAAGATCACCATTTGATAATACATTTGGTAAGATCACCATTTGAAAATACATTTAGTAAGTTCACCATTTGATAATACATTTAGTAAGATCATCATTTGATAATACATTTAGTAAGACCATCGTTTGATAATACATTTAGTAAGATCATCATTTGATAATACATTTGCTAAGATCACCATTTGATAATACATTTGGTAAGATTACCATTTGAAAATACATTTAGTAAGATTATCATTTGATAATACATTTAGTAAGATCATCATTTGGTAATGCATTACGTAAGACCACCATTTGATAATACATTTGGTAAGACCATCATTTGATAATACATTTGGTAAGATCACCATTTGATAATACATTTAGTAAGATCATCATTTGATAATACATTTAGTCAGATCATCATTTGGTAATGCATTACGTAAGACCACCATTTGATAATACAATTGGTAAGATCATCATTTGATAATACATTTGGTAAGATCACCATTTGATAAAACATTTGGTAAGATCACCATTTGATAATACATTTGGTAAGATCACCATTTGATAATACATTTAGTAAGATCATCATTTGATAATACATTTAGTAAGATCATCTTTTGATAATACATTTAGTAAGACCATCATTTGATGATACATTTAGTAAGACCACCATTAGTAATTTAGTTCAAAGAAGCGATCGAGACCGCCGGTTACTTTCCCTTCGTCGTGAAGTTCCCGATCTCCGGTCTACGATCGATCAATCAATAACTATCACATTCTTCACCGGTTGCAGTCATATTTAACACTATCATTAGTCTATGCGACTTAGGCCCATGAGGATGTTTTGGTAAGACCATCACAACCACTAAAGACCATGCGATACATACCCGATCGGTAACCAATCGGCTTCCCTAAGTTCACCGCTACTATTGATATTTTTGCAGATAAGCAAGTTGGGTTTTTCATAGACTATATGTAGGTGCATTGAAACCTAATTTTTCTTTTGTTCAAAATACTAATGATCGAAGAGACAATTGAATTTATTATCAACTAAGTCTCTATCGCATGCCCTTAAGAGAATGAACCATTACATCAGCGACATAATGTCACGTCAGAAACGTAATGTCAGCGAGATTATTTTCTATTCTTCACAGCCCAATAATTATACTAAGGAGGCTTGGGTCGCACAGTCGGGTCATTCGAGTACAGAGATTACATCCATAGTCTACACATTGTTACCTTATTAACAAACAAAACAAACAAAATCTGGTGTAAAAAAGGTGTTTTTAAATTAACCCAATATCGTGAAACGTTTCGTGCAGCAAAATAAAAAATTGCTTCACAGAGTCAAATAAATGTCTGAAGAATTACAGTGCCAGGGTAATTTCGGTTTGCAGTTTCTGCATTACTGTCCGTATCCACGGCGAAAGGAAAGTTCAATGCCCCCGCAGAGTAAAACAAAATATCTCAGCGAAGCAAGACGCGCAAACCGACTGTACAAAAAAAAAAAAACCGTTACCGAGGTTGCGTGAAAAAAAAAAAAAAAAAAAACTCCTAATCTCCATAAGCTTTCCAAACACATTTTTTAGTCCCCTCCTAAAAATTGGAAATCCTCACGACCATCGCTCGGTTACGTTGCGGCGAGATTAAATTAACAGTGAGTCTCTCACGATATTTCGTTCTACTCGGCACTCCTGTAGCCACGATCCTGAACGCTGGAATCGAGAAGGCGGAGAGCTATCGGAAGCGGAAAAATTCCTGCCGGGAATTCGATGAGTTTCGCGAGTCCGGTCCGTTTCGCAAGCGATTCTCGTTAACGGTCGCGGCTGAAACTTGTCGGGAGCTCCCGTGCCGCACGTTCGGACGATAACCATAGAGGCTTTGCGTATCCGACGTAACACGAAATCTCTTATTCGACTGCGTATCGTTAAACCCTAACTCTTTCCGAGGCGCCTGTATACACAAAATTGTGCAACTGTGCGCCGGTAAATATAGACGAACCCTCAGGCAGTTTTTAATGACACACTGGCGTAACTTAAATTCTGGGATTCCCCGGGCCGAACGAACAGCACCCAAACCCGATAAACTAATCGGACGATTAGTCTGATAGTCACATTCTTAACTCGACATCTTTTTTTTTTTCCTCCTGAACGATACCCTGAAATCCGCGCGAAAACCCGTTCGCTTCAAGATGACAATACGGAGCCTAAAATTTGCTGGTGATCATACAAACACTAAAAATATTTTTTTTAAATGATATCAAATAAATTTATATTAATTAACAAATGTTATATATATTTTAATATATATATTAATTTCTTTGATTTAATGTATCTATTATATATTTCGGAAAGTTGTGGATTTGTTTGTATGTTTGTCTCACCCGGGGGGGGGAATCTTATTTATTCGACCGAAAGTGACGTCACACCGGAAATACATCACTTCCGGTTAAAATTTTATTAATGATGTCAAGATATGTATTTATGATAATTAATAAATAAATAAATTAAATTACGATCAGCGGTCATAAGCGGAGTGAAAAAAGAAAGGCATAGGCATTGATTTAAAATGATTGAAATCACGTTCTTAACTCGACATATTTTTTCTTCCTCCTGAACGATACCATGAAAATTCGTGCGACAACGGAAAGCCGATCGCTTGAAGATGTCAATACGGAGCCTCAAATTTGTGAGTGCACATGCAAACACTACGAATATTTTTTTTTTAAATTGATATAAAATTAATTTATATTAATTAATAAATATTATATGTATTTTAATATATATATTAATTTCTTTTATTTCATATATCTATTGTATATTTTTGAAAGTTGTCGATTCGTATGTTTGTCCCACCCTGGGGGTTTCAGTTTGAAAATCTTATTTATTCGACGGAAGGTGACGTCAGATCAGAAATACGTCACTTCCGGTTTGAATTTTGATTTAAAAATGACTGAAATCAATTCACAATTATCAAAATTCAAACGCTTGGGTAAACACTTGGGCTACTCTGGATATGAAAAATGTGATTCAAATTAATTAGGCGTTGACCTCGCAATATGCATCGCTGTATTACATTCACTATATATATATATATATATATATATATATATGTATAATACAGTGAATTAACAGTGAAAAATATCGTCCTTCGTCGTTCGATGAGCTCCAACATCGAGAATGCGGGGCACCGCCGATGAGCAAACTTTATTTACGTTGTAAATGCAAATCTTCAGATTTAACCGGCGCTCGAGAACGATCGATCTATCGAAGGTCTGGCGAATCCCCCTGACTCAGACCGACGCCGGCCAGCCTCTCGATCCAGTCCGGTACAAGCCGAGCAAAGCAACTTTTCTGTGCAATCCACCAACTGACATTTCGCCACGAACACACAAATCGCTTATGACGCTCGGCTTCTACTATAATATCAACTATATCATCAGCGCCACAGGATGTGTGCACCGTCTGGATCTCGCGCCTGTTATTACATTCAGCGAGTTGTTATGATACTGCGAATTGCCCTTTTCGCATGTAATCGATGCGCTCGAAGAATCTCAGATTACCATAATCAATTGGCCATGAATCGACTCTAGAATGAGGAGAATGGGGACAATTCTGATGGCTTGGTAGAATTTTATTCTTGAATTTATGTCGGGCCCAAAATCAACTTAATTGACTTGAGAAGATGCGAGATAACGACAGTGTTGCCAAACGGACTAGAAAGATTACTGTTTCGCTTGACAACACTGCTTGACACACAATCGAACCATTTCTTAGTGTTAACATATAAACATTCGTAACTTTGTCCATACTTCGTCATATTCCGAATTGCCCTTTGCGCATGAAATCGATACGCTCGGAGAATCAGAGATTACCGTAATCAATTGGCCATGAATCGACTCTAGAATGAGGAGAATGGGGACAATTCTGATGGCTTGGTAGAATTTTATTCTTGAATTTATGTCGGGCCCAAAATCAACTTAATTGACTTGAGAAGATGCGAGATAACGACAGTGTTGCCAAACGGACTAGAAAGATTACTGTTTCGCTTGACAACACTGCTTGACACACAATGGAACCATTTCTTAGTGTTAACGGATAAACATCCATAACTTTGTCCATACTTCGTCATATTCCGAATTGCCCTTTTCGCACGTAATCGATGCGCTCGGAGAATCAGAGATTACCGTAACCAATTGGCCATGAATTGACTCTAGAATAAGGAGAATTGCCCTTTTCGCATGTAATTGATGCGCTCGGGGGATCGAAGATTACCACAACCAATTGGCCATTAATTGACTCTAGAATGAGCAGAATGAGGAGAATCCTGATGAGGTGGCAGCATTCACTTTTTAAACTTATTTCGGGTCCACAATAAATTTAACTGCGGCGTCAGACATAACGAAAGGACTACCTTAAGTGAGATCCGAACCACTGTAGGGCAGAAAAAAACACCCACAGAAAATTCCGTAGATGCCAACCAGGACTTGAACCTGGGTATGAGACGCGATCCGATCCACTCTGCCACGTTCACCCTTGTGAAGTTATGAATGTGTAACTTCGTCCGTACTTGGTCATATTGCAAATTGATCCTTTTGCCTGCAATCGGCGCGCTAGGAGAATGGAGATTACCAATTGGCCACGAATTGACCATAGAATCTGGAAAATGGGAAAAATCCTGATGTAATAGAATTTAAAAAAAAGTGATCTCGGGCAACATCAACTTGATTGAGTTGAATTTTAGATCTCAAAGATCAGATAGATTACTGTCTGGCTTGACATCATTGCTCGACACATAATGGAGCCACTTCTCAGTGTTAACCGATAAACATTCCTAACTTCGTCCAGTTGCATAACTTTCGGTGATAAGTAAATTTGCAAGTTAGCACTCGGAAGATGTTAATGGCTTCCCGACCGTGAACTCCGATTCGAACTCGCGCTACTCGCATCGTTTAAGCAACGACTCACCGTAAATTTGGGTTGACAAAAATTGAATACAATCTAACAATAACAATCTACTAACACGAAATAAGAGAACCTATAATCGATCATCTCTTCCATGACACGAAACAGATTCCCTTTAGCAATATCTTTTCCATCTCCGTCGACATAGTCGACACTAATAAATATAATGAACGGCTTTTTTTTTCTATCGGTGTAATTTACGAGTTCGTTCATCATTCGCTTATCACCTTTCGCACTAAAAATCTACAGTTATGACAATTCGCGTGTTCGTTCTTACGAGTATAAAAATAGCCTTGAGTGAGCCGTGAGATCGTAAAAACTATCTGAATAATTAATAAAGTCAGCCGGACGTAGATAGCGTGTATGTTTGAATATGAAGTTATGATAAAAAACAATCCCTGATTCATGCGATAAATCACCTCTCTATTTTTTTTTTGCTTGACTCAAGTAACTATACCGTAGTCCGGCTCCGACCGTCTTCCAACTCCAGACAACATTCCTACTTCAAAGTGACATCGGTCATCATCACTTTATTCCGTGCCCGACGAAGCGGAAAATCCTCATAGCGGCTGAAAATATATTATCAGTGCTCAAACGATCGTCTGCGGAAAATTCGTCTAAAACAATTTGTCTAAAACATTTCGTCTAAAAATGAAAGACGAAAACAAAGAACGAAAAGTGAAGAACGAGCGCTTGGAAGACAAATCGTCTAAAAACAATTCGCCGTAATTAACTGTACAATTACGAATCACAGTAACAATTAATTGATAATCGATCATCGAAATTTGTGATAAATATTTTTTAGTTCTATAAATCTCCGCTCTTTGCCGGACCCAGAGCCAACGAACGAGAGCGTGGCGGATAACTGACTCCATTTTTTTAAATGTTTTTTTTGTTTCTGTTTTTTTGTAAAAAAAAACAACAACAACAACAAAAAACAAAAAAAAAAAACATTAAAAAAAATGTTTTAGACGAATTTTCCGCAAATCCAAACGACCGCTCCGTCCGGCGGCAGCTGGACAGATCGTAATTTCATAATCACGCGTACCACACAAAGTCGATTACGTCGATGGCCATTTGAAGAGAATCTACGATTGACGGTAATTACGAAAATTGATCGCGGCGCGTAACTGCACAGTAAACTTCCATAGCGACGAAGTACCGGATGCAATTTCTTCTCTATTATAACGTTACCTTCTTTAAGATAATTATTTTTGTCCTCTCTCGTCGAGTATTGATCAGTCATCAGAGACTTTATTTCAGTCCTCTGTTTGCCGTTTTATATTTCTTTTTTTTCTTTTTTAATTAATTTTTTTTATTCGACGAAGGTCGAATTTAAGAGGAGAGAAGGGTCGCTGTGGGCGCCTCGAGCTGGCAAGTGAGAAAAAAAAGGCTACCAAAAGAGAACAAGGCAAACGATGGTATTCAATTGGGAGCACGGAAATAAGACTTTTGTCTATGTAAATGCGAACGAGAATTCTCATACATTAACGTGAAGAACTATAAATTATCGACCATTTGACGTGGCATGTGGGATAATAATTAAACAATTTTATAATAACAATAAATATACAAAAAAAAAAACTAGAAAATAGTCAAAAATATTTTCTAATTGGGCCTTTCGGAGCCGAGCATAAAAAATAATAACAAATATTGAAGTATCTTTCATAATTAAATAGTCAAAAATATTTTTATGATTGGACCCTTCGGACCCGAGCATAAAAAATAATAATAATATTATATCAAAGTATATTTAATAATAGCATTAAATAGTCAAAAACATTTTGATAATTGGGCGTTTCAGGCTCGAGTATAAAATCATTTGGTCAACCGAATTCAAAGCTGCAGTTCACATTCAACCGAGCGTCCAAGGACTCGCTCCAGCATTCTCATTATATGGTACACGAATTATCTTTATCTGTCCAAGTACACACGCGGTTACACGATTGAGCAGGGTCAGCCCATTCCGTGATAAACGACCGGATGGCAATGCATTTTTTGTTTTGTTTTTTTACCAATTATGCTCCCAGTAAGGAATTCCGGTGTCGCGATAAGCCCGGACACGGTAACGATGCATGTTAAGTAATTCTCCTTCGATCGGAATTGATAGGAATTTAATTTGAAAAATGCTGTAAAAAATCGTCGCAGACCTTACACGTTAAAACTGTCTGAGAATGGCAACGACTAAGATAACACATCCGAGTTCTTTTGCCCAAACGTTGTAATAATGGAGTCTGACGTTCGACGGATAATATCGAGGTTCACTGATTTATCGCTATTAAAATACTTAATTGCGGCTGTCAGGTTCGATAGTGCAACATGGCGTGATAATAAGGAGACTCTGGTCTGCCATACGATAATCCTTTCTTTTAATAGCCACTGCTTTTACGCCCCTCTGGAGCTGGAATATCGATATGTTCGTAAGTGATCGTAGGTCTGTTATGGTCGTCCGAGCGGTACAGTCCCGACAAACGTGAGTCTTATTAGAGAAAATTTCGAACACTTCTCGAATGGGATAAAAATCTGAAAAAAATCAAGTAGGTGCTGCAAAGATTGTTTTTATGAATTAATTATTCCAATTTGTCATCGACAAATTGAGGATAAAAATCACTATGCAACAAATTACTGGGCAACTTAACTATTTTCCTTCGCAAAAATAATTCGTTTATTTTTGCTGAATTTTTTGTAATCTTTGAAAAATGCGTTTCTTCATAGCTTGAACATAAAAAAGCGGTTTCCAACGATTACAAAATATTCTGAAAAAATTCATACGTATTCTGAAAAATAAACGAATCATTTTTATGGAAAAACAATAGTTTAGTTGCCGGGTAATTTGTTGAACAATTATTTTAATCGTTAATTTGTCAATAACATTTTGGAATTATCATTACATAAAAACAGTATTTGCAGCACGTCCCGTATGGTTGATTTTTTTTCAGATTTTTATCCCATCGAGAAGTGTTTGAAATTTTCTCTGAAACTCACGTTTGGCGGGACTGTACCGCTCTGACTACCTTTATGGGATCTGAGATCGAGTTTGGAATTTCATTAAATTATTTTTTTTCTTGATAAAAAACTTGATAAAAAATTACGTACGATAAAAAAAATTGAAGGACAGAACGCTGATTCGCATGCCAATTTTTCACAGGCCGGTTTTCATAGGTCAATGTCTTGGGTCTTTGAACTTCAAGCCACATCAATCAATTCGTACTCCCGAGTTGGAACATTGATTGAGGATATAAATCTCGAAAGGGCAACCTGTTTTCGACCTGTTTTCTCTATATAAGCGGGATGTTAAAAATTTAACGAACCGATTTTAAAAATGGAGACCAATAATTTCGTCATTATAGAAAAATTCCATTGTGGAGCGAATCGGAGGCGAAACCTGGCGAATAATATGTAGACTATACTTGTATACTTGTTTAGTACTTGTTTAGTACTTCAAGCACTTTTTTACGATTTCAGTCAGCGATTTTTTACAATGGAGAAGTGATTTGCAAATTAATCAGCACGTTTTTTTTAAGCCTCAATAACGCATAATTTTACGAACCTACAACGAAAAAGTACTTGAGAAATACTTCAAGTACAAAAAGTACTTGAGAAATACTTCAAGTACAAAAAGTACTTGATACTGTAAGTACTCGTGATACATTATACTTGAAGCATTTTTTGGCACGTTGCCAAGCTCCCTGAATAACCGTAGCTTTTCCGGCCTTCTAGAACTTACGATGATGTCGATAACATCGTAAGTGACCGTCGGTCCCTTTATGGGATCCGAGCCCAACTTCGTAATTTCAATAAATACTTTTTTTTTCATCGATCATCTCATCATGAATTCGATAAAAAAAAAAAATTAAGTACTATAATAAATTGAAGGACGGCACGCGGATTCGCGGTTCGATGTCTTAGGTCTTTGAACTTGTTCCAGCGACATCGATCAATTCGTAACCTCGAGTTGGAACATTAACAGAGGATATAAATCTCGAGAGGGGATCGACTTGTTTTTCTCCAAATAAGCGCGATGTTATTATTTTGACGAACCGATTTTCTGCACCGATTAAAAATATGCATTGCAATAACTGCGTTATAATGGAACAATTCCATGCCAGAGCGAATCTGAGGCGAAATATCGGAACACCGGGTATCGGTTACCGATCTTGCTTGGGTTTAAAAAAAAATTCTTTACATAGTGTCGCATTACGTCTTCGGTGTACGGTGCAATATGGGAACATAGGTGACTCGACGGCGGCGACTGTCCGGGTCCGAGGTTGACCGGTGTATCGAATTCCGCAAAAATATGGCTGGACCTTTAAGCTCCGTCGTTTCTTCCAGCCTTCTTCACTACCGGCTCGTATAACCGACCTCTCACATTTTCGTTAGCCACTTCGCACTGTCCACGAACTTTTCCGGCATACGACTTGTGGTCGCCGACGGCACATTCATTTTTTTTTTTTCCTCCACCCCTTTCGTTCGTGTCCGTTACTTCACAACATTTTTTTACCTCGTTCTATTCTATACTTCAGTTTAGTTCGAATTGAAGGAATGCGGCTCTGGCAATTAATGAAACATAATTTACTGTGATCTATCATTGTGAGGTAAAAAAGATTCCTCGAGTATTGGCGAGGGGAAATGGTAAAATATTGTCTTCTTCGTGAATGTTTAACTGTTTAGTTCGAATAGAAGGAATGCCGCTTTGCTACTTTTTTCAAATTCTGTTATATAATTTATTTTTTTTATTACGTTTTTTACTTGATTTGTGGTTCATCGTGCTTTACTCCTTTGCCTATGACATTGGCATATTTTAAGGTTGAAAACAATACCTCAAGTACTAAAGAGGGGAAAAAGGAAAAACATTGTCTCTTTCGCAAATGTTAAACAGCTTAGTTCGAATAGGAGGAACGCCTCTTAGCTAGACTTTTCAAATTTTGTTTTATAATTTTCTTTTTATTAAATGTTTGACTTTATTTGCGGTTTATCATGCTGTACTCCTTCGTCCATAATATACCTCAAAATAATAACAAAAAAAAATACCTCAAATATTAAAGAGAAGAAATGCAAAATCATTTTCCCCTGCATTGTCTCCTACGCGAGTCTTAAACAGCTTTTGAATCTTAAACATTTTTCGAATGTTACTCAACAATTAATTATTTTTATTTTATTTAATTGAAATGTTTTTCTGTATTTGTGGTTTATCATGCTCTACTCCGTTGTCTACAACATAGTTATTTTTTAAGATCGGAAATACCTCTTTTGATGAAAGGGGTTTAAAAAAAATGGAATATATCTGGAATAACACCGGTGCATTGCGAGGGGTTAAAAGAAAAGTATCGCTGTAGCCGACAAGCTGTCGCGACAAAGGAAACGGAGCGAGGCTCGTAGCGGCTTGTATTACAGAGGTGCGTGTCGGTGCCGGAGATCGATATGTTCGGAACTCAAGTCGAGGGTCGTAAAGTAAACTCTCGGCTCTGTGGCGGAACTCGTCCAGACAGCGTTGGGTCCTTGGGCACCGCCCTGGCTCTGGTTTACGTGCGAAAATTGCCAATTAACCGGCGTAATCGTTATATCGTTCACCGTGTTCGCCGTGGTCGGGCAGGCCGGGCGAGGGAACACGCAGACCGCCAGTCAGGTACGCGGTCCTCGCGGAAATCCTCGAGGGCTCGAGATAGTCGGCCCTGAGACGGGGTTTCGAACTTGGGAATCGCGATCACCGGTTAATAATTGGCCCGAGGGCACGCGGTGAGACTTGACCGCGGCAGCGACCACAATCGCCCCATCTGTACACGAGACTTTCCTGGGTATTCGATCAATCTCGGACTCGCCCGAGCTCTCGGCATTGAATACCAAGCCGAAATTTATCGCGCAAATTCGCCGATAACTAGTTTACGATTAAGGCTCAAGGCGATGCGCTGCCACCCAGCCCGATCCTGACTGGGTCGGTAACAAAAACTGTAGATGATTTTTTTTTTTTTTTTTTATACCGCTTCCGGTCAAATGCAAATTCTTTCGTGAGGCGGATATCGAGTCGGCTTCGTGTAATAATTTGTTCTTGACCGTCCAGGGACAGAGTCGCTGAAAAAATGAATTATAGTTTTTATTAGCGACGGCGATATTTCATAGTATTGAAGAATTTTTTAATAGTTCCATGAGATACCAGGGCGATGAAACTTTTTCTGACGAGTGTTGCAATCACACGAGTTAAGGAAACGTTTTTTCGCACAAGTATGGTAGAAGATTTAATTTCACACAAGGTGCGAAAATGGGGGTTTTACGCACGGGAAACGTGCGCGAAACCGCAATTTTCGCATCGAGTGAAATAAAAATCCTTTCGGGAGCTGGAATGATTATTGAGGCTCTTTAGAGAAAACACTTCTTCTTCGGAGGGTTTTGCGCCAGAGTGGCTGAGGATTAGCCCGTATAGCGTTCGCAACCGAAACGCACCCAGAAAAATAATATATAAGAATGTTTATAATATATAAGAAAAATAAATAATTTAGCGGACGCCCCGCAAACAAATATTTATTTGATAACAATAAACATTTATTTCATCGAAATTAATATTTTTCTAATTGACATAAATATTTATTTGATTTAAATAAATAATTATTTGCGTGTGACCCTTCAGATAAATGATATTTCTGTGTGCGGTACATCAGTACTTTTTTCCGTCGGTTGCTATGACTGAGAAACTTGTTGGTGGTTGAATTTTTATTGATGTTGCATTGTTCGATTGTCTTCTGCAGATCGAAGAGGTTTACGGGCCGAGCAGCATTGCGACGGGAGCGCCAACCACCCTCACCGTATCCAATACGAACGGCAAAACCGATACCGGCTCACGTTCTTGGCACATACCGAGGCCGTCCCTCCTCGGACGGAACAGCGAGAGGGGCAGCGACAATGACAATTGGGCTCATCTTCATCCAAATTCACCATCCAGAGGATCCACTTCATCTCAAGGATCCACAGCCAGCACCCACGTAAGTTTTCGGAATTCACTTGCTTCACAACAGCGATTCAACACTTTTATTTATTCAACCCCATTGTAACATATCTTGCAATATATTACAAAATTATCGAATCCATTTAAAAAAAGTGCATTTTTTCAACGATTCCTCCAATTGGCATTTTTTTAAATTAGACTCTCAATTTTTTTCGCAATATTTAAGTTCGATTGAAAATCAACGACTCCAATAATGTTTTAAATTTGGTCGCTGTATTATGAGAAAAATACATTGTGCCTACAATATCGAACAGTACCGAAAAATCATCAACATCCGTGCAATTACTGTGACGTTGTAGAGCGCAGCTTCCGGCACGTTGCTCTTGACAGCGGCCAACTTGGCGACTCTCGCGTCGATTCATCCTCCCTCACTCATCGCCACGAAGCCCATGGACACAGCATCGGTAGCGAGCAGTACCCACTTCACCGTTATCAACGGAATCGGCAGACCGACCACCGTTTACAAGAAGTCCTGGTGCGCGAGAAATCAGCTCACCGTTCTCGTATGCACGATGTGCATTCTGTTCATGATCGGTCTACTCGCGGGTGTCCTTTACATGGAGGGTAAGTTAGGAATCCGGTACAATTAACCGATCCATAACAAGTGTTATTTGATAACACGTTATAACAATGTTACATATATAATATATATATTATATTATATATATTATATATATTATATATATTATATTATATATATTATATTATATATATTATATTATATATATTATATATATTATATTATACATATTATATATATTATGTTATATATATTATATTATATAGCAATAAAGTGTTATTTGAAAGATCGGCGTATTAATTGTTTTTTGTCTTTATGTTCCAGTAAGGGCCCGTGACAAGTACGATTAATATTCGTGTGAGCTTTCGAGGCAGGAACACGAGCGTTGCCGACCGAAGAATCTGCCGATTTGTAATAAGTTCGAGAAACGAAGAGGAATCGAGGAATAACGTCGAGAGAGTTACGTCGAATTCGTTAGAGTTTAATTGAAACCCATCGGATACCTCGAAAGAAGTTTTTTTCGCTCCTAGATATTAAGCTGTATTGCACCGTGTCTGAAGTGTGGTACGTGAAGTTCAGTAATTACATTGTTTGTAATGAGCGCGCTTACGTGCTGTTTATATACGCACGAGGCCCCTCGAGGCCTCATTAATAATTTATCATGAATATTAACAGACCCCTTTTGAATTGTCGCCGACAGAACGACCGCATTTACGAACGACCGATAAGTTAGTTTCGCCTAAAAAAATATATGTAGTATAGATTACTGATTTTTTTAATGCGTGACTACACTGTAAAAAAAAATTGTAAATTTAGTGTACCGGACTTTAAGCTTTTATGCAACATTAAATGTGTACAATTGTGTTGAAAAATTTATATACTTTTTCATTGAAATTAAGGTAAATTAAAGTAAATATAAAAATTGAAGTACTTTCATAGTAAAACTTAAAGAAAATTATTAAAAAGTAAAGTATTCGCAATATTTTCAATACATTGAACATTAATTTTTCATCACAATTGTACATGAAATTTAATATACCAGTTTTTCCATAAAAACTTAAATTTCGATACGTAATATTTCATACGAATTTTTTTACGGTGTTTTATCGGATTTTTAACGAGTAAGATAATCGATAAAAGTTCTCGACCGATTTGAGTCGGCATCCAAATCGTGACGATAGTCGAGGGACTGGTGACGACACTTACGGCCGGAAGTTTCTCGTGCACTCGTACCGCATTGTATGTACGGACGGGATGCTCGAGGAACCGAACGAAAAGCGATTAAATTCGGGGATTATAATTTAATCGTTAACTAACATTTTCTAAATTTAATGTGTGGCATGGTTAGTTTCGAATTACGTGCCGGAAATAACGTATTCGAAGAGCGATGAAGAGCAGACCCGTCGACCGCTCTTCGTGTCTGTGATATTACTTGTGTATTAAACAACCGTCGTTGCAACAAAGTTTCATATCGGTTCAAACGGCTGTTGATTGATTATTTATGTACCTGCCTGCATCCTTTTTCCTCTCGAGTGTGAGTGTGAGATTTTTTTTTTGCTACTGAAAATAGTTGTTCAAAAACTCACCTCGACTTCCTGCAGTGTCTGCGTCCATCGGTAATTCGGCATATCGGCGCCGTTCCCGCTGTTGGGCTTTAGTTTGCCTTTCTCCTTCTCGTCCTCCTCGTCGTCCGATTCGATTTTGTTCGCTGCCGCACTCGATTGCACACCGTCATTCACTTCCATCGCGGTATCGCCGTTGCCACTCGGTCCAGCCACTGGCGACGGCTCCTTCGCTGATTTCTGGAATTACAAGGCTGATCTCTGTACCCGATGCAAGATGCTGAAGCTGATGAAAATTAGACTTTCGAAACGTAAGAGCAAGAAAATTTTCACACTTTTTCCCACTTCCAAATTAATTTTTATAAAGTCGCCAAATTGCACGAATAAACTGCTTTTGTTTATTAACACTAGTCAGTCTTTAGGATTGTATTGTAAACTTCTTTATGATTTCGTGACCACAGTCGGATGAATCGTAGATACATACGCACATCCGAACATTTTTATAGATCGTCAATACTTTATAATTTATAGTTTGTTAATTTTTTTTCCCCCTTGAGCTCGTAACTTCTGTTGTATTATGTATAGCATGCAGTTACGTTTCATTGCAATTAATTTTAGTCAACTCAAGATTTAGGATGTAAAGTTCGCGGTCGCAGCCGTGGTTCCGAAGCAGGATTCATCACCGTTTTTGTTATCGACGATGGTATTCCAAACTTTTCAGGTAACGTAGATAAAGTCCTGTTTTACCATCAATCGTGCGGTGATAGAATTGTTTCAACCGACAAAATAAAAACGATGTTTTTCAATTGTCTTTAATCCTACATTTGAGACCCATGGATTTTCCCTATTTAAACTATAACCTCATAGTAGAAAATGTTGGAATTGAAAAACAATTCCAGTCTGCAAGGTTCCCATATGTCCCTAGAAACTTCAGTTGCGCATGCATTTATACTGTTTCCAAAAACACAATTGTCCAACTACTCGCCCCACATCACATAGACACATCTCATTGATTGTCGTTCATTACAAAACGTTTGTTACTAAACAAAAAGAAAGTAAATATAGCTATGGTAAAAAAAAAGAATTTCACACACTATTCAGGTAAGATAGACGGAAACCTGTTTTACCATCGATCGCTCAGGGATCCAATTGTTTCAACTGACGAACTAAGAAGCAAGGTTTTTCAATTATTTTTACTCTTGAATTTATCTTTACATTTGAAACCCATTGATTTTCCCCATTTAAGCTACAACCACATAAAAGAAAATGGCTGCCCCGAATTAAAAAAAAACTATTTCAGTCTGCAAGGTTCATATATGTACCCACGTACATTTAGTTCTCTGTGCGTTCAAACTATGTCCAGAAATACAATATCCCGACTATTCACCCTGCTTTACATAAACATTCGTTAGTAAACAAAAAGAAAATAAATACACCAACAATTAAAAAAATAAAATGTATTTAGGAGAAAAGCAATACCAACCTCGCTATCCAGCTCTGCCTGGAGCTTTTCAGCCTGTTCGTCGCTCAGTTCAACGATTCTGCAGTCGTTCTCTGTCTGGGCACTCTCCTTTTCCTCTTTAAGTTTCTTCTCGAGCTTCTCTTTTCGTAGCCTCTCCTGTTCGGCGCGCTCGAGCTTCTTCGCGTTAACCTTCGCCAGAGCTGCGGACTCGTATTTCTCAAACTCAATGTTAATCATCTGAAATCACGAGAACATCGCGTATACAATGTTACTCGACCCATCGCCGATCTGCTGCCGTCTCATAAATCGCGAAAGTTTACCTTTCTAGCTGCACCTTCGGCGCCTCCTTCGAAGAAATCGGTTTTTCTCGCCAGAAAACCGAACCACGTGCCAAGAAGCTGTAAAGCAGATGAACCATTAATCTAAAACGTGATTATCGAACTATCCTCGCGTTGTCACCACGTTTGTTAAACGTGCTTTTCCGATTTCACGCGAAATTTTTTTTTTTTTTTAGGTTAACAGAAAACCGGCAAACAAAATTGAACTTACATCTTGGACACCGCCCTCGTGCTGCTGTGCCATTGCCAGCAGAATTCCATCGAATTGTTCCTCGTTCTTTGTCATTGCTCTGACAAAACTAACGTCTCTTTAAAAATACCCGAATTGCGTGACCAAATGTGCTTTGACGTTCCGAACAAACTTTCACTCGTGGTCTTCTTTTTATGTACTTGCACTCGACTCGACACTACGACAATGCGCGTCTTTGTTACTGATCGTGGAGCGTCTAGATTTTACTCGTCGGAACAGGCACGTTCCTTTCACCGTTTATCTACCGAAGAAACTTCTGGAAATCGACCAAGCGGCCTTGTTTGTTGATGGTTGGTCGGTTGGTTACTTCGAACTGCTTCGCACTGGCGGTAGTTAAGGAGGATCGAGTGTAACGGTCGCTGGAGTGGGGGACTGGGCGGCGCGCGCATCGCGAAAAAAAAAACACAATTTAAGATGTGAAAATATTTGTTTGCGTTACATTATCGTGTAACATATAACTTATTACAACAATAGCGATATAAATGAATCAAGTCTACAACATTCTAGCGAACGATATGGACGGTCACAGTAATCGCTTAGAACAAAACACACTGTAATGCATGTTGGAAGAATTTAAAAAGCACTTCTGTACTTTCTGTACTCGTTTAAATTATATGAACGGAGAACTTGAGAGCTCGCATGGCATTCGAACAAAAAAAATGTAAGTTCATATCCGTGGCACGAAACACAACTTAACGTTTTTCGAGGAAAATAGAGTGTTTGCGATCTTTCTGTCAACAGCCTTAGATGTAAACGATTAGTGATTTCGCGATATTCGGCACCGCTACACGGTTGGTCCGTTCTTCGGGAAAATCTGGAGGCCCCGTCTGTAGCGTTCGATGTCAGTTATATAATAACTCCTGGGTCTCCGTCCTCCGGAGTCCGTCACGTGTGTTAGATGCTTCAGCGGATACGTCAGGGTATCTGGAACGTTGGAGAGTTTAATAAAAAATTGCCGAATCGACATCGTTTTTTACGATGAATATACTTACGCACATTACTAATCCAATCGGGCGTTTCGTCCCAGACCTCGTCATATCCAACAACTTGGCTGGTCAGTTTTCGCAAACGGCGGTCCGACGCGTCCATACAGAGATACACCATCCACGCCCGGAATTCTTTGATAGTCATATCTCTGAGAATATCCAATTCTCGTGCTTCCCGATCGAAAATATATTTCTCGGTTATGATCTCGTTCCAATTCGCGGAAGCGTCCTCCTTCGAGCCAGCGACAGCGCAGTTCTTCACGATCTCCTCGATTATGTATTTTTTTATACCGAGCAAATCGTCATCGGGGGTTTTGATGAATAACCGATTCAAAAATGTTCGGAAATCCTCGATCTTCTCATCAACATGCGCGACGGTGAAGTCGTCGTCGCATCGTGCTGTAATGAGGTAACCGGTCGGGTCCGAAAGTATACTCTCAATCTTGTACGGGTCCGAGTCGACCATTCCTATTATAGTTTTCGGATAATCTCGTTGCCATATATTGGGAGAGATTATTTTCTGGAAAAGAATTAATAAAAAAAACGATTAAAAATTATTGAAAACGTATGCTACGTCACTTCAATACGGAGTAAAAAAAAATTGATAGCTCGGACGATTTTCTCGCGATATTACTTACACCGAAAACTTCGATCATCAGGGCTAACTTCAGCGACGGATCTTGGAACTGATAGTAATTCGTCGTGTAGGAACCCCAATTGTGTGGATCGAAGCTTTGCACCCTGCAGCAGCGTACACCCCGAGGAATAACGGTGTGCAGCACTGTCAGGACGGAGTTGAGCTGCACCACTTCGCTGTTCAATATCTGAACGCATTTTTGTACACTCTGAATAGCTTCGGATTCCGTCAGATTTCCCTGCACGAAGCTCTGAATGTAGATGTACCCGGTGAACTTGTTCAGGTACGCTTGAAATTCTCCAAATTCAACGGGTGAAACTGCCGCGTAACAATGAACCGGTGACCAGCAGTTCCGAGTCGTCATCACATACGCTAACATTCTGAAACACGAATTTCGTATCCGATCTTCAGATTAGGGGACAATATACCCAGAAAAATAAAAAATAAAAATGTAATTGCGATTATAAAAATAAATTAAATTTGAAGATTTGGGATTTGCAAATTAATGTCTAAAAAATGTATCAAATGTGAGGGTCGAGAGTTTCAACAATATCTCATCGCTCTCAAACGACTTATAGATTGAGTATATCCTTTCTATTCAGTATGTTATCTTGGGTAAGCGATTGGTAATCCAGGTAGAAAAAAAAAAAAAATTAGTTACCAAAAAGTGATTTCAATGGGTTCCATATAACCGTCTGGACGGTATCCAAAAGTTATCACCCATCCAAAAAGTTAGCTTTTGGATGAAGGGTAGCTTCTAGTTACCATCTGGATAGACATATGTAATCCATTTAGATCACTTTTTCATATAAGTCTTTTTGCTACTTGGGAACTATTCGGCCAGTAGATTCGTAACTTACTCGGCCAAGTGGTCGGGTTCCAGGAAGCCTGTGCTGTATTGTTTGAGCAGTTCCTCTTTGCCGACCCGGAATAAATCTTCCGTCACAGAGTTTGGGCCCCGAACAATACACCTTGTAATCGCTTCGAGAAGAAGCTAGAATTTTAGAAACAAATCACATTTACCGTTCGATCGTGCTAAAATAATTGCATATAATTTATGTATTATTATTATATAATGTATTATTCCCAGTTCTAAATTACGATGTAATGTAAACTGGTCATAAAAGGAGAAATCTATAAAAAAAAAAATAAAAATTAGAATTAAAAAAAAATATATCATGTATTTGTCTTACAGGCACTTTTTCATTTAATCCGTTGACTACCACCGACAGCCCTTTGTTGCTTTTGTACAGTTTATAATTCATCCCCTCCATGTCGGTAGCCGCCTTCAATTCAACAGGCAGAGATTTCTGCAGTATACGCGCGAACAACTCCTGCATTGCAGCGCTTTAAATAAAGAGCGCAATTAAAATTCATGTCGCAGATTCCATTATAATTTTTTTTGCGCCCAGCTTACTTCTTCGGTGATGCAGATGGAAAAGGAGAGATGTAATGGATGTAAGCGTGACTCTCGGGAAGTGCGAGTTTCCTATCGGATTTGTACCACACTTCCGAGCGCGGATCCTCGTGGATCTTGACGGGGCAAGACGGTTGACCGTCCAATTGTCCGACGGCTCTGCGTCGCACAAAAATTAATTATCGGTAACGATTCTCATCGCATCTTCAGCTCCGACGATTTATGAAAGTATTGAACGATCGATTTGTAAAAATTACCTAACTTCCGCGTCCCTGCTCGGGTCTTCGTCGGCCGGATTTTCCATGTCGGAAACTGTGACTTTCTTTGAAATTACGCGTTTGCCGAAGCTCCGGCCTTTTCCTTTCTTGCTCGCCTCTTCTCGTTCACTTCTTCGAGTCTTGACGACGACTCCGAAACGCAAACAACGCTTCTATCTTCGCGTCGGAAGAAACAGTAAAACGCCGGTAACGATAGAAACAAAACGCCGTGGACGACGCATTCGGCTCTGTTCAAAATAACAACGCACGTTGATAGCGACAAATCGGGGGATAAACAAATGCGCGCGCTTTCTGCGACAGCGCTTTTCATTGGCTGCAACTTGGTGTAGACTCGTCGGTTTTTATCTCTGTCATTTGTTTTCGTGGGAGACGTAACGAGAACACGAAACTCCCTATTGTGGACTCGCGAAGGTTGCGGGGAATTTTCATGTCAAAAAGTGTTCCGTAATCATAACCTCAGAGTCAGCTTTATCCGCTGAAGGCCGAAAACGCCGAGACTGTGGTTTGTGCTAAAAAGTTGCGAAGCACCTGACGATGGTTTGTCGTTGATTGACTCATTAATATGCCATGAGCTAAGATACATTAATTATAAATGGCACCCTCCAAAGATAAGTGGGTCAGACGGTTTCTCGTTAATGAAACGACGCGTCACAAACAAGGCTTCACGATCTACAAAGTAACATCGGTGGTAAATAAGTTCGATAATAACAATAATACCCAATGATAATCGAATGTTGCAACTCTCTGTTCACGTTACATACTCTATAAAGTTTAGTTTCATTGTCTTGACTGTTTTTTTTTCATCATTTCTGTCGACAATGTTTTGAGACACCTTTAGCCACAATGTGTACGATGCTGGAGATAAAACCGAAATTCTGAAGCATCAAAATGTGATGATATACATAGTCTATATTAACGACCAAATATTCACTAAAATGATTTTTTATATGCACGCCAAATTTTAGATCATTTTATTTATCTGCGCAATGCTCTCAATCTCTTCATCCATTTCTCAATATAAAATTTTGTAACCGTAAGTGAGCAAGTTTATTTACATATTGCTGATATCACTGATCATTTGCATTCTGTGATCCAGCTTAGCTTTCATTCCCGATAGCTTAGTTTCAGCTGCAATTAGAAAACATAAATATTACGTCACTTTCCAAAGCTTTTTTTTTTACAGGAAATGCATCACATGCTTAAAACCAGAGGGGCGTATTTCATATGTGTGTTGCATACAAATAATGTTCTAATTTTAATCGCACAATATTATAATTAAGAAGTTGCCCATAATTAATTATCTTTCTGAAAGACAGTACTATCTGTGGAGACTATTATAGATTTCAAATTAAACAAGGTCCAATCAGCTCCAACTCGAGCTCAAATCAACCCAACGATTTCAATCATTTATGTTATCGCAAATGGGAGGATAAATATTTACATTAAAAATTAGCTGTTAGAGCACAAGCTCAATATCTAGAGCCCTTTTTCAAGCCACTTGTTTGGAATGTTTCGTGAGGATGTCCTCTGGGTTATTTCTAGCTTGAACTTTTTTTTTTTTTTTAAGACAGATCTATTGGAAAAGAATCAAGATCCAAATTTAAAAACCATGAGAAAGTAAAAATAATAATAACGAAACAATTTGTGTTTAAGATTTTTCTGAAGTCATTGCCGGACACGGCATCCAGGGTGTCGGTATGGAAACGCTACAACGACTTCAAGAAGCTCCACGCCGCCCTGAAGCTTCTGCACGGGACGCTTCAAATAAAAGAGCCCTTCCCGCCGTTCTCTAAGGCAAAATTCTTCGGTCGTTTCGAGGCGGAAGTCATCGAGGATAGACGGAAGTGCGCAGTCAAATTTTTAGAGTTCGTAGCGAGGCACGCGTCCCTCTTCACCAGCGATGTATTTGTAAAGTTCTTTGAAACTAGTCTGGGCGACGATTGTACCGCCGATTGTTCGCAGTCCCTCAGCTCCGACACGTCCGAGGACGATAAGAGTGCGATTTTAGAGAATTCGGAGCATTCACAGATTTCCGTTACCCGCGGCAACGCCGTTGCCGTAAGCACCAATAGTACTAATGAAAATATGATGGACAGCGTGGAAGACACGCTGCGACCAAAGCCAATTGTAAACACGAACCTGTTAGATTCCAGTATTAGCATAGCCTCGGACAAACCGTCCGAAATATTAAATAATAACAATGTAGACAAGAGTAACGAAGATTTGAGTTGGCAGCGATTTTTGAGCGTCGAGAGGCTCGTCGAAAACGGGCAAAAAGATAGGCCGCAATGTTGCGGAACTTCGATTGCGATAAACGATGGATCGGACCTCGCCGACAGCGCTCAGGCTTCGGGACAGTATATTTTAATCGCAGCGGCGCACATGAGCGCGGGTTTTCGTCACGAGGCCATCGCCGAGTACGAGGAAGCTTATATGCAATACAAACTCGGGATCTCCAATCTTCGTCAGGGCGTACAAAAAGATTCGGACGCCGCTCGGCGAAATACCATAAACGACAAGATAGCCAAGTACTCCGAGCGCGCCGACAGACTCTACAACAGACACTTGAACTGTAATATTTCTATGATAAGCAAACCTATCAGCGAATTGCAGTATTACAAAGTTCTTCGCGTTATGGGGTCGGTGATGCTCGTAAAAGATCTGCATCAAGAATGTACAAGAGTTATAAAGGTAAGAGACAGCGATTTGCACGATCGACTGCGGGAATGAATATAACAAATAAAACAAGCTTTTTTTTGCGATAACATTTGCGAAAAGATATACATAATATTTATATATTGTTTTAATAACTTTCGATAATGTTGCAGACTGTGGAGAAGCCCGCGGTGATTCAAGAGGACATAAGCAAGTACATCTTACGTGGAAAAGTACCGTGCATGGTCCAATTGCACGCTTGCGTTCAAACGGAAACCACTGTGTTTCTTATTCTCCAGTATGCAAGGTAAGCCAAATTTTTGAGTTCGATAATCTGGTAGTCTCGAGAGTTTTAAAATATTTTTCAAGAGGCAATTTTATTAAATATTTTGATTGCGTACGTAATTGTGCGTCTTTGCAGTGGAGGTAAATTGTGGGATTTGCTGAAGACGCAGTACGCTATTCCTTGCGGGAAAGCGTCGTCCCGCAAGAAGACCTACACGAGATCGATGAGCTGCGAGGCAATAATACATTTGAATTCCGAGAGGCGAATGAACACGAGCCGCGACCGATCGACCGGGGAATCGTCTAGTTTCGAGGAAATCAAAATTTCGCCTTCCTCCGAGGCGACGGAATCGCCTGGGAGCGTGGAGAAACTTCACTCGAGCCCGGCCGAGACCCTCAGAAAATTGGAGGAGGAATTCGGTGCGAATTCCATATACAACAAAGATCTACCCACGACACAGTTACTCGAAAAAGCGCAGCAACTTTTGAGATCCGTCGATGCGACTATAAAGAAGAGCAACTCGATCGCGAGCCGTTTGAACGAATCCGGACGATTGCTTTACGGAAACGAGCAAACGAATGGATCGAAGGAGCCGGACGATTGCGACAATACCGAGGAGAGCTGCGATCTGAGCGAATTGTCGGTCAGCGACAGCTGCACCGATCTGAGTACAAGTTCGGACAAGGGAAACGAGGCCATAAATAATGTCGGAAACACGTCGATGCCAGGACGATTGGCTCTGCCGGAAACGAACGGGATCCAAAGTACGAGCAAAAGTCCGACGAGCCACGAATCCGATCCGGTTGAGAGCTTTACCTGCGAACGTTTGCATCACGACGAAGACAGCGGTATCGAGATGGAGCAAGAGCTGTGGCGGGTACCGGAAACGATTCTGAGATCGTGGGCTGCCCAGATGCTTCTGGCCCTCGAAGCGCTGCACCAGCAGGAAGTTGTCATATCGGATCTGAGGCCGGACAATCTTCTCGTTGACGAGGATGGCCGAGTTCTCCTGAGCTACGTGGTGCCGCGACGAAGTCCCGAAGTCTCCAGATACCATCGGCCATACGCGGCGCCGGAACTCTGCATGTTCTTGACGGTCGCTCCCGCAACTCCGGCGGCCGATGTCTGGAGCTTCGGAGTACTACTTTACGAATTGTTCACCGGAATCGTACGTATTTTTTTAATTTTTTTTTTTTTTTTTTTTTTTCATTTAGAGAAGAATTCGTACTGTAAATTAATTTACGTCACTCGGTCCGAAAAAATAGCAACTTTAAAATTGCCGTAAAACGCTAAAATTACCTAAAATCCTTGAATTTCACCTAATGTCCTTGATTTTTTTAATTCCCCACAAATTTGAGCTCGTTTCAATATGAATGTTACTAGTGACCATCCTAAAAAAATCTGTATCTCAGTTTCGCTGAGATAATATACTCGTGCATTATATACTATTCTTTTTAATAAAGATTTTTGATAATTTCGTGTAACTGCTAAGGAGCAAAAATCCACTTCCGGCCTTTTGGAGTATATACACTTGGTAGCGTCTCGTCAACTCGCTGAAAAATCTTTTTTTTAAGTACTTGGCGTCGAGACGCTCGCGTCTCTTGATATACTATAATGGCCATATTACCATGATATTCCGTTCGCGGACTGTTTCAGCCATTCCAATCGAGACACCCAGGACCATTTCACTCACATTCCATAATTAGTATTCCCAGTGAATTATCCGAGAGTGCCAAGTCATTGTTGACACAAGTGAGTATCTCCGCACTCGTTTAATCCTTTGAAGCAGAAATTATAAATTTTTTTTTATATTTTAAGAAACATTTTTTTTTTTTTTTTCGAGTATGAAGTTCCGAATACGTCGGCTGGTTGCTACTACATCTTTTTCCGAATTCAAAGATGTGTATCGCCTATGATACACCGTGCTTCAAAGGATTAAACGTCTCCTTTATTAAGACACGGACGATTTACTAACATTTCGTAAAATTTTTCTAGATTCTAAGGTTCGAGCCCGGCGAACGATTGACCATTCCCGAAATAAAGCAGCTACCATTCTTCGATAGAGTGGATTGGCTCGGTCTACTTAATGCCTAAAGTCGTCGGAAGTGTGTTGCACTACATCGTCATATTTGCGTGAATCGCGCATCCACCGAATTGTTTAAATGATAATTCATCGTTAAAGCGTTACCTTAATTGTTGTTATATCGTTTTTTGCATTCATACATTTTATCGTGTATTTATTTTGTCAAATTGTATAGAATTATGTGTGTTGATTTTATGTAGATGATTTTTGATGATAAAAATGCATTCCGCAAAAAAATATCGATGCACAATTTCCGATTCTTTTTTTTTCCTTGATATTTGTATATTTTAGGTGAAATTCAGTACAAAAAATAATCTTACACGCACGGGATATTTTTAAGATACGATATCGCACGCCAAACGCGATGCGAGCGATTTATCAACAATTTGCATCAGCGTATGAACGTTTCTGGAAATTATCGGACCGCAAAGTGTCCACAACCTGAGCTAGTTGCTTCGAGCTCTTTCTGTTCTGCTTACAGTCGACATACCGTCGACGAGCCGGGTCTTGAAGAGAACATTAGCGTTGTTGAACATTCCGTCCTTCAACGATACAACGATAAATTGGGAACGCTTGAAATGTTTTTTTAACATCGTGCCGATGTTCTGCGTGTGCGACAGATCCAGCGCCGCATCAACCTCGTCCAATATGTACAGCGGCGCAGGTTTGAACAGTAACATAGCTAGGATCAACGACAGCGCTATCAGAGATCTTTGACCACCCGAAAGCTCACCGAGCGAATCTTTGTACGTCCCGGCAAATCCAACTTTTACTTCCAATCCTTCGAGCACCGTTTGATTCTCCGGCGGTTGCAATTTGGCGTTTGCACCGGGCAATAAACTGCTGAATATCGAGCCAAAGTCCCTGTTCACCTACGAATGAGAGAAAAATGTTTAAGTACTACTTGAAATACCATCGATTTCTTTCGTAAACAAATAAATTGATATGTGCACGTATTTGCGGGCGATATTTCGAATGTTTCAGAGTTCTCTCCTCGACCGAGTTAAATTTTGTCCATATCGATGGAATTATTCAATCCGGCTGAATTTGTCGTACTTGTCGATTTAAACGCTACTCGAAATACCATTAATTTCTTTTGCAAACAAACAAATGGAGATGTGCACGTATTTGCGGGCGATATTTCGAACAATTCAAAGTTTTCCTCTTGTCGACCAAGCATTTTTTTTTCCATTTTGATGTAATACATTTTTGATTGTCGATTTAAATGCTACCCGAAATACCATTGATTTCTTTCGCAAATTAACAAGTGGATATGTGCGCGTATTTGCGGGAGATATTTCGAACAGTTGAAAGTTCTCCTCCCTTCAAACGGGCACAATTTCGTCCACATCGATACAATCTATTTCTCGGGTTGAATTTGTCGTACCTGTTCCCAAGCTAGGAGCAAAGTTTCCTTTTTCTTCGCGTCAAGGGTGGCGATAGTCTCCAGGATCTTTATTCGATCCGTTTCAACGATCTTCTTCTTCTTCACCATTTCGTTGTACTGTTCCTCCTCCTTGTTCAGTAGATTCATCGCCCGTGTATTAATATTTCGACTCAATCTCTCGCGAACGCTTTCCAGCTGATGCATTTTTCGAGCCACTTCCTCCGGATTGTTCGCCTCGAAATCGTATATTCCACCTTTGAAGATAAAATACGAGTTTACGAATGTTTTACCAAGATTCATCGATTGCGTTATGTTATCTGTGTCGGGCATTTGTCTAAAATTGTCTCCAATACTGTACCTGCTTTGCCGAAAAATGCCTTGTCCTGCTCGATCCACTCGTTCTTTTTCACCAAATCAGACAGCTTGTGCTTGCACTCCGCCGCGCCGTTTTTTATCGCATTTATTTCGTGGGTCAGTTTCTTAATGTCCAGTTCAAGTTCCGTGCTCTGTTTAATAATTTCCTCTTTTCTAGCTAGAAGCTTTTGGATATCCTTGTTCTGCTGATTTATTATGTCCTTCTGACCCTTCACTACCGCGTGTATCTTTCGAACGTTTTCCTTCGCCTCGTTTAGCTCATCCCCGAGAGTCTTCGCCTTTTCCTCGAGCATGACTAGCTTCGCTTCGGCCCCGGCCAACTCCTCCTTCTCCGTGTCGATCGTCTTCCGTATTTCCGCTATCTCGAGATTCAAAGACTCGGACTCTTGTTCACGTTTCTTCCACTCGTTTCTACTGGTCGCAGATTTCGCCGTCAACATCTTCAACTGATTCTCGGCGTCTTTCAATTGCTTCTCACGAATGTTCACCGAATCTTTCAATTGAAATTCCAAATCCTTGAGGCGTTTCGTGTTTTCTTCTTCGGTCGCTCTGGCCGCTTCAATTTTCTCCGTAAGCTCCCGCATCCTCGTCTTCAGACCTTCGACCTGACATAACGAAACTCATTAGTAATGTACACATAATACGTACACATAATCCGCTAGTGATAATATTAATAAGACTACAAAATAATTTGCACATTGAGTCCTGAATTATGACAATTTTAGGTATAACTTTCTCTATGAGAAAGTTGATTGATCAGTTTTGGTTTCCTCGTAGAGGAAGCTTTGCGCAAAATTGTAATAAATGAGGAAGCCATCTTACAATAACTTTGCACCATTCTTCGTCGTATTAAAGAATTTACTGTCGTTTTGGACTTTTTTTCCACGAAAATATAGCTTTCTCTATGAAGAAATAAAAAGGATGAAAATCTAGATTTTCACATAGCTTCCAGATTTAATGCACTTTAAATTATTTACCGTGACCGTGATTATTTGACTTTCTCATAGAGAAAGCTTTGTCACTGAAAGATAATAGTGGCGTTTAAAAATGCAAAAACCGAACCGGCGCAGGTATTTACCTCTTCTTTGATTTTGTGATTACTCGTCTGTTGCAATCTCTGCTTCAGCACATTAACTTCGTGACCCCTGAGATCGAGTTTTTCTTTGAGCATCGTATATTTCTCCGCTGTTCGTTCGGTGTTCGCGATTTGCTCGTCGATTTCACGCAGTTTCTGTTCATTGTTGCTCAACTCCTTCTGAAGGGCGCTGTGTTCTTCGATTTTCAGGAGTATCGAACCAGTTTTCGACTGAGCACCGCCGGTCAAGGTACCCGCTGGGTCGACGACGTCGCCCTCCAAAGTAACGCATTTCCTCATGATCTGTTTGTGAAAAGCGATCTTCTTGGCTGCCGCCATATCTTTCACGACGAAAATCTGTCCGAAGATCCACGCCATCGCTTTTCTCGTATTCTCGGGAAAGTTGATCAGCGAAAGGCCGGTTTCGACGTTTTCGCTTCCAACGAGCTTCTGCGCCAACTCAACCGTCTGTTGATCCATCGCTCTCCCCTCGATTTTGTTCAATGGAATTATCGTGACGCGGTTCTGCAGTTGGCCCCGTTGAAGCAGCGCCTTACTCGTAGTCTCCGTGTCCACGATAACGTTGTAGAGCTGCCAAAATTGGAAATGCAGAGTTGGAATGTGAATAACTATATCATGATCGATGAGATTAAAATTGTGCAATTTTTATCTCACGAATTGCTAGGCTCGAAAATCAGTACAAGCTAACTTTTACTGGCGCATCGTTCGAAGCGTTTAAGACGCAGGCGAACGGACTGATCGTAAAACATGAATAGGAATAAGGAAGTGTAGCCTCGGCAAATCGAATGCGGTCTATCGGATTATTAGGTTCTTCCTTAAGTTTTTCCTTAGGCTTTCCTAAAGTATTTCTTTTATATTTATATATATTAGATGTTGTTTTTTTTTTTTTTTTTTTTTTTACGAAAAGTGTCAGTCGCTATTATGTATTATGAAATATTATATATTCAAGTGTCACATGCCTCGTGTTTTTGATTCACAACTTTGAGTTCTGTGTAAAGGAGTCCATCAATGTCCTTCAATAAAATTAAAAAAAAAAATGGTTAAATAAAAAAATCGTACCCTCCCTCCTGCAGCAACGTCCAACGCGTACGCGGTGCTCTTGTCTTTCAGGGTGATAAGTTTGCAAACCAAGCCCTTCACGGAGTCCCTTCGAAATCCGGGCTCCGGGTCTCGATATTCGAATCTCAGCTGCGGATACCTGGATTCGAATTGATCGACTCGTGCCTGTAAATTCCGAATTTCTCTCGTCACCTCGCGTTTCTCATTCTGCAGTGCCTGGAGCGAACCCTCGGTGTAATTCAACTTGTTCAACTCATTCTCCAGAGTCTTAAGTTCCTTCTCCTTGTTCTCCAAATTCTTATTGTCTTCGCGATCGTCGCTCTGCGTGCTTTGCAGCTCCTTCTGCCTGCCGGTCAATTGCTCTTTTACATGCTTCATTCCCATCTCGCACTGTTTCACCTCGGTCTGGGCTTGGGCCGCGATCTGTTTGGCATTTATCACTTGCTGCTCCAAAGTAGCATTCTCGCCACTGTTGCTTTCCAAAAGACCCGCGCTGACTTTCTGAAATCGCTCTTGCGCAGCTAACAAAGCGGCTGCGTCACTTTCGTCTTCGTCCTTCAGATTCTTGAACAATTCACCGAATTTTTCCAAGTCCTTTTCCTTTCCCGCCAAGAGTTTCTCGTCTCCGGATATATCCGTTCTCAACTGTTGTATCTTTTTCTTCTCGACCTTCGTGCTTTCCGCGTTGCTGTTCGTCTCCGCTGTTAATTTGCTCTCACGTTTTTCCGCGTCCTTCAATTCTTGCTCGAGAGCGGAGAGCTTTTCACCTTTTTCCTAAAATAATATCTCGACTTATTATTGGGCATTTAAACGACTTCGATTTAATTCCTGTAATTTTTTTTTTCTGATGACTGTATACTCACGGCCTCTCGTTTCGTTATAATATCCTGTACTTGCTCTTCAATTGACGCGATATCTTTCGTCCCGTTGGCGATGATTTCCTCTTTATCTTCGATCTGATTTTTTACGACTTGGATATCACCCTCGGCTTTTTCGCTGTTGTTCACAGCCGTGAGGTACTTCCAAGCTACGACGATCCTTCTGCAATGCTCCAGCTCGCGCTCCACGCGTTGAAACTCTATGTACTGTGTTCTCTCCTCTTTGAGTTTTGTTAGTTTCGGGCCGATTTCTTCCGTGAGGATCTGAAAAAAAAAATGGTCACCTCTTAAAATACAACTATGGTAAATGCAGCGTTTATGGCCACGGCTCCGATTATGGCTTCGTCAAGGATTAACGGTAATCGACCCTTATCGAAAAATATTCCCTCTTGGAGAAGATACTTTGGCAATTATATGTATACGCGATTTTGATGTTATTGGGTATGAAAATAATTTTGCAGAAACCAATAAACGGTTTTCTATCACTGAGCAGTTGTACATGAATTGCCCATTAATGTACCTTACTGTTGACTTTCCAATTATATATATTGTAAAGTATTCGCGGAATGAGAAGAGACTGCGTATTATTTTTAAAAAATCATATATAAGTAAACCATTGACTAGTAAAACGCTAAATTACTCAAAGCAAAGAATCTCATTTGAAACCACAGTCTTGAAGTATTGAACGTTTCTCCCAAAGAAAATGATGATATGATATTATTCAGTACGAAAATAATTTTGGAGAAAGCAACAGACAGTTGTCCATCAACGAACAATATTCCATGAATAATTGCCGATTGACGTAACTTACGGTGTTAATCTCATTCAACTTGCTGTCTTTTTTCTCTATAGTCTTAAGGGCAGCCTGCTTTTTCGTCTCGTACATTTTCGTTCCAGCCGCCTCCTCGATCATAGCCAGGATCTCCATTGGCTTCATGTTCAACACCTTTGTGATCCTTCCTTGCATGATCAAGAAATGAGGATTGTTCACGTTCAACTGGACGGAGTGGAACATGTCTTGGACTCTCTTGTTGGGTACGTTCGTCCCGTTGATCATGTACTTGTTCTTTCCATCTATGACCACCTGCCGAGTTACCACGATGTCCTCGTAATGTTCGTAACCCAAGGGCGAGGCCGCTCGGTCTGTGTTGTCGAAAGTGATAGTCACGCTAGCCTTCTTCACTCCGGCTAGACCGGACTTGTAGACGAGTTCCTGGAGCGAGGTAGCACGCACCTGGGTTAAAAAAAAAATGTAATCCATTCATCATTCTTTTTCCATAAAACGAATCTCAGATCGATTTGTAGGTTAGGTTTGAAGACTGAAAACAGAAACTATGTTCAAATTTCTCTGAATAAAATGCAACGAATAAATACGAAAAACGACGTATCTACGTTATTTCATTATTTTTTGTTGAAGGCCAAACGGTTCCGTTTTTAGTAACAAAAATTCGTCCCCCATTCGCATTAAATAGGAGCTGTTTATGCGCAAATGAAGCGCCGTTCCACACGACTGTATCGAGCTATAATCGGGACATCGTTGGGACAACAATTATCAATAAATACATACGTGTCCAAGATTCGTTATTCCCAGTACGAAACATATCGAATCTAAAACGTTGGACTTGCCGGTACCGTTCAAGCCAGTTATAGCGTTGAATTCCTTGTCGAAACCGTTGATCTCCGTTCTCTTTCCGTAGGACTTGAATCCCTCGATAATTATCGACTTTACGTACATGATACTTCACATACTTCCCTTTCACTCAGTTTTAAGTAAAGGTCAACAAATGTCGACGATTCGTTAAAACATGCTCTTTTATCGTGTTTGTGAAAGTAATCAAAAGTAATCACACCGGCAATGCGCGGGAGCGTTAAAGTGTTTTCGACCGTTATATTTACCTTCTTCGAATTTTTCAGTAATGCCAGCCTGACAAACCGACGTTATGTAACTACATCTGTGGGGAATATTCATTTCCAACCAGTCACGAATAATGCATAAACGGAGCTTTCCTAGGCATGTGCAGCGACCGTTTCTGACCGTCACTGTGCAACTATATAGATGCGCGTGGCCATTCTTGACCGTCACTGTGCAACTACATAGAGGCCGTTTCTGACCGTCACTGTGCAACTATAGATGCGCGTGACCATTTTTAACCGTCAGTGTGCAACTATATCTAGGCCGTGTCTGAACGTCACTGTGCAACTATATAGATGCGCGTGGCCATTTTTGACCATCAGTACACAACTATATAGATCGCGTAACTATTTGCCACCGTTAAGTGTGCAACTATATAGATGCGTGTAACCATTTGCGACCGTCAGTGTGCAGCTATATAGATGCGCGTGACGATTTTTGACCATCAATGTGCAACTATACAGAGGCCATTTCTGACCGTCACAGTATATCTCTATTTCCATCCAACCGTGGAAATGATTACGTTATAATGACGGATTGATTTGATTGTTCCATTCTGGCAAATAATGAAAGTATCTGATAGAAAGGACCAATCAAATAAATCCGTAATTTTAACGTGGGCCTTTTGAAGGCTGAATGGAAAGCGCCAAGAGTACCCATGAGATTCGGGGAGCGAACGGCAGGGGCAGCTTATTCCGTTCCAGCTTAGTCGTCTCGGTGTTTTTTTTTATTTTGAAGCCATTCTGCTGGATAACTTTTGATCGATGACTTTTCGAATTACACGTCAGTGTTCAGTTTGCTCCGTCACTTCGCGCGTTGTGAAGCTTCGACAGTGTTGGAGAAAGAAACGACAAAAATATAACAGAGATGTCGGACGTGAGAGACTGGTTCAACTCGTTGCCGATATTCACGAGATACTGGCTTCTTCTGACGGCAAGCCTCTCGTTAATCGGGAGGTTCGGTATCATAACCCCCCACGCACTCATACTGATATACGATCGGTTTATACACAATTTTGAGATATGGCGAGCGGCGACGAGTGTATTCTTCTATCCGTTGAATCCGGCGACAGGTTTTCACTTCATGATCAATTGTTACTTCCTCTACAATTATTCGCTGAGACTCGAACGCGGCGAGTACGATGGCAGACCAGCTGATTACCTCTTCATGTTACTCTTCAACTGGATTTGCTGCGTTGTCATTGGTCTGATCGGCGACATACAAATACTCATGGATCCAATGGTTCTCAGCGTCCTGTATATTTGGTGTCAGCTCAATCAGGACGCGATTGTTAACTTCTGGTTCGGTAAGATTCCGAGGCTTCGATGAGCCTGCGCCCGACTCCCTATATGCGTATTATTTGCATCGGAACTTTGTATGAAAAATACGAGAGGAAGATCGTTTTGCTTGGAAATCATGAGTTGTTTGAGATACAATAAACTTCTATTCACTCGACCACATTGCAGCGATATAAAGTTTTGCTGTTTTGCTGCTGCTTGTACTGACTCGCTATCTTTTCAAGTTTGGAAAGGATCCATTTTATGGTCTTCAGCGAATTATTAGATTGTCTTTTGTATAGAAAGAAACTTAAAAAAATATTATTGTTATTAGCAAGATTCATTGTGGAATCGTACCAATGTCTCACATTCTGCTGCAATTTGGAATTACACAGTTCACACTGTTCACTGTTATAGTTACCAGGTTGAATATTTTGTGGATTCAGTTTTAGAAATTTTTCTCCAATATTGTATTTCACTTTGGAGTTTAAACCGTTTTTACAGCGAACAATGATTGCATCTTGAAGAATTATTGCCACTTGAATATTCAAAAGGAAATTGAAATGGTGCAATTGTTTTCAGCAGAATTAAACAATTGGAAACTTCGTTTTTCCCAAGTATAGAACAAATTATCATTATAAGCATTCAAAGTTGTTTTTAATTGCAAACAAAGAATGCCTCTGCGTAAAGATCAAGTATTGTCTATTGGTCCATGGACATTAGAGTTTGCAGAAAAAAAACTATCGCGAACTTATTTTTTGGGCGGAAATGGTCACTTCCGGTCCAGCCAACTCATTTTTCGACCGGAACGGACCTCTTTCCGTTATGACGTCACTTCCGACCGAAAAAATAAATTTTCCAACCGGAAGTGACATATTTCCGGTATGATGTCACTTCCGGTCGAGAAAGATGTGATATCTGGGCCGGAAGTGACGTATTTCCTCGCATAGAGCCACAGAAACCTGATAGCTTTACATATTGTCAATCACTTTTAAAAATACCATTAGTTCGCGACCACTGAAGTTACATCAACTACAATGCCAATAATTTATATTATTATGTTTTATTAGGAACACAATTCAAAGCGATGTATCTGCCGTGGGTCTTGTGCGGTTTCAATCTGATAATATCGGGTGGCGGTATGCTCGAGCTCATCGGTATCCTCGTTGGTCATCTGTACTTCTTCCTCAAGTTCAAGTATCCCCAAGAATATGACGGACCGGAGCTGCTGAATACACCAAAGATTCTCGAGCACTATTTTCCACCTCACCGAGGAGGCATTCGCGGCTTTGGAAATACACCGACCCAACGAGCGGGGGGAGCACAGCCGGGCCAGGGAAGAAATCTATTCGGGGGTCACAATTGGGGCCAGGGCAGAGTTTTGGGACAGTAGATTTTTAAGTCTTAAAAAAAAAAAACACAAAAAAAAAAAATTACTCCCGAACTTCCACGCGTTTGCTTTTGCGGAACATCTTGTACATAATAAATTTGAATGTTCATAAGATCCACCGGGCTCATGTAGATTTTACTACTGCCCTTCACAAATATCGTTCGTTTTGTAATCGAATGGATTAACGCACTTTTCGTGGACAATTTAACGATCAATTCGTTTGTACATTGAGTAGAATATTCACCATCAATTTCTTTCCGATCTCCGGACAACGCGTCGCCAACTTTTGAGGATTCGTTTAGAATCTTGGAGAAACGTTATAAATAAGTTATAAATTATGGCGAATGACCTGTAATTGTAATTGACTGAGAAATGTATGAATCTATGCAAGTGAGAAGGATTTTTTTTTCACGATCCTCTGGCCAACAAACATATATAATTAGTACGTTAGAATTTATTTGTAACTTTATACTACAAGTTCATAAAAGATCGAGACGAGCGTTTGACCGCTGCGACGATGATTACCTAGGGAAAGATGTAGAATTCTATACAGATATTCGCAGCGAATTGCTCCAATTACTTCTGCGTCGGGACTTCCTCCGTGGCAGGGGCGGAGTTTCGGAAATTCGGAAACTGTTCCCACGGAGCGGAAAGCTCGAATTTACGGAATTCTTGTGCCAATTCCAAGGGTTCGGCGACTACTCGTTTCACCTCGTCGTCGTATCGGACCTAAAAAGCGATAATTTTTATTACGTCTCTCAGCCAGAGCCTCGACCAATGAGTGTCCAAGTGACTACAACAGTTCACCTCGATATAACCCGTCAGCGGGAAGTCCTTTCTCAATGGATGACCCTCGAATCCGTAGTCGGTGAGAATCCTTCGCAGATCGGGATGGTCGGAAAAGAATACTCCATACATATCCCAAACCTCGCGTTCGTACCAGTTAGCAGCTTTGAATATGCACTCCGCCGATTGAACTGGGGTCAATTCGTCCGTATAGGATTTAACGCGGATACGTGTGTTGAACCGCAGCGACAAAAGACAGTAGATCAGCTGAAAAATAAAACGGATATAGGGTGTGATGATGGCCAATGGTTTCTTCCACCTTCTGAGTCCATTTGGAGCAGAAAGTTTGCATATTCGTTCCGCAGTTACTGCATGTAAATGCATAATGGGTCTATGGCGTAAAAAAAAAGCACCAACTTCTGATGACCCTGAAGATATCTGCGTATGGCCAAATTTCATCAAGTTATAACAGCTGTATTTTGCATCATACGAACTTTGCGCGAGGAAGTTCACTTGGACATTAAAATTCCATAAGTGAACAATTCGTTATTCCTCCTAAATCCGTGCACTGATAGAGACTTGCCAACGATGAAATTTGATGTCATGCAGATATTTTCAGGGTCATAACTTCCGAGTATATGGAGCAGAAATATTTACATTCATTCCGCAATTACTAAATGTAAAAATCTGTTCACGTCTTTATCATCAAATTATGTGTAGTAAACTTGACAAAGTCAGTGTATGCAACAAATAGCCTTATTATAAACCTATCGTATTAGGAACCTGCGAAAAGGATAAATTCGTGAGACAAGCAACGCACGTAATGATCAAAATTATATCGACCATGCGGTAGAATTCTTAACTCCTGCTGCATTGCAGCTTATCGCTGTACTTGTACCAACCTCGAATCTGTACGGTCTGCTGGGTACGTCTATAGCAGTGACGTCCGCTAAACTAGCAAACTGAGCATTGTGATGATCCTTGAGGAAGGACAGGGTCGGAATTATTCCGTCGGGAGAGACCAAGACTTCCAGCTCGTCTCCAGCCGCGATCTGCACCGCCTGGACATATTTTGGCAAGCATTCGGACACGTAACGGCCGAAATCCTTAAGGTGGCCCACGGTGTCCTGATTGATCTTGCGTACGGTCGCTGCGGCATATCACGAAATTTTATTTCATCGACGATTGACTGGAGATAAATTTTTACTCGGTTACCGATACGTACGACGAGACTCCTCGGGTGTTTCCGCGGAGGCTTGTTTATCACTGTTTCTCAAAGATGGTCCGACGGAAATATAACCTACGATACACGATAGATACACGTCAGTATTACATAATAAACATTTTTGCATTTTGTCAAAGATTTCCATTTTATTTACGCTTCGGCAAAGATTTCAGGGACATTCGGGCCGAAGAGAGCAGGTTGTTTAGGACGATCGAGGCCATGGTCGAACGAATGGATTGTATGACAATTCCCTATCAAACAATCCACACACCGTTGCAACACAATTGTTTTAGGACGAAATATGCGGCTAGCGACACATAAGATTGTTCTTACCGTGCGAGTGGAAGTAAAACTGAGCGAATTATTCCGAGATGGACTGCATTACCGGCCGAGCCATTTCGATGATCGGGAAATTTGTCAACGGTTCTCATTGTGAACCAACCCTAATGTGATGTTTAACCCGTTTTGTAGGTTAAGTTTGGTTAAGTTCTGATTCAAAAGTACCCGGTCGTTTCACCGGGACAAGCAATAAAGTAATCGGCTACGTAAAACAGATGCTGAACATAAAAAAATATATATTATTCTTATACGCATTGTTGTCGAAGCGATAAATCAACTGCAATAATGAGAATCGCCGTTGAAGGTTGCGCCCACGGCGAGCTCGAAATAATATACGAGTCCCTGCAGGAAGTTGAAAAGTCCGATGGAAAAAAGATCGATCTATTGATATGTTGCGGGGACTTTCAATCGACGCGAAATCTCACCGATCTGTCGTGTATGGCGATACCCGATAAGTACAAAGACATGTGTTCTTTTTACAAGTAAGTTTTTAAACGAAAACCTTTCGTAATCTCCGTGCTTAACTTCACGTGAAAAAAAACAAACATTCCCATTGTTGTTTTGACGCAATTGAAAAGCGACGCGACGCGAGTTGTTTCATTTTTCTTTAAGAAAATAAAAAAACACTAGTTTAGGCAAGAATAATTATGATTTGTCACGTGACAAAAATTAATTACAGATATTACTCAGGCGAAAAGGTCGCCCCAGTGTTGACTATTTTTATTGGAGGGAATCACGAGGCATCCAATTACCTTCAAGAGCTACCTTACGGCGGATGGGTGGCACCCAATATTTATTACCTGGGATATGCCAGCGTTATTTCTATAGCCGGAGTGAGAATAGCGGGCATCTCCGGGATATACAAAAGTCACGATTGGATGCAGGGCCATCACGAAACTGTACCCTACAACAACTCCACTATTCGCAGTGTCTACCATATCAGAAACTTGGAAGTATTCAGACTCAATCAGGTACAACAAAAAAACAACTACATTTTAACCCTTTGGAGCATTTTTCATTACATCTTCACTTGACATTTTTTATCCACCGTTTCGGAGCCCTCATTTCGAATTTCTGAATGTTGAGTTCAGATTCGAATTCAGCGATCCAAAATACCCTGAAATATGAAGATTCAAATTCATTGTTTGGTTGTTAATGCATTTTTTCTGAATCCACCCGTGACACACCGTAATTCAAAGAGTTAAAGTAGTCCATGCTGTACAGTCGAGACAGTCGAGTACCTAGACTTAAAAAAATGGGTTGTACATATTTTAAAGGCATAATTAACGCGAACCAAGGTGGATTAAAATTAAAGAATTTCCTATGTCATGTAGAAAACAATGTACAATAATGAATTTGCAGAAAAATAACTCAGTTTATTCCAATAAATCCACGAGCAAATTTGTAACTTTCGTTCGATTTGGACGAGTGAAAGTTCATTTTGTTTCTCGATACTCTACGAACTCACCGGAAAACATTAATGATTCATCGTTTACAAACTGGAGTCATTTGTTCATGAAAAAAGCAAAGCTACGACTTTAACTAAATTTTCCTTCTGATTAATAATCAAAACGAAACAAATTACTCGGTGAATTCGTGAAACATATTTTAATAAACAAAATAAGTTGTCGCTCGCCAAGATCGGACAGGAATTACATTTTTGACTTCATAAAAATTACCTAAAAATGTGCCCGTCGATTTCTAGGCGTAAGCTGGCTCAATTTCCCGTAAATTCATTGCTGTACATTGTTTTCTACATAAAGTAGGAACTCATTAATCGAGATCCACCTTAATTCGTAAAAGTGTCTCTTTCAGAACGTTTACAAACACTTTTTGCAATCTGCGTACTCGATAGACTTGACTGTACCGCACGGACAATCTTAACGGCCGTGTACAATAACGCAAAGTTAATTTTTATTTTTTTTCAAAATTTTTGCTTTCAGATCAGTGGAAACGTCGATATTTTCTTATCTCACGACTGGCCAAGGGGGATAACACAATACGGAGACGAGCAAGCGTTGCTCAGAATGAAACCATTTTTCAAGTCAGTATTACTTTTCCTCGCAAACTTCGTATTTTCATTCTAAAATTTTAATAATTAATTTTTTGTTTTCTACTTTCCAGAGATGACATTGAGGCAAACGCGCTCGGCAGTCCGCCCTGCATGGATCTGCTGCTTCGTCATTGCCCGACGTACTGGTTCTCGGCGCATCTACATTGCAAATTCGCCGCTCTGGTCCCGAAGGAGGAGGGTTCTCCGAAAGTCACGAAGTTTCTCGCCCTGGACAAGTGTCTGCCGAAACGAAAGTTTTTGCAGATCCTCGAAATACCGCACGACGAAAAGTCATCGATTAGAATCTCGTACGATCTAGAATGGTTGACGATTCTGTACCTGACGAATCACTTGCTGAGCGTGAAGAGCGGAACGCACTACATGCCGGGCAAGGGCGGCGACGCCCGGTCGGAGTACACACCGACCGAGGCGGAGAAAGAGAGCGTCTCCAAGAAGTTCGGGAACGACCTCGAAATTCCGACGAATTTCGCGCAAACTTCGAAACCGTACAATCCGGAATCGCCGCGAGGGCCGATCGAGCCAGCGCGCTTGTCCGTAAATCCTCAAACCACGAGTTTCTGCGACAAACTCGGCATCGACGATCCCTCGGCGTTGTTACAAATAATGACGAATACGAAGGACAATTCGTTGAATAACTCTGCGGCGGACAGGTCGACGGACTCGAGGAACGCCTCGTTCACGTTCGACGACGATAATGTAATGAGTTCGACGCTGGACGAGGATTCTCCGGACGACTCGAGTTACCGTACATCGCCGTTAGGCGTTGCGCCCGAAATTTTTACGGTCGATAGTTCGATGACGGAAAAATCTGACGAGCGAACTATGGACGACAAGGAAGCGGACGACAAAATTACGAAATTAACAACCACCGAAGAAACTGCGGTGAGCAAGGAGGGAGAAACGATTGGGCCGAATTGTAAAAAATTTAAGCGTCGCAATCATTCGTTCTACAATGACACCACTTGAGCGGGAAGGGGGAAGGGAGTTACAATTATTTCGGCGAGATTTTAAATACATTGTAATAAAATTTTCTTTATTTCCAGTCCCCTTTTGTAATATCTGAAACAACAGGTTCGAAGTATTTAGCATTGTAATTCAATTGGTCCGAGTCGTGGGAAAACGACGAATCGTGGGGGAAAAAAATTTGATTTTTTATTGGGGTTTTCTCCCCAATGGCGACAATGCCTGACCGTCCGTCCATGTCCGTTTTCGGGACGATGGGCGAGACTGAGCAGGTGGATGGGATGCCAACCCCTACCAAGAGCCCAAAGCTTACACTTTTCGGTAATCATTTACGCCGATAATTCCAATCGAGCATCATTGACAAAATGCACAAAATTGATCAAATTTATAAAATGTATAAAATCGATACAAACGAATAATCTACCGATCTTTCGAGTTTCGTACAAATACTTGTTTACAATACGGAGTACGAAAAGAGTTAGCGGAGGGCTCTATACCCACCATTGCATTTACTCCTCTGGGACTTCGAGCTCGCCGGCGTTGATTTCGTCGATGAGGTCGTGCGGCGGTCTGCCTTCGATCGTGCAGCCGACCGACTGGCAGGTACCCAGGATCTCCTTGACGGTACCGCTCAGCTGACGCGACATGGATCTCGGCCTCATGGCGCGCGCTATCGCCGTCACCTCGTCGAACGACAGATTTCCGCTGTGCTTTATGTTCTTCTGCTTCTTGCGATCCCTGGGAGGCTCTTTCAGCGCCTTGATTACCAGCGACGCCGCCGACGGTACGACGGTGATCGTCGCTTGTCTGTTCTGAATGGTCAGCTGGACCGTGATTTTCAGACCCTTCCAGTCGCTGGTCGCCTTGGCGATGTCATCACCCACTTTTTTGGGGGACTGTAACGGGTTTAATTTTCTTTTTCAACGATTCATTCAAATTGAACATATTTTTTCGTTTCTTCTTTATGTCGACAAAACATGTACAACCTTTTCTTGGACGTTTCACGTACTTAAGGAGGTTTGTGCACTTCACACTAGTCAAATGAGTGCTACAGTAAACATGGTGTCCGAATTTCAGGACATGCTCGGGTCGTATTACGACATTTATAACAAAATGAAAATACGAACGCGCGTCATCCGAAACAACATTTAGTTCGATAACCGTTTTTGTTTGAGTGTGGATCAGTTCAGGAAAAAAAACTGCTCACTATGCACAAAAGTATATATGTACCTCAGCGAAACTGAGTTTTTTTTTTACGATGGTCACTAGTAGTAGACATTTTGAAACAAGCCCGAATTTGCGGGGAAATAAAAAATTCAAGGACATTCCAGGACCCCTGGACACCATGTTAAAGTCGTTTATACAAATTTTTACGCATCTATTGATTATCGTGATTACAGCAGATGTCCTTAACCTAGAAAAACACTAATTGTAATGGATTTGCAAAAATATTAACTGGTTTGTTTTAATTTTCAAAAAGGTTCACGTGCGTTTAGTTTTTTCGAAGAATAATCCATAAGTTTTGCTTGATTTTGATGTAGTTTGTATAAACGACTTTAAAAATGTAGCACTCATTTGACTTGTGTGAAGCGCTCCTCTTCATTTATATATTGTTAAGCCTCGAATTTGATTTCAGACACATTGACACAGCAGTTGCGACAACTTGACAGTGAGGTTCACTTCCGGTGAAATCGGACTGTTTGTTTTTTTTTTCCATGATCGAAAAGAGCATTCATGACATATATTATAGAAATATTGGGCTTACTGACCAGACCAAGAGGACCAATTTTCGGGGCAAGCGAAGAAGTAGCTCCAACTTCACCTCCGACACACCTCAAGTACACTGCAATCATAAATTCGAGAGGTTAGGTGATAAAGCATGTGGAAAAAGTTTTCGAATTTCCTCGTATTATCGACAAACGAGGGCAAAAAATACCTTTCTTGATTTCGGTAGGATCGAATTTGGGTGGCATTGTTGCACTTTATTAAGTATTAAATACTTTAACGACACCGATGAAATTCGATTACGAATCGTATCGGAACGGCGAAGAACCGTACACGCGAAAACTAGTTTCGGAAAGGACCGAAAAACGCGTCACGTCGCGAACAACGATTGCGGCGAGAGAGAGGAGAGACGATATTGAACGTTCGTTACGACACAGCGCCACCGCAGGGAATGTGTGGCGGATAGGACAACTACGTGTTCCACCCTTTCTCTACAGATGGATTCAAGTGAACGGGCAGTTATAGGGAATCGAGGTAAGAATTAATATTGCATGCAAAATACGTCGCACGTGAGTGTGGAAGTTCGAAAAGAATTTTGAGTAACGGAGACGATGGCGTATTATACAACATTCCTCCGTTCATAAATGACCACAATTCGTTACTATTTTATGGAGTTACAAAGAATATTTCGTTGCAGGTTGTACCGGCGTATCTCCTAAATTTGTCGCTATTCGCACAAGCTGAAATAAATATACCGAAGTAATTTCTAACGAATATAAAGCAATACTCGATACAGACCGTAACGATTATTTTTTTTATAACTCGATATAAAGGTTTAGTAACTTTAGAACCTTTGACTTTGAGAAACCATACACAAATCACCTTGATAGGCCGGGAGCTAGTCAATGCACGTAGCGCGGGGAGAAGGGTAACCATTACGACGTCATCGAGTTAACTTTTTCTTGATTATGGTCAAAGTTTCATAATGGAATGAACAAATTACGGACTCCTAAAAAAAAATTGCGGCTCCAAATTTATCCATCATCATAACTTTCCCCGCCTATTAAAAGAACACAACAAAACATCAGAATCTTTGTTTCCAAAATGAAATGTCTTCGGAAAAAAATAACTGCCGATTTGAGAAAATAAAAATTGTTCCATTAAAGCTTTAAAATGAAACGAAACGAGAATTTATGAGTAATAATACATCCATTTTTTTTAACTTTCTGTTACAACAAAGTTAACTCAGCGATTTCGAAATGGAAGGTCAAGCCTCCTCGGGCTTAAAAAAAGTCTCGAACTAGATTGGTTTGTCGACACGGGTCAAAATGTAATACCCATGTTATTCAATTGTGATTGTTAAATTGCATCAAAGTCGCACGCAGAGAGTGCATTTTCGAATGCCAGTAAAAATCTTCGCTCCGTGGATAGGTGAAATAAGACAGGTATATACTAAGTGTTGCAGCTGATTGGAAAAAATTCTATAATCATAATGAGGGCACATGATATCATACATTATGTGGGCATTGCAATGGAACCATTGAAATAATGACATAATAGGCGATACAAGGATTAAGCCAGGAGAGGGGAGATGCGAGCCTCCTCGTCTGCTTCTCAAATCGCAATACACCGAACACGAAAAGGTCCGGACTTACTTTTTTTTTCTTCGTATTTTTTTTTTTTTTTTTTCTTCTACTTTAAATTTTCTTTCTTCTATTTTAAATTTTCGTAAGCGTCGACACTCGAAATAATTAACGGAAAAAAATGGAACCATCATTTACGTTGCACGACAATGTTTCGCGTATCACAGTTAGCATCAAACTTGTGTAAGGGCAATCGCGATATACAATTTTGTGTTTTTCCTCGATTTCCCGCGGCCTACGCAGCGGGCCTCGCGCAGCTTGTGTGTAACATGGATGGATGTTGCGATAGAAAGGACAGTTTTTCATTTTTTTTTTCTCTACCTCGTCGATTGCCGAGTCTAAAAAAATCGCCGGGGGGCGGGAATTGGAAACCGGGCGGTAAAGAAATTTCGTAATCTCAGCTATAGCGCTATTGAGGAGCCAATGATAAATGAGAAGATTCGGATATTGCCTGCGAACGATCGCGAAATATATTCAGACCATAAACTAACAGCTATGCTTATCCTCTAACTCTATACAATATTGTACAACGTTTTCTCTTAAATTTAATATAGTAAATATCCCGAATTGGTTATCGAGTTAATACTTTATTTGAATGCGCTCGTTATATTTACAACAATTTTTCCCCGATTTTTGTTTCTCATTTTTCGTTTTATCGTTCGTGAATAGGCGGGCGTTAGTTGATGGTCCGCGGACTCGACTTTGTGCAATTATATGTATACTTATTGGTATTCTGTGGTGTCGTTTGTTTTTTCACTCTCGGTTATCATTTTTTTTTTTTTCCGACGAGTGAAGCAGAGGGACAACTACGGCTGCAAGCGGCGTCCGGAGTAACAAATGACTGACGAAATAGGAAGAAAAATATCCTCGGTGTCCTTTTTTTTTTCGTTCGGATGGGCATTCCGGGTAAATGCGAACTCGCATCCCCTTTGCGGTTTGCGCGAGTAATCTTCATGCGTAGTATCTATCGGCGATCGAGCGGGGCGTCGGTGTCTCTAAGTGGGAAGACCGCCGATCTCGTGATTCGTCGGGTTTCCGTTTGCGAGATCGTTCGTGTGATTTTTTGGATTCTCGTTGGATTGAAAACTCGAGCTCTGGTTGGTGCTGACGCTGCTCGTACTGTCGGCGTCGCTGTCGACGCTCGAGACCCTCTTGCTTCTCCGAAGCTCAGTCTTCTCCCGCCTCGCGCTGTAAGACTTTCCGGTCGTCGGGGATCCGGCACTGCCGCCCGAGCAACCGCACGAGCTAGGGTTTCCGTTGCTGGTGCTGTCGCTGTCGCTCTCGCTGTCGACGCTCGAGACGGGACTCGTGCAATTCTTCGCTCTCAGAGCCTCGTTGTCCCGTCTCAGCTGCTCGTTCTGCTGTATGAGGTCGTCTATTCTCTGCTGGCAGATCTTGAGCTTCTTCGCGATCTCGGCGTCGGTGCTCGCGCTCGATGCGGGGCCGTTCTTGCTTTCGGTTTCCCGTTCCTCGAGCTGCTGAATGTTCTTGCTGCGCAATCGCTTCGTCATTAGATCGAGCTTCGCCTCGAGCTGAACGTACTCCTGTATTAGCTCCGATTTCGACATTGTGTTCAGTCTTTCCGCGTGAAGGTCCTCGTAAGCGCTCGAGAATTCCTTCGTCAGGAACTCTTCCTCGTCCTCCGGCGACGAGTAGAAATAATCCTCGTCCGAATCGATGCTGAAGCTGGAGTCCCGCGTTCGCGGAGGCGCCAGAGGCTTCTGGAACGACGGTGGCACCTCCGACGTTATCGCGTCCGCTAATTTTTGCTCCAGATCCGGCAGATCGCTGTGATCCTCCATGAGAAACTGTGTCGTGTTGTAGGGCGCCGGTGGCTGACCTCCCTTCTTCGTCAATCTACCGATCGTTCTGCAACGAAGTCTCTGCTCGTAAGACATCTGCTGCTTGGAATAGGGCTTCAACTTTCGATGCTTCGGCTTTCCCCTTCGGGTTTTACGCTTCTTCGCCGCGTGATCCGCTCCGTCCTCCGCATGACAAATCTCCTGGTCCCCGCTGCCGCTGCCGCTTCCCAATTTTCCGGAACGCTCGTGCATAGATCGGAGACACTGTAACAATTTTTTAATTTTCATTGTTATATTCGTCGTTATGAGGAATTGTGAAAATATAGTTGCAAAATTGTTAAAATTTAGTTACAAAATTGTGAAAATTGACTTGCAAAAGTGTTAAAATTTACTTGCAAAATTGTAAAAAAAAAATTCAGATATTTGTATTTTTTAAAATCAAAACTAACATTGGCAACATCGATTTTTTTAGAAATTATTATTATTATTGAACAATTTTACCGGTCGAGTTTTTCGATTTGAAAATTCGTGACTCTAAATACTGGTAGACGAGATTTTTTTTTTATCCTTATTGTAGTCGATCACCTTTTTTGAAAAGTCTATTTCCCGAGCTCAGAATGGGAATCAGCAATGCCAAAAAACCCTATTTTGAGGGAATTTTCAGAGAACCTCTGTGACGGAGATACGATTTAAATTCCGCCTTTCCACTGTATCACCTATTTATTTTGTTATATTTCTTCTAGAGTCTGCCCCGACAAAAAAAAAGATGTAATTCATTGAAGTCAAACAATTTGTCAAAAAAATATAATTGAATATGATTGATCGATAGATCCCTGGATGCACTGTTGCCACGGGTGATGGAGACAACACAATAAGAAAATCTCTAGTGGCAAAACAATTGTCTTTCCCGAGCATTCCCATTTATCGTATACAATCGTATTTCTCTCCCCGAGCAGTGCAAAATTTCCGCGTCCCAAAAAGTATGAAAGAACCTCAACATATCGAATCCCCGGCTCTTCCTCTCACAGCGGACAGCCTATCAGTTTTTTTAAATTAAAAAAATCTCTGTGGTGGTCTTACATCTTTTTTCGTAGCAGTGTTGCCAGGCCTGCTTCTGCAACGAGCTCCTTCTCCGTCAGGCTGCGCACCGAGCGCCGAAGTCAGCACCATTGGCGAAGCCGCCGGAGGCGTCGGAACCGCCTTTACGCCCTTCGCTTCGCGTACCTCATTATCGCCGCTCGGCGTCAATTCGATCATCGTATCGCCTCCCCGATCGTCCATATTCGTTATATTCAACAAAATCGTTCTTTCCGCGATGGCACAAATACTCATTCCAGTTAATAACTATAAACTCATCCGCTGACACTTTGCGCGCGGAGACTGAGGTCCGTATGCCACCACCGTAAACAGCGACTGAATCGCCATGTTTGATTTGTCCGTGATTCCGTACGATAGCAGAGCGCAGTACGCCGTCGTTTGGTGGGGGCAGAGCAACCCATGGTGGGGTGGAAAGTCTTTTTTTTTTCACTCCGTCTCTTTCTTCCTTGGTTACTGCCTCGCATTGAAACCCTCTCCCTTTGGCAGCATACCCTACGATACCGTGTGCCTAGTGCACACACACTCACACGTACATACATAAACACGACCCAACGTAGCCCGACTCTGTTGAAACCCATAATACACCTTCGTAGGTATACGACGTTATAGCGAATTCGTTTTGCACACTGGAATAACAACTGGATGGGAGCCGTTTTATAGCTCCCAAGACGAGGCAAAATAATTCGATGGTCACGGAGTTCTATAAATTCTCTCGCGACGATAAGTTTGCGAAGAATTATAAGGAGTTATAACTCCTCGGCTCGCACTTTCGATAAGTGTCAAAGTGCCATTCTCTCCATCGACGATAAGAGCTTCTGACGCTACACCTTCGATCCTACTTTCGTGCGATACATTATTCGTACGTATCTTTACACGGCATTGCACGCACACGTGCGCATCCGCCTCTCGAAGCCTTCGCGTGCACGATGTGTCGCACGGACGTAGTACGAACGAGCCTCTCGAGTACTGGGTTATTGCGAACGTTCGGAGACGTTTCGTTAGTGGGGACTCGGCGAGCCATGCGCAACTTGTAGAATAGGCCCAAAGCAGTGCAACGAGAATTCACCGAGTAACCAAACATATCCTATCAGCGAACGCTATAAATATATCGCATGCCCACACAACGTTAACGACGTGGGAGAGACGAAAGTTCGTTTTCATCCTCGCACGCTCGTCCCGCACTCGTCCGTTTTGACGATCTCACGGGAGCATCGGAGAAGCGCCCGCGTGTCAGCGGGACACAAACAGGACCATTTGATCGTACGATAACCTCCTATGTATACTAGAGTTTCTTTTTTTTCGAGTAGGCTTCCAGTCGTGGCTTTTTTTTTATAGCCGCGCGGTCCTACGGTCCGTTCTGGCACGATAAGTAAAGCCGCACGTGCTTTCGTATACGGCTCATTGTTCACAGATATACGGGCTTAATGCACGGCAGACCTCTTGTCGCGCGGCGATGTTTCGCGATAGCTATACGTGACCCAGATTCGTTCAAGAAAGCTCGAATCGCTTCGCATTTCTATAACTATACCGTCCGGCAAGTATACTCGGGACGGTATTCCTCCACTGTGTCTCTAGCTTAGTGGCGAGTACGAACAACGGTTGCAACATGGGTGCCACCGCTGTAAGTACAAGTTTCTGCGCTGCCTAAGCTGCCCAACAGACTCTCGTTTACAGCACTGCGAATACCGAACGGACGATGAACCATTGTCGTTCACAGAACAGGAAAAGGTTAACGATCGACATCCATTCTTTTTGTCGTTTATCTAAAAATCATTATACACGCATTTGATTTACGATCGCACGAGCAGATCGTTGTTTTCTCGTCGTGCGTGCGTACGTGACTTCGCTCACAGCGAGTATATGCTAAGCTGCGCTACTACGTATTACACCGCGTATCGTCAGTGTGTGCGCCTCTCGGCCTAGCGGCGGCGCACGATGTCCCTTATTGCCTAACCAGCGACGATTCGATTGCCACGGAATGAAACGCTTCGTTCCAACTTGTGAGTAAAGTGTGATTATTTACATGTCCACGGGCTTATCTCCCCCCCCCCCCCCCCCCCCCCCCCCCCGCTCCTCGGGCCGTTTACCAACGGACATTCACCCAGTACACAGCAGCAGCCGCCGCTCTACCCGACGGTCGACCCTCGGTCGCAGGATGCACGAGGATCCATGAGCGAACGTCTCTTTCGTCCCCAATTCTCGTCACGACGGGTTCGTCTTCTGTATCTCGCGAGTATGAGCAAATAAAAAATCTAAAACTTCGCGACTAGTTCGGGAGACTGGAAAGAGCTGTGCAGCAGCTGTACGGCTGCTGGGGAATTACAACGCTCGCTACACCGGTCGGGAAGCTCAACTTCGAAGGAAATTAAACGATCTTAGCATAATCGCAGTTTCAGCTATTCGTCCCAATGCAATCGTTCTTCCGTCGCGCTGTCTTTGTCGCCTTGTTTTTTTTTTTTTTTTTTTTTTGGCACATCGCACCGGAGCTCTTCTATCTTTGCGTGGCAAGTTTCCAAGGCAAGAGTAAGGCTTTCGCGTGATCACCGCAGCGTTGGATGATAGGTTCGTCCTCTTCGCTCGAATAATAGTCGTCTAAGTTTTCGTATGCATACGGGAATGAAACTATATGCATTACGAATATGTATATACGTATACCTGTAACGTAGATGCGAAGAAACACACTGTCGTGCATCTCTCTCGCTCCGCCGCGCGCGTTACTGATGCTGTCTCCCTCTGGCGTTGGGCCGACGGGGAGGGGCGGGCGGGGGGAAGGGGAGAGACAGGCCGTAGGCTCGCCGGAGCGCGCGACGCGATCGGGCGGCAGCGCGCGATAGGGACAGAAACTGAGGATTGTCTTTCGCTCGAAAACCGAGAAGACGATCGATTTCAAATACGAGGAGTCTCTTTCCGAGAGGAAGAATATTCTATTAATAAATTTTTTCGCAAGCATTCTATGATGCAACTACGGCTTAACTTCGGGTATTTTCGAGGATCGTAAGTGTGCTGAAAGTGGAGGAGGAGCGAGTCGGAAACTTAGCGAGTGACCGTACGAAGGCTAGACGAGTATCACGAAAAAGAAAAAAAAAGTTTCGGATATTAATAATTGTCGAATTTGGCGCTCGGCCGCTCGTTAATAGAATATCGCTTCACCTATCACCTTTCAGAATCGCTTCAAGGTGAACCCCGTGGGCCGGTTCGATCCGGCGGTACATTGTACTTGTGCTTTCTTGCGTACGGTGCGATAACAAGTTTAGCGAAGGCGGGTATAGGGCGCCGCTTGAAAGTGTGCGTGAAAGTAGAAACTAGAGACCAGTCGGACAGTAGCACAGCAGGGAACTACCTGCAGGCAGTCATAGGCAATCGATCCTATTGCCCGCGTGGGATTGTACTGTAGCGCGAGAAAGACCGCAGGTTTTGGCAATTTTTTTCTATAAACCTGCTGCACGCTGTGGAGCCGGGTACACGACACATATGACGGTGCTGGTTTCGTGGCTCGAGGTATCTCGTGCAATCGGAGCAAGGACTCGTGCTTGCTCGGCCGACCCGCGACCCCCCCCCCCCCCCCCTACCTCTCTGCTACGACACACGACGGCAAAGCTGCCGCGTACACACTTTAATCGAGATGTTCACTCTCCTAACCCATTGTTTCGTGTGACTTAACGTCAGCCGAATTATGACTGTCACGTAGCCCGTGTCAAGGCTGACTCCTTTCTTTCGCACACACAATGACTCGCTCAATGAGGAAACTGCGTACGAAAGCGGAGTTTCGTTGGTCCAAACGACGCAAAAAGAATTGAAACCGAATGTATCTACCATGCGAGATCGCAAAGCCGGAGGCCGGCCGAAGATGGAAGTCGGAGTCAGACTCCCTTAAACAAAGATTGTAGTTTTTTTTTACCGACCGAATACTTTTTACATCGCCTTAACGCAATGTGAGAGACTCTCATGGTGTCTCGCTTACTTCACCACGAGTGCCAATACAGTAGAACCCCCCGTTCGTCCGAGGTAATGTGGGGAGAGCGTACGTTGGATAAGTGAAATCTCGGCGCGCAAGCGTTGCTGCTTTATCCGAGTTTTCCGTATTATCCGAGACTGCACCTCGGTTAACGCGGGGTGCTCGGATCAGTTGGGTGCCCGAATAACGCGGAGTCTCGGTTAATCGAAGGTCAGATAAGCGAGGTTCTACTGTAATGGCATCTCTGTCGCTCTCGTGGCGTGGTCACGTGACTTTCATCTCCTCTTAAGGGGAAGCTAAACACGATGAGTGCGAGAGGGACGAAGTTAAAATTTTCAACGCATTTTTCTCCAAACGGTTCTATAAAATGAAAAACGAATTGCGGGGCGCGCTGCGTTGATCAACTACGCAATGCGCCCCGTAATTCTCTTTTTATTTTATAAAACCATTTCGGACAAAAATGGTTTCAAAATATTTTGAGATTATGACGGTCTTTACCCCCACCTTAAGGTGAGGCGCACTGCGTGTTTGATTAAGGCGATGCGCCCCGCAATTACTTTTTCATTTTACATAAATCGTTCCAGATAAAAAGGATTTTAAAATTTTAGCTCTGTCTCTCTCGCACTCATACGTGTTTAGCCTCTCCTTAAGGCGAGGCTAAACCCGTGCGGCGAGCGGCCGAGTGCGAGAGAGACAGCGCCATAGAGTTCGCGTGAGAGTGAGCGAGAGGGGCTTTAGACTCTGCTGAAGGGGAAGTGAAATATCGCCGTCGGTAATGAAAACTGTAATGAACTTTTCTCAAGGCTATTTTTTTTTAGGAAAAAGCAAATTCGAGCCGGATGCGCACGGTAATTTCGCAACCGGCCCGAATTAATTAGTCTCTAAAAAATTAGGACCATTGAATAAAGTTAATTTGAAAATTGCAACTGTCTCTCTCACACGCACAGCGTTTCACTTCCGCTTAAGAGAAGACGAAACATCTGTGCGAGATAAACACACAGACAACATTATCAATAAATTTGTTTCAAAACGATACTATAAAATCAAATTACGAATGGCGAATTACGAATTGCGAAACTCAATGCGTTAATCAAATACGCAGTGCGTTCCGCAATTCGTGTTTTATTTTATAGAACAAAATTCTTAAAAATATTTTTAGGCGCTGTCAATCTTTAGCCCCACCTTAAGACCATGTGAAATACCACGGTCGGTGATAAAAACTGTAATGCATTTTCTCATCCACGCGGACGATTATCAAAGATCATGCTCTGGTACATCATTCAGTTGGAATTTCATTGGCAAATTATTGAAACATAAACGTGTTTTTTTTTTTTACAGCCGTTTTACTGATTTCTTGTCATATACAGATAATACATCCCGAAGGTCATTCCCTGGTTCTTTTGACATTATATAAAGCAATATTGTTAATGACTATTCGCGTACACGTAGATCTGTTTATAACAGAAATCAATCCAGCCGATTGCAAGTCCATTTAGTCCAACTGTAAAAGACAAAAAAAAAATGTGGCTTTTCAGAATCCGGCAGAATGCCATAATGAGACAATGTACCCTCGGACCAACAGCTCGAAAGCTTGTACATCAATTTCATCACTGAAATTGCAGTCTTGATCCGAGGGTGCACTACGATACATGTACAGGGTGACCACAGTCAGGGAAAACCAGGAAAAGTCAGGGAAAAAAATAAAATGCTTCTGAACCTTCTATAAATAGATAAGAAGTACATAAAAGCAAGCCTTCGAAAAAAAGGGAACATTTTGAAAAAAATAATAACCAAAATAATAGAATTAAACATTGATACAATAATTAGGAATATTCATTTGCATTATAAATTTAAAAAAATAGAAATCGGTTAGAAGTTTGGTCAGGGAACATTTTTAATTGGTCAGCGAAAAGTCAGGGAATCTTTTTCCAGGGATAAACAGCCACCACGATGTATAATTTAAAGAAAAATGCTGTGTTTTCCCGGACAATTTTTTCACGGCAGAAATGAATCCTGTATAAAAACTAAGTATTAAATCATTCTCTACCTTCTTGAAGCCAATGTCAGCGGCGTATTCCCTGAAGCATTGACGGCATATGTTCAGGCCATATTTGCGGATAAGACCGTGTTTGTTGGCGCATGCCCGGCTTTAAAAGAAACACATCCGTAAATTATTAACAATGTGACCATAAATTATGACCCCGAACATACCTGCATGAGACCAAATTTCATCAAGTTACAACGGCTGTGTTTTGCATTGCGCTAACTTCGCTCGGGATAAAATTCTACGGGCAATGAATTTTCTTTTTTATCCCAAAGCCGTGAATTGACAAAGACTCGCCAAAGACGAAATTAGATGTCGTGCAGATGTCGTGATAAATTTCATGCATGCAATTCTTTAAATTTGTAATCATCCAATTCCATCGAGCGAAAATTTATCGCGCCTCGAGGGCGCTCATTGGACGCCAGTATTGTAGGTTAGGTTTTTTTTATAAAAACTTTTCGTTCGTTACGTGAGTCCGAGGTTTAGGAATTACGATTGAGAGACAAAAAATGTTGACTACGATAGCTTGCGATATTATATCTTTGGTATGAAAGGATTTTTATGAGGGAAAGCACGGGGCAAACTCGTGGACTGCACGCGGTCGTGACACTCCGAGATGTTTCGTTTCGGTACGTTCGGGGTCAAAATTTTCGTGGAATATTTTTTAAAAAATTACAGATAAGATTTTGAAAGATTTACTCACCAGGATCGAGATCCCTGGCCGTATTTTCGGGGGTGAGAGAACCAAATATTCTGGAAACCCATCTCGTTTGTTGAGCCGTCTTTAGACGAAGAGAATAAGCGGACGTAGAGGGCAGCGCAGTATGGACGAGCTGCGTGCGCGCGCAGCTCGTCGAATGTACCGCCCAAATAACAGATTGCGCGCGCATTCGATCCTCTGATCAAATCGTCTACTTCATTTTTTGGAAAACTTTAAACTATCATCAGAAACTTGCCCATATTTATTATTAGAATAATTATAAACATAGCCAGAAGTACTGAATTTATTAACAAATCTCGATTCTTACCCAAAATGTACAAAAGTTACAATATCTCATTCTGAATTGAGACGGCATTTTCATTAGGCGAATAATACTAATTAACGATTACCGTTCCATTAGTATTATTATTGCATCTACTAACAAATGTTGATTCTTACCCAAAGTGTAAAAAAGGAACAGTATTTCATTCTGTATTGAGACAGTATTTTCAATTAGCCAAACAACACTAAGTAACCGTTGGCGTTTAGTTACTTTTTCTATTACATGAAAAAATGTGTGCCCAATATATAATGTATACTTTTCCCATACATCGAACGATTGAAAATCGTTGAGCGTCCAACCGGTTCCAACACACGTGGATCGGCTAGTAGGTGGGGTGAGTTTCGCTCGAGGCGGTCACAACGGTACTTTTTGTACACGCTAACGAGTACCTTGTGTCCACGATACACTGGACGCCACGACTGCGATGATTTCTTCTTGGCCATAATTGTGAGAATAGGCAGTGAAAAAAAATGAGTGAAAAAAAGGGTGTGAATGAAAACGACGAAAAGGTATGTGATCTATAAAAGTTTCGTATTTACAACGATCGATAATGCCATTCGGTTGGTCCCATCTCCTACCAGGTCTGACATAAGAATTCTTTCTTTCAGTCTCAAGACGTCAGGAGAAGTGTACTAAACACGAAACTGAAGGAAATCTGGAAATTTTGTTTGTACGCAGTGTTAGGACCGTTTTTATTTTACGGACTGTTTCTTGCTGTAAATCAGCTTGGACATGCCGATAAGGTGGAATCGACATTACCGGCCGGGCAGCAAGTGCCGAATCAGACGAGACCGGTCTTTTGGATATACGCCAAGAGTCCCGACGAGGGCTATCTGAGACACGTATTAAAGATATTGGAACGTCTCGGTTTTCAGAGAGGAAGCAACGAGTCCGACTGGGATTTATTGTGGGCGCACGATTATCCCTTCAGAACATTGTCCGCGGAACTAAAGAATCTCCGACCACACCAGCGAGTCAACCACTTCCCGGGTTGCGGCTACATTACCAATAAAGTCGACCTCTCGACGACGGAAGGAAAATACATTCCGTTGTCGTTCAAGCTGCCTGACAACAAGAACGGGTTGCTGACCTACGTGGCAGCGAATCCTGGCAAATCGTTCGTTCAGAAATCGAACGCCCATCGCGGAATAAGAATAAGAAAAGTCGAAGAGCTCGATCTCGACGGCGAAGGATCTTTCGTTCAAGAGTACATCGACAAGCCCTATCTCATCGACGGTTACAAGTTTGACATTGGAATTTATACGGTCATAACTTCGATCGACCCACTGAGAGTCTACGCGTACAAAGGAGACGTGTTGTTTCGTTTCTGCCCCACGATGTATTACCCGTTCGATCCCGAGGACGTCGACAAGTACGTGGTCGGTGACGATTACTTGCCGATCTGGAACGTACCGTCGCTCAAGGATTACTACGTTAAATTGGGGTTTTCGATGAAGGACAGCTTCGACGCTTACGTGAGATCGAAGGGTCGGAATCCCGAGGATGTTTGGGACAAAGCTTTCGAGGCGATAACAGAGGTGGCGCTGAAGAAGGAGGCGCAGATAAACGAGATCGCGAGGCGATTCGACAATCGTCGAAACTTTTTCGAACTAGTCAGATTCGATTTCACTCTCGATGAGGACCTCAACGTCTTCGTAATGGAGGCTAACATGTCGCCGAACTTGTCGTCCGCTCATTATCCGCCTAATCGGCTCCTCTACGAACAGGTACTCTTCAATCTGTTCGCCCTCATCGGTATCGCTCAGCGATCCAACGAGGACTTCCGTCGACCGAGGTAATTCGGCCATCCCAATTAAAGATATTATCTTATTTTCTAGTTTGTTCTTTTGTAATTAAAAAATTCGTTTGGAATTTATCGCTTTAAGGTACAACTATACTTCGATCGAGATTTTTTCACGAACGAAAATCGGTCGGCGCTCTTATATCGGTCGGCGCTATAAAAACTGTTATCAACTTTTCTCACCGATTTTGGCATGTACGGTCAAATGAAAAGTCTCATCGAAAGCCGAGATCATATCCGCTTCCATATGCGAGAACCCATGAGAAAAGTTTATTACAGTTTTTGATACCGACTGAGCCCGGGATTGCCGGGGAGCGAGGTGTTTCATATGGTTTTAAGGTAAAACTTCACTTCGATCGAAGTTTTTTCACGAACGAAAATCGAAGTCAAGTCTTATCAAATTTTCTATTTGAAAAAAAAAATATTCGTTCGAAATTTAACGCGTTAAGGTAAATACATAGAATGGTTTATTACGTGTTCTGAGGCCCAAACCCCCTAAGAACACCGTGCACTATGATACAAAAATAGAAAAGCGTAGTAGACAGCGCAGAAACTGGATACAAACTAAAAGTAACTAAAAATAATATAAGAAAAATTAAAAATAATGTGAATAATGTGAAGGGTACAACTATACTTCGATCGAAGTTTTTTCACTAATGAAAATCAGTGTGCGAATCTCTCGATTAATAAAAATTGTATTTCAGAAGCTGGCAAGACAGAGAGGTCGAAGTAGCCGACAAGAATCTCGTTGTTCTGCCGGAACTCTGTCGTGCGTGCAACGATTGCTTCCGCGTCGAGTGCCAGCTCTGCAAGCCCTGTTTCACAGATGAAACGCGCTTGATCCTCTCGCAAAGTTACTTGGAGCACCAAAACAAAATGGATTACAAGCGAATATTTCCGCCATCGATAATAGTAAGGATTAACTGTGGATCGCCGTTTAGCGTAAAAATAATTACCAGCCATTAACGAATACGCACGTTTTTGCAGACGAAGGATATGGTTTTGAAAGACTACACCATGCGAAATCAGCTACTGGTTAGATGGTATCAAGGCAAATGCGAGATCGATCCAACATGGTGCAGATAAATTAATCAAATTTCGAGTTTTCTCGAAGTATAACGATAAGACTATAAACTTTGGAAATCTTGAATTATCTCTTGTAAGGTAATATTGTATGAATTAAATATAATTTTTTCACAAGTATCCACTTTCATGATCAGCATTCTAATGAATTAGATAGATAGATAGATTCGTTTATTGCGTGTTCCGAGACCTAAGCCCCGTAGGAAAACCGTGCAGCAAGATACAAAAATAGAATACAAGCATAGCAGACAGCGCTAAAACTGTATACAGGCCCGAAGTAAATAAAAATAATATAAGAATAAAAAATAATAATATGAACGGAAAGGAAACAAGAAAAGAATAGAATATATGGATATTAAAATAAAAATAAGTTGCAGCATTCAGAAGGCGACCATGTGACGTATTCCCTTAAGGATCGCTCGTTGATGGCACGTCCGTGGTTTCGCGAGAAAAGCTCGCTTCGCCGACTTTCCTCTTCTTCCCTCCCTTTTTCTTAACTTTCTCCTCGGGCGCATTCGGATTCGTGCCTTTGTAAAAATCTTTGAGCAAGCGCATAGCTTCCTCGCCCATTACGTTACCTCTCGTGTTTATCTTAACGTCGTCGTAAATCAAAGGAACCGCAAAAACGCTCTTGCAGCCACCGAAACGATCGTTGGCACAGCCGTAAACTATACTGCGCACTTGCATCTGATGCAGTGCCGCTGCGCACATTATACACGGCTCTACGGTGACGACGACATCGATACTTCGGAATACCTTTTGGTAATCCAAATTCTTAGTTTTACAATATTCTAATACGTCGTCTATGCAATTGATCTCGGCGTGACGAGTGGCATTCCGCGTTTCGTTCACGGTATTGCTGCCCGTTGCTATCACCTCGTCCTCGTAGATGAACAAGCAGCCTACCGGTACTTCGCCGTTCTCGAGCGACTGGACAGCCTTTTCCAGTGCGAGGTTCATCCATTTCAAATCCTTTTCCGACATGACCTCTATGATTTCCTTCACATTCGGCCACGCCGTTCAGAGGCAAAATCCTTTTTCTACATCCATTTCTTAACGAACTGGGACATTGTCACATTCGTCGGTGAAGAAACGAAGCAAATTCAGTTCTCGAAGCTTTTCCGCGGTTTTTTCAACCCAGTTCACGTTGCTCGGCGATCTCGGGCTTGGATGGGGTATGTAAAGTACCTGCAAAATCGTGAGATCGTATGTAAATTAGGCGGATAACGAATCTCGTTGTGTCGATGAGAACTAAAGTACGAATAGTACGAACATTATGCATTATTTTAATTTATTCATGTATTGAATTTAAAACATCATAAAAGCCGGGAATATACAATTGAACATTGCAAAGCACTGCATCGGAAATGCCAAATGCAAATATTTACGTATGCGCACATTAAAAATTTGTGTATTTACAAAGCTTCTTCTATGACGAAAAAAAGTAGTACAATCGCATGTTCTCACTAAAATAGCACGTAGAAACATCTTTCTGATCATTATAATCTTTCTATTTCCCTCAGGCCATGGTTATTCAAAAATTCTTCACATAAAAAATTACTACATAAAATATAAGATAAAAGTGAACAAAGTGAAACCGATAAAAAGTGATATAAAATTAAAGAGAAAAAATAAAAAAAAAGAACAAAAGATGTTTTTCTACTGGTTAAATAGCATATTTTTGTAGTGTCAGGTCTTGGACCAAGTTATAAGTTGTACATGAAAGAAAATATTGTAGAGGAGAAATCCATTTAACAAATGTAAAAAAAAAGAATTACTGGATATTAGTTACATCGGAAGAGACTTTGTCAATAAATGAAAATGATGAGGAAGCAATGTACATTTTTTTAACTCTACAAGGTTTTCTTTTCGTGCCGTATCGGACAAAAATATATGCAGGACATAAATAAGCTTTGCAGGACATACAATCATTTGGCATCAGCGGCATTCCGAATAGTCTTACATCAGTAGCAAGACCAGCTCCCGTTACAACGGCACGGGCCCTTTTCTCGCTGAATCTGCCGACGCCGACGATTTTCTCTATGCCCAGTAGGTTTATCACGGCGACTAGCGCCTTGTCGCAGAACAACTGAAGAATCCTCTGTTCCGTGCCCTGCAATTAAAACATTTTGAAATAAAAAAGCACCATTATCGTCATGTTAGAACCTAAGTATTGCCTTTAGCTCCGCCGGCGTGATGTTGCGACCGGCGGCATCCATCAGAGCGATAGGACAGTAATTGTACAGAAAAGAGTGACGAAAAAAATTCTCAGGATATCCGCAGAGCTCATTGAAGAGACTCCAGAATCGTCTGCCGCTGACTTCGCTGCGCCGGCACGCGAAACCGGTTACCTTCCTCGCAGGATGCTCGAGCTGAGGTTTGCCTACATAGCCGGAAAGCTGTAGCCAGTTTACAACCGCGTTTATTTCACCGAAAGGCACGCCAGTCTGGGACATGCCCCACGGACCGGCGTTCATACCGAGAAACAATATTTTTTTAGGTGTTTTACAGTATTTGCGGACGTACTTCGAATGAACCTCGAACGCGTAGTTTATGGGACTATAAATGTGCTTTACAGGCGGCGCGAAGTTTATGCCGTTTTCTATGTTGGCCGTAAGTTGGCACTCGATAGCGAGAATGCCCTCGGGAATGTTCGTGTTCGTTAGAGCTATCGCGGGAGAAGACAAAACATTGTTCCGCGGGTTAAGTTCAATAGTCGGAGAGGCTCGAGGCTCGCCGGTTAGCGTAAAAATCTCTTCCGCCTTTTCGACGCTGAGATCCAGCGGTAGTTCGTCATCTTCGAGTCTAGCTCGTTTCTCGGGCATCATATCGCAAATTGTCTCCCCTATGTACACGGTAGACAGTGCACAGTTGTAATCAGAAAAAAAAATCACACTTACAGCGATAAGAGAAATCAGTAAAAGGAATTACGCGGAACCGCACTCGAGTCCGCCTCTAAAGCTTCTTATAATTGGAATTGATCGTGGAGGAAGCGGTTTGAAATTTGGAAAACAAGAAAATCATAAAAAGTACAATACCACTTGTTGTGATAATTTTTTTCGGTAAAGTGTCAAACACGCACGCACGTCAGAGAGGAAATTGTAGTATTTGGGATATCGTTTGGTAGAGCCGTTTGCCATTACTGGTCGATAGTTGCGGTTTTCTACTGAAGAGTGCGTTGCAGTTATAGATATACATATTATCGGAAAGTCCGCTCTTATCGGATTGTTCGCCGATAGTCAAACAGTTACCTAGCGTTAGCGAGGCACGCGTTAAGGGGAAGTGAAATATCGCGGTCGTTGTTGGTCAATTAATAAAAATATGTACCATGTGTGACTTTAGATTCCGGTCTGTTAGCAGGAGCGTGGGGCGAGAGCGGAAAGCACCCTTGATCAAAGTTCATTACAGTTTTCATTACCGACGGCGATATTTCACTTCCCCTTAATGTGGTTAATTTTTGGAACAAATCAACCGTCGCTTTAATGCATAAACAAAATATCTCATATACCAACCGTCGAGCACAGAAATGCAGACAGGACTGCTCGCTGATGCTAAAACAGTTACCTACTCGTGTGCCGGTACACCGCTACACATTTACTTCCCGCGTACACTCGTGTCCAACGAGGTGATTGCGGCCAACTCAACGAGTTTGCCTCTCAGTTCGTCCGATTCGTCCGACGCGGGTTTGTCAGAGTTCCTGCATCGGTGCACGGTCTCTCTTGTTCATTTGTTTACAAACATTCGTTCTCTCATCGCACGATAAAACACGTTAATAGGCGAGATCTTGTGATCCGCAATGTGCATATTCAGTAATCACTAAAGTTTGCCGCCAAGCAACATTGCGTGTACACAATGGACAACCAAAATGGAACACCGGTTAAGTCCAACAATCCCGCGCCAACTGTCGAGCAAATAAATGCCGACAGGATAACACAAGTGAGTGTTACAAACTTTCAATCATCTGCGCATAATTCACTACTCTGTCACGAATGTACAACAAACTTATTTTACATCGATATCCTCGATTACGTACACGAAACGTTTTTAACCTCAAACTCGAACATTCAGCCGCAGAAACTGTTACTTATATTGTTTTAGTAAACGCTACGTGTTGATCGACTAATAAATACGGGTTTGATACGGTGCATTTTGAATGCATTTTGAAACCCGGATCGTCGGTAACTCGTTATCGTACCCCTAAAATCAGTTTTGGTCTCTGAGAGAGATCGGCCCATTAGCGGTTTACGAAGCATCGCTAACAGGGTTAATCTGTCCCACGTATCGGGTGGACCAATTTCGACCTATGCAAGCTCACCCTCTACTTGGGTCATACTCCACGAATTACTATTAAATCTTTTCCCACATTTCTTTTTCATCATCAGTTTTCTCTGTTGTGATCTTCTATTTTCCTTCATCTGGAATACACTATAACTACCTGGTGTTCAGCTGTCCTTAAAGTCCTTAAAGTCCTTCAAATCCTCGAAGTGTCCTTGAATTTTGCCTGTCCTTGAAAAAGTCCTGGAATGTCCTTGAATTTCACCTAATGTCCTTGAATTTATTTTTTCCCTGTAAATTTGAGCTTGAAATACGTATATACATTCGTGTATAGAGAGTGGTTTTTTTTTTTGAACAGATTCTAACGTATCGACGACGTACGTACGTATACGGTACGACGTATTTCGTACGTCGTACGCAATATGCATATTTTCATTTTTTATAAATGTCCCAAAGCAGCCTGGAAATTATCCTTGAATGTCATTGAATTTTGTACTGACTTTTTACCGGTCATCATGTATTAAATGCAATCCATACTTTATTCTTTATATCTGTATTTTCTTCGTTAAAGGGCTGGTCCTGTAAACAAACTAATTAATTAGATAAATTAATAATTTGCTCAATAATCGAATTTCGTTTCAGCTGGCGAACAAGTACTGGGCGCCTCACACCACGGAAACGCATCTGCCGTTCAGTTCGCAAATCGTCGAGGACATATACATACAAGAGATATGCGTTTCAAAATTTTCTATACGAAGAATAATGATGCTGGAGTTCAGCCAGTATCTGGAAAATTTTTTGTGGCCCAATTACGAAACGGAGAAAGCCAACAGAGCCCACACGATGTCCATAGTCGTAATGGTGAACGAGAAGTTTCGCGAAAGGGTCCAGGTGTGGGAGGCTTTCGAGAAGAATCCGACTAATTTCTCAGGATTCTTTCAACGCGTATTGGAAGCGTGTCTGGAAGAGAGCATTCTGGATTTCGATCTGAAAGAACAAACGGCGCTGATCGTGTTCCTCAATCATTGCTTCAATTCCATGGAGGTCGCGCTTGTGAGGGAGGAGGTGAAGCGACTGGTCTCGCTGTCCATGTGGACTTCGCTGCAACAGGGCAGACGAGAGTTGGAATTCAGAAAATATCCAAAGTGGAGGAAATATTGGAAGCTGATAAGGAAAAAGGATAATCCGGAGCTTAAAGACAAACTGGAGTGGGAGAGACGTTTTCTGCACAGACTTATGATAAAGTTTATGACCATATTGGAGACTATTCGTCCGGAAGGTACAAACAAACACTGTAACTTGTACATTTTTTCATGATGACTTGGGACATTTTGTTATTTTTGTTAAGAGCACGTGAGGCTCCTGTTATGTAAAAAAATTGTAGTCTATTTTCTCAGAGAAGACTCAATGAAATTCATTTTTTCAAATAAATTCAACGTGAGATTAATATAAGTTCTTAAGAATGATCTGCATTTGCTCGGGATTATTTTGATAAAGTCGGCAATTTTTCGATTAACACAATTTTCCATATTCTGTACAGGTGCCACTTTGTTATCCTTGTTGAGACCGTTGAGGCTCCTGTGATAAAAAAAAATGGTCTATATTTTCTCACAAACGAGTCAATGAAATGCATTTTTTTAAAATTCAATTCAATGTGAGTTTAATATAAGCCGTGAATAATGATTTCCATTTGCTCATGATTGTATTGAAAATGTCGGTAATTTTTTGGATTAACACAAATTTTCGTATTCTGTACAGGATATATCTTCCCCGATAAGGTGCGTTACTGTGAGAGGTTCCTGGAATTGGTCATCGATCTGGAAGCTCTGTTACCGACGAGACGATTCTTCAATACCGTAATGGACGATTGCCATCTGGTTGTCAGATGTCAGCTCTCCAACTTACTGAACCATCCGGAAGGAAGCTTATTTGGCCAAGTGAGTTGCACAATAATACTATAATACCCCTAATAATACTATAATATGTTGCACAATAATACAATCATAATTAGAGTTCCCGTTACTAAAAATCGTCACAATCGAATGGAGGCGTTTCCATTCCGCCTATGCTTTCGCGCTTATCGCGGAGATATTTTGTGATATGAAAATTTTAAGGTAAAATGACCGTTCAGCGCCGAAGTTCGGTCAAGTCCGAAAAATAACCAATTCTGCAAAGTCCCAAATTTTGGACTCTTTATTGTCCAACCGTCGGTGATTTTGCGATGATAGATCTATTTATTTAACGAAACTTCGACACCTACTCATGTGCGTAATTTGAAAATCGTACCACGCTCAATTTTTCCCTTAAACGAGTGGTTGGTTAGTCCAAGCGACGAAAGATTTGAATGCGTGAGGAAAAGGGTGATTGGACGTCCCAGCCGGGCCTGGTCGGTAACAAAACTGTAATGCATTTTTTGTCGCGGGTGCAAACCATTTCCGGTCAAAAGCAAATTCTTACACCGAACGGACAAGAATTCAGGTTCACCGAAGAATTTGCTGTCGAGCCTAAATAGTTATAATGGTTAAAAGAAAGATTACATATTTTTTTTACCGACAGAGATATTTCGCAAGCTCTCAGTAAAAAGACTCATTCTTATGTGTACATCGATTCAATAGTTTATTTAAAAATTCTCAGTGTTCGAGTATAAAAAATTAGGAGTTCTCAAAGGTTCGTATTGCAAAGATGATATATATACCTTTTATATAAATACTAAGATCTAAGTAAAAAATAATTAAGTATCGTGGCGATTATACATGCAATAATATCTCTATTCTATTAAGGTCACTTATGTCTCAGGGTTTTGCACGGCGCATTTGTGAGACGGCAAGAAAAATACGTGAAAATATATATATATATATATTCGGCTAATCGTGGCGCGACGAACCAAGAGACAAAGATAATACGTCGAATAGCCGTGGGGCTCTGTGTTCGTCGTTCGATGAAGTTCGACACAAAAAATAAGAGTTTGCTCGAATAATGGCACTTGTGGCTTCGATCGACACCGAATGTGAAAATGTCGCTCAGTATCCGGCGTTGATGGCGGTCATTTCTTCGCCCCAGTCGAGACCCTCGGGGTTGTCGTTGTTGCTGCAGCAGTTGCAGGTCTTACCGAGAAGAAACGTGACTCTCTTCTGTCCGAAGACGCAAACGTAGAGCACGAGAACGGCTTGAAGAAAATTAATGACCACGTGACAATAAACGAGGACCTCGTACTTCAATTGCGACAACAAAAGCGCGAGCCAGCCGAAGCTCATTATCGTGAATATAAGAGCGAACATTCGAAAGCTGTACTTCATCTTGTGATGAATTCTGCCGTAGGTTCTCATGCGCTTTATCGTGTTCGCGGTGGTGAGGACGAAGCACAGATCGACGATAATCGTGAAGGCGATCGATGTGAAGAGTACGGAGAGCCCGAGCCAGCCGACGGTCTCCTGTGGAGGATGAGACGTCCCCGTGATGAGCGATTTGTTCGTCTCGAGGGCGAAGTGGGCGAATATCGCGGTCGCCGATACCGACAGGGTCGATCCCCAGACGTACGTCGAGTAGTAGCAGTACTTCCGGCCGTCGGTCACCCTCAGGAACACGTTTCGCGATCTGAAGGTGTTCCAGACGTAATAGCCGATCGCGTTGAGCCAGAAAAAGGCGGCGAGCAGCGAAACGTACGCCACGGTATCTGCAATTTTTAAAAAACTTTTTTTTAAAGTACTTGGCGTTGAGACGCTGTCTCTCGATAAACAATTATTCGTTGCATAAAAAAAGCAACAACAAATTATATTTTTTGCCAGAACTCGAACTCTGTTATTTAAGCAAGAAGAGGCTCTAAAAAAACGTTTTTTCAAAGTACTCGGAATTTTCATATCGCTTCCTCATAAGAGTTGAAAATTGAAATTTTCGACTATTTTTCAATTGAAAATATTGTCGTCAGTGCTCAAACTCCAACTTCCGCCAGGAAGAAGATTATCTAAAAAAAATATTCCCGAGTTCGATATTTCATTGTCCCAAAGTATAAAAAAAAAAACGGAATCGACGACGATCGAACTTACCGGCGATGATAAAGCTAACGTGATTCCCGTACTCGGTGAAAATTCTCACAGTCGCTGCGCTCTGACTCGCCACAAGACAAAGACTCATGCTCGTTATCATATTGCCAACGAGATCGCGCAACTGCGGCAGAACGAAGTAAACAACGGCGACGGTTAGATAGCTCGCTATAGAGATTGCCCTGAACGTTGGATCGACGACATGCCGCATGAAGTACGAAGTGTCCGTCCAACTGGTCGTGACGACCGGCACGCACACTCTCGCGTAAGTGGCGACGAGTCTTTCGCCGCTCAGTACAGCCTTTTCGATGCAATAGTGACCGAAAGGATAGTCGTAATGAACGGACTCGAGATCGTCGTTCACGAAGTCTTGAACGACGCTCGGCGAATGTTCCGGAAAGTCTCTCGAGGCCTCGGGAATAAAGTGCCTCAACTTTCCCGAGGTCAGAATAGCCAACCGATCGCCGCCCCTCGGATAATAATAGACGTCGGACTCGTGCTCGTCGCTCCTACAAATGGGTCTCCCGATCTGCAGCAAGTACTTGACCGGCGCCTTGCGCACTTTTCCGGGCGACCGCTCGTCGACGAATTCCGGCTGCCATGCCCTCGTCTCGTTCATCTCGTTCGCGTCTGCGAGGGGTGTGCACATGCCGTCGACGAGCAGCTGATCGTGACCGCAACATTTTCCTATCAACAGTGAGCCCTCGTCGCTCGGCTTAGAGCCGCTCGCCGCCGCAACGGTATTCGTCGTTGCGCGCGCACACCGGAATTCCATTGTCCATATAAATCCGAGGAGTAGAAACAGCGACGACGGATCCATGGCTCGCGATCTCATCGTGAACGCATCAAAGCGTTGAGTCGCCGAACTCCTGCAGAGTCTGTTTGCGAACGAAGCTTCGTGGAGTTTCGCTTACAAAAAAAAATAAAAAATAAAAAATAACACGGCGCGTCGGCCAGCGGCGACGATTCACTTTTTCATTGCGAGACTCGCCGGATGCGCGTTAGTCTTTGTTTCTGCACTAGCACAGGCGCCAAATCGCCTGCCTGCCTCACGCAACTGCCTGACAGTCTTCCGACGCCTATGCGCGTCGTCCAATCGTTACACGCGCCTCTTCCCTCGTCCTTGCTCGGCGCACTGGTTGTGTTCACGTTAGAAGCCACGAACGACTCTTCGACTTTGAGGCGGACGTCTTTCGGGATCATGACACCGTGGACGCGACCTTTGTGCGGGAAACACGCATATTAACCGGCACTCGCACAACTATCATGCCGTTTGCGTTTCCCTCTCCGCACTGCTACGCTACGCAGCCTGAGCCTCCACGACTAGTCCCGAGACTGACCGGTTTGCGAACTCGGACGGAGCTCCACCTGGGGCCAGGGGTCGCAAGCCTACCTGGAGGTGACGAGGCTCCACCTGCAGCCAGGTCGCTCAAGTCCTGAGGACTCTCACCTTTCGGTTGTGTTACTCCGTCGAGGTTGACGTGATCGATCTGAATTAACTTTTAGGGGTGGGCGATGTTTTAAAGAAAAACATCGATGGTAAAATAATCGCTTACAAATGGAATTTTTCGAAATCGGCAGAGCCACGACCTGCTAGCTATGTAAGACGATTTTATTATCATAATAGAACTATAATTGTAATATGATATTACAATATTGGAATATTATAATAGGACAATAATTATAATACAATATTAGAGACGGGGCAAAATGGCACAGCGGGGCAAAACGGGACAGTGAGAACAAAACTCAATTTTGAAATAATTTTTGGATGCCCCATTTTGTCCCAACGATACATCCGGATTTTTAAACCTGATTTGCCCCACCTTCGCCACCGTCCGAAAATTATTGGAAAATTGCGTTTTGTCTCATAATCCCGTTTTGCCCCGCTGCGCCATTTTGCCCCGCCCTCCCCTACGATATTGAAATATTATAATAGGACAATAATTATCATATAATATTACAATTATATATAATAAAGTTGGGAGGTCATCCATGGGTTCCCAATGGCCGCTCGATTTCGGATTCCATGGGTTCCTAACGAACGCTCGATTTCGAGGGTCTATTGTTTTACAATCTGTCACCTGTCAAAATGTCACCTCGACAGTTCTTGAAAGTGTCATATTTCGCAACGGATTTCATTAACGAAAAAATGCTATAAAATTTTTTGCCAAAAAAAACATTTCCCTTGAAAAAAAATGGTAAGGGTACCATCACTCCCATACGCTATAATCTCGAAATTTCGGCTTTCATAGCGTATAGAAGTAGATTTCGAAAAACCCAAATCCCATATAGCACGGGAGTAAAATCCGAAAATCTTAAAACACTTCCATATGCTATATTCTCGAGATTTCGACTTTCATAGCGTATAGAAGTGGATTTCGAAAATCCGGAATCACTCCCATACGCTATATTCTCGAAATTTCGGCTTTCATAGCGTATAGAAGTGAATTCCGAAAGACCCAAATCCCATATAGCACGGGAGTAAAATCCGAAAATCTTAAAACACTTCCATATGCTATATTCTCGAAATTTCGGCTTTCATAGCGTATTGGAGTGGAATTTGAAAAATCCTAAATGACTTCCGTATGCTATATTTCCGAAATTTCGGCATTCATAGCGTATGGGAGTGGAATTTGAAAAATCCTAAATCCGATATAGCACACAGGCGTGGCATTTGGTATTCGAATCGGAAGTAAGATTCGGTTCCTTAAGAATATGTTATCCGGCGATCGCGATTTAATAGACGAAGCTGTTTTCTAACCGAGCTGTCACGTTATGTTGGCTCGCACCCTCCGCGCTCGCAGTATCTGTGCAAGTATGCATGGATATGTGTGAGTATACGGCTGTTCATGAACGCTAGGTCAGTTTTCCTATAACTGCCCCATTCAGATCGTCCAGGCATTCATGAACAGCACGGTACGTGTGAGTATCTGTGAATGTTTGTGCGACTATCCGCGAGTATCGACATAAACTTTATTATTATGCAGATATTACAATAAAATCAACATAATAATGGTGTCACATATCACGCTGAAAGGGATTTGTTGTTAAAATACATCGTTGCATGTGAGCAACATGGCCGTCTCGAAGATAGGCGGAAAAAGCGGGAATTGAGGGGGAAAAAAATTGGTTACGTAATAATAGGGGAAAAAACAAGTAGCAGGATAAATTTTTATCCCGTCACGGGCGCGCCACAAAATGAGTAAATCTTCGTGAACTATGTTCTTGGAATGTGGAGTTTATTAACTTGTCAGACGGATCTCAGACATTAATCTCAGGCGATTATTGAGCTCACTCGGAACCGCGATTATCGATTGGCCGTAAAAGCGACATTCCACCATCGATCAATATATCACCGGACACATTACATTACATATTCTTAAAAAGACACTGTAAAAATCCTTCGATATCTAAATTGCTTATGATAATAGTTTCTCTCGAGATTCGTTATGTACACATTTCTATACGCACTCGTGCATCTGTGATTAGTCCTTTTTTTTTTTTTTTTGCACGACTTCGTTACGATTATGCCGCATTATGGCACGTATAGAATTATAATGAGAATTGAAGCTCGCCCGATCATTTAGCAAATAAACCGTACCAATTCCCGCAGCAGCCCGCCTCAGTATTTACACAGACAATGTCAATATATTTTGTTACGCGCTCTCGGAATAATCTCAGAATAATTTACGTTTATGCATTATGCCAAGAACTGCCTTCTGAGCTCGCCGAGAGGGTCTTCCACATCTTTTAATTATTGCAAAATCTCGGTACTGGACAGTTTAAAAAAAAAAAAAAAAAAAAAAAAAAAACACAAGACGCAGATAGATCATCAATAAAATTTCACAATTCTTAATGATCTACGGAGAATTCGAGAGTTCCATTTCCGCATCGAGAGCCTCGGCGATCTCGTCCTTCTCGTCGTAAGCGGCCCAGGATTTTGGGAATTTTAAACCGAACGGACTTTTTCTAGCCAGCAGCCTTTTGACTCGTTTTCGGGTCGCGACCAGCAGAAGAAATATCACGAGTCCTTGCAGGGCGTTCAGAACGTCCGTTGCGAACCTGACGAAGAGAAGACTCGCTGTAGACGCAGCCCGGGAATTATGGACGGACGAAGAGAGAAGAGGACTCACCAGTACACATCGTTTTCGCGGGCCGACACCGCGAAGGACACGACCTCGAATATCCACGTTATTCCCATGACGATAACGAGCTTGACGTAAAGCAAACAATTGAATCTCAGAGTTCTCAGCGCGCTACCGCTGTAGCCTCGATACTCGAACCACAATCGCCAGAAGGTGAGACCGAGATACGCAACGTTCAGCGACAAAAGAACGGCTATGGGACCGTAAAAGAACGCCCATGTCTCGTGATAGCCTGAAACATCCGACGAAGGGGTTTTTTTTTTTTTTCGAATTAGCAGAATAAAGGAATGTGCCGTAAAAAGAATTAAAACAAAAAATAAGGAAATGAAAAAAGGCAACTCACCTCCAAACCAACAGGTGTTTTCGCCAAAGTGGGGTTTCAGGTGAGGACCCTCCGTGTGGTGAGTTACCAGAGCTGCTATGAGAAAGAAACCCGGTCCGACGACACCAACGCCGCAGAATGCTAAGAACAGGTCTTTGTCCTTTACAGGGAAATTTTTGAACCTGCCAAAAAAAAAAAAAGACGGATAAAAATGTTTGCCGTGTGACGCACTTTCGGTGTAATTTGATATATCTGCCCGATCGGGGGGCTCACCAGACGGATCTCCATACGTTGAAGGCGACGAGGTTCATCCAGAAGAAAGCGGAAAGAAAAGTCCAGTATAGGACGAATGCTTTGGAGTAAACAAAAAAAAAACCATCAGTCGCGATTAATGAAAAATTGATGATTCATTGAAACCAAAAAAAATGGATAATTGTATTGCGCAAAAAATGAATAATTCGCTCAACCAAAAAATGAATAATTCGCTCAACCAAAAAATTGATAATTCCTTGAGAAATAAATGGATAATTCATTGAACCAAAAAATGGATAATTCATTGAACCAAAAAAATGGATAATTCATTGAACCAAAAAAATGGATAATTCGTTGAATAAAAAAATTGATCGAACAAAAATGCGTGGTTGCAAGAAAAACTCGACGAGTGATAACGCGTAACGGAAAACTTTTCGGAGCCACTGTTTTCCTTGTCGAAAAGTTATTTTTAATTTTTGCGATATGTTCGGAGTGCACAAAACATTAATAACAGACCAACAAATTTAAGATCCTTCTGTAGCCGATCCTTATCTTATCGTTGAAAACAAAAAAAAAAAAAAAAAAAACCATAAATTCAACTAAATTTCTTGCGCCTGATGCTCTTTCAAATGTGACGTACAGACAGCTGAGTATGCACCGCAAGAAGATAAGATCTTCAAGGTCAACGCGCGTGAAAAATATTGACCGGTGCAATTTAACGAACAACGCAAACCCATCTTAGACGGTGGATGAAAAATTGAAGGAAAGGAAGGTCGGCGAAATCATACCCATGGGTACGCAAACGGCGTCTCCGTTGCCCGGATGACTCCTCATCTGTTCCGTCGCCAGTAGAATATAACCGACAGCCAGGAAGGCAACCGCCGTAGAGATGGCCTTGCCCTGGATGTCCCGCAGTTCCGGGAGCACAGCGTAAACCACCAACGTGAGAACAAGGAAGAACGCAGAGACGAGGCTGAGGATTCCGAAGATCAGGTATTTCCATGTCGACACAGCGCCCACATCGTCATCGAAGCAGACCAGGGCCCAGCGGGTCGCCTCGTTTTTGCCGGACACGCAAAACCTGCGAGATCGTCAATCGTCATCGATAACGTAAGCCAAAAACCAAAAAGACCAAAAAACAAAAACAAAAAAAAAACAAAAAATTAAAACTAAGGTAAACGGCCCAGTTTCCGCCACCTTTAGGCCGAGTTTCCGCCATCTTCAATTGTTAAACGGAACATTTTATAAAAAATATATGTATCGCTACATTAATCAAGAGTAAACGACTCTTCAACATGCCGTCAATATCGTTTGAATTTACCGTATACTGTATTTATTATTAGTATAAATTACGATTAATGGCGGTAACTGGGACAGCGGCGGAAACTGGGCCGTTCACCATAATAATCGTTGCAATAATTTCAGGATAACTTTACCTGTGAGCGGGTATGGAATCGTAATTGTGAAGAAACTGGAGATGCAGACCACCGTGATCGACGATGGTGTACTCGTCGAAGTGGTTCGAATCCGGAGTGAGTCTGTAGAAGGAACCGTTGTTGAGACACTTCAGGCTGATCGAGCTGCCATCGGAGCAGTTGGTCGTGGGACTCAGCCAGGAAGTGTTCTCTGGACAACAGTCGACGGAGGAGGCCGAGGCCCGAGTCGAGACGATCAGGACCAGCAGCCCACAAAGTAGCCATTGACCGGACGGAGAAGCTGCAATTTGAGGATAACTCGTTGGCATTCTCAGTGTTTCGCTCTACCGCATTCAACACGCGTCTTCCAAGCTCCGATTTTTCCTCGTCTGTTGCACAGTGCAGAAAGGCAAATGCAGTCTACATATGTGCATTCGGCACGACGCTGGATGGTCGCACGAGCAATATGTTTGCAACAGATTGCGCTCGCAATCGAGCGTTCTATCCTTCGAAGCGCCCACACACACGGCGAGCAATCGAATGGACGAGACGGGGCGGGACGCGCCCGCGGGTTATCTGGGATTGATTTTAGATAACGAGAGAAACACCGACGACGCAAATTGTCACGCGTTCTTGACGTCGGGAAGATTCTTAGAATGCAAAAATATCAATATAATCGTAGACTCTAACACGCGCGCACGATTCACGAATTAATTATAATGATCAAGTTCCTTGCCCATGGGATGCCAGCGTAACTAGTTGGCAGACCGGTTGCAAAATTGCTGTTCAATCATTACCGATCTTATCGGTGTGTTTTTTTTTTTTTTTTTTTTTTGTACAGTGGCTACATTATGCTCGGATAGGATTCTCGGCTTTCATTCAGCGATCGTGCGCGCTTATGTTGCGATTAAAAATAGACTTCTGTCAGTGCATCGTCGGTGTGTTTAGCGGACATGCTCAACTCTGTCGATGCTCGGATAAGACAGACACGGTGTTGTCTATTGAATGGGGATTGTTTATTGAGATTACGGAAATGTCGGACGCGTACTGGAGCTCGAGCTGACACGTGTATCAGCGGGTGATGGAAGTACGGAGGGAAAAAAAAAAAATTTCCCAACTTCGCTAAAATAACCACATTTGTTGCGTGCAACATAGAAGAAAATTGCCTGTTATCGAACAATGATCATTATTAACCTGTGCGCTTTTCCATTATGCTCTGGGGAGTAATGCTGTTTATTATCCCCTCCGGAAGTCTTATTACTCCCGGCGAAGTAATGGTCATTGCCGATTATGACGATTTTGCGATGCAAGACATGTGCTTATTTTAACGAAGTCTGATAAAAGTATCGTATGCTCACACGGAAGGGAACGGATTTTAATCGCGTGTGATTTCCTCCCGCGCTACGCTCTCGCAGCAAACATCGCGATTTTAACATCTTTACATGTGCCCGTACACGTGTACACATGCATCCATTTGTTGACAACATTTTGGAATTATTATTATGCGAAATTAATATTTTCATCATCTTTGATACGCTTAATGTTTTTCTGATTTTTGTACCGTGGAGAATTGTTTACAATTCTTTTTCATTTCTCTGAAACTTATGCGAAGTGAACACCATTCGCAAGGACTACCTCAATGAAGATATTATAGTAAATATCCTATAGTATCTACACTCATTGAATGCCCATTATTTCAAACCGCAGAGATAACTTCCTTGAGAACTTCGTCTTCCCTGCTAGTCGTGAGTTTCACTCGATAGATGATATCAAAAAGTTATTTTGCTTTGTTGCCGCCAGCTGCACGGATCGTTTGCTCTCCCGGATTTACTAAAGTCAGTCCTAGTCGTACTTCCTGCGGAAGTGTTCTTTCTTTATTGTATCCTGTTCGTATGTATGTTATACTAAGCACGTAAATGTCTATTCTAATCAGCAAATTTGTAAAATTTTCTGATTAGAATAGAGAACAGAAAAAGCCAGGTGCGCAAACGATCTTGGGTGTGCCAAAGCGCAGCGTGACAATCTTGCTACTGATAGACACGCTATTGACACTTTACATAATCTGTCGGAAATTATCTCTGAGATATCTGCTGCTTCGCGAGAAAAAAAAGAGAGTCAAGAACGCCCAATGAATGACACAGCTATCGGGTTACAAGATAACAAAATTTCGTCATAGTGATAAAGTCAAAACAATATATAACTATGTGAAAAATATTTTTTTTTTTTTTTTGCGAAAAAATTTAAATTTCACGAGAATGTCATGATTCGATGAATGAAAAATTAATTTTCTGTCCCTCTTGCTCATAGTAGAATTTTTTCGATGGAAGAATAAACGAAAAAAAAATATTGTTCGCTGAAACTGGACAACGCGAAAGTCACGTGGATTTCTTATCAATCCACTTAACGATCACTGGAAGTTCCAACTTATCTGAGCGGGAACGTGTTATTCATATTGTGATCGTTTTTAGATAACAGATACGACGCTACCGGCACACAAAATGAAACATAACAATTTTTGCAATTCGGGGTGGGACGTTTGAAAAAAGGATTTTATTTTTTTATCGACTCATCCATCGCGACTATTGATCGCCAAAACATAATCGCCACTCAAGCATTAACATTTAAACATTAACGATTAAATTTGCACCTTGCTTCTTAATTTTTTTTTTACCACCATTCACAAAGCCCTCTCTGAGAAAGTTCGGCCAATTTTGGCTTCCTTACAGAGGCAGCTTTTCGAAGGACTAAAAAAAAATTCAAGGAGCAATGCGCGAATTGCATTTGCACCTATTTCTATTCGCGAACGAACATAAAAGGTGTCTTAGTGAAAATAAGATTGAAACTTTATTTAAGAATTATTATTATGGTTATACAAAATGAAACATAAAAAAATAAAAACCATTTTTCAATGGTTTTCATTTTTGTGTCCGCTTGTCCATCAAAACCTCACCAAAACATTATTACCACACGAGCATTTGCTCGTTGCTTCTCAAATTTTTTACCGCCATTCACAAGGCCCTCTGAGAAAGTTCGTTGACCAATTTTACCAATTTTAGGTTCCTCAAAGAGGAACCTAAATTATTAATTTATTAATTATATCATATATTATTATATATATATATTAGTTAATTACTATTAGTTAAATTTTGTCAGCCCATCAAAAAAACCCTTCGTTACTCACCTCCTTGTCTACCAAGGTTCGGTGCTCGTCTGGGACGTGTTTCGAACATTTTTTTCTGTTACAAATTTTCACTCCGTAGCATTCAGATACTCGAGATCGTTAAAAATGAGATAAAAAATGCCTCCGGTATTTCAGCGACTGCACAGTGGAAAAAAAAAATAAGAGTGCAACTCGACGCTCCTCCTTCGGCCAGCGGTGGAAGGCGTGTTTGATTTGTATAAGATATTCGGCGATTGTTGTAAAGGTCGAGGATTATAAAAATTGTTCCGTCATTGATAAACCATCGCGGTCATACAGTGAAGAACTCGCGTACAAAAATAGATAATAAGAATCCTTGATAATCACTCGCGATATTCCAACGACGCTAGTGTGAGTGTTTTTACGAGTCATTCGCGTCTCGCACAGCGTGAAGATCTTCCTTTGAATAACATCTCTGCCCCATTCACTTTGTGACTTTGCGCTAACTCTCGATGTTCTGTGAGCGTCGAAGAAACTCGGCGTTTAAACTTGTCGGACGATGCGATTTTCACAATGCTCTGTTATTTAACTTTTTCGAGGACTGTTTTTATTCATTGAATTTTCAAGACGGTGAAATTGTACATCGCGAGTCAACGCGGCCTCGGCCCGGCAAACGTCACCGGAAAGTGAAGGGAAAAGAAATTTGTCCGCGACTCTCCCGGCCGAATTGCAAAACTCGAGCGAAATAATATAAAATAAAAAAACAAAATAAATGTAGAATGCTGAAGCGCGGAGGCGTCGGCGAAAAAGATTGCGGACGGACGCGTGAACGGGCGATCCTTCGATCGCGCGCAGAGACGAACTGATCGCGATACGTCCAGTGAGTCGGGACTTGTCGAGAGCTCGAGTCACTACAAGCGCCATCCCCCGATCTCGAATTCGTCTTTCGGCAATTACGCGCGGAGCGACAATAGAGAGGGAAATGTGTCTGTTGAATAAAAATAATAACCAGTCGAGTTTTTCCCGCGCGTCCAACCCTTTAACTTGGTATGCTCAATAGAATATTACGTTGACGCACTTCGTTGTTTACAAAGTTTGCGACTACCGGATTAAGCATTCGAAGATTAAATTTTTCGTTAGAAATATTCGAATCAAAAATATTCAGACGTAGATGCGAGTTGTCGGAACTTTGACGCTTTCACGATAAATCTATTTTTTTTTTTTAAAGACTAGTCATAGACTACTCATAAATAGATATTACTCATCGTGGATGAACCATTTGGAGTGGCAAAATGGGTCATCCAAAAAAAAAAATTTTACGATTTTTTTTACACACCAAACGTGAGTTTCAGACAAAATTTCAAACACTTCTCGTTGGGACAAAAATCTGAAATAAATCAAGTATATGGTAGGTGGTGCAAAGATTGTTTTTGTGAAATAATAATTCCAATTTTTTTTATCAACTAATTGAAGATCAAAATCATTATTCAACAAATTACCTGGCAACTTAACTATCTTCCTTCAAAAAAATTCTTCGTTCATTTTTCTGAAGTCGTATGAATTTTTTCAGAATATTTGTAGTCTTTGAAGGTTGCGTTTTTTTCACATAGAAAAAATGCGATTCTCAAAGATTACAAAAAATAAGCGAATCATTTTTATGGACAAAAAAAGTTAAGCTGCCGGGTAATTTGTTGATCAATTATTTTTATCGTTAATTTGCCAATGACATTTTGGAATTATTATTACATAAAAACAGTATTTGCAGCACCTGCCGTAGGGTTGATTTTTTCAGATTTTCCGGCCTTCGAGAAATGTTTGAATTTTTCCCTATAACTCACGTTTGGCGTGCCTGTACCGCTCCGACTACCTTGAGGACATTTTATAGCTGGGCTCGGTGGGGATAGACTCAGCGGTGCGCACTGTACGGGACAGGTAGCGAAAGAGTAAATGGTGAATTGCTTTGAAATTTTTATTCGTATTTCCCGATATTATCCCCTTATATATATAAAGGGATACTATCGGGAAATACGAATACAAATTCGTAGAAAACTATATATATATATATAACTATATATATATATATATATAACTATATATATAACTATATATAACTATAGTTTTCTACTGAACTTTGAAGCTACTATTTAGACGCTGTAACGCAATGTTCCTATCCAGATAGACAAGGGCCACGAAACGGTCGCAGTTTGCGCAATATTTGCGATATGCTTTGTCGCAAATATTGTTTCAACTGTGTTCATTTCGTGGCGCGTGTCCATCCGCGTAGATAAGCGGGTCAAAAGAGCCGTCAATGATTTGGCGGACCAAAGGTGACTGGTTCACGATGAGGCAGCCAACAGTTACACATAAAATTTCGAGCGTGACCATATCAGTATCAAATTTCAATATCAAAAAAGTTTCAATTATAATGTAATGTATTTTTTTTTTTTTTTTTTTAGTGCCAAAACAACATTTTTCGTCACTTTCACTCGTGCTATCTCAAAGAGTGAATGGTGAATTGCTTCGTATTATTAATTTGCATTTGCTGATAGTATCACCCTGACACCGATAAGGATTTTTAACGAACGTTTTATACCAATCTTTTGAAGTCACTTTTTTTCATACGCCGTGAAGCAATTGCCTTTACGTAAGACAAACAGGTAGCGGGAAACTCCGGGCACTTCTGGCGAGGGGACGTTTGGGCATTTTTTTGAGCCGCAGTATGGAACCTTAATTTCTCACTCAATGTTTCCTTGGGATTCCCGGAACCTGACACGGCGATATACCGTCTCTGGAAAACACAAAGTTTTCATGACGTCCCGATTGCGTCACTACTAAGCGACGTCGTTCCGCTCACTGGAAGTCCTCGCCGGTAAACACCGATACTCGATTAACAGCAATTTCTCTTATGACGAGGATAATTGCTTATATCGCCACCTCGTGGATCTACGTTTTTTTTTATTTTTTTTTAAATCTGACCCCTCCCTGCCGTGATAGATGCGGGGTCATCGACGATTGTTAAATGTAATTAATTTATCCAACACATTCCTTGTTGCAGCTGCTGGAAATGCTCAAGTTCTACGCGAGGTTTGAGATTAGCGAGGAAACCGGAGATCCCCTGACTGATCACGACATGACACAGCTTCATTATACCAAGATCACGTCGTTGCAGGTAAATATGTAACGAGTCTCTCACGCTCGAGTCTCGCTGTACACTCGCTATTACAACGAGAAGCTTGAATTGATATTGATGGATTTTACGCCTTTTGCAGTTTTATCAAAATTAAACATTTCAATAAATATATGACTTAGTTTGTCGTCACGTGTGTTCTCTTCTGGTTCCGAAATAAATACAGAATTAAATAATAATACTACTCAGAAATGGGTAAACTAGGCAAATTATCTTGGATTAAATTAGTTACAGGGTAGATAAAAAAAATGCACAGTTATATGGAAATATGAAATTGAATTATTTTTATTTATTTTTTTTGCAGAAAGCTGTGTTCGCTAAATTTCCTGATCTGCGAACTTTTGCACTGGCGAACGTTGCAAGTGTCGACACCAGAGAAGCCCTGTTCAAGCACTTTGGATCGTTGAGGTAATTTTTTCTATAATAGCTAGTTATTAATTAAATTTACCGAGGGGAATGGATCAGGACCTACGGCGATACGAGAACATTCCCTCGTTTCAATTGACTGTACCTAGAGCGTCGGAAGACTTCGTGGTTGCGTATCTGCACGAAAAAAAAAATTCGCTTGCGGACTGCCAAAAAAAAAAAATTTACGAGGTGGTTGCTGATAAGTGTTTTGGAACTTATTTTTCTTTTATTTTGTTTCAAGCCAAGAGAAGCTACGCTCCATCGCGAGTTACCTCAATCTTGTGCCGCCCGAAGAGAGGGAAATGGACGAGAATTGGTACCGACTGGATATAGATTTTCTTCAGGAATTGCTGGTAAGCTCGGAATTTCAACCGGAGTACGAATGCTTTATCATCGACAACATTTTTCTGAGACTTCTCATTTTTTTTCTTCCAGATATCGCGCCACGAACGCCGAGCGTCCCAGCTCGAGGAATTGAACGAAATGCCTTTGTACCCAACGGAAGATGTCATCTGGAACGAGAGCATCGTGCCGACGGAATATTTTTCGGGCGAAGGCTGCCTCGCCCTCCCGAAGCTCAACCTCCAGTTTCTTACGCTTCACGATTATTTGTTGAGAAATTTCAATCTGTTTCGTCTCGAGTCAACTTGTAGGTATTTTTATGCGCATGATTCACTGGTGATATTAACCTTTATACGAAAATCCTAATGGCATTAACATTTTTCAGATGAGATCCGGCAAGATATAGAGGATTCGGTGAGCAGGCTCAGCCCTTGGTGAGTATTTTCTGGGCGGACCAATATTTTTATTTTTATTTACCGAAAATAAATTTTATAGAGCCTTTCGCTCAGATCTAAATCTTCCGTGCTGTGAATCGCGTTTTTTCGAGTACGATTCGTCTTTTGCTTCGTGTTTTGCTTAGATCCGTACTTTTCTTTTTATTTACCAAAATTAAACTTTACAGTGCCTTTCGCTCAAATCGAAATTTTTCGTGCTATGAATCGCGTTTTTTTTTTGTGTTTGATTCGTGTTTTGCTTCGTTCCAGGCGATCGGAGGACGGTGGTATCTACTTCGGTGGTTGGGCCAGAATGGCCCAGCCGATCACGCAATTCGCGGTCGTCGAGGTCGCCAAGCCGAACATCGGTGAGAAAAGACCCTCTCGAGTTCGAGCGGACGTTTCGATAAACTTGAGCGTCCGAAAGGAGATAAAGTCCGAATGGGAAAATCTTCGGAAGCACGATGTTTGTTTCTTGATAACGGTGAAACCGCCGAATCCGATCGGGACGAAATACAGCCACAAGCTGCCGTTCGTATCGCAAGTGGGCCTCACCTTCGTGCGAGGCTGCGAGGTCGAGGGTATGCTGGATTCTAACGGACGAGTCATCGAGGATGGACCGGAACCCCGACCGATTTTACCGGGTGACACGCGCACGTACCGAGTCTGGCTCGACTCCAATCAATATCGCATCGACATGGACAACGCGAGCCACGGCAGCGAAGACGTCTACGAGAGCTTCAACATAATAATGCGACGCAAGCCCAAAGAAAACAATTTCAAAGCCGTTCTCGAGACGATTCGAGAACTCATGAACACCGAGTGTGTCGTACCCGACTGGCTTCACAACATTATATTGGGTTACGGGGATCCCGGGGCCGCCAGATATTCCAGGTACGTTAGCTACCTTGGTGAATTCGGGTCATCAGAAAAATTAGCAGTAAAATAAATTTATGTAACTCATGCACGAAAAGTTCGAATTTTTCCTAACACATGCACGTAAAATCCCGCTTTCCGTTCCTGTGAAGTGTGCGCAGAAAGGCACTTTTTCGCATCGCGTGCGGGAAAATTACTGCGCACGCGCACAAACGCAATATGGTATGTTTTCTCGCACTAGAGCGGAAATGTGCCTTTCTACGCACACTTCACGGAAACGGAAAGCGTGATTTTCGTGAATTTGTTAGGAAAAATTATGTGAATGGCATGGGCGTAGAAAAGGAAGTTCTGACTCGTGTGAAAGTCTGGCATTTTCACACTCGTCAAGAACTCCCTACGCCCTTGCCATACAAATAACTATTCATGCCTGCCGAGAGTGGCGCAAGTTGCGCTTTACCGCCAAGTTTATTATAAATATCCGGCTCATGCGCGCATCGGGACGATTTTACTTTACGCACGCTTCTCGTACTTTACGCACGCGTATTATACTTTACGCACGCTTCTCGTACTTTACGCACGTTGGCTGTACAGCGCCACTATCAGCAGGCACGGAGTAGCACATCTCCTGTATTCGTTACAGAACATATTATACGATGATGGTGCGGTGTAGCGAACATCATACGCGGACTGTGAAGTGAGTCCCACTCGCCGCACTTATACCACAGGGAGCAATCGCCTTTGGCTCGACCAGGCATTCATGAACAGCAGTGTACAATTCACTTCACAGCGTGCATATAAAGTCAGCTTTACCGCACTAGTATCGCGAATTACTATTATTGCCAACGGTATATATTTTCACAGCTATCATCTTATACCAATTTTATCCCTAAATACAATGATATACACTGACAAAGGACCATCGACCTGAGTCCTTCAGCCTTTTGAAAAATTGATCTCATTTTTTTTTATTCTAAATTTTTTTCTTTTATTTTTCTGCGGTCTCGCCGTGATATTCGGAAAATCGGAGCGTCGACTTCTATGTCTGAGCAACTCCGTTCGTCATTGAACAAAGTATGCAGAGAATGTGTACTTATTATTTCACGAATGCTCAGAATGCCGGACGAGATACCGACGATGGACTTCAACGACACTTTCCTCGACATCGATCATCTGCGCAACAGTTTTCCTGGTTACAATATCAGGGTCAAGGACGACGAGAATGATGATACGAAAATGGTGCGGCCTTTCCGTTTGACCTTCGAGGACGTATTGAATAAGGACAAAGACGAGGCGACGAAGAAAATGATAACGGTCGAGCCCCACGTTCCACCCAGTCGGGGACCTTACAAAGCGAACCAGCCGAAAAAGTACGTCTCGTTATGAGTTTTTACGTGTCCTCGATAATTTTCTTTCGCTATGCTTAGAATCATAAATAACTGTGATTTTTTGTTACAGAAATCAAATTCCATTTACCCCGACTCAGGTCGAGGCGATCCGGGCTGGGATGCAGCCTGGCTTGACCCTGGTCGTTGGTCCTCCCGGCACCGGTAAGACCGACGTGGCCGTCCAGATAATATCAAATCTCTACCACAATTTTCCCAACCAGAGGACTTTGATCGTAACCCACTCGAATCAGGCTTTGAATCAACTGTTCGAAAAGATTATGGCCCTGGATATCGACGAGAGGCATTTGCTGCGTCTCGGTCACGGCGAGGAGGCCCTCGAGACCGAAAAGGATTTCAGCAGATACGGAAGGGTCAATTACGTTCTCGCGAAACGTCTCGATCTTTTGATGGAGGTCCAGCGGTTGCAGGTAAATCCGCACCTCGACGATTCGACGAATACCGTTCGCGATCGATACGAATTATTACAGACCCGCATTTTATTTGACCTCGGTACAGGAATCTCTGAACGTCAAAGGCGATGTCGCGTACACCTGTGAAACTGCCGGGCATTTCTTCATGGACCAGGTCTCGACGCGCTGGGAACGATTCGAGGCGAGACTCAAACAGCGTGGCGGCGGCAAAAATTCTTCCGTCACTAGCCTCGTCGACGATGAATTTCCGTTTCACAAATTCTTCGACAACGCACCCCAACCGCTTTTCAAGCGCAACAGTTACGAGGAAGATCTTGAGATCGCACGTAGTTGCTTCAGGTACGTTGCACAATGATACGCGCGTATCGATTGAGCCCGGTATAATCCTAGGAGAAGCAAATTCTACCGGCTTTAGTTTTTTATCGTTTAGCTCCGGCTAAAAAAATCGACGCTGATGTGCTTACATTATAAGCCTCGAATGTAACGGCTGCAGCCTCTTCAAATAATTATCAACCCATTCACTGTCAGGGAATCATATTTCTCTATACGTTTTAGCTCCTACTGGGGCCTCTGACAGTGAAGGAGTTAATCGCGAGTGGAATTACTTTCCGCTGCATCTCCGTTCTGAGAAGCCCTGCGGGTTATCTGTGTAACGGCTCCACCCCGTGAGAAAGGGCCTTATCAAGTACGTCGCAACACTTAGTCGCGACTTTGTTCCTTTGTAAAGACGAGCGCGAAGCTCTCAGCTTCGCACCCGCTTCAACCAGTTCAGCTCCAACTCGCATACAGAACGTTACACAGATAAATCTTGGAAAATAAACCTGAAGCGGCAAAAAAAGAAATATCAAGTTTCGTTGAATCTTTTACTCCGTACAAATTGAATTCTACACATACTTTCTCGGATTGAAGTTCCGCAATAAATTCTTAGTAGCCCTAAAAGAAAATTCATTTACGATGCTATACCATTTTTTACATTTATTGTATTATGCTAAATTTTTTACCTACGGATAATCTTATACATTGACGAAGGGCCATTGCCCTGAGTCCTTCAGGCCTGTAAATTCTTATTTTATTTTAACAACCATACAATAATGTGGCACGTAGTTGGTCAGGTGAGTGAGCTTAGTATGAACCTTGGAGAATCCGACTCTGCCGTCCTTAGTTTTTTTCTCGTTTGGCTCTGGCAAAACAGATCCTTGCTGATGTCTTATATTACGAGGCTAAAATAATTTCTGTAAAATAAACCTGATATAGTAAAAAAAAACATAAAGTTTCCTTGAACCTTTCAAAGCGAAGACACCCCGTGCAAATATAATTCTACTCATACTTTCTCGGGTCAAAGTTCCGGAATAAATTCTCATGTTATTTCGATAACGATACAATAATTTAATTATCCCGTAGGTACATAGAGAGAACATTCACGCAACTGGAGGAATTCCGAGCTTTCGAGCTCTTGCGATCTGGCCTCGATCGATCCAAGTATCTTTTGGTCAAAGAGGCAAAGGTTATCGCCATGACGTGTACACACGCGGCCCTCAAGAGACGCGAACTGGTCGACATGGGTTTCAAGTACGACAACATCCTCATGGAAGAATCTGCACAGATTCTGGAAATCGAAACTTTCATTCCTCTGCTACTGCAGAATCCTCAGGACGGCTACAATCGTTTGAAACGATGGATCATGATAGGCGATCATCATCAATTGCCGCCGGTGATAAAGAACATGGCTTTCCAAAAATACTCGAACATGGAACAATCGTTGTTCGCTAGATTCGTCAGACTTGGTGTACCAACGGTCGACCTGGATGGGCAGGGTCGCGCACGCCCGAGCATATGCAATCTTTACAACTGGCGTTACAAGAAGCTCGGCAATTTGATGCACGTGGAGCGCAGTCCCGAATATCTGGTAGCAAATGCTGGTTTCCTGTACGACTTCCAGCTTGTCAACGTTGAAGATTTCAATGGAGTCGGCGAGAGCGAGCCAAGCGCCTATTTCTATCAGAATCTCGCGGAAGCTGAGTATTGCGTCGCCGTCTTTATGTACATGCGACTTCTTGGATATCCCGCTGAGAAAATTAGCATACTGACTACGTACAACGGTCAGAAGCATCTTTTGAGGGACGTAATAAATATAAGGTGAGTTTCAGCTTCCTCGCGATCGTCTACTGTCGATTTCTTATTTATTCAATTATAAATTAAGTTTATTTAGTTAGTGACGTATTTCCGGCGTGACGTTACTTCCGGTCGAAAAATAATATTTTCAAACCGGAATTTACGTATTCACGGTATGACGTCACTTTCGGTCGATAAATGAGATTTTCAAATCGGAAGTGACGTTTTTTTCCGGAAAATTTGTTCCTCGACCGGATGTGACGTCAAACAGACTAAAGTTCTTTATAAGGGATCTATTCTTGTGTATAACGGGTTGATCTCTTTCCAGATGCGCAAATAATCCGCTCATCGGCCGTCCTAGCAAGGTAACAACAGTGGACAAATATCAAGGTCAACAGAACGACTACATCCTTCTGTCATTGGTGAAAACTCGAGCGGTCGGTCATCTGCGAGACGCGCGACGTCTCGTCGTCGCTATGTCACGAGCACGTCTCGGTCTATACGTGTTCGCGAGAATATCGCTGTTCAAGAATTGCTTCGAACTTACGCCGGCCTTCGATCAGCTTATGCGCCGACCTTTGAAGCTTCAGCTGTTGCCCCACGAGACTTATCCGACGACACGATTGAACGAGGAAGAACCCTCGGCGCCACCCGTCGAGATCGAGGATATGCCCCATGCCGCCAAATTCGTTTACGATTTCTATATTAACAAAGTCAGCGGTATGAAGGTGAGTCACGTTCGTTCCGAGATGAACCGAAATGACCCTTAGTTCTTGACATAAAAAAATGTTATTATCGAAATCGTTCCGTCTTGAAGGCACGATTCGCATGGTGCATCTCAAAATCTTTAAGTAAAGCACTCTTAGGGTCGGATTTTAAGACGTTAGTTTGAACTTAAGATCGCTCTTGAGATCGAACTTAAGACTGAAGGTTGGCCCGATTTTCATTGCGTGCTAAAGAGCTTAACATAGATATCTTAATTAAGCTCGAACTTAAGATCGAAAAGTTTGATCTTAAGTTTGAACTGAAGTCTGAACTCCAATTCGATTGTAGTTTGAGTTCGATCTCGAGATCAAACTGAAGTCTGAACTCCAATTCGATTGCAGTTCAAGTTCGATCTTAAGATCAAACTTACGCACGAAATCAGGTTCGAACTGAGGTGCGATCTAAGTTCAAACAAATGTCTTAAAATTCGACACTAATTGGACAATTCAACTTCGCTAAGATGAGCGAAATATCGGAGGAAAAAAAAATTTAACGTTTCAACATTTCACTACTCCTTAATCCTAATTGATTTCAGGAAGCACAAAAGAGTCTGGAACAGCCGGATATCCTTCAAGCTTCGAGTAATCCCGAGCATCACATTCCTGTTCATCCGGGAGCCGGGGATGACACCGACGATGAAGATGCCGGCGAGCCAGTGCCGGAAGCCGACAAAGCCGCCACTACATGTGAAAAAGCCGAAGAATCGACCACGGAGACGATGACAACGGAAACTTCCACGCCATCCGTCGAACCTATCCAAAACTTGGTTGACGAACCGATGGAAGAAGGCTGAGCGATGGCTTTCGCACTTAAAAAAAATAAACACAAACGAATGACGTATGTTCAGCTTTACATTCGAGCCATTTCGCGAGTTCGATTTTCGCTGATTCACGATCGAGGGAGGACGAACTTCGACATATGTATTTTCATAGGAAAGATATTTTATCGACGACAATACGATATTTAATAGTGAAAATTCAGATTTGAAGTACAACACGTTGAATTTCTTATTTACAGTGGAAGTTTCTTCGATCGAGGCGAGGAGAAATATTGGGGTCGGTGTAACTAATTTCGATGATGACTAATTCACGATCGAGAAAGGACGAACGTCGGTACATATATTTTCTTAAAAACAATATTTTATCGACGACAATACGATATTTAGTAGTGAAAATTCGGATTTGAAGTACACGTTGAGTTTCTTATTTACAGTCAAAGTTTCGCCGATCGAGACGAGGTGAAATACCGGAGCCCAAACTTGAAGATGATTCGAATATTATCGACATTGCAATACTAATCCAATTCTCATAAATCCATGGCTCAAAACGACCGTACAATGGATTTTACAAATCGTTAATCTATCGTTCGTGGAAAGTTTCGCCGAACCGAAAAATTGGTTGTTCACACGAGTGTCGGAGTTCGTTTTCGGGCTTCGGAAATCAGCGAACGATTCGATGACGATTTCCTGTTCGTCGGGCAAAGTCGAGCTGACGCTCCTCCACCGTGTTTCTGACACCGGAGTATCACGATCAGTCCAATGACCCCGAACATATCTCCATGAGACTAAATTTCATTGAGTTATAACGACTGTCTTACGTCGCACAAACTTCGCTCGGGCAAACTCACTTGGAGAATAAAATTCTGCAAGTGAAGAATTTTGTTTTCTTCTTCAAGCAGTGCATTGACAGAGACTTGCCAACGATGAAATTTCAACGTTTCGGGTCTTTGGAAAGAAGCGAACGATTCGACGACGATTCGTTGTTCGTCGGGTCTCGGCTCTTGCGGCTTATGTTCTTATTTGCCACTCGTGGCACAGATGAACAATGGCGCGTAACCGACATCAAACTTCATCGTTTTAGAGGCAAAGTCACGCTGAAACTCCTCCACCGCCTTTTCCACACGAGCCGCCCAAACTCGAAGCTGCATTCCAATATTAACGACATTGCAACGCTAATCCAATTCTCATAAATCCATAGCTCAGGTGGACCGTACAACGGGTTTTACCAATGATTAATCTATAGCTCATGGAAAGTTTCGCTGATTCGAAAAATGAGCTCTTCGTACAAGTGTCAGAGCTCGCGTTTCGGTACTTTGGAAATGAGCGAGCGATTCGACGACGATTTTATGCTCGTCGCGTCTCGGCTCTTGCGGCTTCTCTTTCTCGATTGCTCTCTGTCGCTCGGCGCGTAGGTGGACGATGGCACGTAACTGTCGTCGAACTTCATCGTTTTGGTCGCGAAGTCGGGCTGATACTCCTCCACTTTGCTTCTCACGCCTTTTGAACTCGGCACGTAAGTCTCGCTGAGACTCGTCGTTAGCGCGCCGCACGGGTCGTACCTTTCGTGAACCGGCTTTTTCAACGAACTTATAGCGTTCGGAATGTAACTGACTTCCGTGTGACCGCCGTTATATGCCGGTGATATTTTGTTTCCGGACGTCGGTGTGTACTTGTTCTCGTCGGACGAACAGCGCATCCTCATCAGCATACTCTTTCGACTCGGCACGTACTTGAGATCGACGCTCGCTTTCGTGTTGCTCGCTATCTCGGGCGGAACGTACTCCTCGAGGGAATAATTTTCGCACATGAAACTCTCGTTCTCGCTCAATTGAGCCCCATTGCTCTCGTCGTTCGTTCGTTTCTCGTACTTTTTCACCTCGTCCACGTCCTCCTTGATCTTTCGGCGATTCGAGCTTCCGGAACTCTTTCGGGGCGCGGAGACGCTCACTCTGATCGTCGGCAACGAAGTTCTGTCCTCGGGAAATTCCGCAGCTTCGAATTTATATCTGCAGAAAAATTAATATTAAGGATGATCGAAAGAAAATCTTATTTCTCGAAAGTTGATTTTTTTTTATATGGCAATATTGCATCTGCAATGATTGCAAAAATTTTGTATCGCGAAACTTGATTTTTTAAAAATATTTGGCAATTATTTGTTCATTTTAAATGCATATAGACTATATGATCCAATTCAATGTGGCATGAAATATATTTTAATCTATTTGATGTTATGTAGATCATTTGATTATGCAGGTAGTTTGATTTGATCTTACGTGACTTCCAAATGACGAGTAGATTTTCTCCTTTCCGTTGTTTCTATTTTGCCTTGGGATCTACTCTCGTTGTTACGAATAATGGCCTTTCGTATAATGCCGTAAAGGGACGCCCAGTCCTGCAAGTCCAGCCACTTGTTCGTCGTAATCTTCCTCTTCTTGTACTCTACTGTTTTCTCTTTAATTGTTACTATCGCTGTAGCCAGGCAGCCTTCCGAAGCCTGTTAGTCGAAAAAGTGTATAAAGGAGTTGTATTTCTTTACATCACTCAAGTAATATTACACGCGATTAAATTTTCTTTCGTTCCATTCGTCAAATTTTGGTTCCCTTTCGATGGTGTGAAAAAAGTGATACAAAAAATCATAAAACTGTACATCTTACTATTAAGCGATTTCCGCATAACGAATAAAAAATTTCGCATTATTCTAAGAACGGAAAAAGTCATTAATGAGACGTGAACTTTGCGAGTAAAAATGGCAACATCAGTTTTTGCTGGATTCGAGTTTTACAACTGAAATAGTCGAGGCAATAGTTTTGGTTTCTCATAAAACATACAAAGTATGTAAGGAGAGAGAAAGTATTGTAAGTATTGCAAAAGGTTTATTCTCAGCTCATAAGCTAAAAAATAACAAACTCCATATTTTTAAATAAGGATATTTTAGTCTTTGGACCAACACTGGCCGGCTTAGATACGATGTTGCGCTCTTAAAAAGGTTTCTCCCGTATATTAAATAAATAAGATAAGTAGATAAATAAGATGAATAGATAAGTGTACATTTACCCACGGGTGAACGTTAACGCGAACATCGAAGTACGTGAAAAAAAAATGTGACAGAGTCCAACGTAATGAAAAGTTCGATGTAAAATTAAAAATCGATTAATCGCAAAAGCCTCGAGAATTACGTCGCGACAAAGTAGCCTTTTTGGGCAGGCTTTGTTTGGCCTACATACGAAACAGCTGTTTACAGTTGGTCAGCTGTCTCGCCGCTACTGCTAGCCTACCTTGATCACCTCCAGATACTGGCCTTCGCGAAACATTCTCTGCGAACTGAGGTGGAAATGTAGGGCTGGATCAAAGTAAGTCAAAAATTTTGCTATAAAAAAAATATATCCCGTTGTAGCGTCTGTTGGCGTCACTTTTACTGTGGGCCGATTCACCTGTTCATACGAACGTCACACTGTTGCTACTACCCTAGCCATTGATTACATTCGAATGCGGACGCTATACGCGCCAGATGGCGAACCTCTACTTGGGACACTTTTCATAAGTCGGTCCGTAAGATATTCACCGTTTCCGCGTGAAATCGCTTCGGTTACCTTAGATGACGACTCAATAATGAACTGATCGCGGTAATCCTCCGTAGATAAATATACCTTTTTATGTACTTCTAAACGCGTGTCTCTTGCTTCCGAAATAACTTATAACATAAGGTGAAGTGTAACCGCTATCAGTGCGAAAGAGCCGCAATTTCGCAAACCAAAAATCTCCCAAGCCCTTCTTTTTCTTGGGAAAATGGTGAGAACAGTGAACTGCAGAATTACTGCCCATAGTTTACCATTCTCGTATTTTGCCCTACAAATAATCAACTGCTCAGAGAATTTTGGGTTGCAGTTTTTGTTACCGACCCAGGAGTTGCACTGTTACTGACTCAGTCGGTAACAAAAACTGTAATGAATAGTATTCGAAAATGGTAGACATTTCGGGAAAAAGCAAAGTATTAGCTGATGCAGAATTCAATACCGCGTCCGCTGATACTTCCCTTTTACCCCAAGTGTCAACTGTTTTTCCATGGCATTGTTTCGAAACATGCAACTATCTCTCTATACTTATATCACACGTTTCCAGTCACCAAACACGCAACTGTAGATGTCATGTGAGATCGCTCCGGTTGCGTTAGATGACGGCTTGATAATGAACCGATCGTGGTAATCCTCCCTAGATAAATATACATTTGTATATACTTTTACGCGCGTCTCTCTAGCTTCCGAAATAACTTATAACATCTAACTGTAGATATGTGTTTTCGTTGAATGTTGCGTCAATGACAAACCGATACGCCAGTTATATATATATATATATATATTACACCAAAAAAATTACACCGGCATTCGATCCAAATCAGTCGTTGACATAAGCGCGACTGGTCTCGACCAGTGCGAATGTCGACGGACGATAGGTAGGTAAAATCGCAGTGTTGTTCATACAACTTTTTCTATTCCTTTGCAACGTCAAATTGTCAACGATAATTAAATTTACCTTCAATCTTGGTGTTAATCGTCATCAAGACCATACGTCGTATTAGTTGCGCGAATCGCTTTTGCCGCTGTGACGAACGCGTAAGGTACATTGACGGAACGTTCCGTCTATTGCAAATAATTTGCCGCCTGTTTTTTCTCTTTGTACTTCGATTCGACTGCACGATATTCCGATGAATAATGAAAGGCAATCATTTTTTTAAATAATTGATCGGTGTTTATTTCAATGACTTTTTGCATCGTGGCTCGATCGTAATTAACCCGAGTTTTGTTTGTTTTTTTTTTTTCAGTCTGCAAAAAACGTAAAGTATACTAAGTACGTTATGGCACAAGATACTAAAGAGGGGGTGCCTAAAAAAGTCGTCCACATCGACGACAATAGAAAAGTAACTCTGATCGAGCGATGCGTAAGTTTCATGGAAAAAGATACTAGAGCGATGGAGATAGTCACGTATGGCGTAACCGGCGTGGGTCTTCTTACCGCCCTGTACAGAATACGACCTGTAAGTGCAATACGAGTCGGGTGGTGGACTCCGTATGCCCATTATACCATTATATGCATAAACTTATTATTTGATCATTTATTACTTTTCACAGATTTCTGCTTTACAATCTGTATATAATAAATCCCAAATATTGCAGTTACTGAATAACGAATTATAAACAAAACAAAAAAAGAACTAAAAAGACTTAAGCTTGCAACGCACAAACTGATTTAGCTGACTAGCGTTGATTTATTCTCTAGAATTGCAAGAGGTAAAAGCACTTAAAGTTACAATGCTTGAATTTATTTAACTACGAGCATGAGACTCGTGACGAGAAACCTCTGTTTTTCATACTTTAGTGTAAATGCCTTCGCCTACTCGTATCTTAGTAGCACAGTTATGTTTGCCATCCTTTTAAAGATTTCAAACAAGGACGCAGTAAAACTCAGTGCCAAGAATTTATTACTCATATTTATTTATTCATTTATTTATGGGAAAAATAATAATAGTTAATAATATTACCCATATTATTATATTATTATTATTTACTGAAAGGAAGTATAAACTTACATAATTTTCTTAAAAAATATATATATATGTGATATCAGATAAACATATGAGAGTCGAGTCTGTTTTTAAACTGGTTCACAGTTGCATCGTCAATGACTGACTATGGTAACGCATATCGGTGATTACATAGAGTTTTGATTACAGTTTGCAAAATTCACAAAGCCATCCGACGTGCCTACGCGCTTTGTCAAATTGAGGATTCCTCTGCAAGGTAGAGCGGTGCGAATAGAGCCGAGCCACGGAGCTCTGATAATGGTGGATCACAAGCCACTTGTCAATTTACTCAGATTGGGAACACCCAAGTATCTGCCGTTAAAAATTGCTGGAGTGGATGTTACGAATCATGGTACGTTACATTTTTTTTTTTTTCTATTGCTCAGGTAAATATTCTACAGAAAAATAAGTTAAATACATTTTTTTTAAAAGCTCAACGATCATTGCAGAATTTATTCAATATTATTTCGTGAAAGTCCGAATATTTTCCAGATATCAGAAAATATATTAAAATAATTTTTATGAATTCATTAAAAATTATTTATCTTATCATTTTATAAAAATCGTTTTTATTAATCAATAATTCAATATGGTAATGAAGGTATTAGCTGGCTACAAACGGTCGTCGACGGTAAAGAAATCGACTTCGTGCCGATCGCGAGGAAAAAAGACTACTTGGATTGCACAATAAAACTGCGAGACACGAACGAGGTACGAAAATGATTAATTATAAAAAACCTCGACCTTGAAGCTCGGTGAGTTATTTGCGTACTGATATGCCAACAGACTGCACCGTCGATCGGGGAGGAGCTGGTCATGCTCGGATTCGGTACCGTCGGCAAGCTCGAAACGGAACCATCGAACGACCAACGAATTTTGGACTACAAAACTGCACTGATTTTCGCACAGAAACGAGCGAAACTTGAGAGAAACGGTTATTGGCATTTCACGATAAATCCAACGTACCTCTGGAAATTGCGACACCTCCTGCACACCCGTCTGACTCGGGCGTTACCAGCTAGAATATCGAGACAGTTGAACATATAATTTATGCCGATAGCCATTCCGTTGACTTGGGATCGAACCGATTCCGTCGACACTACGCGAACTCGACACGATCATCAGCCAAATTAGCTACGATTTGGCTTTAAAGAAAAATCGATCATGTACTTATCGTGAATACATTCGAACAGTTGTTAACATTGTACAGTGGATTTTTGAGAACGCAAAACGTTTACAATGTTTACGTAATAAAAGAGTTCATAGAAATGTGAATTGTTTGTCAATCTATTATCCATAGTCGGTAGCCGAAAGGGTCGCGAGAAGCTATACGTAAAGATATATTATGGATAATATAAAAATAAGATAATTCCGTACATTGGGAAAAATCGATTTCGGCGACACTACGCGAACTCGACACGGTTTTCAGCCAGAGTAGCTACGATTTGGCTTTTAAAAAAATCGTTCTTGTACTTATCGTGAATACGTTCGAACAGTTGTTAACATTGTACAGTGAATTTTTGAAAAAAGCAACAAGTTTACGTAATAAAAGAGTTGATAGAAATGTGGTTTTTTCGTCGATCTATTTTCCGTATTTGGTAGCCGAAAGGGTCACGAGAAATTACACGCAAATGTATATTTATGGATAATGAAATTTTTTAATAAATGGCTGTGGCCAAGTGTTATGGACATGTCCAAGGGTTGGAACACTCGTCGTTAGTCTACATAGTCTAACGATGAACACCTCGGTGTGCCTTAGGAAATTTATTCTGACTTATAAAATTAGGATATGTTTATATATTATACTATACATACCAATCACCGATAGAAAAAGTTTCAAAAAACAATCATATTCTCAACCTTATTTACATTTATAGATCACAGTGTCTACATATTAACGTATACGTAACTCTTCATCGGAATAGTAGTATATTGCTGCCCATCAGTCAACGAATACCTAAGGAAGATTTTTTTTCTATGGTTCGCAAAGCTTCACCGATTTCGATAGCGAACCGTCGAAGTTTGTGTTTGGAAGCGAATGTGCTCAAACCACAAATAAACCGGGAATAAAAAAGAAAACTATTTATATATAGATTTATATAAAAAAAGAAAATAAAAAACATTTGTTTTGATCGTATTTTTTTGTTCAACAAAATAGTCTTTATATCGACGGAATGCAATCGTTCCATCTATGGAATGTTTAAAACGAAAAATATTTTTGAGACTCATCGATAAAATTATATTTCATCGGAAAGTTTGGTGGTGCGTTTGATTGGCTCTGTTTTCTTGGGCGGTTTCGCAGTCTCTGGCTGTTTCGTTGCTTTCGCAGCTGGCGCCGGCTTCGTCGGTTTCGCGGCCTCCGGCTGTTGCGATGCTTTCGCAGCTGGCGCCTGTTTCGGCGGTTTTGCGGGCTCAGCATGATCAATGGGTCTCGGAAGCTCGTCAGCGGGCTTCACTGGTTCCACTTTCTTCGGTGGTTTCGGAGTCTCCGCAACTTTCTTGGGTACGCTGCCAGCTTGCTGCTTCTTATCGGTCGCCTTTTCATCTTTCGAGACTGGCTTTGCTTGCTCGACTTTCACAGTTTTGGCAACCTTGGGGGCCTCGGTGGTTGTCGGTTTGGGTGTCGGCTTAGGTGTCGGTTTAGGTGTGGGTGTAGGCGTGGTTGGTTTTGGAGGAGCTGCCTTCTCTACTTTCGGCGCCTCGACGGGTTTCACGACTTGAGGAGTCGCTTTTGCTTCGCGAACGACTCTGGGTTTTTCCGTAGTTTTCGAAGGAAATTCGGTGTTCGGGAAAGCCTGTTTCAGGGGCACTCGTGCGAGATATTCGTTGAACGGCGATCCCAGCCAAAGATAATTGTCGTGAATGAACGCCGAACTGATCAGAGCAATTTTCTCGTCCGAATTATACAGCGCATCCAAAATCTTTCCATTCCCGTCGATTCTGAGAACAGTTACCTTTCGCGGTAATATAAATCCGGTTGTTTCGAAAGATCCTATGGCATTAGCGGCCTTCTTGGCAAAGTCATTCGGATAAAGTTTATCCACCATCTCGAAGGGTAGTTCGACGAGTCGAAGGAGTCTCGCGAGCAGCTTCCTTATGTAAGGGTGAGGAATGAGAGTCTGCGTGATTATGGGGTGCTCCGGATCAGCGGACGCGAACATGGTCACGAGATAATTTCCCTGACCGTCGGAATGTATGTTATCGGGCATACCGGGAAGACCGTCAACGAAGACCTCGCGCTTTCCAGCCTTCGGGCCCTTCAGATGGTACTTTACGATAGAGGACGTCATCGTTTCGGCAACGATGACGTAACTCTCATCGTCGCTGAGCTTCACACCGTTCGCAAAGCCAAGATTTTTCAGCAGGACCTCGTTCTTTTTTGTCGCCGCGTTGTAGCGCATCAATCTGGAACATTCAATCGCTATGTAACATAACATGGTATCGTAAGCGTACCGACAAATATCCAATATCGCGTGCGTAGCGGCTAAGGTCGACATTTTGGTAATATCGCGAAATGATACGACAAATCTCTAAACCATGTAGGAGATAAATTGAAGCGTGGTAAGATCATATCTGTTTTTAAGGGAACTTCGAGCATCGAAATTCTTTCGTACAAGTAATCGCGATCCAGCAATATAATTGTAGCAATTTTTTGAAACGCCTCATTACGATAGCTTTTCCTTAAAGTGTAGTTTTTAAGTGTTTTGCTTAAATAAATAAATGACTGAGTAAATGAATAAAATTAATTCGAAAAAACCACGATTCTTAATTAACAGCAAAACACTTTTAACACTTTTCTTTCTTTCATTTTTTTGTTTTATAAATGATATTTTATCAGTAATGTAACGCTTTTTCGACATTTGTACATCCGTTTTTGGAAAATGAAATTGGAGATGAATAGATTACCTTCCCGTGGGATCGGTGAGAAGGCTGAAAGTCCCGTCGTGGAGCTTGAATTGCGTGCTGGACACGGTCCAGTAAAGATCCCCGTTGCTGGCGACGTCGACGCTGTTCGGAAGCTCGGCCACGGCGCCGTCGATGGGTTGCGAAGTATCAACGACTTTTTCGTATTTTCCATTTTTCACGTCGACCTTGAATATACCGTAGTAAGTGTCCACGACGTACAGGCGACCTTGTTTGTCGAATTTGAGTCCCAGAGGTCGTCCGCATTTTTCTGCTTCCCAAACGCCGCCTGCGAATGTCCATTGATAAGATAACGTGCGATAACAACGCCGAACGCAAATTGAACTTACCGCAATCCTTGCCAAATTTGACCACAGGTATTATCTTCTTTCCCACGACTTTTCCGACGTATCCTCCGTACATTCCCGTGTACAGTTCTCCATCGTACGAATCGAAGTACTCGCCGCCCTTAAGTTCGCCGTTGAACAATATTTCCGCGTCGTTCAAGCGATTTTTCGGCGCAAGTACGCCGACGAGAGCGCTCGGAAACTTGATGCTGCGGAGTGACAAGAGAGCGATTAAATTAAGGTCAAAGTCAAAAACTATACTGAAAGCCTTTTCCCAGGGAATCAACGGAAGCAGGAAAAGACAATTTTCTTTTTTCTCCGCAGCCTGCGATTTCGAAACAGCATTCAGTACAATTTTTGTTACCAGCTGCACACGGAGTTATCCCATATCGCCTAAGTGAATAAATATACATGTTGAAAATTGAAAAAAAAAAAACCGCAATCTTTCATATTATATATCATATCGAATATGCTGTGCAAAGCCACAAAATAATTAATTTCAACTTAATTTCACACACCTACTATATTATCTGAATTTCTTTTTATTATAATATATAATAAAAAGAAATTCATATAATTTTATATAATTTTAAAGATATTCATTATAAATTTATTTATTCAGTAGAAACAGGCTAAGCCCAATTACAGGTTACTGGAATCCCCATCGATTGATTAAATACAGTGCGGGTGACCAGACAACAGAGCAAAAATTAAATTTAATAGAAACTTAAATCATACGAGGAAAAATTATGTATATTTTACGTAGAATTTAATAACATAACAAACTCAGCAAAATTCAGATTAATCGTATAAATAAATAAATATTATTAGACTGAAGCTAGAGACCCTTGAGGGCAAGCGGAAACGAGACCTCGTAGAGACGTACAAGCTACTGAGCGGGCGCTATGCAATCAACAGAGGAAAATTATTCAAAGGCGCAAGAAACCCAAATCTTCGAGTTCATCGACTCAAACTGGTATATCAAGGTTTCTCAATAAAAACCCATGGAAGGACACCATGGATGCAATAAGGTAGTGGACACGTGGAACACGTTACCAGCAGATGCAATCGAAGCGGAGTCAACGAACATATTTACAAATAAAAATTACTTATATATCTTTACGCAAAGAGCAACGTATAGAAGCACATGTGAAAAATTGAAAACTTATTTTCTGTAAATACGAAACGTAGGAAATATCAAATGGGCATTTCGATTCACAATTTGAGTTTTGTGCAGAGGAATTACTCCGTCAATAAAATAAAGTAAAATAAATTATGCAATAAATGGACTCGACATTTTCCAACCCTCGGAAAATCCGCAACTTTGCAATCACAGGGCAAGAAGGGAGTCGAGACCATACCAAAGAAACCCATGCAAACATACGTTATCGAGCAGGGTTGTGAGTGCTCGGAGCGCATTACGAGCCGAAATAATCACATCGGAGACAATCAACCAATTTAAAAGTAGACTCAAAAAACATTCGTTTACTTAATGTAAACTGAACAATGCAAAGATCATAAGTTGCAAACTTTCTTTCTGCAAATAACAATAATAATAATAAAATACACAATAATAATTATTATTATTATTTACCTATACTCGGTAAATTCTCCGGTCGGTTGTAACCCCGGTGCAAATGTGACGACGGCCAGAACGAATGCTACATAGACGAACGAAGAGGCCATGCACTTGAGGTAACCCATCGTAGGACTTTGCAAATTGTCAAAGACTCGGAATGTTGGAAGTTCGTAGCGTCCCCCGGAAACCGGTAAAGCCTATGAGACGAAAAACGGTTAATATCGATTGATCGTACTCGAGGCTGCCGCGTAGAAACGCAGAGCCTCACCGGCGAGATAACAGCGAAACAATTTAACGAACGTACCTCGACGTATCTGATGTTGCGCGAACTTGTAGCTCGAACGATGACTGCGAAGAAGGGTCGAAAGCGGAACTGATCGAAATGGCGATACCGCAAGGCAACAAAAAGGCGAAAAAAAGAGAGTCAGCACATCCCAACCGATGCTTATTAGTTGAAGGTGCCACGCGCACTGAAAAGACGTGTCGTAAGATGAAACCACGAAACCGAGAGTTTGCGAATCCCGTCTTGGGATAAATCGATTGACCGTCGCCTCGCCGGATAAAACAGCGCTGTCAATCAGTGTCCGATGTGTTAGGCTGTGCTCTTCCGAGGCCTTGATATTCACACAAGCCAACGCCGCAAGTAAATCTGGATTAGCACCGGCTCGGTGCACACTGGCACTGAGTGACGCGGTTGGACTTTGCAGCTTAAGGTGAAGTGTCACACAGAGACTCTGCCGCTATCAATGCCGATGAGATATGGTCGAACGGGAGAGGGCTGCATAATCGTGTGGCGTGTAACGTTGTTAACGGTACTTCCACTTTTGCCATCGAACGAACGTGAGGATACGAGTATCTGTTTCGCAACGTCGCGTTAACAAAGTTTTTTTTTTAAAGATATTCATTATAAATATTCAATTAACAGATACAGCTATATGCGAAACTTCTTCGTATCCATTTTGATTTTGCAACTCAAATCTTACGCGTTGTGTCCGCAAGGAAAGAATTATAACACCGAGCTAATGCGTTGGTTTGCTTTGTACATTCCTTAATTTTATGTTAGTTCGCAATTGCGAGGCTGGAGAAAAAAACATTAATTTTCTACCAATCTCGCATGTTACTAAGATTTTTTTTTTTTATACTGAGACTTATATTTATTTTGGAAAGTTGGTTGTTTGTTCCAATTTTAAATACAGGTAGTTCCTTCCCCTGATTATTGAATCACGTCCAGTTCCGGTCCAGGGAACTCGTTTTTCGAGCGGAAATACGTAACTTCCGGTCTGAAAATCTCATTTTTTAACCGGAAGTGACACAACACCGGAAATACGTTCCTTCCGGCCTGAAAATCTCATTTTTCAACCGGAAGTGACACGACACCGGTAATACGTTACTTCCGGTTTGAAAATCTAATTTTCGAACCGGAAGTGACGTATATTCGGCAAATTTCCGTAAATCTAAATTTCCGGTCTCTAAATTTCAGAATTCATCGCGAGGGCACGAAGCGTCCGAGCCACAACAATCCGTTAGTTTCATATATATTAGGAACAAACATTCATCCCCATCACATCTTTCGCTAATGGTACGCTCACGCTACGATAACGTCGAGCTAACGGTATAACTCTACGGCAACGCGAATGTGAATCCGATGGCCGTGGCAGACTAAAGAAAAGAAGAAAATACATTTCGGAGTTGCTTGCGAAGCGCACGCAAGTGCGAAATGTATTTTCTTTAGTCAGTCACTGACATCGAATTCGCATTCGCCTTGCAGTAGCGTTACCGTTAGCGTAACGTTATCGTAGCTTGAGCGTATCATTATTAGCGAAAGATGTGACGGGGATCTGGGCCCAGGGCACTTGATGACGACTTGTATCAATAATGGGCTGTAATGTTTAATTGCAAACAAACAAAAATTGTCGGCGTATAAAAAAAGACAATCTGAAAACGGAAAAAATGTTGAGAAAAACGTTACCGGGGGAAGGAGTGAGGCATGTAAATCGTAGATTTAACATGGACTCTGTTATGTCATGGTCGTTTCTCGTAGGCAGCGTCAGTGTGGTATATCGTGCTACTACACTACGCACGAGCCTCAGTGTTCGCTGGATGACGCTGACATGCGTAGAACGAAGAACCAAAAGTTTGGACGTTAATGGGAATTGGGATGCTTGTTGTAGCTAACAATAAATCTCTTGCAGATACACACGCTTGTCAGACGAAGAATTTAATAAGTTACCCAATACATAATTACTATCGTGCGATCGTAGTTGCCGAACGAGGCTTTTCGTATATTGGTTATGTGCACAGCAATGGGTAATATAATGCAATACAATGTATAGAATCAACCGAGCCAAAGATGGAACGGTGATTCATTCATTGCAGCCAATCGCTATGTAATTATTCCCGAACGTAAGATTATTATTCTTTTTTTTCGTCTTTTTAGATGACATTGAGCAAGAATGCGAAGACGCTGTTTTCGAGGTTTGCGACGCGCGGGAACGCTACCCCGCCATGTGCGCCAACGAGCGCGCCCGCTCCACCAAGCTCGAGAATGAAATATGTGTAAGACGAGATTAATGAAAAAAATACAAAGTCGTCGAGTACCAGAAGAGTATAGAACTAAAAAATTCAAAATTTCGTAATTTTTATGCTATTTACAATCGCATTTGTGCGCTCTGTTTCTATGTTTAATGTGTGCGTTTTCGACTTGCTGCACTAATGTGCAATCAGTGTTCGTTCGTTCTTTATTTTGGATGCACCGATTGCACATTATTGCAGCCAACCGGAAACGCCGCTGGCACGAGCCGTTTCGGTAGGAAATCAAAAGATACCGAAATTTTCACTAGTATTCAGATAATCAGAGACTAATCTAAAAAAAGATTGTACAATTTTCAGGTAGAACCGATCAAGCCGCGTATTTCGGTGAAGCTGGAAACCGTGCACATAACGAACGAGCAAAAAATCCTGTTCGAAAGTCTCGGCATCGGAACGAAGCAAAGGACCGTCACTGGCGAAGAGCGCAATGAAAAATTGAAAAACTTACTGAACAAAATGGAAGACTTGAAAATAGCCGCTGAACAAATTCAAAGAGAGAAATATTCCGATATTAATAGGTTATTGAGAAAATAATATTATTCGTGAATTTAAACTAAAGTTACTTAAGACTGTGAATATGACACGATAAATAATCGAAATCCTAACAATTTTATATAAAAAAAAAGAACCATTCCAACAGCTTCGTTCGACTTCTGTACAATACAATACCGCATGAGATACAAATACAAGCCGTCCTCACGAGTTTAACAATTGCACTGCTTTATCGATTATTAGAGTTAATTACCGTCGACCGTAATGTGCTTACAAGCGACGATCGTTTTTATGACGGATAAATGAAATGTAAATAAAGTACTTTTTGCATATTCCTATCAATAATTTAATATAAATAACAGTACCAATCGTTCTCCCATTTAATTAAGATTCGGTCGCGTATCGTTGATTCGTGTTGTACTTCGAGAGGGAAGATTCGGTTACGACGCCGTTCGGAATATTCGTAAGGTCCAGACGATGAACAACAACTTTCGCACCGCGCGTTATGTCCTCCATCAATTTCCACATTTCTATTCGTATTTCCGGTTCCTCCGCGGTCTGATTCGCGTTGCCGGGCGTTTCCTCCGCGTGCCGCAGACTTTTTCTTCTCGCCGACTGTCTCCGTCGTTTTTCGCTCGAGAGCTCTTGCTCGAATTCCTCGGTGATGTCCACCGTAGCGATCGAGCGCTTCGCGTTAATCGATTTGTCCGCCGGTTCGTTTTCCGCAGCGATTTCTTCCTCCGGCACGACCGGCGATTCCGTTTGCGACGAATGTCCATCGGACGCGGAATCTTCGTCGGAGATCGTCGCGGATGAGTCTCGAGGGCTGCTCGTCTCGATTTCATTGCCGGAGACCGAAAGTTTCGTGCGCTTGTAGCGCAAAGCTCTCTGCAACTCAGGCGGTATTTGATCGTCGGTGACTATCTCGTTCGAGACGATTCTCGGTGTCTTGGATTTTATTATTTCGATGCAATCTTTGATCGGCGTCGTGCAGAGATCGAACTTCGGTCGATCGCTCGCCTCGACCTTGTCCGCCGGAAGAAGCTGCCCGGTTTTCTGCCGCAGTGCCTCAGGTACGATGTCCTCTTCTTCCTCGCAATCCTCCTCCCTGTCCGCTCTGTCGGTCTCCGAGTCGTCCTTGTCGTCGTACTTCAATTCCAGTCCGACCTCCTCCTCCTCCTCCTCCTCCAGCTCGCGCGCGATCGCCTCGTCCTCCTGTCGACGTTCACCGAGATCTCGGTCGATCTCCATGGACACTTCTGCGACCTCGCTCGTTTCCGGTCCCTTCGCCTCGAGAACGGACGGGAATTTGTCGTTCAGCACGACTCCGATGTTGCTGAGATTTATTTTGACTAGTGGAAATTTCGGCATTTCCGGAATCGGCGATTGCCCGAGGGATCGCGAACGGTTTGGCGTCTTTCCGTATTTTCCGGACGATCCGTCGAAGTTCGTAGAGTTACTGGAAGAACTGTACAAGAATGGTTTATCAAGGTTTTTTTCGTTGCCGATTGCAGCTGGTAACTTCGGCGTGTCCTCGTTGCTCTTGAGTCTCGCCTCGGACATCTCGATTTTCGTTATCAGATTCTCGAGCCTGAGGAGGCTCGAGTTCACCAAGCATTTTTCTCCCTCCTTCGTCTCCGATTTTTCCGAATTTTCGAGGACCTCGTCCATCTCGAGCTTCGTCTTTTGCTCGACGACGGTGACGCTGTCTTGGTCCTGGCGAATCGTGAACATGAGACCCTCCATGACGAGATCGGTGATGTCGGCGGAGCGCGGCGCGTCCGTTTGCGCGGCTCTGGGACTCCGAGGCAACAACTTTCCGGGCAAGCTGCTGTGGCCGTGACTGGGCCCGGGGCACGATTCGGCCTCGATCGCCGCGAGACAATCCTCTTCCGGTACACTCTTAGAATCTTCGATTTCCTTTTCTATAATGTACTGATAGGGAAGATCCGCAGAATCCGCAGCGACTCCCTTTTTGGCCGAGTCCGACGACTCCTTGTGCTTAATTTTTTCGGAAATCTGTTGCCCCCGTCGATTGTGCTTCTTCACCGGAGGCGAGCTCTCGATGTCGTCGAGAGATTTTTCACGCTTCGTTGCCGTTTTGCCTGGATCTTTTTTTCGTTCGGTTTCAGGCATTGCCGCGTCGGTGCTCGATGGTTCGGATTGCTCGTCGGACGCCGGTGTTTTGTCGAAAATTTCGATGTCATTTTCCATTTGCAAATCTCGACTGCATCCGTCTGGCGAGCTATCTTGTGCGACCTCTTCGTTCCCATCGCTGGTACCCTGGAGGCGAGTGTTTTTAGCAACTTCGGAATTTGCGTTGGCACGATCGTCGGATTTATCCACCGGGCGCAGTTCCTCGGTGGTGGAGACATTCAACGTTTTGACGGTGAGAACGAATGCATGCGGGAATGCAGTGGCATCGGTCCGGTCGCGGAATTTTAGCATAGCGAACATCTTGTCCTGACGCATCCATGCTGAATGATCTGCGGATTGTTAAATCGGTTAGAAGGTGAAATGAAAAATGAAATGAGAAATAAGCCAACAGTGTTTATGTACTGAGAGCTTTTTTATTGAGTGGATTTCTCAGTGAGGATTATTAAATCGGTTAGAACGAGAAATTAATTGAGAAAGAAGCCCGTATTTATGTATGGAGAGCTTATTTATTTAGTGAATTTCTCAATGAGGATTAGTCAATCGGTTAAAATGTTAAATGAGACAAGAGAAATAAAATGAAAAATAAGCCCACAGTGTTTATGTACTGAGGGCTTATTTATTGAGTAAATATCTCTGTGAGGTAATTTTCCCAATGTCTCTATAAATGTACCAGATTTATAGAACTTTTTGACATCGGTATTTTATATTTACCTCTTTCACAGCTTGTATACAAATTTATCGCTGTATTAAGATTATTAATTATATTTCGTACGAAATTCTAAGACCAAATGCGAATGAAACTTTTTTAAACGTTTTTTTATTGGTTTATTTTGCTATAAATTTTGAGAATATTTTGGAAATCGAATTCAACGGTTATCGAATGACGAGTGTCTCGTTCAGTACGACTTACTGTATGTAACGAGCAGATGGCGCGTGCCGAATTGTTGACCCTGTCGCGGCTGCGATTTTATTATTCGTCTAATAACTTTCGTGAGTTCCTTTGGATAGGCAAAACCTTCTGTGTGTCTGAAACATGCGAACAATTAAAAAATTAAATTAAAAAAAAAAAAAAATTATTACATTGTAATCGGTAGCTGAGGCTCATAAAAATCCGTCGATTTTTTTAAAAAACAAACTCGATACTCGTGTCACATATCTGTATCACTCAGAATACAGATATGTGACGCAGATATAATAAGTTCTTATAGTGATTTTCTGTAAATACTAATAATAATAGTAGTAATACCTCAGAGTTTTGTGCCATTTGAACGTGAATTTGTATATATGTTTTTTGTGACACAGCCAATAAGCACCAGGAATGGTCAGGATAGGCTCATTCCCTCGTTCGACCCAATCAAGCTTGCCAAGCGAACGTACATGTATTCCAGGCATTTTCTTTCCGGTTTTATTTCATGGAACAGAGGTACAAGTTTCGTTGTTTCTTTGCCACCAACAGACTCCCTCACCAAGAAAGTCAGATAGTACAGAACTCTCTGCTGCAAAAAAAGAAAGTTATTTAAAATTAACCGAAGGTGCACGGCTTGCCATACTTAGCCATAATTGATGGCAATGAGACTATTTTAATTTGCATACGGTAATCCAGCCAATGAATGGACAGGACCAACGAATGGAGGCTTTCCATAAGAGCACATGCATTTTTCGTCTTCTTAACAGTCCATCCATTGGCCGGTTTACCCTATATATTTAATTCGCAGACCTGAATAGGCATCTTAAAAAAAAAGAAAAATTCAATTGAACATTCGTCACCAGACTATAACTGTGATTGGGTAAATTGACTTTCAATGCTAACATAGCGAGGAGAATAGGACAAATATTGTTTCTCATTAAAATAGCATAGTCATTTAAGTATAAACCTACTCCAGTTATAACTTCATTGATGAATATATCCTGAACGGTATTCCAAGGTAGAAAAGTACTAGATTCCTCGCTTGAGAAAACTCGTTTACCTATTATCTGAATCCCCACGGATTCCACCACGAGCAGAGTATCTGGAAACAGAATTGGTATTTACAAAAAAAAAAAAACTTTCGAAATAATTTTTAAAAATAATAAACAAAAAACATGCGATACGTACCAATATTTACAGACGATATAAAATATTTACATTGAAGTGCGAGGAAAAGTACGGACACGCCGACGAGTAGAGCGGGATGCGTCGTCGCGGTAAAGGCAACAGCGACAAGGACTACAAGCAGGAAGTTGATTCGCAGCGATAACTTTCTGTTGTTCCTAAGGACGAACTTTATGACCCCCGAGTTGTTGGGATAGCGACTGGAGTTTGTCGTTTCGTCCAGACTTATAGAATTACCGTTGACCCCTCTGAAAGCTTTCTCAGGGGCATTTGGACCATTGGTTAATCCGGACGACATGAATGAATGCGAAGAATTAACTTTGGCCTCTTCCGTGTCACGCTAACGTTGACATCGAGTATCGTCGGATATCTTCGAATAATCACGGATTCCTTGTATCGACAAATCGTCTATTTTTTAAATATATATATATAGGACTTAAAAATTTCAAGACACTTCGACTTTGCCGCGTTGTTCGTGAATGTTGTGCGTCGAGCTCCACGTTTCCGTGCAGTCCTTGACTCGATACTGCGATAAATTTTTATATTATGTAATATCAATCAGAGCAACTCGAAGTACTCCGGTGTTGGCCCAGAGATGCTCATCGCTGGCGCGTTATCAGTCCCATGACGAACCATTCGAAGCTTTGACACACGACATCTCAGTTGGCAATTATAATAATATAATAATAATAAAAAAAAGATACAACAGAAAGAACAAGTTTTCCATCCGCATTGGCGTGGCGAATTTCCATTAGTGCCTTGTAAAGGAGTAATACCGAGTTTCCACCGGAATCGAAATGGCCGACTTTACACCAAACTCATTTCCGCCAAAAAGTAACTAGTTTAGACAAAACATCATGTTTCCGGACATAATAGCATGACGAAAAATCTTACATTCAACTATATATCTCCTATAATATATATATATGGTGCTGTAAGTTGTTTTGGGCCGATTTATCTTTTATCAAATTGTTAAAGACATTTTCAAACCGGACGTGACATATTTCCGGTATAACGTCACTTCCAGTCGAAAAATTAGATTTTCAAACCGGAAGTGACGTATTTTCGATGTGACGTCACTTCTGGACGAAAAATTAGATTTTTAAACTGGAAGCGAAGTATTTTCGGTGTGATGTCACTTCCGGTCGAAAAACTAGATTTTCAAACCGGAAGTGAAGTATTTTCGATGTGACATCGACATCACCTCCGCTCGAGGCAAGAGATTTTCCGGACCGGAAGTGACGAAATAAATTCTTTAGATCCGCTTCAGTTCGACTGCGGTGCCAGTGGAAATTTTGTGATGGTTTGGCGGATATTCATTGATACGAATCGTAGGGTTGGTAACACTTCGCTGGATATGTGAGATTTTTTTTTCTTCGATGTCTCATCCTGACCAGCTTCATATCGATAATCTCGTTATTTCATCGTTCTTTGCAACGTTCGTGTCTGATGTTCACATTGGCTTGCGAGGAGAGCACACCAGCTCAATAAATTGTTAAAAATGTTAGACCTTCGCAACAACAACACGGATAACGTTTCGACGAGTTCCAACCGACGAAACGACAGTATAAATATACCCGGTAAGTGTGTGATGACAAATTTATCTTTCATTTCCAAAGACGATTAATACACAACACTGTGACTTCCAACCTATACACCGCACGGAAACACGTTACTGTTCTAACAATCTCATCAAATGTGACGAAACTTTGCCAGATATTATGTAATTGTTTCTGGGTATAACATTTAATAATCATTTTTTTTACCCGATAAATCAACCCGGCAATTGATCAGTCAGTGTGTGTAAAATTTCGGGAGATTATCAGAAGATTTCAATCACTCCTCTAGCAGAAGCAAAAACCTTGCAGAATCATTGAATTTCAAATAGATTGAATATGCAATCAGTCTGTTAATCCGCGATCTTGGCTGTACAGGGCTGTCCAAGCTATATATAGCTGCATAGAACTGTACAAAAAATAACTGTAAAAAATAATTTTCAAACGATTATTTTAGGGACGTATTATAAAAATTATTAATCGTTTGTTGCAAACCTATCGCTGTAGTGGATTGGAAATCCATACAAAAATATATTATCAAATATATAACTGTACCTCATCCATTTGACAACTCTGTGGGTTACGGTATTTACCGTAATCTGTTAATCTGCAATTTTAGCTTTATAGGGCTGACCACTCTGTAAAAAAAAGAATTTTTAAACATGTACTTTATGGACAGTGTTATACAAATTGTTATGAATTGTTTTCAGCAAACATATCGCTGTAGTAGATTAGAATTTCATACAAAAATATATTATGAAATATACATCTCTACCTCATTTATTTGGCAACACTTTGGTTTACATTAATCTGTTAATCTGCGATCTTAACTGTACAGGGCTGTTCAAGCTATATATATATATATATAGAGTTGCATAGGACAGTTAAAAAATAATTTTTAAACACATATTTTATGGACAGCATTATACAAATTATTATGAATTGTTTTTGGCAAACATATCGCTGTAGTACATTAGAATTTCATACAAAAATATATTATCAAATATATAACTATCTCATCTATTTGTCGGCTTTGATTTACCATAATCTGTTAATTTATCATTTTTGCTGCATAGGGCTGTTGAAGCTATATATAGTTGTATAGGACTGTGAAAAAAATAATTTTTAAACACGAATTTTACAGATAGTGTTATAAAAATTATTGTGAATTGTTTTTTTTTGCAAACACATTGCTCTAGTAGATTCGAATTTTAGACAAAAATATATTATCAAGTATATAACTGTACCTCATCCATTTGGCAATTTGGGTTACCACAATCTGTTAATCTGTGATATTTAACTCCATAGAGCTGTTGAATCTATATATAGCTGTGTAGGACTGTAAAAGAAGAATTTTTCAACACGTATTTTATGGACAGTATGGGACAAATTAATATGAATCGTTTTTTGCAAACATTTTACTGTAGTAGATTCAATCTTCATACGAAAATATATTATCAAATATATGACTATACCTCATCCATTTGGCATCCATTTGTTTGGGTCATCATAATGATGATTTAGATATTTAATATTAGAGATTAAAGATTAGATTTAAATTAAATTTAATTTAATTTGTTTCTCTGGTTTCTCCATGTTTGACCGATTTACATTAAGTCCGTTTAATCCAATACAGAACTCTAAGTACAAAATCATATTATAACAATAGATTCTAAACTAACATACATTAAACAATTTATTTATTTTCACGAGATATTTAATAGTAATTAGATATTTCATATTTTTATATATACAGTAATATGACAAAGGCAATATATTTTTTTGCAGTGACGTCGCAACATGGAATAGCACCTTTAAGTCCGTATCTAAACTTCGATCCTTCGTACTTGCCGACAAGCCAGCCAGAGTTCATATTCCCCGAAGGAGCCGTGAAGCAGAGAGGACGTTTCGAACTGGCGTTCAGTCAAATTGGGGCGGCGTGCATACTCGGAGCTGGCTTCGGCGGTGCAGCTGGGTTTTACAGGGGTCTCAAATCGACCACCCTGGCCGGTCAAACTGGCAAACTTAGGAGAACCCAGTAAGTTGATTTTTTTTCGAAATTTTAGCCGGTCGATCTGTTTTACCATCCGTAGATAATCTTGTCAACCGGTATCGATCATTTACAGATTAATTAATCACGTGATGAAGAATGGATCGTCTCTGTCGAACACTCTCGGCGTCGTGTCGGTAATGTACAGTGGTTTCGGTGTGCTCCTCTCTTGGGCCAGAGGCACGGACGACTCGCTGAATACCCTGGCAGCTGCAACGGCTACTGGCATGCTTTTCAAATCTACAGGTTTGTATGAAACGTTTGGTACTAATAGTATTTATTAACAATGCTTTGCCTGGTACGAACATTGGTACATTTAGGAGATTATTTACAGTATGTATTTCCATTGACAACGGGCCATTAATCTAAATCCTTCAGCCCTGAAACGTTTATTTTTTCGTTTTTCGCGATTTATTTTATAATAAATTACAGATCGATTATTGTTTTCTTAAAACTACAAAATTTTCGAAAACACGAAATTTAAAGTCCTTCACAGATTTCCTCGATATTTCACCGGTATCGGTGAATAAATTACTTCAATTGATTTATATCTTTTCACGTGAAGAGCAATATATGGAAGCAGATGTAAAAAGTGAAAACTTGGTTTCTGTTAATAAATAATAATAATAGTGGCTGAAGGACTGCGGTCGATCGCCAATTGGCAATATGCAATATAGGTGAAAAGAGAAAAGTTTGTTACGTATAGAAAAAGCTTACATAAGTATTGTTAATAAACTCACTACTACTACTAATAATAATAATATTATTAAATTCCGGGTTTTTGTCCTGTTCCAGCTGGATTGCACAGATGCGCGATGGGCGGCGGAATCGGCTTAGGAATAGCGTCGCTGTATTGCCTGTGGAATAGCCGGGAAGCTCTTTCCGAACTGAGGCATCACAGCATCAACCCGGCGTAAGACTGTGTGTACCAGCAGCACCTTGATCCAAACCGTACCCCAGTACCTTGACATGTACCCATCCCAAAATTATTTGGCCACTAAAGTTTATAGTCACGTTCTCCGGTTAAGAGTCAACAAATCTCGTCAATCATTTTTCGTTAACTTCGTGAACCGCAGCTTCGTTTTGTTCCCATTCCAATGACGCATCGGGCGAATTAAAGGCAATTCGAAGATTTTGCAAATTTTCGTAGCCCGAGACACGGCTCATCGTTACCTCGACCGTAATATCAAATTCCCAATGAACGATGACGATCGATCTATAATTCGTTTCGAAACATAGCGTCGATATTTTTTCCCTAAAAATCACGCTATCGTGCCATCGCGGAAGAAATAATTATACTTTATTCCTTTGAAATGGCCGATAATGATTTTGTGGTTCCATGAAAAAAAAAAAAAAAAAAAAACTCAATGCGCGTCGTTATTTGCCGTTAAAATCGGTTAAATGTAAAACTAGCTTAGAAATAAATGACTTGTAAGTAACGACCTGCCTGAATTAAGATATTTTTTCCCCTGAACGACATAACGAAAAAAAATAAATAAATAAAAAAATTGGTTAGTCAGTCGATAGTTCAAAGATGACGGTTCAGGGCCTAGTCGGCGGCTAACCAAATACGATAAGAAATGACGAATGTCTGTTCTATTGCAGATCCAAGTGACACACTCCGATGCAGAACTGCCGCGGGATAGCAACGAATTTCCTAAACCCTGTAAATAGAACGAAAAATCATCATCGATCGCAGAAAATAAAATTTGCGACTCGAGCAAAGTGATGTATTCTATAGAATTGTTGGAGAGTAAATTATCATACGCGATAGGTTTAGAACGAATCTATGTGCGTAAGTAAAAAAAAAAAAAAAAAATTCTTTGTCATTTTAATCCACGCGGCAGCGCTGCTCGCGTAGTCGAGGCACTGATGTTACGAAAACTCCCGGATACGCGTCGGACGGAGCGAGATAGGCTTCGCGTATGTGCCACAATCTTATCTAGGCATATCTCCCTGACAACGTACGGTATCGCCGCTGCGGAACCAAACTGCAATCGTACGTGAATGAAAGGTGATCGAACCTGTGGACGTCGTGTAATTTTTCTCGATCCAAAAGCGAAGAATCTTTTGCTGCGTTCCACGCGAGTCCGCGAAGAAAGTCAACGGGATGAGGCGATGACATCATCGCTGTCCGCGCCACAGCTCTGCAGTGTCGGACAAATATTTGAACTTTGTCTTGGGCAATTCTCACGTTTCCCTCTTGTCCACACCGCCCGAGAAGACAAATATTGTCTTCGACTATAAAAGGTAAGAAGAAATACCTCGTTGCTTCGTCACAATTCAACGAGCGTTTAGTTTCCACCGAGAGTGCAGTGGATAACGTGGTAGCCTCGTGCACGAGAGGCTTCGAACAATCGTTCATCGATTCGAATGTGTTATGTTAATGAGCGATAATGCCTCATCAAATCAATTTGTAATCCATCTTATCCTAGGTGAACGTCGAGTGGTCTGTAAACATCTCGTGAGCGTCGTCGCAGTCGTCGAGCGACGATGATGATCGAAGCGAGAACGGAGTCGCTTCGGCGATGAAACTGCACTCCGGATCGACGAAGCACGAGGACGGACGAAACTTTTCGGCATCGGGCAGCGTTCCTGGCAGAGTGAAAACCGTTTTGGAGCAGCTCACCTTGGTTATCGAAGCGTGTGTTCCACGCCATCCAAACAAGACCTATTTATAAGTACGAGCTTTGTTTACCAAAGAAATTTATAACTTTGGTCATCCACACACGGTGCGTCTATGTGGGATGTTCGGAGTGATCGGGATGGTCAGCCCGGCAAGTTACACGTCCACGCTGACAGACATTTCTTCGATGATTTTCCAGTACTGTTTGCGCAGCCTCGCACACATCCCGGACCAATGATGAACGGAATGCAGGCGGAAAAGCGGCTCGCTTTCCTCTATTCTTTAGCTGCGGTCTTCTCGACGATTTCCATCGTCTCGCTTGTGATAGCCTGGCAACATTGGGCCTGGACTCTGGACTCGTGCATCGACGTCGACTGCGAATGCATACTCTACGGGGTGAACACATTCAGCACCTTCATGGGTGGCGATGTTAAGCTTTGCCATTTTGGGACGTACGCTGTTGTGCCTGCGGTTTTCTTCGGCCTCATCCTCGGAGTCTATCACGGCTACAGAAGCTGCATCGGTAGAAATCTGGATGGGCCAAGAGTCTCGCGTTCGTTGGCCTACTGCAGCAGGTATGTTGTCGACGACGACGGCGGAATTGGGACATGAAGCCGAAGATAACTGCGTGACATCAAATTTCATCGCTGGCAATGCTTCAGGGAGAAAAAAAAATTGTTCACTTTTAGAATTTTATTCTCTAAGTGAACTTTCACGAGCGAAGTTTGTGGGATAGGATGCCTGAATGCACAAGATGTTTTCAGTACCGTCTGACGAAAAATTGAATGTAAGGTGGACAACACCGGGATAGACAAGCTCCATGAAAAGTAGCAATATTGGCGCAATATTTGCGACATCTGCGGCACATGTCGCAATTATTGCGCCAACTGCTACTTTTCGTGGCGCTTGTCTATCAGGGTAGGTAAAAAGATAATGGGTGCACTACGTTCTCTTACTTGCGACTGTTCACTGCTAGTGGGGTTTTTTTTTTTTTTTATTGCCAACGCTACATCTACATTTTGTCTGTTTTGATAAGAAAAGAACGCTTGTCGCAGCAGGTTTGGCTCAAAACTAAACTCTGAACTGAGAGCAGACTGGAATATAAGAACGCGTTTCTGCTGCTTATACAGGTGGATACATGTCGAAGGTTTCTGGATTTATTTGGAACAGAGCAGAACTGCATTGAAGAACGCACCCGATGCGACTTAATAGGCGAAACGATATAATATAATTCGCATTCCCGCAAAATTGATTCGATACAATCAACACGAAAAAGAAAAATATCATTACTTTCCATGTTGTTTGTGCTGAACCAATTTTGTTTCTCGTCTTTTATGGCAGAAACGCAAATCGTATTATATCGTTTCGCCTGTTAAATAGCATCGTGTTTTTACCCATTGTCCGCCTAGCATTGTTTTTTTAGTCACGTAGTACTGAAAACATCTTGCGCATTCGGACGCCTATATTTTACCCAGTTTGAGCGATGCATGACACGGCCGTTATAACTTGAACGAAATGTAGTCTCATGCAGATATTTTCGGGGTCATATTGCGTCGGCAACTTTGACCGAAGTCACGTAAATTAATTTCTGTCAGAAACAATATCGACGGAGAAGTCGTCGTTGTGGTACCGAAAAGAAGATCGCCGTGCAAGCAGTGGATGGCCGCTGCGTTCTTGGCTGCCTTCATCACGTGCTTGTCCCTCGCACACGCCGTCGTACTCACGGACGGATATTACAAAACCTGCGAACAATACAAAAGAAATCTTATTCACCTGCTCGGATCTAGAGGTCGCGAAGTTCAGGTAATTTTTGCCCTTAAAAACACAACGTTTTTAAATATTCTTGGAGAATTTTTATTTTTTTTATTTTTTATGTATTATATTTTTTTACTGGTATAAATTGAAGCACTTACATCGCGCAGGTGATTTACGGACGGCTAAGTTGCGGAGCAATTCTCGATTTCATGGACTATCTTCAGCCGGACGCTAACAACTGGAGGCGCGGCGATGAAATCAATACCGGCGTGTCGTTGCAATTAGCCATCACCACTAGTTGGCTAAATTTTTTTACTTTCTTCATAATTTCCGTAATAAATTTCTTAATGGCACGGGAAAGACACCAAGGGCTAGGCGAAAAGCTCTGTTGCTGCTGTTGAATTGCGTTAATAAAAACAAATTAAAAATGTTGATGTATGAATGAAATGTACGATTTATATATTTTACAAGATCATAGTATGATACATTTTATTTCTGCGCACTTTATCGTTTTTTTTTTTTTTTTTTTACACAGGTACAGCAAAGTACACTTTATGTACATTGTAGCCCTCGTTCAATCACGGATAAATGTACGTTGCAACTTACACATGAGCGAAGATTTTTTTTTTTTTGTTAGAAAAAATAATTCACGAAAATTGAATTCCGTGCGAAAATCATCGTTACTCCAGTTTGCGAGTCACCTTACATCGAATACGAATATATTATTTTTCTCTATTTTTTTTATTGTATATTAATAATAATGGTTATTACGTCTAGTTATTACAAGTCTTCTAAAAAGTTATACTCGCAAATCTCATTCGTACCCAAATAAACAACTGTTTAACAACAAAATACAATTTAACATATATTATTTATATATATATATAATGTAAACAAAGGCAGGTAATAAAGGATCCGTCACTCTACATCGAACCCCGTGACGCAATCCTGCTAGCCTAACAGCTGGAAATACTTATGATTTTTTTTTTTTTTTTTAAACAGATGCAATAATTTTCGGAGCAGTACACAATTTTCCAATGAAAATTTGTACGGGTTTTACAGAGAGAACGTAAAACGGAAACGGATCAATGGGAATCCCCTGTTTATAAAACTGCGTCGAAAGGTTTGCTATACGATAGGATACAGATTTGAAAAAACAACGACAGGCTGTCTTGTCTGCAGCTTTATCACTCTATTTTGCCTTCTATCGGACTTTTTAAGGAGGAATTGTTTGGATACATTCAATCCTGGTGGTCGAGGCAAGCTGTACTTATCCAAATATAGTACGCGCATTTATCCAAACCTCATCCTGGGGACCAGGCGTTTTCGCAAAATTCTGAGTCTCCCTATAGGGCCCTTTCATACGAGGAGAGGCGCGCATGCGCGTTGCTCTCTCAATAAGAAAACCTGTAAGATTTTCATTGACTACGATGGCGGTTCCCACTGAGGCACCCAGTTTTTTTTCTTTATTAGAAGAGCAAGTGCGACACAATAACACGCGCCGTGCAGCTTTTAACATGTTAAAAGATGCATTCGGTGCGGCCAGTGGGAAACGCTGCGAGTTTCGCGAAGGTGGACTGGATCTTGATTTTCTAACCTAAAATGACGAGCCGGCGTCGCAACGCCGGCGGGTCTCTCGATGTCACTGAGGCGCCCTCGCGTGGTACTCAAAAGAACTACATCACTCGGCGGAATGGATCGTGCGGGGAAAGGTCTGCGGTAGAGTAATCGGGCGAACGAATTCGCGCAGGAACAACTTTAAGCATAACACGAAAACGCCTCGGAGTTCTACATAGCTTTTATGTAAGGGCAAATACTCTTTCACTCGCGCGGAAAAGTCTTCGGAATACTGCAATACATTTGGTTGAAGGTAGTGTAAAGAATGAAGGAACGGCTGGGAAGAATATGAAACAAATACTCTTCGTGCCACTGTTCGTACACGCGGGGTAAACGGACAACAAAAATTTTACGGTCATACGATAGCATAACAATTCATTAAAAGGGAATGTATCAAAGATTCTACTATAAATGATAATTAAACTATGAGCTGCGCGACCGCTAGATCAGTCCTACAAATATTCGACTCACTCAAAGCCATTAGGCACAACCTATCCTGTAAAACATAAATAATTGAGGCAACGAATTCGGACAGCTGCTCGTACAAAATAGTTTTTTTTTTTTTTTTGAAGCCCCGGTTGTAATGCATTTATTCATGCACAGGTACGCTAAACAAGAATGACTGCAATAACGAGGCGCCTTAAATTGTACACCGATCAAAATTACGATTTTTGTTCTAACAGTTATAAATTATTCACCACAAAGAGTAGAAGGCGTTCGGAAGGTCTGTCTTGGGATCGTTAAATTTTATATATATTTTGACAAGTTTTTGGTTGGTTTGTCCCAAGTTTCATGAATTCAGAATGGCCCTGATTATTCTAAAATCTCATTATTCGACCAGAAATACGTCACTTCCGGTCGAAAAATGGGATTCTCAAACCGGAAGTGATCTATTTCCGGTATGGCGTCACTGCCGGTCGAAAAGTGAGATTCTCAAACCGGAAGTGACGTATTTCCAGTATGTCGTCACTTCCGGTGGAAAAATGGGATTCTCAAACCGGAAGTGATGTATTTCCGGTATGGCGTCACTTCCGGTCGAAGAATGAGATCTTTGTACCGAAAGTGAGGTACTTCCGGTGTGACATCGCTTACGGTCGAAAAATGCATTTTCCAGACCGGAAGTGACGTATTATTTCCGGTATGACATCACTTCCGGTCGAGGCAGAGATTTTCCGGACCGAAAGTAACAAAATAAATTTTTTTAGATCCGTCCTGGTAACTATTCGCCTATTGTACTATTCTGTGCGTCTCAGTGAGTTTAAGAGACATTAAAACTGACAAACCGAAATTCCATAGGCCATAGCGAGGGCGCGAACCGCCCGAGCCACAGCGACCTTCTAGCATACAGTAGGTCTGCAATTGAACGATTTTCCAAGCGTTTGTAACTTTTTTGCGGTGTGCATTTTATTTCTGCAATAACGAACGACCGTGCGTGTGAACGGTGCACAAATGAAAGCGCCTCGTAATAACGAACGGCTCCTGGCCGAATACCAGAGTGGTTTACATTGTACAATGTAAACGGTACTACTTGATATTTGTTTGATCTGCAATTATCGCAAAGTTCTCACCACCAAACAATACATAGTCTACAAGTTCGAGTACTAGTTTCATACAGGAAGGCACCTATTATATACGACCACAAACAAGAAAATTTGTATAAACTTGGCTACATACGTGTTTGCATACTTTATACACAATCTCGTCTACTTTCGGGCTCATCTATGATATTGTCTTAATTTTACACTAAATATTTTTAACTCTCACTTGTTTTTTTTTTTTTTTTTTTTTTACATCATCGAGTTGCAAAGGCGCAGTTCAATAGCAATACTAGACACGACCAAAGCAATTTTAGAAGAATATCAGTATTACAACGAGGCGGTTAGTGTATTCCCTCGTTACATCTACCCAAGCTCCGTCGATCTAATCTCTAAGGCCCCAAAGTATTATTTTTTTTTTTTTTCGATTAGACCACGAAACTTTACCGTGGCGATTTAAACGGAATCATCGTCCCGACTTATCAATCTTATTGTTTCGCGAAAATTTCATCCTTCGGTAATCGTGACCCTATCAATAAAGATTACGTTTATCGGTACAAAATGCAACGAAAAAAAAAACTGTAATAGCAAGCACGGATGAGCACTGTTCGAATACCGAAAAGAAATTTTAACAGAGACCTAACGCGGAAATTGCTTCTTTCTTTATTGTTTATAATTGAAAATCACTAAATGTAAGTTATTGTTTAGATTTGCTTTTTTGGTCTTCGATTATTCAAAGTATTCGACTGTGCCCGTCTCTATTGTACAGAGTCACGTTTTGGACACTCTTTCCAAACTACGTAATACTGTCTAGGCATCCATCCCGCATGGACCAGTTTACAAGATCAGTCTTGTGTGTAAAGGCATTTTTTTTGTTTTAAAGAGGAATAGCGAATAATCGATATCCCCGCTATTGTTAACTGCGCCTCTATCGAGTCCAGAGCCAATACATCTTATAGGTTTGTATTCTTAGTTTTTTTTTTTTTTTCACGTACACTGCATGCTGACAAATTGTCGAACTGTGGACTTCGGGGAATGACTTTTACTTTTTTATTTTTTTTTATTTTAACCACGTACCGATTGGCATGTTGCGTGTATGATGGGAGGCCCGTTAACGGACTTAACTAATCCGGGGATCACTGGGTGTCGGGGAGCAATAATTTTTAAGGTTCTCACCCTATCGTGTTGCAATAGTGATTTTTTTTTTTTAGTACAAGAATTTTTAAAAAGCATTACTTGCCAATAGGCGTTAGGGGTCAGGCGGGATGGTTCGGCTTAATCGGTAAATTCGAAATGTAACACTGACTTTATAATTCGAAACTTTTCCTTCTTCGTTTTGACGGAACAGTAATTGAAAATGACGACATTTAGGAAAAAGTAACCGACAGTTCGGAAACACATTCTTTGCACATCATGTTTCCGAATTGGAACTGAGATGTCAAAAAATATGAAATATTTTTTGACACTTTGATAACCGAAATCCTAGGCTTACGCCCAGAGGAAACAAAATTCATATCAAAGGTTCGTTCGACTAATCTGAAATTCTGCATAACATGAAATATTTTTCGACACATTGATAACCGAAATCCTAGGCTTATGTCCAAAGTAATCAAAATTTATGTCAAAGGTTCTTTTGCCTTAACTGAAATTCTGCATAAAATGAAACATTTTTCGACACTTTGATAACCGAAATTCTAGGCTTATGCCCAAAGTAATCAAAATTTATGTCAAAGGTTCTTTTGCCTTAACTGAAATTCCGCATAACCCGAAATATTTTTCGACACTTTGATTTAATGAGAATTTGCATGTTTCGACATTGAACTCAGCAGCCCAGGGCAGCAATATCGAGACTCACCCATTGCTAAGTCAGCGACGGGGAAAGCTGATACGATACGTTCCGTCTAGTACATCGGCCAGATCAATGGCTGTAAAATGTTCGCAGACGAATAAAATGGAACAGGATATACCATCGCACTTTTAGGGGGTCGTAATTTTTTTAAACTATTTATTCGTATCCACTTATCAATTAGAAATTATCAGACTCGGACCAAAGCACTGATTATGAAGCAGTGTACGAATCATCAGCCATACATCTCGAATTACCGCATTAAATGCGTGAACTATATAGAACGTACTTTTCTTTAATCTCAGATTAATTTAAGAGAACCATTAATAATTTGTTCATCTACGATAATATACATTTAATAACTAGTAGAAATTTTATGAATCCTTAAAGTGTATAAATGTGGTGAAAACGTGTAGCTGCAAAAATAGATGCATGTGCTTCTCTCCGACTATTCCCTTTTTTTTCATTTTTTTTTTGGTATTAAGCTGCCATGTTTCGAAAAACCTGGTGTAATTTACGCAAAGTTTTACAGTTTCTCTTCAATTTTTTTTTTAGTTTTATACTGTCGCGTACTTCTTACTTTTAACAACATCCGTCTTACTTCTGCGTACGCGTTTGTTGTAAACTTTCTAGAAAAATTATAGACGATAAAGTAGGGTTTTAAAAGTAATGATCTTTTTAAATATTATTTTAATTGTTAAATCCGTTAATGCACCATGTTTCGGAATCGGCGTTGCTTATTATTTGATTTAATTGTTTTTATTTTAGTCGCTCCAAAAATCTCATTGCTGTTATCGATAGGGCTCGAGGTACAGATTTAGACTTCATTTCGTGAAATTATAATGTTTCTGTGTGAGTCGCAAGCCTGCAACATGAAATTCGTCAATTCGAGTATGAGTTTATGGTATCGAACGGAAATGCAAGAGGTTTTGAAGGGTCTGTTTTGCAAGAACTGTTTTTGATTTTAAATGCAATGATTTCGAGAAAAAGCGTCCCGAAAGTGATCGAAGCATTGAGAGTCGATTTCATGTGAAATTGTGATGTTTCTTTGTACTGTGAGTCGTAAAGGTTGCAACATGAAATTCGTCCATCCGTATATGAGTTTATGGCATCGAACAGAAATGCAAGTGGTGTAAAGAGTCTCTTTTAGAAAAACAGTTGTCATTAAAAATTCAATGATTTTGAGAAAAAGCGTCCTGAAAGTGATCGAAGCATTGAGAGTCGATTTCATGTGAAATTGTGATGTTTCTTTGTACTGTGAGTCGTAAAGGTTGCAACATGAAATTCGTCCATCCGTATATGAGTTTATGGCATCGAACAGAAATGCAAGTGGTGTAAAGAGTCTCTTTTGAAAAAAAATGTTGTCATTAAAAATTCAATGATTTTGAGAAAAAGCGTCCTGAAAGTGATCGAAGCATTGAGAGTCGATTTCATGTGAGATTGTGATGTTTCTTTATTCTGAGAATTGTAAAGGTTTTAACATATGAAATTCGTCCATCCGAATGTGAGTTCATGGCATCGAACGGAAATGCAAAGGGGTTTTGAAGGACCTGTGTATTACAAAAACTGTTTTGACATAAAATTCAATGATTTCGAGAAAAAGCGTCCTGAAAGTGATCGAAGTATTGAGAGTCAATTTCATGTGAAATTATAGTGTTTCTCTGTACTGTGAGTCATTAACAATCAAAGGTCATAAGGTCATAAGGCAAAATGAAATGCGTCCATTCGAATATGATAGTTCGAAGTGTGAGTTTATGATGTCGCACAAAAATGCAAGAGGTGTGAAGGATCCGCTTTAGAAAAATTGTTTTGATTTTAAATACAATGATTTCGAGAAAAAGCTGAAAATGATCGAATCATTGAGAGTCGATTTCATGATGAATAGACGACAGGCATGTTACTTCGTAAAAAGAAAAAGAAAAAATCGCTACTAACTCGACGCGTATGGAATCGGTACAATGTGCGGCACGATGGTTGTTGGAAAATCGCTTAGATTTCGTAACTTCGATGTTTGGGTTTTCACGATTTAACAATTTCATTGAAATAGACTACCGTATTTTCAATACACGTTTCCTTGGATTCTTTTTTTTTTTGAAATGTGTTGCCCTACCTAGTGGGATTGCGGTTTTCACTTTCCTCAGAGAGAATTTAGTTTCGCGGAGAGATTCGTTAAAGTTGATCGGAATTGTACCATTCGCTTCCGAAGCATCGAACCGGGGACCCTCATCGATTACAATTTACATAAATCTTTTCCAATTTTCGTGGAAACGATTGTTGCTAATACTAATGCTCTAAATGATAAATAACAGGAGAGACAATACAACTCTATCGTCGAAGGTCCGCTAGTACGGTTTAGTACAGTATCACTGTATCAAAAAACTCTTTCGAGATAAACAGACTGGAAAATGCATACAAATTTTTTTTTTTGCCACCTTTGGTACTGTAGCGATTATATCCCGAAAATCTGAGACAGCCGGGTAGTGTGTGTTATTGTGAAAAAACTTATTATGAAAAAATACCTTTTTCAATGCTTCTCAATAATTGCCGATCGTGAATATTTCAGAAGTGGTGACCCAAAAAAATTCACAGAACTACACACAAACAATATACGTTATCGTACAGTTGGCAATATCGTTCCAAAATAGTTTCCTTTTTAACTTTTATAATTACTCAATAGAGAAACTGAATTATGCAAAGCTGTTTGGAAAAGATCCAATTCCGTCAAACAAAAATATAAAAAAGGAAGTTGCTCACAATAAGTCACGTATAAATACCCAGATGTATTCTGAGGAATGAACAGAAGCTCCTCAGAAAGCTCCGTACAGTACCCAAAGGGTAAAACGACCCTAAAAATTATCGTTTCAATTTTGCTCGCAATCCCTTGCTGCACCGAAGGTAAAAAAAATTGCGGGTCCGCAGTTAACTCAAGCTCGAAAACCCCGAACGTTCCACGTCTTCATATCTATATATATAGCTGCATAGAAGTGCTAACCGCTCATCCCACTTGTATATTTCACTTCATTACTTTCGCTGCCTAAAATTTTCGCCTAGAGGTCGGTAGAACGGAGCTCGTCACACAGGCGCGATAAATCTCCGAAGGGATGTTGAACTTATTGGACTTACTTCGAAAAGCCTCATAACAGCTGCTGCCATTTGATCAACCTTAGGTGAACGGATTGCTGCGCCTCTTGAGAGATCCGAAGCGTTTCTCGGGTTCCCTGATGACCTCGAAGGGCGCGACTCTGCTGCCGCTCGAGCGTTCGTCGTTCTCGTCGCTCGGAAAATCCTCGAAGCTCATATTGCTGAATCCGGCAGTGGCCGCGGCGCTTTTCTTCGTCTTTGGCGTTTTCTTGTAAACGACACCCTTCGACTTGTGAGCAATCTTGGCGGTGAGAACGTTTATGTTGTCGGCGCGATTCTCGTTCATGAGATGATACTTGGACTTGTCGTATCTGGATTTGTCCCTCTTGTGTTTCGGCGAGTCGTCCGCGACGAGAGGCTCCGGCGACATAGGCGAAATAATGTCCGGCGATACGTCGGAGTTCGCGACGCTGTTAGTTGCCTGAACGGTGATTGTGGCCGTGTGCTGAATAGTCTGTATGGCGTAGATCGGCTCCATAGACGGTGGCAATTGGGCCGAGTGTGACGAGTGGGCGCTCGTCGAGAGAATTGTGTTGAGGGCGCTGTCGACGAAGGACGGCGACTGCGATAGAGGCAGGGAAGTCGGTCGTTGCTGGCTGTTGACGGACAACGAGGCGAACTCGTCGAACGGAATGGATCCGAAGAGATCCTTCGAGGACTCCAGCAGCTTACCGGAGTTCACAGTCACGGTGCCGAATTTCGAACTTGAAACAGCCGTGTTCATCTCGACCGGATAATCGGGCGTTATGTTGATGTAATCGGGACTGTACAAGATCTGCTGAGACGGCTGAGTCGTCGCTGTCTGGACTATAGATTCGGGCCTCGGATAGTTGGTCAGTTCGCCGAAGGGATTGACGAACTCGGTCGAGCTGAACGGAGACGAGCCGAAGAGGTCCTTCTGGTCGGGCATTTGGACAACCGAAGGCTCGAAGTTTACGTTCTCGTAGTTGCTTCGCGGATTCTCCGCCGTTATCCTCGTGGGTCGGGCGACGCTCGAGGGAAACTGCACGTCCGATTCGTCGCCTATGTCGACGAGAGTTCCCGATATTATCGGCGAGCTCGATATCGGCGTTACCAGACTTATGTTCGGTGGGGAATTGGGAATGCTCGTTGGAAGCGCGGTTCTCGGACCGCTCTCTCGACTGCCGCTGCTCTTCCTCGAGCTCGTCGGTCGCGTGAACGGCGCCAGGGCGAAGACGTCCTCCTCGAGGTTGAAGAGACCGTTCTTCAGGGTTTTGGAATTTTCGTTCTCATCTGACGAGCTTCCGTGCTCGAAGGGCAGAGGCTTCGTGGCGTATTGGTGACCCACGAACGGGTCTCCGTGAGACTGTTCGGGTTTCGCCTCCGTGTCCAGCTCGTCGTCCAGCAGAAGCGGCTTCTCGCCGTACTGGTGGCCGACAACCGGATCCGCGTCGATCGTTGCCAGCTGATGTTGGTTGTCTCGATTGTGCCTCCTCGGCTTTCTCATTCTGTGATCGTCCTCGTGCGTCGCCACAGATTCGCACTCGGCGTGATAGGCCGAACTGCCGCAGGTTCTCACGCTCTCCGATATCGTCTCGTCGATCTTCTCCCGCTCGTCATCGTGCTCGGCCACGCACTCCTCGTCGTTTATCGCTTTGAGATCGCTCGCCGAACCTATAGAATCGTCCGACTCGTACTCAACGGGAAGATTGTTCGGATCCTGCGAACTGTGCTCCTTTTTTCGTCTGCTCAGCACACCCTTGACGCGCCTTCGCTTCTTCTTCATTCGCTCCTCGTTTCGCTGGGCTATCTCCTTGTCGCTGTCGCTCGAGAGGTCGTCCGCGTTGAAGGCCAGCTTCTCGTACTTCGAACGATCCTCCAGAGGCGCCCGGACGAAAGGCGGCGACACCGGACTCGACTCCGCCAACAACGATGCCTCGTCGTCAACCGCCGCTGGCTCCGCGCTCGGACTCCACTGGGCTGCTGGCATGTTGCTTCGTATCTCGGTCGTTTTACCTGAAAAATCAAATTTTTACGTAGTTTTTTTTGTAAATTATTGTTCTGCGGCTACCAATGGAATGACCCTGAATCAGCATGATTTATTTGAGGTTTTTTTTATTATTACTCAAATTAAGGCGTCTTTCATGCTGTAATAAAAATTCGGGTGAAATTTAATGTAACGGACTGGACGTTTTTATGCATAAACTGGTAATATGTATATTAAATTTCATGTACAATTGCGACGAAAAATGTAACGTACAGTATATTAAAATCTTTGGAAATACTTTGCTTTAATAATTTACTTTAATATTAATTATCCAATGAAAATGTATATTGATTTTCTATCCCGATTGTACATTAAATTTAATGCATCAGTTTTTGCATGAAAACTTTCCGTTCGATATATTAAGTTTACAATTTTGTTTTACAGTGGCACTATAAAAAAAATCGTATGAAATTTAATGTACCGGACTGGAAGTTTTTATGCATGTTACTGGTACATTAAATTTCATGTACAATTGTGAGGTACAATTGAACTTTAATTTTACTATAAAAGTACTTTAAATCCAATAATCTACTTTAATTTCACTGTAAAAATCCACATATTTTTCATCACAATTGTACATTAATTTTAAGGTGCTAGTTTTTGCAAAAAAAACCACCATTTCGGTGCATTAAATTTACAATTTGTTTAACGGTTTTTCTTTAGCGACAAATTATGAGAGTTCATGTATATATTAAATAAGTCGCTAGAGAATTTGACGAAAAAATATAGTTGAAAATAACGCAAACGCGGCCAAATTGGATCATGCCAATGGGCGGGCATTGATTAAGGATGGATATCGTGTAAACATAAGTAGCTTCAATGTGGCGAATTAAATGGTTAATGGTAAATGGAATATGGCGATTTAATGGTGAAAGTCCCCTGATGAATTGATGTATGGAAGAGTGCTTGTGAGTAGACGAAGAGACTATTCATACTTACCTAAACGACACTTATAGTAATCATAGCCGTTGTAAATCCTACGTACGTGAGACTCTAAGTACATACGATGTACAGTTACACAGTGCAAGAATTTTGCGATTATTTACTTTAACTGGTATACTCGGTAGACGAAACGCGACGACTCATCGTGATCACTTTATCGCATGATTCTAGCAGGAAAAAATAATAATCTTTTTCATGTTTTAATAAACGCTCTTAAAAGATTGAAAAGAAAAAAAAATGATCGAGCATCTTAGTTGCAACGCAACATTTTTTTAAGATATCCATCGTTGGTAATTAAATTTTTTTGTTTTGTTTGAATTTCCCCAAATTAAATTGCTACAGTTTTACATTGGAAATCGTTGCATGCAAGGTGCCCGATTAAACCTAGAGAGTACGATATAACAAGATAGAGAGGATATCTCTGATTAGGTCTGCCACAGACAGTGCACTCAAACAGTAGGTGTGTCTTGTGCGAGAATTTTGCGATTATTTATTTTAACTGATATGCTCGGTAGGAAACGCACCCACTCATTGTGATCACTTTATCTTTATCGCATGATTCTAGCAGGAAAAAAAACTATGTTTGAATAAAACGCTCTTGAAAGATTGAAGAGAAAAAAAAAAATTATCGAGCATCTTACTTGCAACGTAAAATATTTTTGCGATATCAATCGTTGGTAAATTTTATCATTTTTTTTATTGGATTTCGCCCAAAATTCGATTGTTATAGTTTCGTATAGGAAATCGTTGCATGCAAGGTGCCCGATTGAACCTACAAAGTACGATATAGCAAGATAGAGAGGATATCTCTGATTAGGTCTGCCACAGACAGTGCACTCGAATAGGTAGGTGTGTCTTGTGCCGCACCGCTCGGTAGTACGATAAGCTTACGATCGATAAGGCTAGATTAGACTGGGCTCGTAGCACGTTAATGCCATAATGTAAAAAAAATAAATAAAAATTATTTACATTCAAAAGAATTGTTAGTAGCTCTGCCACCTTGTCTGGAACAGTCCTAATCAGATTTTCGGTATCGGGAACGGCTGTGCAAAAACGCAGTAATAACCCTCGTTTGTCCTAAACCACACTCGTCACATCTTCTAATGGCACGAACGGCCAAGGGCTTGCTGCGTTTTGTGCTTACTAGCGAATTGAAAGAAAAGTACTCCGTATACTAATTTACATGTTTATTGCTGCAAACTTATGTCCATCAAGATACAGCGAGAGAAAGGCAATGTTCAAAATAAACGTCCGCCATCTACGGTTTCTCTTCTTAATTATCTCAGAAATTAAATTTCGCGAAAAGCCGGAACAAATTTTTCTCCGCAAAACGAGTAATACAGGGACGTGTCTTACTCGCTACTTTCGACGAATGATACTTAAAAACCGGGTGTACGCCGTGTACGATCGACACAGAAGAGAGACCTAATTAATTCTCATACACGAGATACATAACAAGAGTCGACATACAACAAACAAACACCATGGGGTGATGAAGCGACATAGGACAAGAACGGTAACGATGCGATGAACCGGTTATTTCACCCGAGGGACGGAAGCCCGAGTATCGCGTCCCCCAAAACTCATTAGGATGTTCCAGACAGTGGATATGCAACGATGCTCCGATACATTCAACCAAATACAGCCACAGTCGTAAGTTTTCGCATGAGTCACATATATATCTGCATTCAATTTTCTCTACCGACGATAATCGGTTCGCCTTTAGGAAACATAATTTTTTCAAAACAGAAATAAGTTTTTTTTTTTGTGCAAAATATACAATTTTCTCTGTTAGTGCCATTCGTTAATTGTCGATGATGATAGTTATGCTTGCTACCCCGACATTCCAGTTTGGTAATTTTTTTCTTTTTTTTTATGTCGCATACGGTAAATGCTGAAGTGCATCCGTTAAAAAAAAAAGATGGCGGGAAGAGCATATCCGTCGTTACGGCACCGTACACATAATACACCCCGGGGAAAACAATGGTAATCGTCAAATACGGTATTGTCGACTAGTCACCGTAGAGTTTAAGACATTTTTGAAAGACGATGCGAATACAATGCGACTTTTATATTAATATACTGCCTTCAAAAGTTGCAAGGTCTTTTATATATGCATACTTATATATGAATAGTATCATTCATATACATGTATCTTTGATGTTTATAATCCATAAATCCTTTCTATACATTTATTTATATTTTTACGTGTATGTATATTCTCGTGAGCCGAGGCGAAAAGAAAAGATCGACAACGTAGCCATTGTTCGAATAGGCTCTGCAAAACGTTAATACGAGGCCAATCAAGAAATTCGCGTCGATCTCGTCTCGAAGTATCGAAACTGTCCGTCTCGAGTTGGGGCTACGTGCGATGCACTCTCTTTTCGCTTAGCGATGTAACTTGTTTTTTTTTGTTGTTTTCTATACAATTTTCGTCGTATATGTTATATCGCCATTATGAGTTCGTTCAAGCGAGAGTAGAGCAAAAATATTTTCTGCGGAAACAAATATATATCACATATTATGTATGCAACACAGTACATTATTTATAATATTTATATGCAACGTTTCATTTTGCCTTCGTTAGTTCGTTATGAGTAATAATAGTAATAACAATAATAATTATTGTAATAATAATAGTAATAATAATTAATAAGGATTCTCGTTATTATATTTTTGTTCGTCGGCAATTCCATATTTTTTTTTTTAATAGTCGAAATACTTGAGGGTTGTTGATATTAGCTCAAAACCACTGTTACGAGGAAAATTATATGGGAACATCGAGTGATACTGCGATTAAGGGCCAATCGATGTAACAGGATCGACGCAGTTTTATGCGCGACGCTAAATATGGCAGAGTATGAATTTTCGATGTATAGTTTTAGTGGGATGGGCTTTCAACAACTGGTGATGCAAGGTAATTTACAATTTACAAGAGAAACATTTATCCTTATGTAAAAAATAATAAACTTTATATATATATATATATATGTATATATGGAAGAGCAGCGGCTGTGATGCTACGTAGATGCTCTCTTTTTTTTACATTCGAATTATCGGCCACTGCGTGAAACCAATGGAATAAACTTGACGGTAATTGAGCATAATAATAACTGAGCAAACAAAATCACAGAACATTTTTTTCCATCCAGTAGAGACTTCCGAAGAGAATATCAGACAAAAGTAGCTTTGCTCAATGTCGTGACTTTAAATTTCGTGTCCTTTTTTTTCAACAATGGCATTGATACAATCTTTCGCACAGGACGATACGATTGGAATAATTTCAGGGAACGATTCGCTTGGAATCATAGGCCCGAACTTTTAAGAATATGGAAAGTGTTGTTTATTTCGATGCAAGGCTCTGCCTCCATGTGTGTGTGTGCGTGTGTATATATGTAGCGGGGGGGGGGGGGGGGGGGGGGGGGTAAATATGAAGTGCACAGAAAATTCCTTACGCGATTTTATGGTCGAGGAATAATTATCGGTGAAAATTATCCGAATGAAAAAAAAAGAAATGGATGATTGAGTCGACTTACAGTTTTGGTAACTGTGAACGTTTTAATTTCGTAGAGTATGCATTTTTAGAACCTACGGACTAGATTTCCTTGGAAGCTAAATTTTTTTCTTTATCACACTATTTCTTCGTCTTGTTATTTAGGATGCTACAGAAGCCGATAAACCTTTCGTACAAACGAAGCGACGAATTTATGCCTACGTTTTACGCTACTGTTGGATCTCTTTGGTGGAACGATTCGAAAAGAAACTCGAGCTCGCGTCACGTGTCGCGAAAGCCTTTTCACGACTACGTCGCGCGCGTAATTTTATGCCGTTAGACTGTTCGATAGAATTATCGATAACAGAGTCGGCCTATTTGCGAAAACGGAAGTATGAAGCCAGGTACAGTAGAACCTCGATTATGTGAACCGCGCTCATCCAATCCCTCAATTAACCGAATCATCCCAGGTAGGAAAAAGACATGTGGTATGAAAAAGTGATCCAAATGGGATAAATATGTCCGTCCGGATGGTAATTGATGGTTGTCCAGTAAAAGTCCGTACGAAATTCAAGGACAATTTCCAGGACTTTTCCAGGTTGTGTTGGAACATTTGTAAAAAAATTAAAATATGCATATCGTGCGCTTTGCACGAAATAACATTTAGTTCGATAATTTTTTTTTGTAGTACTGTACATTTTGTTTACAGTGTACGTACTTCACATTTAGACAAATTTAAGATCTCGCTGCCTAAAAGCGCGTGGCTAGCATTCGGCAATTTTGAATGAACAACTTTATTTCACAGAATTCTTGCAATAAGACTTCAGTGTTCGAAATATGTTTTGAGTTAACATACACAGTTATTTCTTATATATGTTTTATTTATATACGTGTTACAAACACGTAAAAAAAATTGCGTTTCGATTATCCGATAGACCCGGTCCCGACGGGTTCCGATAATCGAGGTTCTACTGTACTTCAGCACCTAACAGGTCCGTCAGTGCTTTGACATAGGTATGCATTTAAATACATCAGCCGTTGACCATAAGACCTACAATTTTTTTTCGTTATGGCGATCTGATTATAAGGAAGAAGTCGTGCTCGTTTATGAAGCTTCCTTTCCCGATAATATCATCCAAACTACGCCGAAAGAAAACGATTCCCTCTAGACGAGCTATCGTGATAAATTTGAAATTCCAAACTTTTTAGAGGACGCGCGCGATCGTTCGACGCTAAAACTCGTCGAAGTGTGTTAGTGACGCTTATGCATAAAAGTGTGTATTTTTTTTTAAATTTCATTTAGCGCAGCGGCAACCAATTTAGTAGAATTTTCTTTTAGAGGAAGTAGAAGTGGAAGGCCAAAAAGTACGAATGAATTAAGTGTCTCATGCATTACCTCCAGCGACTGCTGCCGTTTTCGATCCGAGCTTATTCTTTTTCCCGGCTGAAAAAAAATATTATGCTTAAACATGCATTATTTACTACGGAGAGCCTACGAGAAATAATCGTCACACATCATTCGTGGAATAATCATTTTTGTTATTATTTGGATTTTTGACTAACGCTGATCTAAGAAAGTGGCGCGAGTCGCCCCGGCTCGTAAAACTTACCCGGCAGACTGAAGGGGGCCGACTCGAATGGATCCTCCGGCACTTCCGAGTACGTCATTACCAAGCTCTCGCGACTTTTGACGCCACTGATACTGCTGTTGCTGCCCCTTCTGATCTTGTCGAACTCCGCTCCGAATATGTGATCCTCCGTTAATTGGTTGAACGGCTGGGCATCCTCGAACGGATTCCAGGCCGCGACATCCACGCTGAGCGATCTCCCTTCGCCGCCCGAAATGCTGGAAAGCTCACCCTACGTCCGACATACGAATGAGAAATTAGCTATTCGAAATTCTAGTCAGGGATGCTTCACACATGCACTCACAACCAAAAGTCTTGTTTTATCAAAATTTCAGTACTTCGCGATATGGCAGAAATATGAAAAAAAATCCGGCGAATTAATGGTGTTCAGACCTTTGATTTTGCAGAATAATAATGTTAATAAGTTATTGACAGATTATTTTGAAAATTAATTGTTAAAAGAAAATCAGGAAACCTTTTTTTTCTCATTTTAAATTCCTTGATTTTTAAGAAGTCATATGAATTTTTTCAACATTTTCTTACATTTCAAATTCTTTTTTTCGAAAATTTGGAAAATCTATGTGGAAGCCTGTATTTTGGACATGTTTGCGTAGCACGATTCCACAGTACCCATAAAAAGTTTCGAGACGATTGCGCGAACAATTCCGTAGTTATGGCGTTAAAAAAAAATTCAGAACGGAAAATTACAAAATGCAAGACAATTCTGAAAAAATTCATGTGGCTTCTAAAAAATCAGCGAACTCATTTGAAAAGAGAAAAAAAGGTTCACTGATTATTCGTTGAACAATTTTTTTAGCAGTTTGTTAATAACTTTTCGACATTATTATTATGTGAAATTAATGTTCTTGGCACCTTTAATATAGTTGATTTTTTTCAGATTTTTCTACCATCAGCAAGTGTTCAAATTCTCACTGAATCTCACTTTTGGCTGGGAATTAACGTTTGATGCATCCTTAATGAGGTGTTGTGCAAACTTTACTGAGATCGCAACTGTGAAGCGGATTTATATCAGCCTCCACTACGGAATACGAAGAGTGTAAAATTATTCGAGAACAATCGGTCAAAGTGAGAACTACTAACTCTATGAAACAGTCCAGACTAATCTAAAACATTGAAGAAAGTGCAGTTTCTTTTCTCACGGCTCGCTACGAACCCACCAACTCTTTCGCAAAAATGTTGGTAAAAGAAATAACGAAGAATAAAACCCAAAAGAATATAAAACTTTTTAGGTACATCGGGAAAGGTGATTAAGATTATCGAAAAACTCAACAACTTATCGTGTCGCCAATCAGGCTAACGGCCTCGATCGTGAAGTTTTCTTTGGAAGAATCGTTCAGAACTTCGAGTCAGTCAAACCAAGTTCCTCGCTTCGAGTAATCTCGTCATCACCGGTTTACCGTTTGCTTACTACTTCGAATAATTATTATCTTAACGCACAAAGTGCGATACATTGATTCTCTTGTTTTTTTTCTTTATTTAAAAACAACAGAGATTTATCATGTTATTAACATGTAAACGGGATTTGTTTCCCGTCTGCCAATAAATAAATAAACTTCAAAAAAAGGAATAAAAGAAAACTCGTGCAATTAAATACTTACAATACGTACATGGGAGACACTGGCGCCGATGGCCGGCCTGATATCAGCCGGTACTTCGGGAGGCGTTGTATCACCCGTGCGCGACTTCACCGAGGCATCGTAAGGTGCTAAGAATTGTGAAGTTTCGTTCGCGAACACTCTGCAATAATTGTAAGAAATGTTGTGCATTAATGGTCTTCCAGAATATCCAGAACACAGTAGACGACCGCGTAAGCTGCATGCTCGGGAACCAAGCCAATTAAGCACGACCTGAGAAGTTTGATTCCCCACTACCTGCCTCAGTGCCTGCCTGCTCTTCCTTCCCATGCAAAAACTTGGAGCAGGAACGATTTGATGGGCACTTTGTCCAACTTATCCGATCGGCAAAACTTATCTGGATGCCACTTACGCGGTTGTCTAGTGTATACACATATTTTACATATGGTGTATTTTACATATTTTTTTTTTAAAGTTTGTTTGTGCCAATTTGCAAGAATCCCGGGGTTACCTTCAGGACCTGATTATTCTAAATCCCTCTAGGGCCTCCCTCTGGTGGGTCCATACCTCACTTCCGGTCGATAAGTGAGCTTTCCGGAAACACGTTAATTCCGGGTTAAAAATCTCATTTTTCGACCGGAAGTGACTTCATACGAGAAATACGTCACTTTCGGTCGAAAAGTGAGATCTTCAGACCGGAAGTGGCGTATTTCCTGTTGAAAAAATGAGTTTTTCTCCCTCCCAGGCCCTACCAACTATTCTCCTGTTATACTATGTAATACCGTGCTTCTCGGTGAATTTAACCGGCCGTTAAACTCACAAACCGAAATTTCATAGTCCATAGCGAGGGCGCGAAGCGTCCGACCCACAACAACCTGCAAGTACATGTACATTAGACAGAACTTACTTGTTGAACGCGCTCGTATCGCTGACGTTTCTTCTGTGTCGCGAGGATGCTGCTGTTGGGCTGTCAGGTGGCGACGTATTGGCGCTTATGTTTTGGCTTAAGCTTTCAGGTTTGGTGACGGGCTTAGGAAAAACCGGCGGAGGTAGAGTCGGTGTCAATTTAGTTGGTGCAGTCGGAGTACTCATCTTCGGAGGTAATTGAGCGGGTGGAGCGAATTTCAAAGCTGGACCACTGTTTGTTGGAGTTACTAATTTTTGGAGCACCTTTGTGGAACTGGGCTTCGGCGCGACCGGTGGTGGAATTTTCGTTGGCGGCGGCATTGCCCGGGCGTCGTCTTTGAATGGGTCCGGGTAACCTGTGTGCCATATAAGTATGATAAAAACAACGAAAATCAATGAAAACTAAGACGTATTGTGGAATCGTTCCACCTTCGAGCTCTCTTCTCAAGGAGGTTGACGCACTTCAGACTAGTCAAATGAGTCCAACATTTATAAAGTCGTTTATACACTTTCAGCAGTTGTTTGCAAACCCATTGCAATTAATATTTTTCTGGGTTAAGGACACCCACTGTAATACAAATAACCGTCCACTGTAATCAATAGATGCGTAAAATTTTGTATGAACGACTTAAAAAAATGGAGCACTCATTGACTCGTCGGAAGCGCCCGAAACTCCTCAACGAACAAATCGTCAAGCTTACCCGACGCCGGAAAAAGCGCCTCGAGATTTTCGTCAGTCCCGGCGACCGGGGCAAGAGGTCTCGGTTCGTGCTGCCTCGATTCGAAGAAGTATGCACCCTTTTCTTGCACAGTCACTGGAGACTGTTGTGTCAACGGCGAGTGACTGGTCAAGGGACTTTGCGGCTGGCCGAACGGCGAGGTTCTACTCTGCGCGGATGCAAAGCTCGGCGGTTGATTTGGAGAGGGTATATGCGGCGGAACCGGAGTGAACGACGACTGCATTGACAATTGCAAGGGTGGCTGTGGATTCGCCGGGATCGCCGGAACACTCTGAATGCCCTGGGCAATGTAAGGTTGCGACACCGCAGCCGGAGGAATCTGCGGATTCACCTGAACATATGTTACCGAACTTCCTACGGAGTTTTGCAACGGATTTCCCTGTCCGGATATCTGACCAACGATCTGACCGCTCAAGCTGATCGGTCCGGTTCCAACACCCTGACCCTTCGGTCGTTGCCTCGGCGTGACCGAAGTTCCCTCCACGACGGCGACCGGTGTCGGCTTCGTGATCTTTACCGACGACGATCTTTTCACACTCTCCGCTTCCATCGGAGCGTTGGGCAAAGAGTCTATCGTTGGTGTCGGGACTTTCTGTAAATGACAATTATTCGTCGTACATTAAATTTGTAACGCAGTTCGACGAGAGTTTCACACGACCGCGCTTTTACTTACGTATAAATTTTGCACGGGACACTCCTTGCCCTGTATTAGAAAAGCTATAGTGGCAACTTGATAAATATCGGGCCGCACGTCCGGATCGGGCTCGAGCATGTATCGTATTAAGCTGTGCAGAGCTTTGCTGTATCTGTAAATCGAACGACCAGACGATGTCGAGCTTTCGACAATAAAAATAAAGCCTCATAGACACACAACTCACACACACACCTGGAGTTATCCGGTATGGAGAAATTTCCGGATTGAATGGCAAGCGTGCTTTCCCCAAAAGGTAATGTGAAGAAGCAGAGCTTATACAGTAAACATCCGAGTGCCTGGAAAATTAAAACTATAGAAGCTATCGAGGTATGGATATTTTTTTTTTGTTTTTTTCCTGGAACGCTGCTGCGTAACTAAATTGTGTGCTTAAATTGTGGTTCTCAGTACTAGATATATACGATATGTCATGTGTTTATATATACCCATATATCAGCCTTAGTCGTTATAGGCTTTCCGCAATACATATCGACCATTTCGGGGGCTCTGTAGCTGAGTGTCGTATATTTTTTAATCTCCTCCTCCACGATCGAAGCACCTTGTACATTGGGATTCAGTACTTTGCCAGTCGCCGATCCGAAGTCACATAAAACGTAATGTCCCGAGTCGGCCAGTAAGATGTTTTCCACCTACGAACATCAAAGATAAAATTAATTACCATGGAATATTATATCGCCGTACTGTAGGACAATAAAACTACAATCCGATTTTCGTTTCATCCTGAGAAATTTCGCTCATAGAACTTCCGAACGTTTTGAATCTTCAATTGCGATATGCAAAGATTAGTAATAGCTCTGGTATTTTTTAATGAAATAATTACAAAATTCGGTCGCGCAAAATAAATTTTTGCGCGACTGGTGAATCTGCTATTATTTCAAATTTGTGAAAAAAAATTGTGAGGCATGGGAAATTCCCAGAATATCAGGAAATCTGCAGTATATGTACGAGTCTTCGAGATGTCGTGCCCTATGAGTCACACTTTAAGACCTCTGCGAATCGTGAGAGTATGACAATGGGGCGATCGCGAAACAGCTTTGCAACATTGCAAAATATGTTGCGCGACTGCTCAATTTTGCACGACTGTCCGATTCAGCAAATTTGAATTAACAGTAGATTTACCGTTATTTTTAATTTATGAAAAACACTACGAGATGTTGGTGGATGGGAAATCCCCAGAATATCAGGACATCTGTATCTACATAGTTCTTTTGAGTGGATCTTTTGGATCTTTTGAGTGAAGTTGTGCGTCGCGTCCCGATTCGACAAATAGGAAATGCCGAACTTCTTAGGACTCAGACTTATTTCACGAAATACGAGCACAGTAGCTTGATCCCTCGCTTAATACGAATGGCAAACGAGTTCAGCGACATTAAGGGAATACGTCGCAAAACGACTTTTCTACTTTTGGAACTAAAAATCACAAATGTTATAAAGCAATGAATAAGGCTTTTTATAAGAATTTTTAATAATTTTTTCCCCACATGGATTCCGAAATACATGAGCTTAAAATTGTGTCAATTAGCATCAGGCTGCATATGTTGCGGCGTGAAAAACAACATTCTTTTTAAAAAAATATATATTTCCAGACTACTGTATTCGATTTTTTTTTTCTAAAGTAACATTATTACATTATTAGGGATGTAGTAAAAAAATAAAATCGAGCTGCGCCCATAGATTTTTGAAGATATTACGAGTTGAAGGGGCTTCGAACCTGTATTTGAATAGGCCTCAATAATTGCTAGCAGCATGCCCCCCACCACCCCCCACCATTAAGAAACGGCGATCTGTGACGTATTCCCTTAACCAAGTATTTGGCGTATCGTGTAATGCGTTTAGGACGGCTCTAATATTGCGCCCGTGACTTTAGGCCGTACCTTTGAAATGTTGCACTTTATTAGTGGTAGTAAACTTACACACTTTATAACTCTCGACCGTCTTGTCCCGTGTATTTATATAATAATAAATAAATATTAACGAGTCCATTTTCCACCGTATACCCTTCTGGGTTTTTACGAAACCCCATCCCTATTCCCCCTTAGCACTCCCTACCCGCACTCAGCTAAGCTACGTAACTTCCAGTGCGTCCGTAGTCGACTTAGCTACACTGTACCGCATTTGCCGGGGACACGAGGAAACTACGGAAAACCCGGGCCGGTACAAACGGCCATATTCTATTAATCCTCCGGTATTTTTGCAGTTTGAGTACAGTGCAGAAACACCAAAGTTTCAGAAGAAAGCGCCTCCCGCTCAACGGTCGATGCGCCAGCTAGCGCACGGCTAAGCGGTTACCCATCCAAGTTTGACCGCGAACGATCTTGCTTGACTTGGGAGACCACCGGAGCCGTGCGCCAACCGCGCATCCACCGCTGTCGGTTAAATATTTACGAGTCTTCGAGACTTCACGCGCTACGACTCGCCGTACCTTAAGATCCCTGTGAATAATGGGCGTCTGACAATGGTGCAACCGCGAGACAGCCTCGCAAACGTCGCAAAATATTTGAAGCACTTCCGGTTCGCTGAAGCCCGTCTGTAATCTGAAGATATTCAATGGTTAACGATTAATCGTCCGTAGAGGAATTAGCATCGACAGTAACACCCGATCTTACCTGTTATTCATCATCTGAAGAACTTGGGATTTACAATAGGGCATTAGGAGCAGCAGTTCGTGAACCCCGCCTCCCGTGTGGGCGATACTGCTATCCACATATCCTATTATATTTTTGTGTCCGCTTAAGTTACTCTGCAATGACGGACGGAGCGTAAAATCTACAAAGCTGTTAACGGTCGATAATTGTCAATTGAATGAACATTTTTACTGTCTTACCGCAATCTGTATCTCCCTTTTACAAACATTGAGATCGTGTTCATTATTGACGTACATGCGTTTGAGGGCATGTCGACCGGCCACAGACTTGACCAGAAACACTATCGCGAATCCTCCTGTAATGGAAAAACAATTACAATGACGCAGGCGTTTCGGGCAGAGCTCTCGCAGAACAATTCAGAAATAGTGGAGTGCAGAATTTACAGTTACATTTTTTATGCTTGTCAGTAGGGGTTGGGGAAAAAATTCGTTTTTTTCCAAATTCATCTGTTTCAAAACCATTTTTTTCCAAAATTGGTTTTTCTAATATTAATTTTTTCCAAAATAGTTCTTTCCAAAATAGATTTTTTCCAAAATAGATTTTTTCCAAAATAGATTTTTTCCAAAATAGATTTTTTCCAAAATAGATTTTTTCCAAAATAGATTTTTTCCAAAATAGATTTTTTCCAAAATAGATTTTTTCCAAAATAGATTTTTTCCAAAATAGATTTTTTCCAAAATAGATTTTTTCCAAAATAGATTTTTTCCAAAATAGATTTTTTCCAAAATAGATTTTTTCCAAAATAGATTTTTTCCAAAATAGATTTTTTCCAAAATAGATTTTTTCAAAAATTGATTTTATCCACAATTCGTTTTTCCAAAAATTGATTTTATGCAGAATTGGTGTCCCGAAAAATTGATTTTAACCAGAATCGGTTTCTCCAAAAATTAATTTTATCCAGAAATGGTTTTTCCAAAAATTGGTTTTATCCAGAATTGGTTTTTCCAAAAAATGGTTTCTTCAATTTTTTTTTTGTTAATTGGATTTTTCCAAAATTGGTGTAAGGTTGCCGTCCATGGCCCGAGGAGTTGTGATCTGTTGATAAACACCATTAAGCAGAGGACTCGAGTGGGCCAGAGATAAGACAAGAATATCCGACGCCAGATACACACATGAGGGGTGATGGAGCTAATTAACTACAATTCAAAATCCTTAGTTACCAAGCAAACTCCGTCCACACCCTTGTGTCTAATGGACCGACATAGATAAATCAAGCTAAAAGTGACAAAATCTAACAGAAAAAATCTGTGGTGGAAATAAGCTCTCGCAATCACGATGAAAAAGTTTATGGACATTTCACATCCATAGAGGAGATATCGAATATTGCTTGTGGCCTTGAAATCTGGACACAAGGACTTTACTCTCTACAGTGGAAAAGATTGGGAAATACGTTGAATGACGTTTTATATCCGTAGAAGAGAGATTGAACATGGGATAAGCAAAATATTGTCGCGGCTAAAAGTTTATTATAAAAATTGCTTGCAGGCTCAGCACCTGAATACAAGGACTTTTTACTGTGTACAGTGGAAAAGATTAGGAAATACGTCGAGTGGAAGAATATTTAGGAAATCAGGAAACAATTTAAAAAAAAAGATATTGATAGATCGACATAAAAGTGACAAAACGTAACAGGAAAATACTGTGCTGGAAACGAGCTCTGGTAATCAGAACGAAAAACTTAATGTGCAACTTTACGTCCATGGAGAACATATCGAATAAGCAAAATATTCTTGACGCTAAAAGTTTATCATCAAAAGTGTTTGAGGACTCAGCATCTGGATACGAGTTTAATCTCTACAGTTGAAAAGATTTTCGAAAACACGTCTAGTGTAAGAATATTCGGTAATTCGTGAAATAATTTTGAAAGAACGATCGAGCGACGGGTGTCCTGCGTCGGTTGAATAATTGGAAATGTGGACGGGGGAGGCTGAGGGGGGCGGATAAAGAAAAGCCCGAGGAGGCTGGACTACCGTGGGATCGTGAGATATAGATATACAGACGGATAGATAATGCGTACCCTCCGCGAGAACTTCTTCGACGGTGACGGTGTGTCGACCCACAACGAATACCTTGCCGATATAACTGTTGGGCTCCTTCGATGTGTTGTCGATCTTCGAGAAGAGCTTCTTCATGTTGGCACGTCGTCGTCGGCCCTCCCGACACCGTACTGTCTTGACATAAGGCCCGTCGGCCGGTTATGACCGCACGATATGCGGACACGACAAACTGAAATGTTCACCGTGATATCCGCCCTCCGAGCTTGCTCTTCCGGCGTCTCGCCTCCCAAATATATCACAAGCTTAACCAAGAAATATCAATTTTATCATGATAACAGTCGACGTATTTCACCCAGTCGACATTTTTGGGCTGCGAGGCTATCATTGCGCATGCGCCTCGCCGCAGATATGTCGCCGGAAACATATGTCCGCTGACATCCGGTTGAACGTCAAAGTCCTCGAGGTTCCGGTATACAATTGCGGCTAATACCTTCACAATTTATTGTGCTCGAACGTCGAGACTTCTTTGAACGGCATTTTCGGGATTGTTTTACTTCCGCACAAAGCGTGTTTAGTTTTGGCGATCTAAAAAAAAATCGCGGGCACTAGATCCTTAGAAAGAGAAACGCTTTTTCGTCGCCAAACGTTGTCAGCGATTGGGCGGGAAAAAATTACGTAGCGTAAATTATTCAAGTTACAATTAAATAATGGTTAAGTAGAAAAATTTACGGTAAAACAAATCGATGTTATTGCCACTGTGTAATGTTATTATCGTGTAATATTAACCACACGACTGCTTCAATATTTATTAATATCGTTGGGTATAAAACTAGTGTATATAACTGTATAAATGTATAGCGTTGGCAACAAATTCATTTTACTACTACATTGAAAAAAAAAATCATATGATTCAATGTACCGGAACGGAAGTTTTGATGCAAAAACTGGTGTATTAAATTTCATGTGCAATTGAGATGAAAAATTCATGTTCAGTGTATTAAAAACATTGGGAATGCTTTATTGTTAATAATTTTCCTTAATTTTACTATTAAAGTACTTTAATTTTAATAATTTACTTTAATTTCAATGAAAAAGTATATTAATTTTTCATAACAATTGAATATTAAATTTAATGTAGCAGTTCTTGCATAAAAACTTTCAGTCCGGTACATTAAATTTACAATTTCATTTGAGAGAGATACGAGTAAACTGCAATCGTGTCGTTGACGTTGGTCCCGTTGGTCGCATAAGTTAGGAGCTTGGCGCGGTCCTCCCGAAGATGTCTCGTCGCACGTCAATCGAACGTTCCGCCGTTTACCGAGCCAATAGTTGCGGCCCTATACACCTCTGCGTGTCGTCCGCATCACTCGAGCCTCGATGGCGAGAGCGGCGAGCGTTGCATTGTTTACGTTGCGGAGCCACCGAACAGCCCGAAAATGAGCGACACCGAGGACGACAGTGAGCTTCTCGACGAGATAAGAGCCCTCGAGGACGTCCTCGCGAAGGACGAATCTTCGGCGTCCTCGAGCGTCCGCAAGGACGTTTCGACGCCCAACCTAGCCTCGCGCCGTTCGAGCGTTCCGTCGAGAGGATTCGGCGAAGTGACGCCGCACCGGGAAGCCGTGAACGTCGTCGACGATTCTCACACCGCTTACGAAACTAACAAAATGCTCATCGAGCTCCTCCAGGAAACCAAGATCGAGCTATTGGCCATCCTGGAAAAATGCATCGAAAACAAATCCGCAGTGACGGAGAAAATTCGCGTAACCGCGAGTAACAATCGGAGCTCGAAAGTTTTCATCGCCACTGCCGGAATGCCTTACTTCAAAACCTCACGAAATTTTTCAGCTCCGTGCAACAAAGACGCGATGACGAAGGCGAGGAATGGCGAGCTCCAGTACATCCAGCTCCGCTACACGTGTCCCTGGACCGCGAAGGACAGGAACATTCTCTGGAAGGCGATTCGCCAGGAGGCTTCGGCCGCGGTTCTGGAGACGGAAGGCGAAGACGGAGCGTTCGGCCGAGCGGAGAGCGACGATCCAGCTTCCGGAAGATCCGGGAGCTTGAATCTACCAAAGAACTTCAAGGCCATGATTGGCCCTCTCGAGGACAGAGAGTTCGATTGGATGAAGATAGCGGCTTCGGACTTCGAAAGCCGACACACCTCGGACGAGTGCCGAGTGATGTGGAGAGTCTTCCTCCACCCCGACATAAACAGGTACCGGTGGTCCAGGGACGAGGACGCGAAGATCGAGACGCTGAGCAAAAAGTACAAGCGTCAGAATTGGGAGAGTCTGGCGAGGGAGTTGGGGACGCAGAGGAGCGGCTACCAATGCTTCATAAGGTTCAACACGAACAACCGAGCGATGTCCGCGAACGAGCGGCCGTGGACGGACGAGGAGGACACGAGACTGTCGGTGTGCATAAACAGGTTCAAAATCGGGAACTACGTGCCGTGGGGCACGGTGGCGATATACATGGACGGTAGGAACAAGAGTCAGGTGTACTTTCGTTGGACCTACAACGCCGCGCCGCACCTCAAGAAGGGCAGATTCACGAAGGAGGAGGACGCGACGTTGATGGAGGCTGTGGCGAAGTATGGTAAAAATTTCAGCAGGATATCGGAGCACATGATGCCTGAGAGATCGAGCGCGCAGCTGAACGATCATTACCTGAGGCTCGTTCAGCGGAAGAAGGGAGCGAGACAGTCGTGGAGCATCGACGAGGACGCGAAGTTGCTAAGACTGTTCGGCGAGCACGGAACGAATTGGTCGAACATAGCGCTGGAATTTCCGGGAAGAAACAGAACTCAGGTGCGTCACCGTCACGCGTCGATCATCCGCTATTGGGACAAGGGCGTTTCGCTGTTCGACATCCCGCGCGAATACGGGAGGGTTGACGTCGCGGGCGATACGGACGTGATCGATCGACTCGAGCGGCAGAGAATGCAGCAGCTCACGGCGAAGAAACGCTCGAAGATGCAGCAGGTCGATGTCGAGCTGGCGAAGTTTTTCGAGCTCGCGCCGCCTGTATCGAAATTGGGACGGAAAGCTAAGTATTACAGGGAGCAGGAGCTCGAGAAGGCGACGCGGAATTTGTACGTTCTCTTGAAGACTTTGAACGCCGATCTCGTCATACCCGATGAGCTGGAGCACAGGTTTCTCACTGAGAAAGATAAGCAGTTGTTGAAATCGTGGGATTGTCTGCAGCTAGAGTCCGAAAGCCCGGAACGCCCGACGAACGCGAGGACAAACATCTGCGGTACGGGAAGGGAGGAAGACGGGGAGAGACATTTCGCACCGTTGTGCTCCGGAAACTGCAATCGGATGGTAAAAACGAGACTGGATGACACGATAGACTATCAGAACAAGCGGCAATTCGACGACTGCCGAATTAAATTGGATCTTGAGTGCCACACACCGACGGAGGTCAGCGACGTGGTCGGTGAAGAAAAAAATCACGTGTTCGATAAACTCATGAGAATATTTCACACGCAACATGTTTTGTCGCGTGAACGGGATGTCGTTCGAGAAATGTGTGCAACGCGGTCCGGAGAACTCGCGACGAATTTGTCCGATGTTGAAGCGGAGAGTTTGCCGCACAGTTCTCGAAGTCACAAACGTGGCAGGCAAGAGGAAAGCAGTCCGAGGAAGAACAGGAAGGAACGCGGAGTCACGCTGTGGGACTGCAGCATCTCCGAAGGAATAATTCACGAGCGCGATCGGTTCACCAGCTGCGTAGAACCAAATTATCATACGCTGCTCGGTTTGCAACACATTATTTCGAAGAAAATGGAAGAGAAGTCTTTGAGTTCGAGGACTTTTGGATCGGACCTACCGACAAGCGAGAGGGGCGCCAGATCGCTGGAGACTCTGAAAAGACGACTGGTGCAGTTGTTCAAATATCCTATCGGCTTGTCGCACATTGTTCGAACGGAAACGTACGCCGAAAATATCCGGAGAGACACATCGTTCGACAACGGCACGGACCTTGTCGAAGACTCCGTCGAGAAAATCCCAGATGCGTCGTCGCCTGAAATTAAGAGACGACGATTTAAGGCTGCGATCGAAATGAAAACGTCTTCGAAAAATCGTCGCGGTGGCCGAAGGGGAAAAGGATAAATATGCATCCTTCGAGAGCGATACCCACCATTTGCGTATCTACGAAATAACTTTCATGAACGCTGACGAATATCGTAATTGTTTCTAAGTTCCCGTTGTTGTTGTTTATCAATTTGATGCTTCGCCAGAATGAGTTGTATTTTAGGTATTTTCAAATTATATATATATGTTGTGGTTTAAACGAGGTGACACTATAAACATCGGTGAATAATTCATAATAAAAGTGAATAAATTCATCTTTATAAAAAAAGGCTGGTCTTTATTTTTAAAAAATGCCAAATAAAATTAGTTACATATCGATGGTCTATAATACGGTATTGCAGCCAGAGCTGATTCGAAATACCAAATTGGAATTATCAGTTTTCGGGGTCTTCCAAAAATCACGAGTCAAAGTAAATATACTCACTTTTACCTCCGGGTACGTAAAGGTGCCGATGCTCGGACGGTTAAGAGCATCCCCAGATTCCAGCAGTTGTTAATTGGTCAACAACTATTTTTTTGTGAAAATAATTGAAATCAATGTCAAGGTGATAGTTCCTAGTTTCCGAAACACATCGACTAATTACAAGCAGATAAATATTTTTTTAATTACTCAAAAAGTAGTTGTACTTGGTACTTGAAATTTCAAAAAAGTACTTGTGTACTTCAAGTAGTGCTTGAAGTATCAAACGAGTGCCCGGTGCTTCAAGTAATGCCGAGGTCTTTTTCTAAACTCCCATCGTCGTTATTTATAATTGGCTACGATGCTTCTACGGAATAAGTTGTATTTAAGGTACTTCGAATGATATATTTTTATTGTACCACCGGTATTGCAAACATTTAATTCCCCTTGATTTCCTATCCCCGCCGAGTCTCAATGTCGATACGTGTTGACACTATAAATATCGATGAACAATTCATAATAAATCAACAAATTTTTTTCATCGTACCCATTATTATTATTGTTTTCTTTTTTTTCAATATATGCACTTCTTACAAAAAGGTTGATAAACAAAACAAAAGCCATTGCTTTAAATGCGTCAACATAAACGTACGTCACAAACACTACAGCTAATGTACAGTAAATATTTGATACAGATCGTTTTTTTTCAATGAGAGCCTACTATTGCTGATCGGATTGCAAAGTGTCATGTCTGTCCATAAATTATTCTTCGTAGTAATTTTCTTAAGAGAATACATTATATATATGTGTGTGATATATTTTTAGTACGGTGGAGTCGCTCATGTGTTATCCAGTGCGCGGACGGGTGAGCTACGCGAAGGGCCAATCATGTTCGTGAAGCGGATCTTTCCTCTTTCGTTCGGACCAATCGGAATGCTCGGAGCGTTCTCGCCACTTGCCTTCGCGAGACGCGCGAAAGTAACGCACGAGAGACTCCACTCCTTTTTTATCCGAATAAGGATCGTTTGGTATTCACTATTTCCCTTCGTACAATTAACTAAAATATATAACCAGACATTTGGATACGGGAGCCCGAGTTTCAAACAGCGATTAATCTGCTCATGATAAAATAAATCTACATTTTTTTTTCAATAGGAGTATACACACTGTGTGCTTTCGTAAGACTACCAATTGGAAGAAAGACAAAAAAAGAGTATTATGGATTTCTGATTGTTGTAATCGTACAGCCTCGAAGATTCCAAGCCTCCACTCCGTAGGTGATCGTTGAATCGAACGAAACTTTGATACAATGTAATTATAATACATCTCGTGAAGCTTGTACCTTGGAAATTTCTTGGAAAATTACTTTCTCTTGGAGGACGAGTTGTTCCGGCTTGTCATTATTATTGCACATCCTGCCATGAAAACACTCCACAATAGCAAACTCGCTTCGACCCTACCGATCATCGACCTGACGTTGTCCAGAACGAGCTTCAGCGGATCGTTGGTGACTTTCACGACGTTCTTGTCTTGAAGTATCTTCATTTTTGCGAGATAATCGAGAAGAGGTGGGTGGTCACGGCTGAATAGCGGGAAGTATTCTCCGACTTTTTCTCTCGTCCACCAAGTCTGATCGTTCCGTCTTTATATTTTCAAAAAGCCAAATAATATTAGATATGTAACGATGGTCTATAATACGGTATTATAGCGAGAACTGATTAAAAATGCCGTATGGGAATGCATAATCGTGTTTCGGGGTGTTCCCAAAATCACGAGACAAGGTAGATGTACTCACGTTTTACTCCAGGGTACGTAGTGATAGTGATAAAGGCTAGCCTTGATGAACTTGGGCGGAGTATCGCGGAAAGGATTTTCGTCGTTGTTGATCAATTGCAGTACTTCGGGCTGTCCGTTGAGGAGACGGTAAGTGAGCGACATTATCCAGGGATTCTGGTGATAAGTTCCGAGTGCAGCAAACCACATTTGCCAATCCAAACGGGGTTGATGAGGTGCTGTAGTTCGATAGACATTTTTATTTTATTTTGCTTCCTCATAGAGAAAACTTTGTTTTCATGAACAAATGTTCGAAAACATCGGAAAATCATATTCAGAACAAATGCCTGGATGTGTGTGTGTGTGTGTTTGTGTCTCAGACCCGAAAAATTGAAACTTATAACTTGAGAACGGGTTGGCTATCAAGCTGAAATTTCTAAGGTAGGTAGAGCAGTCAATGCTCAATGTTTGGTTACATTTTTAACAAAATGCTTTCAGACATACAAATTTTCTGCGATTTTGAACGTTGCTACAAAAAAGAATAAAAGATTGTCTCACCGACAAATGGCAACGAGTTGTTTACGTTTCCAGGTTTGTACAGGAACTCGTATTCCTTCCACGGACCATCTATACTATTACTTCCTTCGATTATTATCTCCGGTCTTCCACCGACTCCGGTCATCCGACGGAATAAGCCGTATTCGTTGGTGAGATGTAAATAATCGACGTTGGCGTGTAATTGCCTCCACGCTGCGGGCACCGTTGAATTGTCAGATGCGTACAATTTGGAGAACGGAACCTGGAGGAAAATAATTTATTTGGTCAGTTAACGCCTCATGATTCAACTTGGGTCGGTCAAACTCCCTGCACAGTGTTTAAGCTGTAGTAAAATTTGCATTTTTATTTTTAATATATCCTCCTTCAACCCAAAAAAAGTAAATCGATGAAGCGTATATTTACCGAGAAAAAAAATCACAAAATATGCATTTACTGTAGTGTAAGCCGTTAAGTGCGATAAACTTACGGTGCTGATTCCGAACACGAAAGAAACGATCACAGTATAAACAAGGGTCGTGAGGGTGTTGAGAATTTTGTTGCTCGTTCCTTTCGACGACAGCATCGAGTGGGTCATAGAATCGGATACGACGAAGCCGAGGGAGAATAGGCCAAGGTAAATCGAGTATGGAACAACTTTAGCGAGAACTTGATCGAATTGTTCTTGGCTGAATCCTAAAAAAAAAAATATCGTGTCAATATGGTCGGATAATTTTTACGATACGGCGAAACATCCGCAAGTGTCCCAAAGATGCATTTCGACTCACCAATTTCGGATTGTATGGTCCAGTTCTCGAGTATCCTCAGATTGTAAAACACATGCGTGCCATAGATAACGGCCGCGTACGTGAGAACACAGACGGCACTCGAAAGATACTCCCACAAGGAGGAACCGTCCGCCTTAGATTTTTTCTTGTAGAAGAATTGATCGTCCAGCAATGCGATGGACAAACATATGACCAAGAAGTTGAAGAAGTTCCAGTTTCCGGTTACTATAATGTGGACTTGCAGGAAGATCTGTAATCGAAACGGGATGTGAAAAAATCCGTCGAGATAACAAAAACTCTGCGACTCGTTTATTGCGAAGCGTCAATACCTGGAGGTAGAATGCCGTTATTCTGACTTTACGGTTCGGGAAAAAGAACAGAAACGGAATAACGAGTTCGAATACGTTAGCGGCGACGCTGTTCAAGCGCAGGTACCACGTCGGCAGGTGATGCGCGTACCATGCCAGGGGCGTCGGTATGCATTGAGATTCGAAGTGTACGGTGAGAGCTGCAAATATGAATACGAATTTTTTATTATTTCTTTTTAATCCGCACGGGGAAATAAAATAGTTGGGACAGCAAGAATTTTTGTTACCATAACTAATTTACCTGCTTAATATAGGGACAACAAAATATTTCGCTGCCACAACAATAAATTATTAACGATCTACATTTTATTAGAGAAAACAGAACTATTTTTCTCCGTGCGGAATATATATTCAAGTAAAAAGTTCGTTGAAAATTTCGTATTATTTTCGTAATATATGTTGATCATTGTTAAGAGGATGCGAGAGCATTTACCCTCGAGATTCCACCAGGACGGACAACCGGAGGTGAGCTTGATGACCCCGCTCGAAAACATCAAGCGGAACAGAAGCCATCTAACCATCCAGAAAGTTACAGCATCACTGGGCGTGCTTGTCTTTCCGTTCGACGGATACCACAAAGGTGCTGTGATAACGCATAAAAATCCAGCCTCCAAGAGCAGAGTATCCCTGCAAATAAAATTTTTCTAAATCAAAGTTTCCACGATCGATAGCACGACTCGTTGAAAATATAGCACGCGCGCGATAAATTGAAGTAAACTATCGATCGTATTGATTCCGAATAAAGTACGATCTCGTGCAAAATCGATAGCACAATATTTTTTTCGAGTGCTAAAAGTTACGCACAGTGTTCGGAAACGGGAACAGCTGCTTTCAATGCAGAACGAAATGTCCTCGGTTGTATCATAATATGATACCCGCGTTATGTGTTACGTATCGATTGTCCGTATCGTATTACCATTCAGCTTATGAGTTATGTAATCGATATACATTTCTACAGATATGTAAAAAAGAAAAACAGCTATTTTTACACAAACATTGTTAACATACCATTGGTAGCGCATAAAAATCTGTCCAACTTGGTAAAGTGAATAGTACAGCGACCATAGAGCTAGGAAGTTTGGTCCTATGCAGAATCTTTGGGAAATGAAGCTGAAAAATGATAAATTCAATTGTTAATACAACATTTTCTGAACACAATAACATTAATAATAATTTATATTATTTGTGGTAGTTTTTATCATTGAAAGTGGTTTAAAAAAATTGTCTTACCCCATAAAAGCCAGCACGCATCCGAGCAATGCCACGACATCCAGCATGTACTCAACGTTCAGGCCTATGTACGGAGCAAGCCAGAGGACCGTTGGTTTCTGACTGAACTTCTGCAGCAGAGACGTTTTTCCGTTCAGGTCCAACTGAGTTCTCGCAGGCAATATCCCATTGTCGCCGTAGAGCCCTAAAATTAGTTACATAGATATTAATAAAAATATACAGTGCGACATATTTTTTTATTGGTCCAACTCATAAAATTCCAGTGTTATAATTCCTGCATCAATCTTGGTGGAAGATAACACGATTTATGGTTCAAAGTTATTGCCAAATAACGTTATAAATATTTATTTATTCATTCATTTATTGGTAGGCGGGAAACAAATCCCTTTTACATTTTAATAACATGACAAATCTTTGATAAATAAATCAAGAATCACGAGAAACAATATTTCATACTTTGTGCGTTAAGAAAATAATTATTCGAAGTAGTAAACAAACTGTAAACCATTGTCTAGTAAATTACTCGAAGCGAAGAATTTTGTTTCATGCCACTATCTCGAAGTTCCGAACAGTTCATCCAAATACAAAAAAAAAAAAAAAAAAAACCTTGGAATGTGTTATTGGGTCACTGGATATCCGCGTATCTATAAAACGATCACAGTCCTTGTTCGGCCAATGGGCAAGTGTCTCCAGTGCCCAAAATAATAATTTCGAATCTTGCACAATTGCCGTACCGAAAATTGGTCCTCGATTGGTCAAAACATACAAGAATCGGTCGAGCGACGGACGATATTTAATATCGACCCGATAATGGTCTTACTTCGATTACAGTTAAGCGTAATTATCCCAAGAGTCTTCGGACGCGTGGAAGCCGCATTCCTGTCGGGAAGTCGACGGGAAAAAAAGCCGCACGCGTCCAGCCGGGCATCATCGCGACATGCAAAGGCGATCGTTCAAAGAGCCACGCAGCGGAAAAATCCTCGAACAAAAATCTTATCTCTACAGATTTTCCAATTTTTCGCTAATGCGTCTTCGCGCTGGAGTTGACTTACCCGGTATCTGGATGTAGAAGCTTAGGAAAGCGAAGAGGTAGATTATGCAGATTCCCCGCAAAAATAGATTGCGAGTGTATCGCACTTGGACCATCCTGATTTCTTCGTAATCCGTTTTTTTTTTTTATTATTTCGTGTCAGAAGTTGCACATTTATTTGGCGATAATTTATTTTTTATTTGTAAACGCTTCGGACTGGGCGTAGGATATGCGACCAGCATTCGATGGCGACCCTGCGTCCAATGTGGGCTTCGGCGATGCTCGAAGCCGAACGGTGCGTAGCCACTGTAGCGGGCGGCGCTTCCACGGCCAGCGCGGCCGGGAGGCTGGCGGGGGATTGGAACGTTGCGCAATGCAGCCATCCTGATTGGAGTCAAATCCCCACGCTCGACGATGCCCAATAGACAATGGCCACAGTGCCCGCGGTTGCGTTCGTACGCTCTTCCGCCGCTCGCCAGAGCCACGACGGTTCGTTCCACTTCGTTCAGTCGCAACATCGGCTGACATCGGCGGTCGGTGCTGAATGCTGGTCGGTGGCTTTGTTGACCTAGCTCGTGACCGTTCGCTGCCTCTCTCGCTGGCGCACTCAATTGTTTAACATTTAATTTGACAAGTTCACTGTTTATCTCTTTTGCTGATAAAAATCGGAGACGGGTTTCTCGGTCCACGAAATCATAAGTGCAGTTCGTCGGTGACGAGACGCAGTACTCCGAAAATGTCATTACTATAGCATGTTAATAATCAAGAAGCGCAGATATTGACGCATAGCGCACAGCTGGAACGTCCTTGCGTTCCGTTTGTTTGCCTCCCGTTTCGGTGAGCGACCGACCGCCCCGTGAGTCCCGTTGACATGTCGTTCGAGGGGAAATACAACACCAAGAGTCCAGGTTTGCGTGGGTCTAGAGTAGAACCTCGATTATCCGAACTGATTGGGACCGGCGCACGTTCGAATTAACGAAAATTCGGATAACTGAACTGTAAAGCTGTGTTAAGCGATGTAGCGATACATATCGAAAAAATTACAGTACCCATATATTTATTTTTAATAATCGTGATATATATTTGAGGAATAAGGGGATACATGTATTTTCATGACATTCAACAGTAACTTCAAACCTTCACGAAATCGACAATTTTCGTTTGGCGCAAGAGATTCGTACGTTTTTTCGCAGCCAATTTTTTTTTTTATGAGCGCGCTGACGATGTGCTGCTCTCTCCATTATCGAATTTCGAAAAGGGTTTCTAAGTTTTTTTCCACCGTAAGTATATTATGCTTACCCTTAGAGGTGGAAAGTCTGGACGTTGAATCCATAACGCACTAAACTACAAGACCAATAGATTAACGAAAATAAATTTTGAATACGTGTGTTTTTGCACGGCTGACGTGCATTTACGCTAGTGCTGCTTAAGTCTATGCGAGCTCGAGCGTTCTTGAATTGGCTTGTTGTTTGTAGCGCGCAACAATGAAAGGTTGAGAGAATTTAGCACAATAGTTCGGATATTAGAAACTGTATCCAATCTAGCGGCGGTTCGGATAATGGGTGTTCGGATAATCGAGGTTCTACTGTATATATAATCGTTGCTTTGGTCTTTTGTTTTTTATTTTTTTTGTAAATAACGTTTTCTATGCAATTGTTGGATTCAGCTGTGAAGCGGTTGATGAGGGAAGCGCACGAGCTCGACGAACCTACCGAGGAGTACAGGGCTTGCCCCCTGGAAGACAATCTGTTCGAGTGGCACTTCACGGTTCAAGGTCCTCCGTCTACGGAGTTCGAAGGCGGCGTCTACCATGGAAGGATTCTCTTGCCTCCGGAGTATCCTATGAAACCGCCTAACATCATCCTCTTGACTGTGAGTGACCTTGCCACGCAAAGTGATATTTCGTCGGTCGATGAGTTAGCTGGACAATGAAACTTCATTGTTTCAGCCAAACGGGCGTTTTGAGATAAACAAAAAAATATGCCTGAGCATATCCGGTCATCATCCGGAAACATGGCAACCCTCGTGGAGCATCCGAACGGCCTTGCTGGCTCTCATCGCTTTCATGCCGACCCCGGGAAACGACACCATAGGGTCACTGGATTACAGCGTGGAGGAGAGGCAGAAACTAGCCAAAAGGTAAGTGGTTGATCGCTGTGCAAAACGATTTTGCACCTGTTTAAACATCGTGTTCAACACTCCTTGAAATACTGGAACTGCTCTTCAATTTTGCCTGTCCTTGAAAATATACTTGCATTTTTTTACTTATCTGCAAATTTGATATTTTGATATTTGGTATTTGATTTTTCCTAACACAACTTGAAAATGGCTGGAAAATTGTCCTTGAATGTCCTTGAATTTTATGCGGATTTTTTACTGGAAACCATGTAAAAAAAAAAGTATTTTGTGGAAACAGCCTCTAATTACAAGCAGGAATGTATATTGTGATTTTCTAAACATTTCTTCTAAACCAAAAAAATCGAAGTCTCTTATCACCCTAATCAGTATTTATAGGCATACATCGACGTTAGGGTCATGGAAAATTTATATTAGCAAACATTTATTTTAGTTAATATAATTTATATTTGCAAAAATACCTTGCCCTGTGCTCGGTCGATAATAAGTCGGGTTCGCGGTTTTCTTTGAGGCTGTTAATGTTTTGCGAAACCAAATTAGGTTTGCGTCGGTTATAGATAGACGCAAGAAAACCTAGTTTGTTTTTGTTCGAAACATTGATAGTCTCGGAGAGAAAAATAGCGAAGAATGGCCGATTCGCGGTCGGTCGGTTTTCCCGGTGTTCGGTGTTATTCGATCACACGTAACTGAACTTACGCAACTTTTATGTACCGCAGATCGTTAAATTGGCAGTGCGACAGTTGTGGTAAAATCGCAGATTTGTTGTCGAAAAATGGACCGAAGCAGCCAATTACGCAAGAAGAACAGCACATGTTGAATACAATTGCCCTGAAGGTAAATTACAGTTTCAGTTTGAAAATTAAAAAAAAATAACGTTAAGTCGAATTTCTGAGATTGCAAAAATGGCCGATTGATTTTAGGCGGAGGAGACTCCATCGGCCGAATCGGCGTTCGCTTCTGAATCGGCCAGCATCGCGCAGCCGGAAATTAGGCATCGGCACGTCGATTCTCAGCTTGTGGATAATGCGGATCAAGCTCAGGCAGATATCATCGTTAATCAGCAACTCGCAACTGTTTCCTCTCCCAATGACCTGTTTTGGAGTATCCTCATCGCCTCATTACTCTCAGCAATTATTTTACTCGTTCTACGACGATTGTTCTTCGTTTGATTTTTTCGATCGATTGTTCACAGAATAATAATTTAAAGAATCTGTATGCTTGTTATGAAAACGTAGAAAATTTTATACACGATTAAAGAAACTTGTTCTTTATTAGAAGTTTCGGATGTATAAATAATGTTAGAACGTCCCAAATTGTCTATACTCCAAAATAATACGTCTATGCCCGAGAAAAGGGAAGCATACTTCAAGCTACCGTCTTTGCGGTTCGTAAGGTTTGCAAGTTTCTTGTTACCGAGAAATAATTTTTTTTTTTTTCAATATTATTGTATTCTCCTAGTCTTTATTAATTTAGTCTTGGAAATCAATTTTCATTCCTCGAACCAAATATAATTACTATGATAATTATATCTTTATTATGTATTTATTACAATATACCATCGATCGGTTTGAATAACATGCTTCCCACGTTTATTCCAGTCAACGTACAGCCATAGCGGACGATACTTGTGACAATTATTTAATGACCTTTTACAAAAATATCTCTAAGGCTAAACAAAGTTTATATTCGATGGTCACACTGCGTATCATTATCGATAGAACCCAAAGAAAACGATTTGAGCTATTATACCATAACTGTACAGGCACTTCAAGGAAGATTTGATTACATAAAAAAAAAAAAAAAACTGTTTTTCGAAATTTGTCATGTAAATATTTTCAAAATGTTCCAAAAACATCGAAACAAATCACATTTCGAAAGGATGTGCGTGCGCGTGCGTGCGTGCAAATATCGAGGTAAAACCTCACCTGCCACGTTACCTTAATCCTGTAAAGCGAGCAGTCCGATCCCACTATCGAACGAATAGGGACAGCGTTGAAATTTGCACAGTGCTCGAAAATCTGCATGTGCCGCACAGGCTACAAATACTGTCCACCGTTATTATAAGGCAAATTATAAGCAGTGGCTTATAATTTGTCTTCGGATATTTAAGTTCGATAGGTTGAAGAGTTAGAACATTGCTTCACAACATGTAGCATTTTGTAACTTAAAAAAAAGTGTTTTTTCACGGTTCGACTAGAATTGCATAGCGCTCGGAAATCAGCATCTGCTGCACAGGCTACAAGTACTGACCACCGTTCTTATCTCACTCAAAGCAGTGGCTTATAATTTGTCTTCGGATATTTAAGTTCGACAGGTTCAAGAGTTAGAACATTGCTTCACACCATATAGCATTTTGTGTATGTAACTTAAAAAAAGGGTTTTTTCAAGGTTCGACTAGAAGTACATAGTGCTCGGAAATCAGCATGTGCTGCACAGGTAACAAGTACGGACCACCGTTCTTATCTCACTCAAAGCAGTGGCTTATAATTTGCCTTCAGAAATTTATAGTGGGCAGGTTGAAGATTCGTAACGTCGCTTCACAACATGCAGCAAGTAACATAAAAGAAAACCTTTTTTCACGGTTCGCCCAGTATCGTAATCGCACCTTTATTACGTAACCACTCACAGGTAATTGAATCCTAAATCTTAATAAAAGTCGACGTAAACCTGAGCCCCGAGTGATTTTGCGCGGCGATTTAATTGGTGTTACTTTGATTGGTTACATTTCTTAAAGCGGATATGATTTCGCAGTTTTATCACCGAGACACGACATCTTTACTAGTTTCAAATATATACAAAAACAATAAATGCCAATATTTGGATTGCAACAGTACCCGAAATATTCATTAAATATCCTCTACTGCGCTTCTTATATCTGTCTGTATGTCTCAACGGAATACAAAAATACAATTAGCCGCGTTACTTACAATTGGCAATTCATTTTTTTTTTATCATCAGCTGGTATCAGTCCATTCGCCTGTCTCCTTGAGCGCCCTACTGGCTAGTCTCTCGATTTCCGTTAATAATTGTTCAGTTTCAACATCGACACACGTGATATCTGCCTCAACCGGATCCCATTCTAAGCTGTTCGGTGTTGATCCTCTGGACCACGGCGAAGCGGTTAAATTCGAAGGTTGACTGCCGTTCGTCGAGGTTTGAGACGGTGAACTTTTTGCACTTTCCACCTCGTGATTGTACACTGCAACCAATGGCATAACTGAAAAATCGGACCAACACGTTTTGTCAACGGAGAGTCTGTGATGAGGTATTAACATTATCGAACCTTCGTGCTCCCACTCGAGGTCCAGGGAAGACGCTGGAGTAGAAGTAACGTATCCTTGATGCTTCAGCAGGGTTCTTGCGTCTAGGGTTTGCGGTGGGGTGTTTAGACCAGAGCTTGAAAAAAAAATTACATTACATCACTCACTTGTTATCAATAAACGGGGTCCTATAACATTTTTTCTTGGAGCCATTTGGAAATATAGCTCGAAGTCTCGATCGAACGCTTATCAGGAATCGTGAAGATTTCGGGGGGAAAAAGGTAAGCATCGCTGGACGAGCATTTTGGAGAAACCACGTACGGTGGAGCTTTCCTTTTTATCGAAAAACCTCACGGTTACGCGAAACTCTTGTTACCGGCCGCGAAGGACCCCTACACTGTAACAGCCTGCGTATTGACGCGTGGACGGTCACTAGTTCTTCGGATGCACTGACACATTTTCGCTACGGCTTCGGGCGATGAATTAAATTATTTTAAGTAAAATTTTAAGGGCAATGTTATCGAATAACGTGAAATCCTGAGAAATAGGCATTATATTTTCATCCAAACTTCTTTCTATGCCTGTTTGCTCTATAAACTCACTGTTTAGTTATATTATAATTACTTTATATTTTGAAGTTATATTGGGCTAAGTTAGGGTGATATGGCCATCCGTAATATCATTTAAGGTGACAAATCAATTATCGCACCGAAAATTATAAGATTGTATGTACAAGGGTCAGTAAGATATGCCATGTGGCCATATGCCTCGCAATTTCCGGGCGATACGCCCAGTAAAACCTTTTTAGTTTGGCATCGGAAACACTTGACGGAGGTAATTATTATCTTTCTGTGGTTCAACCAGGCAACATAAAATACACTAGGACATGTTTCGTACGATTCCTCTATGCTTTTCTACCTACCATTGTATTTCTAGAATGCATTTCTAGACTACCATTGTACTATAGCCATATTACCCGTGGTGTTCGGGTGATATGGTCGATCGCAAATATCAAAAGTTCTGAGTGGATTACTTCAGTTCAATGTTTCTAGAGTTTGTTACAACCAAAATCGAAAGGTTTTTGAAACTGCTGAACCTCCCATTTTCATTAAATCATGGCCATATTATCCTCACTTACCCTATATTATTTAATACTGTGCAGTTATAGTATATTACTTTAGACTATAGTTATTGTTATATTACCTTGTGGATGCATCGTTTCTAGTTTTGAGCCTAGAGTATTTGTTGAAAGCTCTGGACCAATTGTTCTCCTCTACCAACTCCAAAGAGACAGGAACGCAATGTTTTTTCTACAGACAAAGTAATTCATTTCAGCGACGAATAAAATCGAAGCACAGTTAAGATTAAAGTAGGTTCGGCTAATAGCCTCTGCTCAATACAGAAGGAAAGAGACAGTCAAATCCAGACCGTGATACACCTATTAAACGTGGCGAGGTTTACCTTAAATCTTTTCAAGGAGAGCAACGACAATAAACTATCCACGCAAGGAAGAAAAAAGTTTTATTATTACTTTGTGTACACGTATGTTAAAGTTGATCCGATATTCTGTGCAGCTTACCTCTTCGATGTCCTTGAATGTACGGTACTTCCTTCGTCGTCATTGGTTAACGGGTAAACCTTAATTGAACCAAGATACCTTCACAGTTAAGAATTTATTTTTTCTCTTAATAATCGCGTAACAAAGATTTCAGGGAAACCATTGGCTTACCTCAACTCGTTCGTCCTCTTGGAAGGGCATGCTCGTATGCCTGTGATACCTCGAATGCAAGTGAAATAACGTTCAAGTATGTTGCAGTATATTGTGATATATTTTTATGTTCCATTAATGCAATTAGCGCGCAATGTTGATCGGGCCGTGACGAATTAGTTTTATGTCATTAAGGTACGTCGGTCGGCGCACTAACCTGTACGTGAAGGGGTTTGTGACTTTGGCAAAACAGTGACCAAGACAGGCCCCCATGACCTGTCACACCACGGCTTCGCGCCGTCATCTAAAATTTCTTAATAATCGAACGTCACTGTAATTATATACGTTAAATGTGAGATCGGACGCGGCACCGCACCCTTTTCATTAAATAGAAAAGCGAACGAACGGTTGACTCATTCTTAGCAGCTTTACTGACGGTGGAGTATAACAAGTACTTTTGACAAACTACTAAGGGTGAAATCCCAATGACATCATTCGTTAACGCTGTGTTAGTGCTACACTAACGCCACGATAACGTCCCACTAACGCTACGCTACGGTACGCGAATCAGATTATTTGTTCGATATATTTTTCAACATAATAGTATTTTTTGCAACAAGTGCAGGAGACGTGGCACTTTTCCTGTCTGTAAGGCGTGAGCATGCGGCAGAGTTTTTCGCACTAGTGCGAGAAGTGAAATTAGTGTACAAGAAATAAAATTAGCGTGCGAGAAGCAAAATTTACGTGCGAGAAATAAAATTCGCGTGCGAGAAGTAAAATTCGCGTACGGGAAGTAATATTAGCGTGCGAGAAGTAAAATTAGCGTGCGAGAAGTAATATTAGCGCCACTTTTGTCACGCCTTACAGGCACGAAAAGTGGCACTTCTCATGTATGCGTCGAAAAAAATAATTTTATCCGATTCGTCGCTTATTTTCGTCGACATCGCGATTTTCTGTAACACGGTCTTTGCAAGGATTTATTGTTACCGACAGTGACGATACGAAGTGAAGTCAAACCTTACATACGTCACTTCCGGTTTGAACATTTTTTTTTTTTAAAGGAAGTAACGTCATCTAGGGAAAACAAATAAATAACCTAATTTTCGTCACCGTAGCCTAGACGTTAGTGTAACGTTATTGTGGCGTTAGTGTATAGCATTAACATGACGTTAACGAAGGATCTTGCTGGGATCCCAAAAAAAGCCTAAGGCTGCGTTTAATTAATAACGTTTCGCTCCGCCCGGCAACAGGAAGATTTTATTTTGTCCGAACGATTTAAGATAGTAACTATTGCTGAATCGGAAGTAGCGCGGTCAATTTACAGGTAAATTATACAAGCTACTATTTTTCACCGGCCACGTTAGTTTCGAATAAAATTCATCCGATCGATTCTACTTTTAACAAAGACAACCTAAACATGTTTTTGGTGGAACATGTTTGGTAAAAATATATTAACATTTACAAATTTCCCGTTGAAAATTACGGCTACTTTCGATCTCTCAGTAAAGGCGGTTCGTCGTTTCGTCGTTAATTTTTCTCTTGCGAACAAGACTTAATTCTATATCGGATCTCGGAAGTGGTTATGGTCAATTCCCGGTCACGTGACTGCTCGTACATATAGCTCACAGTAATCACAGTTGTGCTAAAGCTATGGCGGACAAAGATGAAGCTGAGAAGACCATCGCCGAAGACTTGGTTGTCACCAAGTATAATATGGCCGGAGCTATCGTGAACCGTAAGAAAATGATACGTCAAATACCTAAGAGCCGGGGGAAACGATTGATGCCCTTCGGGAGCCTGCTTATTCTCGATTTCCAGGCGGTTCTTCCCTCAGCCATATGGAATGTGGCTGTCCAATGCCGGCCACCACTCGCCATGTGGACCGTCGTACATTCGAAATCCTCAAACCGTATTTCAAAGCAAATATTAACGTTACGTCGAGCACATCGGACGAAATATTATCATAATGCAATCGACGTACACGTCCCCGTGACAAACTATAATCGGCATTCGACTCCAACCCCGCGGTTTATTCCTTCTAACCATGTGTAAAAGTGTGCCAGTAAAAAAAAAATTTCTCCCTCCCCGCATGTATCTCGTGAAACATCGGTCCACAGGTGATAGGTCCGTAGTAGAGTACGAATAAATATACTTTTTTTTTTACTTCGGAGTAATTTTCGTATTTCGTTGTAACATTGGTGTAGCTGCCCGCCATTCTTGTATTCTGAACGTACGGGACTTTAGAGACCTACGTAGGCCTTCCAAACCCTTAAATGGGACTCCTGTACAATCGCTCGTTATCGATTTTCTGCTTACGCTGAATCCTATATATCAGAGAACGTCTAACCATGGGTAAAATGGACCAGTGAAAAATGTGTATGTCCTGCATGTATTTCGGGAAACATCGGTACACAAGTTATAGGTCCATGGTAGAGTACTAATAAAGATACATTTTTTTTTTTGTTGTAGTTTTCATATTTCGTTGTAACGTTGGCATAGTTGCTCGATATACTGGTATTCTTAACTTAAGGTATTTTACAGACCTATGTAGGCCTTCTGAACGTATAAATACGACTCGTGTACAATCGCTTGTTATCGATCTCTTGCTTACTCTGAATCGTGTATATCGGAGAACTTCCAACCATGCGTAAAATGTGCGAATAAAAAAAAGTCTCCCTCCTGCATGTTTGTCTGGTAACATCAGTCCATGGTAGAGTACAAATATTATTACATGGTATTATTACATAGTATTGTTATATGGTATTATTACATGGTAGAGTATAATATTTTTTATTTTTTTTACCTTTGGAGTAATTTTCACATTCCACAGTAACTGGCATTGGTTGATTTGTGATTGGTTTGTGGTACAATGAGATCAACTTTTTTTTTTATTTTTGGAGCAGTTTTAATATTTCATAGAAACTTTGGCTTGGCTGCACGGTATTTAGTTATTCTCAACTTTCGGTAGATTGCAGACCCATGTAGACTATTCACACCCATAACTGGAACTTTTGTACAATCGGTCGTTATCAGTAACACTACATGCTAAGAAAACTCATGGTTACACTAAAAAAAAATTGTATGGAATTTAATGTACTGTTACTGGAAGTTTATATGCATAAACTGGTATATAAAATTTCATGCACAATCGTGATGAAAAATTAAGATACAGTATATTAAAACTTTAGAAATAATTTACTTTAATTTTACTATAAAAGTACTTTCAATCTAATAATTTACTTTTTTGGGTTTTCGAAATCGATCCAACTTTCGCCAAAATAGGCGAAAAAAACCGTTAAAGTTAAAAGACTCATGCAAAATGATGGTCTTGCTTTCGCCGAATCTTGGATATCGGAGAATTGAGATCGTTAATATTTTTTACCGAATTCATACTTGAAAGTTATCTTAGAGGAAGGGGGCTGATCGTATCTTGAAGAAATGATTCAATTATTAATGATTAATGGTAATTCAAGTCTGCAATTTTGCTTTTTTCAGAGGTCTTGAAGCAGGTTCTGGACAAATGCGTCGCCGGCGCGTCTGTAAGGGAAGCCTGTGAGTACGGGGACAAGCTGCTGCTCGAGGAGACGAGCAAGGTTTTCAAGAAAGAGAAAGACTTGAAGAAGGGTATCGCCTTCCCGACTTGCATATCGGTCAACAACTGCATCTGCCACTTCTCTCCAATCGCCAGCGAACCAGATCTCATTCTAAAAGAGGATGATATGGTAAAAGTGTAAGTAAACCGGCAGACACGATTAAGCAATACTGTGGTTATTTGTTTCATTTTCCACCTGATAAGTGGACCTGATAGGAGGCAAGAGAGAATTACGAGTGTTGTATAGGTAATTGAAACAAAAGAACTAAGAAACAATTTATTAATAATATAAAAATCATTATTGTTACTCACGAAATACCAATGGAGATTATGGAGTCACGAGGGAGGATAAAAAAAATTATTAATACCCGCAGAACTTTTGATTTATGAACTCGAATTCAAATGCGCGGCGCCGTTAAAATTTAATTTTATGGTTTGGTTTCTGTTCTCTTCGCACCAGGACTTAGTCGATTTTTGTCGCCCTTTGTTTTTGGATTTTTTCTTGCGGTTATTTTTTCTTTATTTTAGTCAAGTTATTTGTTATTTTCTTTTATTAATTGCGCCGTCGGTTTTTTTTTTTTTTGCCGGATAGGTTTTACCTACCGCCGAGGACGTGGGCTTTGCCCGTGTATTACGAAATAATAAATATGTAAATAAATAAAGTCAGTAATATATTTTTGCAGAGATCTTGGAGCGCATGTGGATGGTTTCATCGCAGTCGTCGCGCATACGATTGTCATAGGCTCATCCCCCGAAAAGAAGGTAACCGGCAGGAAGGCCGATGTGGTATTGGCAGCCCACTACGCATCTCAGGCAGCTCTGAGGCTGCTCAAGCCAGGGACCGAGGTATTTTCGAGATAGAAATAATCTTGCAATTTCGAAAAATCCGAATATTCTATTTAATTTTTATTTTCACAGACGTACTCGATAACGGGAACGGTCGAGAAGATCTGCGGTGCCTACAACTGCAAGCCGATAGAGGGAATGTTGAGCCACCAGCTCAAACAGTTCAAAATTGACGGTGAAAAGACCATCATACAAAATCCCAATGACGCACAGAAGAAGGAACACGAGAAGTTCACATTTGAGACTCACGAAGTTAGTGTCGTTTCTGCGTTCATCGTTTACCCTCTCGAAGACCGCGTTTTCTGTCTTATATCGTACCGTCATTTTCGACGCGGGCTGTTTTCATATCATATCTTCATGACATCAGATTTCATCTTTGACAAATCTCTATCAATGCTCTGGTTTAGGAAGAAAAAATATTGTTCACTTATAGAATTTGATTGCCTGAGCGAAATTTCGCGAGCGAAGTTTGTGCCATGTAAAGCCGTTATAACTTGATGAAATTTAGTCTCATGCAGAAATCTTCAGAGTTTTGCTGTGGCCGACGTTTTCGAACAGTCTTCCACTGCCGGAGCAATTAAAAAAATGTCGGTTTTTTTTCATCAAATTTTCAATTGGTTTTTTAAATAACGTTTCCTGTTTTATTCCTAGGTGTATGCCATGGATGTTCTGGTCAGCACGGGGGAGGGCGTCGGTCGGGAACAGGACACCCGTGTCACCATATACAAAAAAACGGAGGAGACCTATCAGCTGAAACTGAAAACATCTCGCATGTTCTATTCCGAAGTGACCCACAAACACGGTCTGATGCCTTTCAATCTACGTACATTCGAGGACGAGAAGAAAGCCAAGATGGCCGTTGTAGAGTGTGTGAACCATAGATTAATCGAACCGTTCCAGGTAATGCAGTTTTCATTTTTTATTCAAGTTTCATTTTTTTCAATTAAATTTTTTTATAACAATCCTCGATTTTACAATTTTCGATAAAATTTTTTATAACAATAACATTGCATTAATATTAATGTGTAATCTATGCGTGCATTCGTCTAACAAGGCGGTTCGCAATCGATGGATTAAATCTCAAACCCTGAAGTTTTTACCGATGAATTCTATGCGCAGGTTTTGTACGAGAAACCAAGCGAATACGCGGCACAGTTCAAGTTCACAGTATTGCTGATGCCGAACGGGCCTCACAAAATTACGGGAATACCTTTCGAACTCGACTCATTCAAGTCGGATTGCGTTGTGGATGACCAAGATCTAAAGGTACGATATTACCTTCCGTTCTATTATTTTTTAATGTACACGAACTAAAATTTGTATGACACATTATTAAATGATTAAATGAAATTTGTTTGCAGACGCTCTTGAACTCTTCGGCGAATCCCAAGTCCGCAAAGAAGAAGAAAAAGAAGGCCGAAAAGGCAGTCGGCGAAGTTGCAATGGAAGTCGACGCTAAGGCTTAACAGAAAATCGATACCCCTCCCTCCCCCCCATAACTTACTGTCATGATTTTTGCACTCACCTTACTTTTCCGTTAGGCCATTGTAACGATTGGTGCGAGGTCCATTCAGCTAAACTCGCTAAAGTCTAAACTCAAAGACCCTCAGAGGGACGAAGATCGTAACGCTTCGCGATAATTCGTTATCGCGAATACCTTTATTGAGTTTTTACCTTCGAAAGTGTCAAGATTAACTGTGTATCGATATCGACTACTATGCATCCGGATCCCCATCGTCAAACTTTACTTCATTTTCTGTACAATTAATTAATTGCTTAGCTGACTGAACAGTATTGATGTTGCACTCTGATACATTATGCTCGGTATAAACGTGCAGTCATTTTGAGGGCTTTTTCTAGGAAAACTAAAAAAAAAATCCAACCTTTAGCGCACTTTACGTTATCGTGACTATCCATTATTTTTTCTTATTTTTTCTTATAACATCCGTGGCATAAGGCATAGCTCAGACGAAATCCGACTGCACGATTTACTTCGCAGGACCTTCGCTATCGGGCGGCGATTACAATACTCTATTCAGCGTTTAATTGTGAGCAGTTTGACATTAAAACATCTACTAGTTATTAAATTGTAAAATTGGAAAGAGTGTCGACTTTGGGAATATTCATAAAAAAAAAAACAAATTAATAACAATAGCCTCTGATTATTTCGTAAAAATAATTTCCCTGACCGAACGAAGATATTACTCGATCGACAACGGACAATATATATACGAGGCGGAAAATCCCCCTCGGGCCATCCGTTCGCTAGTGTTGACTAGAGTATTTTTTAATGAAAATTCTAATGGGTATAACGAACTGAAATATTATCCAGCCATTTTATCCAGTTTTATATCATTACATATGACATCGAAACGTGTCACACGACAGATATTTTTTGTACTGAAAACGTGCATATGTCCGAATATTGTAACCAGTGTATTTGTATTAATACAAAGTTATCTCGTCTTATACCGTATCTTACGGACATTTACTAACTACGAGTTATCTCTTATTGGCGAGCAATAGAAAATGTAATGAGAAGTGTTGACACAGATTCGGGCAAAAATAGATTTACGAATAGATTTATCTTCTCGGTCTTAAGGGTGATGTGAAATACCGCTGTAGGTCAGCAAAAAAACTGTACTGAATGCCGTTTTGAAACCGCGGATCGTCGAGGAAAAATAAAATTGCCTTTCCCTGCGTCTGCCGATTTTTCGGGGAAAGACAATTTGCTTTTTCCTCGGCGGTCTGCGGTTTCAAAACGGCGTTCATTACAGTTTTTGTTACGAAATGGGCGCTGGGCGGGTGGGAGGGAAATCACACTACATCACCTTAAGCAAGCTCGCCTTAAGCAAGCTCACCTTAAGCAGGCTCCGTTCGCTTCGCGACAAACACAGTAGCAATTTAGTGACAAGAGTTGAACAAGAATTTTAATGTAATCCATTTACCACGGCCTTATCTTTCGAACTTGAGTGAGGAAAAATGTATAAATACGTAAATGTATAAATACTGAACGGCATTTACAGAGGGATGTTTATTGATATCCTCCATTATTTCAAATTCGACGCGGCTCATCGAAATAGAAATTGTCGTCAATAATTCGTACAAGTTGATTCGATCTAGACCGCTTTTTTTATCAGTCCATGTCGATATCCCTGGTTTGAAAACGAATTTTTAACACTATCGTGTTCGGTGTCGTTACGTCGGCTACGTTGATTTCCGTGCCATCGTCGAGATCCAACTCCGCAAGAGTCTTCGACAAATTCCCCCTTGTTCTCTCTTCGATGCTCGCGACGGTTTGCATGTACAACGTTTTCATTTTTCCCTTGATGTTTGCGGTGAGGCCGGGATTCTTCATTTGCAGATCGGCCCTTTCGCACAGGATGTCTATCAATTCTTTCAGTCTTACGCTCGCATTGGGGACTTCGATCTCTCTCGGTGTTTGACTGCAAGCCAAACAATCCGATTTTTTCTCGGCTTCGTAAGTGTACGAGTAAATGCCGTCCAAGTTATTGATTACCTGAGAAGAAGATAAAAAAATTTACTTCACGTTTGGTGTTTGCGCGAAGAATCCAAGCGGGTCGAATGTTACATCCGTGAAGATCACGTACCATGTAATTGTTCAGAGACGCGGTACAGCTCGTGGCCAGTTTGAAAACTTCGGTTGCACACGTAGCCGCAATCGCCGCGTTTGTCGAAGCAACGGCAGGGATTATATTCTTGACCACCCCTTGGACTAGTCTGTACGTCAATCCTCGAATGCCAAATTGCGTCGCTCTGTCGATAGACTTCTCGTAAATCCAATTTATGTGTTGAGGATCGTCTCCGTCAATTACGCCGTCAAATGGATTGTCCTTCGGCCACTGAATTACCTTCACGTACTCTATGCAGTGCTCCGGCAAACGCGGAGTGTTCGCTATCGTGCACAAGGGATAAGTGACCTGTGTGGGAGACAAACACATAGTTGAAAGGCTTGTTCTGTTACAGAGAACTCATAGTAATATATTCTTTATGATAATAAATAAAAATTAATTAAATTAAAAAATCAATTAAATTTAAAAATGGTGAGAATCGAAATTTTCACAAAGCTTCCTCATTAAATCTACATTTGTGTACAAAGCTTTTATGAGAAATCATTTTACGTGATTAATTGGCTTACTCATAGAGGAAGCTTTGTCAGTATAAGAAAATAATCGCACTCTTTTTTGCAATATTCGCTACAAAGATTCAATACAAAAATTCTAGTTATTCGTCGTTTCGGGGTCACGTCTGATGTGTTTTTTTTTTTCCCAGTGATTGCATCTGAGACGTATTTTACTCTTAACTCAATATTTGATGGGAAACTCGCGTCAGAAAGAAAATCCTAATTTTTCGTAAAATTAAAAAATTTTCAAACTCTCAGAAATTTTAAACAGTTCGATCGATTCTCGCCAAATAAAATAGGGATCATCGGTCGATAATTGTCCCTTTGTATACAACTTTTTAGCCCGATAGCTAAAAAATGGTAAGAGTAGCGTGCGCCCAGACTTTTTTTAGTTTAGTTCAAAATCCCGTAAAATTGTCATGACTGAAAGCATTTTGCTGAAAATTTTACCAAACATAGAGGATTGACCCTTCCGTCCAACTTGGAAACTTGAGCTTTACAGCTTAAACCGTTCTCAAGTTACAAGAGTTTCAATTTTCATTTCAATCGAGACATTTCTTCTAAATATGATGTTCTCTAAAGTTTTGGAACACTCTGAACACCTTTTTATTAATATCTCAATTTTTTTTTTTTTCACGAATCTAAAGCTTCCTCTATGTGGCAGCAAAACGAATGTAATACAAACAAAATAAAACAATAAATTCGGTGAAAACATTAACAAAATAAAGCAATTAATTAAATGAATTAATGGAATAAGTTATTCTGTTACAGGAAATTATGGACCAGAGTCAACAGTCCTTGATTTTTACCTGTGGAGGATAAAGATCCAGCGTGCACTCTATGCACGCAGTCAATCCTGGCAAAATGACCCTGGCGTTGCCCTTGAACCCTTCGGTACCTCCGTCGACCATGGGTATAACGCTGCTCTGGTCCAGCTCGCCGTCTTTGAAAACCAGAAGCGACAGCAGCATTCCGTTGATCCAGCGTCGGGCCACTATCGAATCCAAGCCGCAGACGACGATATGAAACTGCCGGTAGAACGCTTCGTCCTTGTCCTGGATCATTTCGCAATGGGACACAACGTTGCAGCCCGGCACCCTGTTGTTTATAAATCTGGCCGCCACCTCAGCTTTCGACGAGCCAAGATCCTTGTGACGAAACAGGAACTGCCTGTTTGTAAAAGAAGTAAACACATTTATTCCGGAGTCGCGAAAAATTACCATAATTCATTTTTTGGCCCGATCTAACTTACCGATTGAGGTTGGACAACTCGATCGTGTCCATGTCTATAACATGGATTTGCCTGAAACCCATTAGAGCTAAATTTTTTAGTAACTCGCAGCCCAATCCACCGGCTCCGATAACCAGTATTTTACAGTTCTCCATCAAGAACTGGAGAGTGTCCGGGGACGGCTCGAAGTCCGGACGGCAAAACGGTCCGGATCTCTCGAGGATCTTTCTCAGATGACTCCATCGTCTGTGCGTGTGATCCGAGCCCATAATCGTTTCTAGCTGTAAACAAGAGCTTCGCGCTCGAGGCAGCGGTCAGGATTTTTTGATCTGTAGAAAGTCTTTTTGAGCCGGGCTTGAGCAGGTCGGTGACAGTCGAGACTGGTCGGGTCGAGGCTGCGGTCACGTGGAGTGTAAATACAGCTCGAAGCGCTTGAATGAAGCGGCCAGTCTTTGTCTTTCGATTCGGCTGGAGCCCCGGACAGAAGGAACGCCAACAAACTCGCCACTGGCGAGAAACCCGGGCCAGCTGATAAGTTATAGCTCTGTAAAATTGGCCCAACAATTTACAGTTTATAAGGTTTTTTGTTGTTTGATAATCGTGTGGTTATCGTTCGATGTTTATTGGTGGCGAGCAATTAGTCGGTGCATCTGTGATTGGTTATGCGGGTAACGCGACACGGCGAGTTAAAGATTTATCATGTGAAGCCAGCCTTGGATGTGTTGCAAATACAGCTTAACGTAAGTTGACGCGATCAGCTGTATTGACTGTGGAAGTTCGCTCTTCTTCTGTCAGTCGAACATTTACAAATTACGCGAAGTTTATTGGCGGAGTGCATTATTGACGTTATCGTGGATAGCGCGTGTTCGTCCGAACGTGCTGCGAATCGCTGGATTTGTTCATCGACCCAGCTTTCATTCGCCGAGCCGAAGAAAAAACGTCTAACCTGTCTTCCGTTTGTTGCAGGTGAATATTTGTTGAGTGCGCTTTTGTTTGTCCTTGGGCAGTGCTGAAATCTTGCCGCTATTTTGCTGACTGACTTACATTCTTTGTTTGAATGGTTCATTCTTTGAAACAAATTTACAAAATCCGCCAATCAAGTGCAGTATTTTTTATGTCTCCTTGTAGAGGAAGAGCTTCCTTGTCGGTGAAAAAAAAAATTCTTTAAACATTTTCGTGTAAATGTGTGCATTTGTTTCTGTAGTCTGGAAGGACTGTGCAGGTTAGCAATGCAGGAAATGCAGGTTGCAAATAGAGAGAAAGCGTAGCAAAGAAATTGGTTCATAATTTCGTATGAAATTTTTTTTTCTTTTTTAAAGAAAACATTGTTTATGTTTAGCGTACTGTGTATATTTGCCTCTTTCGGATGGGAACAAACGAGCTCCCATCGGGAGTCAAGTTTTCAAAACAATACGATAGATTTTTTTGTTTGTTTTAAGCTTCTGTAAGTGAGAAGAAAACTTATCTGATGCGGACAAAAAAAATGTATTCCAATCTTAATTGATATTGTAGTAATCAAGGTCATTATAGGAATGTGTGATTTGTAGAAAATTGTTGCTGAAATGAGGATTGACGCTTCCAGTTTCGATTTTTTTTCTAACCTACATTTAAATTATATGTTCTTACTTTCTTATTACATATGTAAATGTAAAGAGAGTAGATGGAGAAAGTATCGAAAAAAAAAAATGGACTGTCAGATTATTGTCTAGAAAAATGTTCTACATTTGCCGGAATGCTGAAGAATTGAAAATAAAGAAAAGCTCACGACTGCAAAGATTGCATATATATAACAAACAATAAGTAAACGTAAAGAGATAACTTTATGGAGGATGAAATAAATAATTGTCTGCACTTTTTGCAGAGGGCAGTTTTTTTATTTTCAATTTAATTTCGATTAAAAATTGTTTAAAGACCTCTGCTATGTATGTTAAAAGTGAATATATATAACAAAAATAAGTGAACGTAAAAAAGTAACTTGAAAGGGGATGATATAATAATTGTATGCATTTTTTGTAGAGGGGAGTTTTTTTTATTTTCAACTTAATTTCGATTAAAAATTGTTTAAAAACCTCTGTTACACAATATTAGTATATTAAAATACTTATTTTTAGTTGCTGACTATAGTAGTACAGCGTTCTGTTTATATTATCGACCGGTGCGGAACGCGCTCTCGAGCATTCTTCTTGCGATCAAACCGTCTCTTTTCCGACGTCCCCGAACCGTTATAGCAATCGACGTGCCGTAGTGGATCCGCATGCGGACGGTGTCTGCGGTATGAGTTTCCGCTACGACTAATTACTCTATCCGCTACCCCTAAAATTACACTGCCTTTCCGAAATATGCGATATCCCCGTACCTAAAAAAACTACCATTAAAGAGGATGAAATAATTAATGGTGCGCACTTTTTCAAAACAGCAATTATTTTATATCCAAAAATTATCGAAAAATTAAGTTTTGCCCCACTGTCTCATTCCCCCCCCCCCCCCCCCCCACTCTCCCTTACTTATCGTACATTTTTGAACAACCATCGATCGGGGTGATCGACCTGTTTTGTTATCGTAATTTCGGGATTAACGGTTAACGAGCGCTCCAGGCGAAAATATAATTTCGTCAGAAACCCATCGTGTCGGAAGCTCCGGGCTATCGCGTTGCATTCAATCGCATTGTCCTTATTCAGCCGTCTGCTGGCGCGCTATCCATATATATACATATATATATATATATATATATATATAGCGCTCTCTCCAGGTCGCGTACTGCAGTCGCTCACATTACGCCCGTTCTATTTCACTCCCATTATCTCGTTCGAGTTATCAAAGGTAAAACTGACCGGCGCCCGACGGCAATCGTGGCGACGGAAATAGAAAGACGAGGGCGAAGATGACGACGTAAATTTCACCCGGTCACAATTTTTAATTCAATCTATGCAATCAATAGTTGATAATTCTCCATCTTGTGTTTCAGAGCCCCGAGAAATCATTACATACTGGTATTCGGACTTCGTGGGATCTCCCTTGAAGCTTTAACATGCCCTTAAGTGCAGGTAAATTTAAGTATCTCATTGTGAAATTACTAATTTAAGGAGCTGTGATACTCTTATAATTATTTAATTTAATTCAAATGTTTTTTTATCTATTTGACGGATTTCTCCTTCTCTTACCGATTTACATTAAACCCAATACAGAGCTCTCATATAAAGTTGTAATATGAAATAGCTTAAAATTTTATTAACAAAATTATAATATACAGTAAAATTGGAATTACAAAGTTCAAGTTTTCGAAATTGTGAACAAACGTAAACAGTCGTAAACGATTCTAAACTATTATTAATTTAGGTTGTTTAGGATTGTTTACGATTGTTTCTCGAATCGGAATAAACAAGTTAAAGCAACCAAACAAAACTGCATGCGAAATGCCGCGAGGATTCGCGTACCATCGACACGATGTTTCTTACATTCTCGTTTTTATCTTTGCATGATCGTCATACTAATTCGTTTATGTAATATTTTTCAGACATGTCGACGGCGCTGCATTTATTGGAGCATATTCACGAGCGCGTTGACGACAGCGGCGATCCGAAATTCCAAATGCACATTACACATGACTTAAAGGCTCTGGTATGTCTACTGGAGGACCCGACGTTCCGAAGTATCGTCACCATTCAAGATTCCCTAACGGATTTGAATGCCCAGCTCAGTCAACACCCGTCGATCTTACCTGGCGATTTCGATATAAATCTCAGTGGCCAGCTGGAACTGTCGGTACCAAGCACGCCCTTGGAACCGCTAGCAGCCAATGTTTACCAGGGTCTGTATCAGGACTGTAGCGAGACGGAGGATCAAAGAGTTCCTGTTGCACCGTTGACCCACAGTAGCAGTGAAGATACAAGTGCACAGGTAAAACATTTATTAGATGTACAGAAAATGAATTTAAAAAAAATGAATTTATAAAAAATGAATTTATAAAAAATGAATTTATAAAAAATGAATTTATAAAAAATGAATTTATAAAAAATGAATTTATAAAAAATGAATTTATAAAAAATGAATTTATAAAAAATGAATTTATAAAAAATGAATTTATAAAAAATGAATTTATAAAAAATGAATTTATAAAAAATGAATTTATAAAAAATGAATTTATAAAAAATGAATTTATAAAAAATGAATTTATAAAAAATGAATTTATAAAATTGGATCTATAAGAATTGATCTTATAAATATTGATGTATGGTATCGTTTTCCCACAAAGCTCACCTCCAGCTCCATGTTTGACCGTGTTACAGGTAACGAGTCCGAGTATGGTATCGGACCCCATTGGCATTCCACCGATAACGACGCCGACTTACGCCAAGGAATTCCAGAAAGTTATAGAAAGTGCGGCGAAGGGTCGCCAGGTGTGCACCATACAGGTGAGCAATTTTCATCCTCGTCTTCAATAATTAATCGTCACCGTAAAAAAAAAAACGGTTCTTCTACAAAAACTCCGTATCGACCCTTTAACTGGCAGAATGTGTAACACATTTAAAAATTCGCACGACTTTAAGGACTATTTTATAGAAGTCTGAATGGAATAATTTTGCTGCAACATAAACGCTTCGATAAAAATGGATGACCCACTGGACCATAAAATAATCCCACACAGTTAAAAAAGTTTGCACTTTTTACACCGGATCGTCCATAAACGTCAAAAATGCTCTATTCGTTTATTTTCCAATCGCGCCATTTGAGTCCAGCTGTACAAAAAAAAAGTCTAAACTAAAATTGCTAAAAGGTCAAGTTTGTAAATTTAAACCCGAACAAAAGAGTTTGTCACTTATTTAACAAAATTATTTTTATGAAACTTCGTATCGCGATTTTACGAAATTATTTTTTACTGTGCATTCTTACATCAGCGCAGCATAGTAAATCCATGTTTTTATTCTAGCTATTTAAACCAGAGGGCACCAGCCTCGGTTTCAGTGTCGTTGGACTTAGAAGTACTGACAGAGGAGAGCTTGGCATATTTCTTCAAGAGATTCAGACTACTGGAATTGCTGGATGGTAAGTCATTTGAGCGTCAATCGAATTCACCAATATACACTAAAACATTATAAACAGGTGACTAGGGACTAGTGATTTGCTGGTTCAATCGGCTAAAAAAATTAGCTAGCTCACGATAAACCGACTAAGATTGCGAAACCCAATTAGTGCAACGATCTGATAGGCAATCAAATGGAAGACGATGGAAATGGTAGCCCGAATCCGCGCAATGCATGTAAATAATAATTTTGTTAGCAACATTGCCTTTCATTATGCACCGCCTTAAAAAAACGAAAAAGAACGAAGGCAATGAAAAGGGTAGAATAGTAGATCCTTTACGCGGAAAACAATCGAGAAGAAGTTTGAATTTCATCAGTTCTTAGACTTCAAAAGTAGCTCTGACATTGGCACAATTCGTACATTGAATTCTGCAAAAATTTCGAGCAGTTTGGAGACCACATACAGGACATCATTTTTTTTAATAAATATAAAAAATCTTTTACATAATATACAGGTAGTCTTGAATTGTGATGAAGAATGCTCTTTTCGATCGACAGAAAGAGTTCGCGTGTCCGAACGATTTTGCTCCGGTCAAGAAATCCGAAAGACCAAAAAAATGATATCAGACCCAAAGAATTTTGTCGAATATTCTTCATAACGTTTGTGAACCACTGAGACGCGAATGAGACTCTCGTTCCGGATCCTGGCGCGAGTAATGGAATATGTGTACGTACCTGGCTGCCTTCCGCAGCGCGCATGCGCTCGCTAATCCAGCAATGATAGAAATTACAACACCACAACCGAAGCACAATGCTCGGATATCGCGTCTACGCTTTAGTCTCGAGTGAACGATTAATTCCAAAGAAATGAAGATCACGCGAGATATTTTTTTCACTCCGCCGAAGTGTCCTCGTTATGTCCATAATGCACCATCACTTGATACGACCATGTCGGCGGCATCGATCGCTGACTTAGTCCACGCCGCTCCAAGAAATGTACGACGACCTACATCTAGGCATTGCGGAAGTTCATACATTTAATTTTGACCAACGGGTGCTTCGCAGGCCTACGCTAATAACACGTGAACCGCCTCCGAGACAAGTTCACACAAAGCGTCTGATAAAGTGAAAAAAAAAAAAAAAAAATATACATTACATTACAAACCGCACATAAGTTAGCATTGCAGTCGATACACGTTGTCTTAACAATATGCATACGTGATTTTAACGAGCGAAACTCGGGTGACTGTAAATACACGAATGATACCATGTTAGTTCTCAGTACTTACACGCATAAAATTAATTGTGACTTCATGGGCGCTTCGCGTGATATGTGAATTGTACAAGCAAGTTGGCGCCGGTCCGAAAGTGAGTTCACTTCACGACGCACAAATTGCTTGTAATTTTACGCTGTGAAAAAAAAAAGAGTCTTTAGAGCAATAACCCACCTCGATCCTCATCTCATTTCCACACTTCATTACCTCGCTATTGTATCTCATCGTATTTTCACGGGGCCGATTAGTGCATCAGATTTTGTGAATTTGAATGAATTGCACTATGAAATTCACTTTCATTTATAATCTGCACTCGCATTGTATCCGCACACGTGGTTGACGAACGCATCTTGCATACAGAAACAACGTTTCTCACGACACGCTATGATCGTGAAAACTGCTTCTATGATTTTTTCGCTTTCAGTGAAATGAACTTTTGGAAATGGAGTAAAAATCATGTAAAAAAAAAACACATTTGTTATCGTGCAGTAGCGTTTACAGTGGAAACTGCTTTTATGATTTTTTCGCTTTCAGTGAAATGAACTTTTGGAAATGGAGTAAAAATCATGTTAAAAAAAAACACATTCGTTATCGTGCAGTAGCGTTTGCAGTCTCATGTTTATTTGCTTGTTACAAAGTCATGAAACGAGTCATTGTACACATTTCCTTAGGTGGATCTGGGGAGCAAAAGTTTCCAAAATATTGCCATAATTTCTTTAGTTTTGTAAAATACAATAAACGATACAAGAGTAACAACGACACGACGAGCCACTGTCGAGAGAGGCGGCAGCATCTCGACGCCGAGTACTTGAAGAAACGACTTTTTTTTTTTAAAGAGACACTACCGTTAAGCTGTGCTCCGATATACCGGAAGTGAAATCTTCATCGTCGATGTTCTCCGAAGCGGAGCATCGTATCGGAATATCGACGACACTTTTATAATGTAATTCGTATACGAGCTTTCCAATGCGCCTGTTTGCGATTTAATCCGCTCGGCGGATGCTGAGATACGAGCAGTCGAGTCTCGCAATAATCCGGAATTACGTAAAAATTATGTGATGTGAGTTAAGTCGACGCAAAATTGATGTGACACGATGTCGTCCACTGCGCATGTGCGTCGCTCCGGTCGGCTCGACACATCTGTCGGTTAGTTGGCCGGCAAAATACACCGCTGAATAATGAAAGAGTTCTCATTAAAATGTTCGGGGACGATCCTTTCTTTTGTTACGAGAGACACGGCACGCTCGGAGGTTAGAGAAAAATTTAGGTTCTTTAATTCGAGCTGCATGCAACGACGACGAATGCGAAAAATTTACGAGGGTGCCCACTCGTGATTGGGCTGGATTAAAATTCCTACACGAACGCAACGAGATCAATACAATTTAGTCTCATTTACATTCTTAATTATGTTGTAGCGATGGTCGACTGATAGAGGGCGATCAAATACTGGCTATTGATGGACAGCCGCTGGACTCCAATATATCTCACGAACAAGCGATTTCCATTCTTCAAAAGGCTCGCGGCCTTGTTGAATTAGTTGTCGCACGAAGTGCCCCAGGTATGAAGACTCCCTGTAAAAATGGAGTGTGTCAGGCGAGAAATTATTATTATTATTACTTTCCGGTTTGAAAATTTAATTTTTTGACCGGAAGTTACGTATTTCCGGTATGACGTCACTTCCTGTCGAAAAATGAAATTTTCAAACCGGAAGTGACGTATTTCCTATGTGACGTCACGTCCGGTCGAAAAATGAGATTTTCCAACCGGAAGTGACGGATTTCCGGTATGGCGTGACTTTCGGTCGAAAAAATAAGATCTTCCAACCGGAAGTGGCAAATTTTAGGTGTAACGTCACTTTCGGTTGAAAAATGAGATTTTCCAATCGGAAGTGACGTATTTCCGGCGAGACGTCACTTCCAGTCGAAAAATTAGGTTTTCAAACCGGAAGTGTCACATTTGTGTCGTCACGTCCGGTCGAAAAATTAGATTTCCAAAACGGCGTTAATGGATTCCCGGCAAATCTCCGAAAATCGAAATTTTCGGTTTCTAACTTCCATAGTACATAGCGAGATTACACCGTGCTTGTTTAATTATTTTTACAGAAACTGGAACCATTTTGCAAACGGATGAGGTATCCGCGGCCTCCAGTTCGACGGTGGCAGCAGGAGACACTGGCTCTGTCATTATCCCGGGACCTCCGGGGAATCAAGTTATATCTGACAAAGACCATTCGGTGTCGTTGCCTGTTGCTACCCACGAAGCCACCCCAGCACTGCTCCCAGCCCCCGGAGGCCTCCTGATCGAACGAAGTCCTTCCGCAATCAGCGACACCTCTAAATCTGGCTCTGACATGGTGGTAAGTCCTCCAACATTCATTTTTCATCAATAATAAAATAACGTAAAATCTCGCTGACGTTCACAGACACTCCAATCATACCCGGAATAGACACATAGTTTTATCACATCATATATTTATTTTTTCAGCTGAATACTGAATGGGCACAAGTGGAAGTTATTAATCTGATCAACGATGGTAGCGGCCTCGGTTTTGGAATTATCGGTGGACGAAGTACAGGAGTCGTTGTCAAGACCATCCTACCTGGAGGAGTCGCCGACCGTGTAAGCTCAATGTTATTTGCAATTGTTGCAAAAATTTGTATTGCGCAGAAATTCAATCAATAAATTACACCGTCTATTGTCGATTACAATATTAAAAGTTACGAATACGTTTAGGATCGGCCGCCACTTATTGAAGGGAATTACTCTATTTTTTCAGGATAACCGGCTACAGAGCGGTGACCATATTTTGCAGATCGGGGATGTCAATCTACGTGGAATGGGCAGCGAGCAAGTAGCCGCGGTTCTACGACAGTCAGGGACGCATGTGCGGCTCGTTGTCGCACGACCAGTCGAACCTACCTCACCGGATTATCAGGTATCGATGTCTTTCACCTCGTGAAACATCAAAATATTGTCCGTCGTGGCAAGGAACGTTGACTCAGTCTGCCGAAAATTATCGACAGACAAGAAAATTTACCACCCTGCTAAGCATTAATAGTTGCAAGCTTGTTGTTTGTTAGGCCCTCGGAAGTCACGCGCCTATCGTTCCGACGAAAATCCTCGGAGATCCCGACGAATTGGATCGTCATCTCGAGCACAGTGTACCAGAAACTTATAACCAAAATCTCCGCAATGGCGCAGACTCGGAAAACGGATGTATATACACTCACGATCAGGATATTGAAATCCACGTAAGTATAAGAGTCGGCGCACCACATTGCCAACTCGTGTTCGCCTTTGTGCTTCGATAAATATAGGTATTTTAATTGGACGCAGCCTGCTTGGATGTTCGTTTATCAAATTTGCAACGCAATTCAAACTCCACTAACGATATCGTTGTCTAACGATGTTTCAGACGAGACCGAGTCTCATTATGGATGTCGTCCGAAACCCAGTTCCGATCGGAGCCGTTTCAGTTATTCCAGTCATTCCCATTACAGCACAAATTCCGGAACTACCAGCTCTTTCCATGGACACGATCGATGTCAAATCCCTTCCGGAGATGGAACGCTTCACCGTTGAACTCAGAAAAGACACATACGGTTTGGGCATTACAATAGCGGGATATGTATGTGAAAAAGGTATGTCTATTTATAACATTACTCGGAAGTTTTTCGTGGCTCGTACGAATTTATTTGAAATATTTACTCGAAATATTTTCTTGTAATATTTACTCGAAATATTTACTCGAAATATTTACTTGAAATATTTACTCGAAATATTTACTCGAAATATTTACTCGAAATATTTACTTGAAATATTTACTCGAAATATTTACTCGAAATATTTACTCGAAATATTTACTCGAAATATTTACTCGAAATATTTACTCGAAATATTTACTCGAAATATTTACTTGAAATATTTACTTGAAATATTTACTTGAAATATTCACTTGAAATATTCACTTGAAATCTTTACTTGAAATCTTTACGTGAAATCTTTACTTGAAATCTTTACTTGAAATCTTTACTTGAAATCGTTACTTCAAATCTTTACTTGAAATATTTACTTGAAATATTTACTTGAAATATTTACTTGAAATATTTACTTGAAATATTTACTTGAAATATTTACTTGAAATATTTACTTGAAATATTTACTTGAAATATTTACTTGAAATATTTACTTGAAATATTTACTTGAAATATTTACTTGAAATATTTACTTGAAATATTTACTTGAAATATTTACTTGAAATATTTACTTGAAATATTTACTTGAAATATTTACTTGAAATATTTACTTGAAATATTTACTTGAAATATTTACTTGAAATATTTACTTGAAATATTTACTTGAAATATTTACTTGAAATATTTACTTGAAATATTTACTTGAAATATTTACTTGAAATATTTCTATAGATTCTTTACTAATCGTGCCTTTATTTTCCGTTTATAGAGGAGCTATCCGGGATATTCGTGAAAAGCATAAGCAAAGGAAGTGCTGCCGATTTGAGCAATATGATTCAAATAAACGATCGAGTGGTAGAAGTCGACGGACACTCCTTACAAGGATACTCGAACCACGAGGCTGTTGAAGTCCTGAGAAGTACAGGTCAAATAGTGTTGCTTTGCTTGGAGCGGTACCTGAGAGGACCAAAATACGAGCAACTTCAACAGGCGATTGCCGCAAGCGAGTCGAGACTACCACAGCCCAGTTCACCATCCATCGCGAGCCTCCCCAGCTTTCCAATAAGCGCGGTAAGCGTACGAATGGTACATTTTTATTTTATCTGTTATTATTTTTTTATAATAACGAATTTATGCGGACTATGAAAATAGTATGGTATGGTATGGGAAAGAACGTTGGACGGATGATGGGCCGAATATGAAATTTTGGATCCTCCCAGAAACGTTCCATATTCTTTCGCAAACTCTTTCCCAGCCATCGCGAAGGGTAAAAAAAATGGCGTAAAATCATTTCTATCTACTATTCTATGGAACTTGGTCAAACGGCATAAATCCAATAGGAAAAAAAAGGAGGAAGAAGATTTTCTCCTCTGCGTGGAACAAAGTAGCATGAACACTATAATTAATATTTTCAGGATGGAGATACGACGACCGATATAGAACCGGAGGGAGAATCACACACGACTGTAGACAGTGCAATTTTACACGAATCCGAAGTTCTGGAAGCGGACGATGATCCGGACATGGACATACACATACAAGCTCTACTCAGCGACACTTCCTGCGAACTGACTCCGCAAATTCGCGCGGCCATTAAAGCCAACTGGCAAAAAATACTCGGCAGGGACACCGAAATAGTGGTAATGAAGTCACAATGATGTGCGACGATTAGTCTCCGGCGATATTTGATCAGTTCCGTACACCACTAAAAACTGCACTGTTCCTGATATATTTTTTATATCCTGTACAGGTTGCTCAGTTGACTAAATTCGCGGAGGGCAGTGGTTTAGGCATCAGCTTGGAGGGCACCGTGGACGTTGAGAATGGACAAGAAGTGAGGCCTCATCATTATATTCGCTCGATCCTTCCCGAAGGGCCTGTAGGCCAAAATGGTATTCTGCGGTCTGGCGATGAACTCTTAGAGGTGATGTCGATTTTCTATCGAAGATGCATATGTTTTTAATTTTTATTTTTTTAAATTTTATTTCATTTATTCAACGGATTTCTTCTTGTCCATAATGATGGGAAAACATCGCAGATAACAGTGATGATTGAGATCATGAGCCTTAGTTTTAAAAAGTTTAAAAGAATATAGTTCTAACTATAAGTACAAAAATATATTTCACCTAAATTGCTGGGCTCGAGTTATTTAAACACATTGAATTAAATGTCTGTGAAGTTTGTGACTAAATATTCAATTCTCGTGAAAGACCTTGATAATCATGGTATTTGATAACCATGAAAGGATTTGATAACCATGATAATCATGGTTATCAAATCCGATGGAAGTTCCCGCCCTGTACGCTAAGAGCCTCAGAAACTTTTTTTTTTTTATTCAAGTAGTAGTAGTAAATGTATTTATCGACAATGTTTTTCATGATACGGATGCTGATATATTTAAAAGATGATTTACATTATATTTCCTATTGCTACTGCGAACGGGCCATCGACCTAAGTGCTTCAGCCCTAATTATTAAGTTTTCATGTATATTGTAAATGTTTCAGGTGAACGGTTATCGGTTACTGGGTATCAACCACATGGAAGTTGTGACTGTTCTCAAAGAATTGCCCATCAACGTCAGAATGGTGTGCGGAAGAAATATCGCTTCGCAAGATCCTCTCTGTCCGATCGACACTGCGCAACATCAAGCCGCGTTTCAAACAAGAGTACGTTGCTATGACGTCGCTTCACCGCACGCGATTTTCCGTTATAGATAATTGAACTCGTGTTTGCAGAGCATTCTCGGAGGTTCGCTACAGAATTTATTGCCGACGACCGATCGTTTGGTTAAAGCGAAATCGGACGGTTCGTTAGCATCGACCACGACAACGGCCACAGTGACGGACGCTAGTTTGAACAAAATGAAATCGCGCTCCCTCGAACCGTTGACGGGCTTAGCAATGTGGAGTTCCGAGCCCCAAATAATCCAATTAGTAAAAGGAGAACGAGGCCTTGGGTTTTCGATATTGGACTATCAGGTACACAGGTCTATTTTTATTAATGATATGAACTTTCGAAGAGATCGTATAAGAGCCGTATATGTTAGTTGCTATTTTTGTTTCTTGAGAGATCTTAAATTTTTTTTTAAATGTAATATTTATTTATACAATTTATTTCCAGGATCCAATGAACCCCAACGAAACTGTGATAGTAATACGGTCACTTGTACCAGGTGGCGTTGCTCAGGTCGATGGACAACTCATTCCAGGTGATCGTCTTCTGTTTGTGAATGATATTGCTCTGGAGAATGCAACGTTAGATCAAGCAGTACAAGCCCTCAAAGGCGCACCGAAAGGCACCGTCCGAATCGGCGTAGCCAAACCGTTGCCAATACCCGATAGTATTGCGCAGGTGAGCAATGAAGATATAAAAATTAGCCGAAATTTAGATAAAAGTAATATTGATAACAGACTGTCTGTAGCAGAGAGCCATAAGCAGAGACGGGACTATTTCAGACAACGGAAAGTCAATGTAATTCAACCACCGCACAAGATAAGCCTGTTTGACGATTTACAAAATCAACATAATCTTGTTAAATCTGAGAGCTTCTAAGTTTACGGTATTGTAATAACTGAATGCATCATTTATTCACACGAACCATTGAGTTTACGGATTAGAGACGTTTTATTTAGAAATGTTTTATGCAATAGTTGAAGTATTAATATTTATGTCATGTAAAAAATTAAGATCACTAACGTTTCCGACGAGAAACTAAATTCATTAGTGCTGTACCTCATTAGTACTCGAGTATTCGGTTTTGTCTCGTACTATCGCGCATGGGCGAGCAGCACACGCGGCAAAATTCTTCCGGAAATAAAACCAATCGATTTTTTATCGATTTTCGATCTGCTCGCCTGGGGGAGTTTCTTTTTATCGTGAAACAAGAAAATAAGTGCAATGAACGTGCGAAACATAATTCTTGGAAACTGTTGAATCTGTATTGTATGCCCGGGGCGTATCCACATACATATTCTACAAGGAAAAAAAAAAAAACAAAATGTAACATGAGATAAACCCGACTCTAGTTATTCAATAAAGCAAAAAATGTTTTCAAAAATTATTTCTACTCGTTCAGATGTTCCTCTGATATTTCTCCTTTTTCACTTTTTTCACTTATATTAGATACTTTTTTTTTTTACTTATACTAGATATATCCTCAAATGTATATTCAAGGTTGTTTCTAAAAGTAATAAATGAATCTGCACTATTTATACATAAAAGAAAAATCAACGTAATTAACATGAGTAACGTTAATGACGTCAGGTAATCGTTATCCCAATCGTATTGAATTATTGGCCAGCTCGCACAGAGTGAAGTGCCCTAATTTGCCGACACTGGACAAGGAAATTGTCGACCTGCGGTGAAAACGAGGCATGAAGCATGCCGGCTCAAATGTATATTCACAGTTGTTTCTAAAAATAATAAATCAATCTCCAATATTTATTAATTCAAAAAAATCAACGTCATTATAATAAATTAAGGTGGTGCGGTAGACGGGCTGCAGTTGGTAACAGAAACTGTACTGAACGCCGTTTTGAGACCGTAGAACGCCGTGAAAAAAAGAAAATAGTCTTTCCCTGCGTCTGCCGGTTCCCCAGGGAAAGATAATTACTACGTTTCGAGGATTGCAGCCTCAAAACGGTATTCAGTTATTTACACAGTTTTATAGCGCTTTCGAATCGTCAGAAATGGACGTTTTACCGACTATCATGTGGATCTAACCGACCCAAAACCGGCCGAAATTTTTCATGGCTTTTTGTGACCTCAGTAACCTTGACCGCAAGCTCTCGGAGCTGTCAGCCGATTTACGCTTGACCGACCGAAAACCGGCCATAAAACGACCGTTCACGATTACATTGGGCATTTTATGGTCGGTTTGTGGTCAATAACGTGAAAACCGGCTGACACTACGGGAGCTTGCGGTCAAGGTCACGCAGGTTACAAAAAGCTATGAAAACTTTCGGTCGGTTCTCGGTCGGTTAGAGCCAAATAACGGTCGGTAAAACCTCCATTTCTAACCGTCGGTTTTTGGTCGGTTTTCGGTCGAATCGCGGTCATTTCTATGGTCGGTCAGACTGCTAGGGTAGGTCTGACGGATACTGCAATACCGTTGTGGGAGCTAGGGGAGAGCGGGGCAAAATGGCACACCGGGGCAAAACGGGATAATGGGACAAAACGCAATTCTCCGATAACTTTGAAATGGTGGCGATGGTGGTACGTGCGGCAAAAAGGGTTTAAAAATCCGGATGTATCGTTAGGACAAAATTGGGCATCCAAAAATTATTGGAGAATTGAGTTTTGCTCTCACAGTCCCGTTTTGCCCCGCTGTGCCATTTTGCCCCGTTCTCCCCTACTTCAAGTATTCTCTTTGTCTCTTCAAATTCTCTGTGGCAGGTTGCCAATAATCGGCGAATCAATCGCGACTAATGGTAATCCGAAACGTTGAGCCATGGCTCAATGTATAATCCTTTGCATTGATTGCAGCACATGATCTATGACTGTATAAGCTTTGAACAGCGTACGTTATAGATGATGATCGCAGGCAAGTCAGTGCATTTTTTTTCTTTATTAAATCAGACGATTTTTTTTCATGAGTTTTTTTCATGAACTCTCTTTTGTGACACTCAAGTACACGATAAGCCTAGATAGAAGCTTCGGACTCGTGTCCTTAAGGGTGTTCAATGATTTTTCGCAAGAATCCCGATTTTTCTTAATTACATCAGACGGGGGGAGATGTACCGTGAAAAAGGGGTGTTTTTTTTTCATGAACCCTCTTTTGTAACCCTCGAGTGGGGGTGAAATGGACAACGCTGTGTAACACTTCGAGAATTAAAGAAACTTCAAAACCTCCAGTTTGACCACTTCAGAAACAGGTACGGCCCGACCACTTTCCCAACTAAACTACAACAACCTGTTGAAAAGCGCAAGCATTCATTGGTTAATATTATTTATTAATTATAGAATAATGTAGACTTGCGATGATAAAAGATGACGTCAGGGGTACTCCATATAGCTCCGCGTTGCAAGTAAGAATCTCAAAGCCTTAAGTACGCTCGGAGGAATCCTCGGAGGAACCCATAAGAGGACACTTGTCTGTTATCATGATTCGCCGATGCTGGACGCTGACCATGAGCCAATCAGACCAGAGCGATCGGAAAGACGCAGAAAAAACCAGAGCTACCCGGATAGAAAAACGTACCGTAGAGCGTGTATCGTACCATTGGTACCGTCACTTGTCTATGTGGGCAGAAATTGTTCGCACAGTACACGTTCGTGACATTGGGCAACAAAAAGATATCTTGCGACTCATCGTTCAAAACAAGAAACACATTTGTTGTAGTAAATGCAGCTTTTGTAAACCGAACTCTTCGCCTATATGCATTTTTCATTTAAATAAATCATATTTTGGCCCAACATCTCCACTCAGCGAGTGTTTCTTCTACCACAACCTTCGACCTCAACGTTCTCATCGTAAGTACATTTATTCTCTTACTCTCGAATTATTCCAAGGTAATAATTGTGCTGATATTCCCATTGTTAGATAGAGCAATCCAGCTCACCGGACTTTCATACTATTTCTGCGATATGACAATTATTTGAGGTAACCATTCTCCGACCATAAAATGTTTGGAGGAGATACCAATAATTTCCATAAAGATCCTTACCCTTTCCCAGTGAAAAGTGGAAGAAAATCCCTCTCACGCTATCTTCATCGTTCCCTCGGAAACAATTCCCTGCCGTATCCTTAGTAGCCCAAGTAGTAACCCAAGTAGTAACCCAAGTAAACCCAAAGTTAAATTTTGGACGTAAGATAGCTTATAGTTACCATTCGGGCGGACTTATGTGACCCATTCGGATGACTTTTTCGTACCAGATGTCTTTTTTGCTACATGTGAACTTTCCGCAAGAATTGGACTAGAAAAAAAAAGGCCTATCGCCAAAGAGATTGACATCGGAGGTGCTTTCGATTAGCCGTTATAATGCTGGTGCGCATTCGCACGGCCGTTTTTTTTTGTCGGGAATTCGTACCAGAAAACGACCATGCGCATGCGCACCATCATTATAACGGCCAAATCGAAAGCAGCTCTGGAGTAATGGGGATTTTTGGTCCTGACTAGGGCGTGTTAAATCTATAGCGTTCCGATCCAAAGCAACGTCCAAACTGGTCTGGGAACGAGAAAGCGGTGTAGCTTTGGCATTTTATAAGGCCGAGTCGGGGCTTGACGCGATCATTGTTACCGACGCCCAAATTGGTTAGAGACGCCATGTGTGTGTCCATATCGATTGACTTAACATTGATCGGGAGCCTTACGAACCCGATCGTTCCTGGCGTCCGATGCATCCCTGCTTAGAAAATCTCATTGGAACCGATTCGATGGACAAGAAACACCATTCATTCCGATAAATGGGCTATCGGTCAATCGGACCAATTGAATGGATTCTATCGGGTTCTATGGAGTTCAATGGGATTCTCTAAGCAGGGATACGTGGGGCCTTTCCCGCAGTTTGGATGTAACATATACAATAAAATCCCAACAAATCTTTATTCGATTGGATACGAAAAGTACAGTATCAGAAACGTTGACGAGATACGAGAAAACTAATAGAAGACGCAACAAACACAATTGGCATTCGACCACTTCCCTTCGCGATTTATCGGGTTTTTTTTTTCTTTTTGTCTAACAGCAGAGAAAGATATCCATGAGATATCTTATCTTAAGAAACTGCTCACATTTATCTAAGCCATTTTTTTTTACACGTCGAATCGAAAATTGTGGATTTCTTTCGATAAAGCCGGATAAGTGAAATTTTATCCGTTTTATCCAAGGTTTCCGTATTATCAGAGCCTACACCTCGGTTAACGCAGAGAGCTCGGATGACTCGGGTGCTTCGGATAACGCGGAGGGTTGGCTGATCGTGCTCTGTAGTGATTCTCTCTGAATTAAGGTAGTACTTGTGGACAGCCTGAGCCCACGTGAGTTCAAAGAGAATTGAGAGAGGAATTGCTAACACTTCTCGATGAGTTAAAAATCTGAAAAAAATATCAACCATATGAAGGTACTGAAAAGATTGATTTTGCATAATAATAATTCCAAAGTGTTATTAACAAATTAACGAAAAACAAATTTCCCAACAAATCACCCGGCAACCTATGAAGATAGGATTTTTATGGAAGCGATTTGTTAATTTTCTGAATGCGTATGAATTTCTCAGACTTTCGTGTAATTTTTGAAAATTGCGTTTTTAGTTAATACAAAAAACGCAATTTTCAAAAATTACACAAAATTCCAAAAAAAAATGCATATGTATTCAAAAAGGTTAACAAATTGTTTTCATATGAACAAAAAGTTAAGTTGCCGGGGGATTTGTTGAACAATGTTTTTTCATTCATTTCTTAATAAAATTTTTGGAATGATTATTATGCAAAATCAATATTTTCGGCACCTTCCATATGCTTGATTTTTTTTCAGATTTTTATCCCATCCAGAAGTGTTCGCAATTCTCTCTCAATTCTCTCTGAACTCACGTGGGCTCAGGCTCTCCGCTAGTACTACCTTAAATCTTAAGACTGTTATCTTCGCTTTCATCCTCGTTGTCTCCCGCCTGCCCTCGAGAATTCCTTGGGAAACGGTTAACTCGTCCATAACATTCCGGTTAAAAGTAGTGAAATAAATATAACTAGGCAAGCCAATTTTTGGCTTTAAGATAATTATTAATCCAATTATCTTTAAAATAATTATTAATCCAATTATCTTTAAGATAATTATTAATCCAATTATCTTTAAGATAATTATTAATCCAATTTTCTTTAAGATAATTATTAATCAAATTATCTTTAAAATAATTATTAATCCAATTTTCTTTAAGATAATTATTAACTCCGCGTTACGCAGCCGTTGTCTTTCCTCTCTCATTGCGACCTCCCTCCTCTTTCGGCACTCGCAACCTCTCGCCTCGTCGCGCCTTCTATTCTCAGCCACAAACGCCCAAACTCCCTGCCGCGCTATTAGCGCGACTAATTTTTTTTTTTTTTTTTTACAAGACATCCAACTTCAGCAACAAATATTTCCGGGTTTCATACATCGAGAGCAATGGCATCAGGACCATCGGCGCCGCCGTACACAATCCACAATGAATCACTAACTGGAGTACCAGTTGCTCCACCAATTGGTTCTCCAATTGGCGGAACGCGCATGCCGCAGCCATCTCCATATCCGACGCAACCACCGCCTCCATACAATAATGCAACGATCGACGTAACTCAGGGGGCTAATTCGTCTACGGCACAACCCCAGATTGTTTACGTCGTATCAAAGAATAATTCGGAAGGCATCGGTAATTCGGAGTACTACCGATAAGTTACCATCGATATTTATGCAAGTTTATGTGAATATCCAATTTTAATCGCCATTTTTTTCGGCAGATTGCTGCAAATACTTCTGTCGCATCATCATGTGAGTAACAGCTAAAATTATTTTTAGAGTCGCGAGGACTATCCGTCTAACGACGATACGACTTTTATTAGTGCAACTATGATTTTATAATATTTCATTGCATATAGTTGCATAGTTGCATTGGTGCAACTATAATTTTATAATATTTCATTGCATACAGTTGCATAGTTGCATTGGTGCAACTATAATTTTATAACATTTCATTGCATACAGTTGCATAGTTGCATTGGTGCAACTATAATTTTATAACATTTCATTGCATACAGTTGCATAGTTGCATTGGTGCAACTATAATTTTATAACATTTCATTGCATACAGTTGCATAGTTGCATTGGTGCAACTATAATTTTATAACATTTCATTGCATACAGTTGCATAGTTGCATTGGTGCAACTATAATTTTATACCATTTCAAACTATTGAAGCTATAATTCCTGATTGTTGTTGCCGTTTCGGAAACATTTCACGATAGATTGCTATCCACAGATAGTTGCATCAATCACAAATTTAATGCTTGGTCTCTGCAATGTTTGTCGCGGGTACGAAAATTTACGTGGCTGTGCGGCAATGGTGGATCTCGGTCTATTTATCATTGTGTGTGCGTGGTTGTGTGCTCTGTTGTGCGTGGCGTTTCGTGGTCTCTCCGAACTTCCGCTTCCGCATCAAGGTGCTCGCGCATAAAACAACATTTGCCGTTTTCCGTCACACAGACGAGTCGATCGGATCAGATCGGACACCAATGCACGAGCATCGGCCAATCACGTTTGTGTGTAGATACGGCACGTTCTGTCTGTGTTCCGTACGTAGTTTAGTGTGCGTGCAGCTTCAATGGTGCAGCACGTAAACCTGCAAGGCACTGCTCCGCCTACCTCCGCTCGCTCGCGCATCGGTGTATGAAGTTTCGCTCGGAGCATTTTAACTTGCGGATAAATGGCTATCTCGATTTCGAATCCGACATTTCTCATAGCCAAGAACCCAGATAGAAAAACGTGCCGTGCATTCGCCACGCCCCGCCGTCACAATATCGTCATGTGCGTCCGCATGTGACGATATTGTGACGGCACGGCGTTTTGATACCAGAACCTTCTTGCACAGTTCCAGCTCACTGTGATGCCTCACGTCAACATTGCGGAGCTCCACGGCAAGCTGGAACTGTGCAAGCAGCTTTCGGTATAAAAATGCTGTGCCGTCACAATATCGTCACATGCGGACGTACATGTCTGTATTGTGCCGGCACGACATCCAGGTCCGTGCTATCACCGAGTCGATCCCGCGCCGTCAGTTGTCTATCTGGGAATTGCTCCGAGGTCAGAATGCCGGAATCGTGCATCACCCTCGAGACACTTATTCGATCTTGGACGGAGTCCAACGATTCTACAAATGATTTCCTGTTACTGTGTCAAACCCCTATTTGTCTGTCCCAAACAAGTACGTTTTTTGCCCGGCAATTGTCCCCTCGCTATGACGCTTTACTGAAACCGTGCCAGATAGAAAAACGTGCCGTCACCCCTAGCAAACGAAGCGACCGTGAACAGCGACCGAAGAAACGACCCTAAAAGCGACGGTTGTTATGTTCCAAAAACTAACCACATCAACGACCGTCAAAAGGACCGCTCTGGCGACATTCTTTTGCCGCATTTCGGCAGTGAAGTCGCTTCTTTGATTGTCGACCGAACAAACGACCGTAAAAGCAACCTTCCGTTCCCTAGACGGTTGCTATTACGGTCGTTTATTCGGTCGCCAATCAAACAAACGACTTCATTGCCGAAACACGGCAAAAAAATGTGTCGTGAGAGCGGTCGCTTCAGCGGTCATTAGTGTGGTTAATTTTTGGAACATAACAACCGTCGCTTTTAGGGTCGTTCAGTATGCCAGGGCAAACGGGTATCGTATCATTGGTAGCGCCACCGTTCCATCGCCGTGCCGTCTTTTGTCTATCTTGGGTCAAATATGGTGTACATCAAAAAAATTATAAGTTTTTATTTATGTAGAATGGTTCGGATAGGACTGCGCATTCGTACACAAATTTCGTTACTATCGTTCAATGATTTTTTTTCGTCGCAGAGACGACGACGTTTATAAAAGACGGTTTTTTACTTGCCGACAGATTCGTCGTCACACTGTTAATCGCTGGGATCATAATGGCCGCGACGCTACCGTCACGCTCGCAGCGCAACCATACATAAAGTATGCCCGTGATAAAACCACACGATGCATAACAAGTATGCACCGAACGATTGTTCACGTAAGGAGTTCTATACCAACAAACTCTGCACTGCAAAACCGTGCACTGCTATAACGCGACGAAGGGACGAAAACAACGCTACACTAAATGTAAGCCAGAGCACTAGAAATTTTAACTGACCAACTGCAATTGAGCTAATACATATGTTCACGAAATGAAACTAACTAATCCGCCCGGACAAGTTACTCTTATAATGCGACTCATGAAACGTTGTGACTTTTATTCGTGAACTTTATTGTCACGATAAGAATGAACTTTCGCAAATTGTAAATAAATAACTTCGTGTAGTTGGCACTACATATTGGGAAGTTTTTAATTTATCGATACACTGAGAGAAGGATCTTGTAAAAAATGACTGTATCGCTTGAGAAATATTGAGATTGAACATAATAGTAAGGCATTAGGGCACCACCTATGGTAGGAAGTACAGGATTTATGAAAAGTTTTCTTAGATATTATGGTAAAAATTCTTGGAAAATCTCAGACTTTCACGAAAAGTAGCAGTTGGCCCAATAATTGCGACATGTGCCGCACATGTCGCAAATATTGTGTCACTATTACTACTTTTCATGGAGCTTATCCATATGAGTACTTTGTAAAAGATCGAGGTCACCGATTAGCAAATTATTAGAAAGCGTTCGAGTGCAACAGATAAGATGTCGAAAAGAGAAAGAGATAGGAAGAGAAAATCCGCAATCAATCAACGGCCCAACTTCCTCCCACACTTCGAAATATCGTAGTGACAAAATTACACGCAAATATCACTATGAAAATTTAACAGCGTTCTAGACCGACCTCCACCGCATCCCCATTTTTTTATGAGAAGTGTAGATGGGACAATTTTATAAAAAAGTGTGTTCCCGGCCGAGAGCGATCAGAAAGACACTGAGATAATGAGAGCTAGAAATTATTCGCACCGTACACGTTCGTAAAATTCGGCAACGAAGAGATATGTTGCGACTTATAATTTAAAACCGGAAACACATTTGTCGTAGTAAATGCGGTTTTTGTAAACCAAACTTTTCGTCCACGTGCATTTCCATTGGAATAAATCATATTTTGGCCCAACATCCGAACGCACCGAGTGTTTTGACTACAACAACCTTCGGCCTCGACGTTCTCACCGTAAGTACATTCATTCTCTTACTCTCGAATTACTCCAAGTTATTGATTGTGCTGATATTCCTACTATTACACCGAGCAATCTAGCTCACCGGACTATTAACCACTTTCCGACCATAGAATATTCGGAGGACATACTAATAATTTACCCATAGATCCTTACCCTTTCCCAGTGATAAATGGAAGAAAATTCACCCAGAAAAAAAAAATTATTTCACGGCCACTGTTTATTTGGTTTGACTAAAATATTTATTTGATTTAAATAAATATTTATTTAAATTATGTAAATACTTACTTAATTGAAATAAATATTTATTTAATTGAAATAAACATTTATTTCAATGAAATAAATATTTATTTCAATTAAGTAAATATTTATTTCAATTAAATAAATATTTATTTCAATTAAATAAATATTTTACTTAAACCAAATAAACGGTGGCCGTCAAGTAACATTTTTTTCTGGGTGTTCCTCACGCGCTATTTTCATTGTTCCCTTGAAAACAAGCATGCCCTGCCCTATCCTTAGTAACTTTCCATGAAGGTTGGTCTAGAGAAAGGACTATCGGGAACGACATTAACATCGGGTGAAGTCGAATTTTCGTCCTGACTAGAGCGTGTTAAATGTATAAAGTTGCGATACAAAGACACACTCCAAACTAGTCTGGAAACTAAAAGACGGTGTACGGCTTTATAGACGTGTTAGATGTTTATAAGGCGTTATACGGCCAGATCGGGGCCTAACGCGATCACTGTTATCGATACCCAAATTTGTTAGAGACGCTACAGGTGTATGTTCGTATCGATTGTCATGACAACATTGATTGCGAGCCTCGCGAACCCGATCGTTCCTGGCATCCGATTCACACATTCATACATATTCCAAAGTCCCGATAAGTCTTTACTCGATTAGATTATAGACCCGATAAGTATAAATTCGATTGGAACCACCACCGCCTCCAGTGAATAATTCAACGGTCATCGTACATCAGGTGTCTGCGTCGTCTACACCAGGTCAACCGCTTGAGTCATAAAAAAAAGAAGACCGGTAATTTGGAGCACCTCCATAAAATACTATCGATATTTTTGCAAGTTTTACAAAAATATCCGATTTAAATCGCAATTTTTTTCGGCACGAGTTTACTGCTTTTTCCTCGTGTGAGTAACTCGCTGGAAAAACCGCCAGCCAAAATTATCTTTAGAGTCGGGAGAACTATGTGGCTAACGACCATACGAAAACTTATATTTTTTATTGATGCAACCTATAATTTTACCATAATATTTGAAATTATTGAAACTATAATTCTGGTAGTACATCAGATGGACACAGAAAAATTAGACGCGAAGACAACTCGACACGAAGACTGTCAGACGTTTTTACGAGATACGATTAATGGAAGACTCTAAAAGCGCGTTTGACATTTGACCACCTCCTTTCGTGATTCATCGGTTTATTTTATGTAACAGCTGAGAAAGATATGCGTGAGATATGTTATCTCAACAAACTGCTCACATTTATCTAAGGTGTTTTTTTTTTTTTTTAATATGTCGACTCGAAAATTATGAATTTCGTTCGATAAAACCATCGGGAAGGGGAATAAAGCCACTTTTTTTCGACGCTCTCAGATGTATCCCATAATGGGTCATATTTTAGGCTCACTTGAAAGTATCCTTTGAGAATTTTTTCAGGTTTTTTAAGAATCGACAACTTTCCGCCCCCGTCGCAGGCATGGAATGTGAACTTTTTAGCGTAGTCAGGCAAAATAGTATATTATCAACTACTCGTTACACATCGATTCTCTTTCATCTCTTATTACGCATTCCCTCTTCTCACAACAGTCGCAACCTCTCGCCTCGTCGCACCATCTATCATCGGCCACACACGCCCAAACTCTCTGCGCGATATTCGCGTGATTAATTTTTTTTTTTTTTTTAACAAGATATCCAACCTCAGCAGCAAAAATTGCCGGGATTCTTACATCGAATGCAATGGCAACGGAGGCATCAGCGCCGCCGTCCACAATAAAAAATGAATCACTAACTGGTGTACACCGATTGGTCCTCCAAGTATTTTTTTTTTTTCTTTTTCAACAAGACTTCCAACGTCGGGAGCCAAAATTTCTGGGATTCATAAATCGGGCGCAATGGCAGCATCGGCACCGGCGTACACAATCCCGTATCAATCGCAAATGGGAGTTCCAATTGGTCCTCCAATTGGTGCTCCAACAGGCGAAATGCCCATGCAGCAGCCACCTCCATATCAGATGCAACCACCGCAGCAATCTTCATATCCGGTGCAACCACAGCAGCCATATCCGTATCCGATGCAACCACCGCCTCCAGTGAATAATTCCACGGTCAACGTACAACAGGTGTCGGTGTCGTCTACACCAGGCCGGACCATTTACGTCATAAAAAAGAAGACCGGTAATTCGGATCCACCTCCATAAAATACTATCGATATTTATGCAAGTTTTCTAAACATATCCGATTTTAATCGCAATTTTTTTTTCGGCAGGAGGTTGCTGCTGTATCCTCATGTGAGTAACCCGCTGGAACAACCGCCAGCTAAAATTATTCTTAGTGTCGGGAGAACTATGTGGCTAACGACCATTCGAAAACTAAAATTTTTCATTGATGCAACCGATAATTTTACCATAATAATTGAGACTATTGAAACTATAATTCCGGCAGTATATCAGGTGGACACACTGTGAATGTGGGCACGCAAACACATGACCACGAATAGGCTGTACACCAAAGCTCCGAACAAAGATATTTATCGATTCGAACACAAATTCATTTATCGCAACGGTGTAACAACCCTGTCGGAACATACAACCTTCCGGTAAACCATCCTGCACCGTTCACTTCACCAAGGTTCCCTCGCACACATTGTAAACCGCAAGTGGACGTTGGTGGAACGTTGCTGCCACCCAAGTAGCAAAAAGATATCTGGTACGAAAAAGTCATCCGAATGGGATACATAAGTCCACCCGAATGGTAACTATAAGTTATTCTAAGTCTAAAAGTTAACTTTTGGACGTAGGATAGCTTGTAGTTACCATTCGGGTAACCGATTAATCCGGGTTCGAATCCCGGTGATCACCATATGTTTTCTCTCTTCGATACTTCGCCCGTCCATCTGCAATACTAATATCTACAGGTTCCCAAACTCTCCGCTCGATCATTACATGGTGTCAGAAGTTATCGGACCAAATCCACACGTCCAACACAACGCATCTGAAGCAACTACGGTACAACTCTTAGGTAAGGCGGCATGAGACACAGTCCTAGAAGCCCGCGCACATACAGGACGGCAAAGCAAAGCGATAAGACCGACGACGAGAGCAAGGGCCTGACATTGAAGAGTTGCGACGAGGGATTCAACGGGCGAGGGAAGAGCTCCGACGAGGGACATAGGCACCGGTACCTCAGCTGTATTAGTTATCACGTAACGCGAGATCCGCAACTCTACACAGTCGACGAGGACGTCGATTTCAGTGAGAGGGGGTGTGTAACGGCCCTGCATTGCATATAAGAGGACGATTCGAATGAGAGAAGCATATAGGTGACATTAGCGCAGTGGTTAGCGCTCTTACTCAGTAACCGATTAATCCGGGTTCGAATCCCGGTGATCACCATATGTTTTCTCTCTTCGATACTTCGCCCGTCCATCTGCAATACTAATATCTACAGGTTCCCAAACTCTCCGCTCGATCATTACACAGATGTCTTTTTGCTACTTGGGCAGTTGCAGCAACGTTCCACCGACGTCCACTTGCGGTTTAAATGTGTGCGAGGGAACATTGGTGAAATGAACGGTGCAGGACGGTAAAATGTTTCGACAGGGAAAGAACAATTGTATGGTCGGTAAAAGGGGTAATCAAGTCAGTGACAACCACGCTTCCCGAACTACCGTGTACTCCTTCATTGACGCTCACATAGGTGCCACACACACGAAACCCGTTCCCCTCTCGCTGTACGAAGTTTCGCTCGGAGCACTTTAGCTTGCGAAAAAATGACACTTGATTTCGGATCTTGATTTCCGATCCGAAATTTCTCAATGGCCGAAAAATTGGTCCGAGGTCAGATGCCGAAATCCTGCGTCACGCTCCAGACTCGCTCATGCTTTGCGGAAACCTTCAAATATGCTATTTGGCTAAAAAATTGTTTCGGCTTTTGTTTATAAAGAAACGTCATATTGTACTGCGTATTCCTGGACAATTTTCGTTCCTGTCGTCCACTGGCTTTTCTCGTCGGAGACATGACAACGTTTGTAAGAGATATTTTTTTATTTGCCGATAGAATCATCATCGCAGTGATAGTCATTGGGTCCGTATTTGGCGTGCGCAATTCGTGATACTGAAGCTACTGACCAACTGTATACAACTGTACCCAACACCACACGAAGCATAAGAAGAGTGCACCGAACGACTGGACATGTAGGCAGTTGCACACCAAAAAAAAAAAAAACTCTGCACTGAAAACCGTGCACCGCTCAACTGTACAAGACGAAGGATCTGTACAAAATAATTCGCCGAATGACTGCACGAAAACAACTCTGGACCAAATAATCCGGCACTAAAAACTTTGCACCAACTGCAAAAACTGAACACCGAGCAACTGTACATAAGGAATGAAAATACAACACGATTAAGAAGATTGGAGCGATGTTGATGGATGATTCTTTGTTGTCGTCAAAATGCACCGAAGTTTCTGAATTACTATTTTTAAATATCGCTTTTTTTGTTGATTTTTTGTTGATTCTCTATTCATTTATTTTCAATAGAGGTTCTCCGCGGCCTTCTTGATTCTCCCTCGTCTCATTGAATCCTCCTAACGACCATTTTAACCGGATAGGAAAAAAAGAAAAACGGAACGATGCATTATGGAAACTGTCGTGGCAGAGACAGCCCGAACATCAGTCGAACTCGAGAGCTCGACGTTGGATCTACTTCGAGTATTTTCCTTGACTCTGCAAAGTCTTCGTGGCAGGTCGCCAATGATCGGCTAATCGATTGTGCAAATACATCGGAACTTATGTATTTACAGCTCGCAATATAAAGACGCAGCAAACTTGTACGAGTTTAAGCGCGTATGCAACACAGTGGCAGTGACAGGCTAGTCCGCGCGCGGTCATGCTGCTTTAGCCGTTTCATCCGAGTTTTCCGTATTGTCGGAGCCTACACCTCGGTTAACGCGGAGGGCTCGGATGAGTTTGGTGCTTCGGATAACGCGGAGGCTCGGATAATCGAAGGTCGGATGAGCGCGGTCCTACTGTACACTAGGACCTCGATCTTTGCGCCCTCGATTTCCTCAACGGTTTCCCCCACGGAGCGAATGTCGATGTGCGCGGCCCGTGGAGGGGGGGGAGCTATCGGGCATGCGCGACAGTTAGCATGGGCGGGGCATGCGCAACCTCGATATTGTTGAGTGTAATGCGGAGCCGGTCCCGCCGCTGTGAACGAAATCGAGGTCCTAGTGTATGCTGAGGTATTATGCATGTCGTTGTGCCACTGTTATTACATTGAATCATTTTGTTCACTGGATTCTCTTATACCCTTTCTTGTGAAGCGACAATTGTGCGAGGTAGTTGCCCTGATAGACAAAGCAGCACGAAACGCAGCACATGACACAATAATTACGGCACGTGCTGCACATGCCGTAACTATTGTGTCATGTGCCGTTTGTCTATCAGGGTGTTTTCCGACTATAGAATATTGAGAGGAGATATTACTAAATTCCCAGAAAATCCGTACCTTTTTCTTAGCGATAAATAGGGGAAAATCCTCCTAAGTGTCAAATTTACTGTTCCCTCTGAAACAAGCATTTCCTGCCCCGTCCTTAGTAACTTTCCGCAATAATTGGACTAGAAAAGCGGCTTTCGCGAACGAGATTGACATCTGGTGTAGTATAGGTCAAATTCTCGACTACATTCTCGATTCAACATACTCTAGTTAACTAGAGTATGTTGAATCAATAGCGTTCCGATTAAAGAACAAACTCCCAACTGGTCTGGGCACTGTACTGTATGTGACTAGTCTGATATTTGACCACCGGCGTGGTGAATAAACATGTTACTGCTATATTAAAGCTTTAAATTAAATATACTTAAGTGTAGTTTAGTAACATTTATTTCTGACTCTCACACAAGTCCCAAATACATTAGAGGCGCGAAAGGGCGGTGTAAGTTGGGCGCCATACGATCGGGTCAGTGCTTAACGGGATCATTGTTGGCGACGTTCAAATTAGCCAAGGAATTCGTCGAGTGTCCGGATCGATTGGCCATAACGCTGATCGTGAGCTCTTACCGATCCGATCGTCCCTCGCGTCCGATTTATATTTTGCGCCCGTTCCGCAGTTTGGCCGTAACACACATAACTATCCTACCGACCGCTCCCGATCCTCTCGCGGTCGGTAGGGTAGAGCGCACGGTTACCGCGTAGCCCTCGCGCTTTTACTCGCTTTCGTTCTCCGATATACCAGGCATTTCAGGTATTTTCTAATATATCGGTCGACCCACAAAACTCTTCACGATTGAGTCAGATTTCGGTGAACTCATAAAAAAACGACCATAAATCAACTCGAATGCTAGATTCAGTTCAATTTTGGTCAATCAGTGAATGTTGTCCATATTTTCCCTGATAGACAAGCGCCACGAAAGGTAGCAATATTGGTGCGATATTTGCGACATGTGCGGCACATGTCGCAATTATTGCGCCAACTGCTACTTTTTGTGCCGCTTGTCTATCAGGGTTGACTCATGCTGGTTCAGACACGTTGGTTAAATATCGATCCATTCACTTAATATTTACCAAACATCGAATAACATTTTTTATTAATTGAATTGCCTAATTGCACGACGTTTTTAGTTACAGATGCAATGATCGCTGGGTACTCTCCAGGACGCACGGACGCGGACCACGTGACGCGGGGCATCGCCGTAACAGTTACACGCAGATACGTTTCCTCAAAAAAACGGTCGTTCGAAGCATGTGGAGACAGGAGCAATGGCGGCAGGCAGGAGGATGAGGAATGGCTTTTTTCCATTAAGTACATGTGAAACGACTCAGTCGGTAACCAAAATCTGTAACGAATGCGATTCAGAGACCGTAGACTTTTCGGGAAAAAAGCAAAGCATTAGCGGATGTACAATTTAATACCGCGACCGATGATGCTTCCGTTTAATCCAAAACGTCGTCCAGTTTTAAATGACTTTGATTAAAAAATTCGTACATCTTTCACATGGCCTTAAGGCGAATTAAACGGAAGCATCATCGGACGCGGTATTAAATTGTACATCCGCTAGTGCTTTGCTTTTTCCCGAAAAGCCTATGGTCTCTGAATCGCTTTCGTTACAGATTGTGGTTACCGACTGAGTCGTTTCACGTGTCCTTAATTGGTAAAAACATAAAACATTTGTATGGTTCGCGCAATGAACGTCGCTAATGCCCCGAGCATCACAAATTTATTACCAAAAAAAAAAATTGCAACTGCACGTCAATACAATCGTACAATATCGCATGTATCGCTTACAAATCCCCTCGTATATAGTATAATATATAATAATAACAACAATAAGTAATGAATTATTATGCATATCACCGCGATTATAGTGAAAACATGTATGTTTCATCCACATATCTCTCGCTCTCATGAATGTCAATTAAACGCATTTCTCCGACATTCGCGCATCAAGGGCAGGCTCTTGGGAATATTAATATTACAGATATAAACATACCAACGAATAACATTGTGCATACATAATGGATATGTACGACCGCGTTGAGTATGAACCACACGCTTATAATAAGATATTCTGGCACCGTAAATATTATCTCTCTTTCTACGACAATAATAGAACATATCTATGTATGGCATAGGGTAAATATAGATTTTCTTCGGTGGTTTTTTTTTTTTTTTAGGTAAAAAAAAAATGTAACTAGGAGAAACGCATGAACGACAAAACACAGTGTAAGGCCACATTCGGACGGGTCCGCGCATGAATTCCGGCGATAACTCGTCCTCGATTGTAATTTTGAAAAGTTGAGACGAGGGTGTTGCGGACCGCTCTACGTTACGTATCTAGGCTGTGCGGAGACTGGCGCCGTGGTTTTTGCGGACAGACTTTAGCGTTTCACCGTTGAAGCAATCGACGAGATCATTGGATTCATCCAGTGCTGCGGCGGCCCGAACGGCGGAATATTCATCGAAGAACGATAGTACTGTGCGATTGTTCGTCGGTACGAGTTGGCTATCGGATCCCTCGTCGACGTTCATCGGTGACCATTGCTCGTGCCGGTTTACTGGCATCGTAAGACCCGTAGCTTTCTATATGGCAACAAAAAAAAAGAACAAACGTTATTAACCATGTCCGATCGATCGTGAAAATTTTAGTGCTGCTGCGTTTCAATTTTTTCAAATTTTCATCTCAACGTTACGGGTAGCGTGGGACGATTATCTCGAGTACTACTCTAGATTGTTCAATGAGTTTCCCCGCTTGTGTAGCGAACTTTGAATTCGTGCCCGACAGTGCTTTTTCAATACGACACGTATTACATTATGAGGTGGACAGCACATGGCGCGTTGTTGACAGAGTACGAGCAACTGCGATTACAGTGAGCGACTACTGAGGAATCTACTGACGGCGAAGAAGACGACGTTGATGAGGATGATATAACTAATGGGTGGTAACTATACTAAGGGAATATTGAAACGCAGCAAACCAGTTATCCCGGTTATCAGTTCGCACATATATTTCAATAATATTCAGTCAACAATTTGATATACTTTTTAAATTATATACACAACATGACTTTAGAGAGCAAATAATTAATTGCTGCTAAATTCTCGTGCGAATCGACGCACTCCCGACGTGATCGACGCTCCACCCCCCCCCCCCCCCCCCCCCCCCCAGGCGTTCCCTCTCTGTTAGGCCGCGCTTTGCACGGACTGCGAATTACTCGTGCGATTCGGGACACACACGGCTATTCATCCAAACGTCTCGCATTTTCTCGCTTTACTTTACTAATTCTCTCACTTTCATTCCTAATCTCTACGACTACGTGTTTATATTCGGAATACGATCGGAGTCCAAAGGCCCGATAGGTCCAATAGGAAAAAAAAAAAAAAAAAAAAAAGATGAAGTGCAACCGAGATAACTGTGACAGAGGAGTTACTGTCTCCTCTGATATAATTTCCATGATGAACAAACGTGGTTTTGCTTTCTTTTGTATTACATGAATTTCTGCGACGTTGCGTTTTTTCGTGTCTCATGAAAGAGAAATGTATCTATTTTTTCATAGAAGACACATTGTTATCACATTTGCCCCGTTTGACTCTGTCGGATAAAAAGTCGTAAAACGTATTTTTCCCGATTACGCTAAAAAGACCCTATTTCATGCCTGCAACGGGGTAGAAGGTGGAAAGTGAAAAGATTTAGCGGGAGGAAAAGTTTCACTTTTCCTCCCACTAAACTACTTTTCCTCCAACTCGTCAAGAATCGGCCACTTTCCATTCCCATTGCAGGCACAGAAATATCGCTACTTTTTAGCATAATCGGGCAAAAGATAGCGTATGCCATTCGGGAGGAAGTGCCTTTTCATCTCGTGTAAATTTCTGCTCTCGCTTCGCTCGGCCATCAAACTTCACACTCGGTGAAAAAACGCGCTTCTCTCCCTTGTGGCTTAATATGCTATTGCGCTTACGCGACAGATACATTCATGAAAAAGACTCTCTTGGCATCGGTAAAGATTTCCCTCGCACACTAAGGTACATCCGGATTTATAAGTGGACAATTAACTGGTCTCTTCCGCGTAGAAGTTATATTGCTCGAGTACACCGAGTACCGCGCCGCACGAGGCGCGTTCTCGAACTTTCCGTTACTCGATCGATCCTCGTGCTCGGTACAATCCTTCCGCAAATGCTCTGAAGGGCCACGCGACGCGATAGTGAACACCCCTCGCGAGGGATCGTCTATCGACTTCATTCATTTGGTCGGTATAACGCTTTTGGAAAGTGATTTCGGCTTAGCAAGGCAAACGTAACCCGCACTCACGTCGCAACCGGAAACAAGGAGATTCATTAGAACGCTGTTTGACTGTCGTCGGCCTCGTGTTCCTGGATCGGTACGCTCCATTCCTCCTCCGTCCCCGGAAGGTCTCGAGTTCAGTTTCGCTTTGACGCTCACCGAACCGACGATATCATCGACGTCGACGGTCGACAGAAGATCCGGACAGCCGTTTTTCGTAGATCTCGATAACGCATCACGTGCCTTCGACAGATTTGAGGTTTGTACGTGATCTCTGCTCATCAACTGTTGCAGCAAGAGTCTGCTGCCACCGCGCTCAACTTGGATCGCGGCTGTTTCGAGTTTCTCCTCCGGTTCGAGTATACCACATATATCTATGCATTGCTCGTTGTAACTGTCCGAATTCATGAGTTTTGTGACCGACTGAGAAACGCTCGTCAAACTCGGTGACCCAGCCCGTTCGATTGTATTCGACAGAGGCAGCCTGTCATCCTGGAATCGGCTACGTTTACTCTCATTCGGAACACCGGAAGTTACTGGGCCGTGAACTCTCTTCGATGGCCGCTCCAACCTGCTGCTGTTGTTACCTGTGTTTCAGAAATATCCATGACAATTCCACTCCTGATCGGGATTTGCTATTCGTAACAACGTCGTGCCGACGATCTTTTTTTTCTGCTTCGGATATTTTACTCACATCTGCTGATCTGTCCGAAAATCTGAGCCGGCTCGACGAGACCTCCGCCATGATCGTTGTATTTTGTGATCCGACTCTCGTTCTTCAGTAGACGCGCCAGACTCGAATCTTCGTGCCGCTTGGAAGTTGGCTTCTCCTTGGCCTCGTGGTTCCTGCGAAAATAAAAAATAACTTACGATACGTCTCGAGCGCCAAATCGTCGCGTACTGCGGCTCGAAGGCATCTCACTACTGAACGATAATTTATGTCCATATCGACGGTTTAAGGCCATGTGAAAGATGTACCGCGTGACGTATGAGTGCAAGAGATATACATGCATTTTTCGAATCAATGACATTTAAAACCGGTTGACGTTTTGGATAAAATGGAAACATCATCGGATTCGGTATTAAATTGTACATTCGCTAATGCTTTGTTTTTCCCCGAAAAGTTTACGGTCTCTGTATCGCATTCATTAGAGATTTTGGTTACCGACTGAGTCGTTTCACATGTCCTTAAAGTGAAGTGTAACCATTATGAGTGCGAGAGAAACAGCTGCAATCTCGCAACCCAAGAATCTCCCAAGCCGTTTATTTCTTTGAAAAATGATGAGAACAGTGAACTGCAGAATTACTCTGCATAGTTCACCGTTCTCGCATTTTTCCATAAAAATTAACCGTCTTAGAGATTTTGGAGTGCAGTTTTTGTTACCGACCGAGGAGTTGCACTTCACCTTAACAGTCAAGTAGGTATTGTGTGGTGTTATGGAGCAACAGCTTACCACTTGATTTTTTTGTCGGGTGGCTGTGTGGGTCCCCACATGACGGTATCGTCGCTTATGAGTAACTGAAGTGCCTCGTCCTGATCGGACATCGGTATGTAGGGTGCGCGAAGAGCGAGTTCGTCGTCACCGATAACATCGTTGATGCTCAGCATAAGCATCTCGTCCTCCGTTATAGGATTTCCAACGGTAGACCCAGCGCCGATATTAATCATTCCATCGACAATGTCATTGTGCTTTGGACCCTGCAGCGAGTCGATGCTGTTTTGGTCCGGACTCTGAACAAATAGAGAAACCGCGATGAGTTAGTAAAAAAATAAAAAAGGAAAAAAAATGTAAGATAGTAAACAACTTACTTTTCGGAGTCCGACGGGGGCGGGCGACAGGAGATCCGGACTGAGGCTGCACGGACTCGGAATATCCCGATAAATGAACGGATCACCATCGGGTAGCGAAGCCTCGAGCGACTCGCCGATATCGGGAGTTTCCTTCGTGAGTGAATCGTTGAGATCGGAGCTCGGCAATTCTGGATGCAGACCTTCCGGACTCAAAAGTGGACAGTAATTCTCGTTTCCGAGAATGAACTCGTCGAGCGATATGTCCGAGAGAAACGGTGTGTCTTCGAGAGGCACGCAAACATCGCCTGGGGTTGGCGCTAAGTGTGTAAGATCCTCGGGTTCGTCCTTCAGCACTGCAACACAAGGGCGTCAATACTTTTGTTCATAACTATTTTTAAGACCATACGAAACACCTTCCTCCCGGTCCATCCCGGGCTCAGTCGGTATCAAAAACTGTAAACAACTTTTCTAACAGGTTTTCGTATGAAGGCTCAAAAGAAAAGTCTCATCGGAAACGGATATCTTCTTGGATTCCGATGAGACTTTTTTTTTACCGTACTTCCCAGAATCTTTAAAAAAAAAAGGTTTATTACAGTTTTTATTACCGACCGTGGTATTGCACATGCCCTTAAGGTCGCTGCTCCTTTTCCAGATAGCGGAAGTTACTCACTCGTTAGACCGGGTTGATCCTCGCTGAAAGTCAAGAAACCCTTGTTCATGTCCTCAGTTCGAGGGGCGAAAATACTTGCTGTTGTCGTCTGCGGTGCAGGTCTGCACGTGACTGTTTGCTCGTGCTGTTGTGCCTGTTGAATGTCTTGATCCTGAACGAGAGGAACAAAGAGATTCCTCGTGACTGCCTGAGGTCGGGTGTTCCTTGGCGGCTCGTACTCCAATATAGGTTTGTCCTGAAGATCAAACAAAAAAACATTGTCAGCCACTTGGACTTCTCGAATATCTTCGGTACGTAGCCTGGTGAAAATATTTATCGGAAAATTTGCCTGAAAAACTCTAAACGTATCGTTTCAGTGATTCTCACAGATTTTCCGAGATTTCTCTCGAATTTTATCTGCTATACGCTAAATATCTCTGCCATTTTCTCCGCACAACCTCCAGGAGTCACAATGTATCAGAGAAATTCAGAGTATTTTCCGAAACATTCTGGATACCTTTGATTTTTTGTGATAAAGTACTTTAAGAGAAAATACGAGTTCTCTCTAAGATCTACTCATTCTGTTGCTGTATACTTTGTATGAGAAATTCAGCAAAAATTTGACTTTTTCAGAAAATAGTTTCTGAATATAGAAGAGGATATCCTTGAGAAGGCTTAGAATATCAACAGAGTTCGTAGTTTTTCAGAGAAGTTGGTAACGAAAATCAGAAGTTTTCGGAACAATCAGAGATATTTAGATTCAGAAAAATCTTTGACTTTCACTGAAAAGTGTGAAAAGTGAAAGAAATTCAGAGGATTTTTCAGAGAAATTTTTCGATATTTTCAGAGATATTCAGAGAAGTATTTTCACCGCGGCAGTGGAAGTACAGCGATATGTACCTGGAAAAACCACGCCGCCCTGCGATTCTCCAAAGTTTTTGTAACTTTCGGAGCCAACTGAGTGACGCCAGTCGACGTATCTTTTCTCGAATCCTGCAGACCTGATTGCGATCGAAATATCGAGGCGGTGACTGCCAATGGCCTAGCTCTTTCGACTTTCCGAGTTTTTGTCTCGACAATTGACGAATCGTTCTCGTACTCCGCCGACAGTTCAATCTTTCTCTTCTCTCGTCCGTCACGATTCTTTTGAACGTTCTCGTCTCCAGTCTCCTCCTCGGCGCCGAATGAATCCTCGGTGTTTGTCGGACTCGGTGTCTCGAGCACCAACGCCGGCAGGGATTGCAAATTCAACGTGTCCTCCGACTCGAGATCTTCCGTAGCTGATGCTGAACGATCGTTCACACTTCTGGTCTTACGGGCCTCGAGTTGACGCTCGCTGTAAACTTCATCTTCGCATTCGATACCACTGTAATAAAAATATATACACCGATAAATGAGTTAGCTGCATTCATAGGTGGGTCAGTATCTCATAATCAGTTATATTCATTATATAATCAGTCATATTATATAATCAGTCATAAACAGTGTATCACAGGTGACACACTGAGAAAAAAAAATTTGTTCGATTAACCAAAAGTCGCGGTGACATACGTTCAAAGCTGTTATTTGTTTGGTACAAATAAAGCATAATTTTGTTAAACGATTATTTGCTTCAATTTATTCAAAATTTGTCAATTGAAACTAACATTTTTGTTGTACCAACCAAACACACCTTTGAACGTATGTCACCACGCATTTGCTTAATCCAATCATTTCTCGCATTACTTGCAAAAAAAAAAAAAAAAAAAAACAATCAATGCTTCGAAGGGTTAAGTATTGTAAGTCATGTATTGTAAGTAGGTCCTACTTGCGTTATTTTTTGTTTTCGTTCGTTCTTCTCATTTATTGCTTTGTCGATATATATATATTTTTTATGCGGCGCTAAATTTGTATGCAATTCAGTTCTTACACATTCGATATTTCTGCGTTCGTTCTTGTTATTTTCCTTATTATCCAATAAAGTCATCTATCTTCTATCTAATTCAAAATAGATATTTCGAATAAACTATACAAAATCAAAATCATAACTAATTCCAACTTGATCTCATACTGTTATTATGTTATCTGAATTTCTTATATAAAAGGGCTCGTCCCGTAAATGAAGTAAACAAATAAATAAAAATAATTCGCGCTGTTACCCGCAAGTCTCACAGGGGCGACAAGTCACGCGTTACCAACACCGGGAAGGTACGTACTGGATTTAATTTACGCTCGCACCTTTCGCGTCTCATGTCTTCGCAAACGTCCCCACAATTTCTCACCCGAGGTAATCTTATCAACGACTCTCCATCTGTAGGGGAGAGTCGTGCACGGTCTCACTATTTTTATTTTTTTGCGAATACTAATCTCTTCTGAATAAACTAATAGAAAAATAAGTTTCACGATAGACCTTCGTTTATAAGTTTTTGCTTCAATGATTACAGAAAAAAAAGTTGGAATTACTTTAATAATTCGATCGACAAAAAATTTGTCCGATGGCTCACCGTAGCCATTGGTCCACCAATGGGGCACCAATTGGGCCACCAATGGGGCACCGTGCCCCACTCTCCTCTACTCGTAGCCCAACAAAAAACCTAAGTAAACTTCTCGTACAATAAATATCTTCGACTCAACGCCAGTTACTGCCGTCAATAGGGGATTTTGTAGATTGCAGCGAGGTTGTAAATCATTAAGAATTCAACTCGAGAGAGATTACGCGGAGAATCGCACGTCTCGAGCATCGAATGGCGCGCATTTTTGATTCTTTAATCAACTCTCTGTTATTTTTTTTTCTCCGCAGCTCTCTTACCAAATCTCCACCGGCAACGAGAATGGACTGAAGCGGATCTGAACTACTGACTAATTTTTGCGTAAACTCCGAACTCTCTAGTTGTCAATCAATCGTGTACACGAATAGAATGGGCGTGTGCGAATAGCGTTTGAATTGAATTATTCCCTTCAAAGCTTAAACGTACAAAGAATATTCCCTTTTTCAAAGCTTAAACATGTACAAGAAATTCTGTTATCAATCAATTCGCATTGTTTATCGCGTTATTTTATAATGACCATTATGGTCCATTATAAAGTCTCAAATTAATACTTCTAATTATTGGAATATAATTCGTTTGCCTAATTGTGATCTTTAGACCAGCGGTTCTTAACCTGGAGTCCATGGACCCCCAAAATACACGTGGGCCCCCTGTGGACCCCCAAGGTTAAGAACCCCTGCCCTGCCCTGTTTAGACTATTAAAATCATTCGAATATTCTTAATTATTCGAATATATTGAAGTACTCAAATTATTCGAATATTTTGAATATTCAAATACGAATGATTAATATTCAACTCATGATGAATTATTCAAATTTTTAAATATTCGCACATCCCTAGAATAGAACTCTGTTCTCGAGTTTACTAGAATTTCGTCAGTAAGAATTTCGTCTTAGATCCATTTCAGTACGGTCTCACTCACGGTGGAATCTCAGTATCTGAAACACAATTCGCTCGGGCGCGAGTGCCAAAAGTTACCGAGCTCGTAACAACAACAGGGGGCCCCGTTCGAAAACTTACTATGGATAACATAGAACACGAGGGAGAGAGGGAATGCAGCGCTGGTGCGAACGTCAGAGAGAGAAGCTAAGTTACCGGCTATGATTTCCGACCGCGGCCCAGAGAGATAAAAATAATGTGTAAAAGAATGCGACGATCGATCCGTCGATGACGATTTCTCGAGTGTGGACAGTAAAGAGTTTCGTATGGTTCGATCGATCGATCTCGTGTTCCCCGCATGGCCATTTCCCTCCCCCCCCCAATCCGCGTCACAGTTGGTAGCGGTGAATTTGCTCGATCGCACTATTAGCTACGACTTGTTTGTGACAGCCGGGTGGTGAGTAGAGAGCTCCGCGGCTAGAGGTTAGGGCAGGTTAAATATGTAGCGGGTGTCGCTAAAAATAGTATGACGGCCAAACGTCGTCGTCAGATTTTCTTGCGCAATCGAGCACGTGCTGGGAAAGTAGGGACTTTTCTGCGCTCGCGCGCGCCTTCCTTTAGGCTCCTCGGACCTTTGACTAGCAGTTTCCTCTCTCAGCTTACAGCCCCATAGCGCCACGTCCAATACCCTATTTATCCGCCTAACCAAACGAATCTAATACATCTTCCGTCCATCGCCCGGTCGCGCACACGGCGAACGGTAGTACGCAATCTTGCGGTTATAACGGCCGTTCGTTCGATAGACAAAAAGCGAGACCTAGTCCCTCGACCACGCGACGTCAGTCTCGGCATAAAGCTGCTCGCACACAGAACTACGTGCGGAACACACACAGCCGTGATTGGCTGATGCTCGCGTGTTGGTGTCCGATCTGGTCCGATCGGCAAACGTTGTTTTATGTGCGAGCACCTTCACTCGTACGAGCCACAACGGTATTCGCCCATCGTGCGCCTCCAGCTACGAGACGAGAACGAAAGCGAAAAAATCTCAAGGATCGGCCTCGTCGTCGAGCCACCGGTAAATCTTTACCGCAAAAATTTCGACACTGCCGACTCTGTACGAGGCTACGCGCATTCCACTCGACTTTTACCACCCGGTAGACGAGATGCTAATGAATGAGGTAATAAGAAAATGGAATAGCGCGGTAGTGGATAGTACTATAGGCGACCGCTGGTTAAAGTAGTAGAGGAACACAGATAGAGGTGTGGAGACGGAGTGGTGGGAGAGTCCCAACACGCGGTAAACACGACGTCGACGACGTCGACGATAGAGATAGAAGGAGAGATGCGATGCGGTTGCGTCGCGACGAGTTACGAACCCGATCTCCCTTGCCCCATTCCCCCGTACTCCGCGCTCCCAATAACTATGTTACGCGCGTAGAGAACACAACACTGCACCACATTCTGCCAGATATATATATATATATATATTTTATTTTTTTTGTGAAAGAAAGAAAGATGTAATATACCTATTGCGGTTTACGGAGAATCGTGTCTCGAAGAACAACAGTGGGCTACGGAGAAGCGAGACGATACACCGACGAGGAACAATTTCCGACGAAGCGCGAGCGCGCGCGCGATCGCATAAACGAAGAGCCACAGTAAGTTTTTCGCGCGATGTGTATCGAGGGGCGCGTCGACACGGCGGAAGGATCGCGCAAGAGTGGATCAGTGGGAGCAGAGAGTGAGCCCAAGACCCTCGGACGGCGTTGGCTATTGTACTAGTTCGATGGACTACAGGGACGAATTTATATATTTACTATAGAGAAACACGAGCTGGTCTTCGACTTCTGTTATGATTTTTTTTTCTTTTTTTTTTTTTTTTCTCGCGACACTGCTACGTGCGGATGGAATATGATAAATGCGAATGTTTAAAGGGAGACCAGTGAACGAGAGCGGGGCAATTACCAAACTGGCGGCCGCGGACGCTGAACATGTTTTATGATTATAGCCGTTCGTCTGTCAGTCTCACCTCCTCCCTCGATCTCTCCAACAAAAAAAAAAAAAAAATGACTGTCCGATCGTTCTACTAACTTGACGAGTGTATTCTTCTCTCTTAACGAAGAACACAAATGATTAAAATGGTTGTCGAGCAGGCGTCGAGAAGACACGTTGTCCACACGGTACAACTTCGTCGAGTTTAAAAATAATATATCTCTACACGCTGATCACGCGCCACTTGTATTTTCAACTCTTCACGGTCTCTCATCTCGTCTCTCTCTCTCTCTCTCTCTCTCTCTCTGCCTCGCGTTTCTTCGTGGAAATTGCCACTGTCGTCTATCGCGCGCGCGGTTTCTTCCTCAGCTAATTTCCCTCTCGCGCGACGAAGATCGACTTCGACGTTTAATGTGTGCGAAGATCGAGAAACCGTCCTTCCGAAACACCAGACTCGGGTCGCGAAAACTCTGTTGACGAAAATGGTCTCTCCACAGTCTTTTGTACTAGTCTTACGTAATGCCAGTTTACACTGATTTACTCGTGACAAGCTCGATCCAGCATTAAAAAAAAAAAAAAACTGCTCTCCGAAAAAAGAAATTTTCAAATTACCGGCGATCAAAACTATTGAAGAGAAATACGAATGGTGCGAGAGTCGATCGATTACAAACGTCGACGTTGGACTCGCCGACGCCTTGCGAACCGCCTTTATCGTCCGCGGTATCTGCGTCGGTTTAACATTTAGAGATTATATATTTTTTTTTCCAAGCGGCTGAAGAAGAACGAAAGAGTGAGAGAAGGAGAGAGAGAAAAAAGGACCGTGCAACGAGTAACGCACATCCGCAATACTAAGTTCGAAGTAGGTTACGAGCGTCGGCCTATGCGCGCACGCACTGTCGAATCCTAGTTTGCTCTCTCGGGTTTGTGTGCCGCGCTGCTGCTGGTGCGGCTTGATTTGTCGGCAGGCCGATCAGTCCATAGAACGGTGGCGCGAATCGGATCGCGAGTTGGGAGTATCGCGTCGACCATCACCCGATCGCACACGCAGCTGAATTGCCCTTCTTGCAAGTTCGGCTCACTGTCCGTCTGTCTCTCTTCAACCGGGAGTTTTACATTGTAAATTATCACTGTTATTCACGACTCTCCTCGCCCCGTCGCTCTCCTGTCTATGACACGTTAGCATAGCTCAAGCTCCCGACTGTTCGCCTCTGCGCTCGATCGCGACTTGCAGCGCTCGGAGGCATCGACGCGTACAATAAATGTATTCACGTGTTTATAGTTAAAATACTTATTGTTAGTGCGCGAAGGTGACATACGATCGCGCTCGATTTCGAACTAAATACGAACGACCGGCAACTTCGATAGTGTTTATTTTTTTTTTTTTTTTCACAGCGTGTAAAACTGCTCGCACACAAAAGTACGTAGGGAAAAAAGAAAGGCCGTGTCGTTTCGACGCACAGCCGCGATTGGCTGAGGCTCGCGCGTTGGCGTACGATCCGGTCCGATCGACTCGTCCGTGTGACGGAAAACGGCAAACGTTGTTTTAGGTGCGAGCACTTTCATCGGGTTCGCTTTTTTGCGCGCACATTGCATCCTCGCGAAGATGTCTCGACGTTCGCAGCGCTCTCGACACATCTCTTCTGACTCTATTTCGGGAAATCTAAACTGCAACCGCCGTCACGACCACGAGCGCGCGAGTAACGGAAGGAGCACGTGTTCGGCCGGTCTGCCAGTCGGGGCAACGTCGACGGAGATTCGTTCGTCCGGTCCTGTGAACTTCGCGGGAGGTGGGCGAGTTTGAAAGAACCGAGCTTGAAAGACGAGACCTTCGCGTCGACTCGTATGTCGGCTGGTATACAATATAAGCGACTCCCGTTGCCCTTCCGCTAAGGGAATCTCTCTAAAGAACTATTTACGCCGGTGAAAACTCGAGAAAGAGACGGAACCCGAGCCGTAGCAGCACCGAAACGTTTCAAGCATTTCTACTTTTTTTTGCTTCCTTTTTGCTTCCTCGTAGAGGAAGCTTTGTTTTGATGAAAAAAAAAATGTCGAGATTTTAATGAAAACGTGTTCACAATGTGCCAAAAGATCGAAAAATCGCATTTTTAAAAAATTTACGGATGAAATGTATGAATGTGTGTGTAAGACGCGAAAAATCCAAACCGCTGTAACTCGGGAATGTCTCAACCAATCACGCTGCAATTTCACACACATCATGTGTGATCAATAATCAACGTTTCGTCAACATTTCATTGAAAAATGTTCAGTTTTTTTTTTTTTTTTTTTTCTAAGCGATTTTTAATTTCTTCGAAAATGTCTGTGCGCGCTCTAGCGTTCACAATTTTCTAGCTATGGGACTAAAAACGCGTACACAGGTGGAATATGATCAGCCGATGATCCCATTAAAATTTCACGAAAATCGATCGAACAGTTTAAATTTTACGTTATTTTGAATTTTTTTGAATATCATACATTTTTTTCTTTCTCGAGACGCATTTTTTCCGTATTAAATATTTATCACAATATAACGAAAACATGTTACATCGACATCGCCAAAATGTTGGACCTTCGTGAACTTCTGTTGTGCTTTCGTTCTCGTTTCTGCGTCGGAGAATTCGCTTTTACTTCCGCTCTCGCTTTCTATCGGGGTCTTGGTCGAATCCGGGGGGGGGGGGGGGGGGGGGGGGGTATCGACCCACTACGGCTAAACAGCACGTGCTGCTGAGGGTGTCCTCCCGCGGCGCGTATAACGCGTGCGCCCTTGCCTCACTCTCACATCCACCCAGATCCTCGGTCCTCCTCACGGGTTCACCAAACTAGCAAAACAAATAATATCGACCACCTATTTTTTTTTCTCATGCTACGAGGACTCAACACGACTCTAACAGAAATCTTACAAATTACCAATATACCGTAACATTGTTTTTTAAATGCAAAAAGAATGTAAAAAAAATTGTAATTCTGATAAGGATTGTCCACGAACGTTCACGACTTTGGTACTATGGTTGATAATTTAAGAAAGGCAAGTTTCTATGTGACTACCAACTTGTTCTTAACTCTCCGATTTCACGATTTTTTTTACCCTGCACATCACGAACTCATCTAAAAAGGCACCTAACACAATCCTAAGAAAAATCTCACAAATTACCAACACACCGTATTTTCGTTTTATGCAAAATGAAAATAAAAAATTGTAAATCTGACAAGGATTATTCGCGAAAGTTCACAACTTTGGTACTATGGTTGTTAATTTAAGAAAAACAAGTTTGTACGTGACCACCGACTTTTTCTTAGTTCTAAGATTTCACGAATTTTTTTTACCCTGCCCATCACAATCTCATCTAAAAAAGCACCCACCAGAAAAGTTGGTAGAAAAAAGCCCGTCAGCAGAGCAATAATTAAATGATTTTATATTGCTATTATTCACATTACGCAATCCTTACCTCTTCGTTAATTCGACGCGAGCTATCTTGTCACAAATTACCAACACACCGTATTTTTGATTTATGCAAAATGAAAATAAAAAATTGTAAATCTGACAAGGATTATTCGCGAAAGTTCACAACTTTGGTACTATGGTTGTTAATTTAAGAAAAACAAGTTTGTACGTGACCACCGACTTTTTCTTAGCTCTACGATATCACGATTTTTTTTTACCCTGCCCATCACAATCTCATCTAAAAAAGCACCCACCAGAAAAGTTGGTAGAAAAAAGCCCGTCAGCAGAGCAATAATTAAATGATTTTATATTGCCATTATTCACATTACGCAATCCTTACCTCTTCGTTAATTCGGCGCGAGCTATCTTCGGACATCCGTAATTATCAAGAGAATCGGAAAAACTAATCTAAATTGCGTTTCAGTGCAAAAATGTACTCTAATTGGTATAACCTGATCTGGCGCTCAGTGTGTCAGTAGCCTCAGAACGCATTGAGATTAACCCAAGGCTACGAACAGTGAAAAATTATTTTACACTAGGTATTAATTCACGATATCGTAGTACCTGTGTTCGGTAACAGAGAGTCGACGACCTGGAGACCGATGTTTTTATTTATCACTAATAACGCCTTGTGCGTAGAAATGTGCTGGCAAACGTTATGTTGACGGAAGAGCGAGCCAACTCCCACTGGCTCTTCCTTGACCGGAGTAAATTCGCTGATTCTCGCGCCTAAGTGTCGAACCACCGGTTTCCTCCCCTACTCGCGCAGCCCGTGGGAACGTCGTGGATACAACTACACCCCTCGCCCTGTCATCCAGCTACGTCGTACAACGCCGCGTAAACTCGAGATCCTCGCTACCAGCACAAGCGCAACTAACCGTGTGACGCAACCTCACGAAAACTCGGTAAACTCTTGCGTGAAATTCCGCCGCCTACGTGCGTGCGACGCTTCGCCCCTACAGCGAACGATTCCGTGTGTGCGCGCTACCGACCTTCCGCTCCATCCTGGATGAGCGCGATTTTCCCGTTTCATCGTTTAGCCTCGAAAAAACTCCGCGCCGTTGCCCAGATTATTCGACGCTCCCTCGGGAGCACCGACAATAATTCGCTCTTCTAAGATTCGGAGCTGTGGATTTGCGCTCCTGGATTACCGATCGATTTTTTTACGAGGGTGCGATGGAACCTTCCGACCGATGGGGAGTTTCGATCGGAAAATAGAGTCCCTTACCTCAATATGTGGTTGACGCAGACGACCGAGAGGGGCTTGTGCTGCTTCGAACAATGAATGAGAGTTGCTTGCGTAACGACCCAAGCGTATCCTCCGTTTCTACCCAGAAAACGATATGCCACCGTCTCGCACTGTCCTTTGCTGAAGACTTGTCGTGACGCGTCGCACATTAACAAAAGAGAAGAATAACATTATATTTTTGACATAAATTGTACCAACCCAATTAAACAATGAGATTCGAATCGTCAGTTTGAATAAACTGACGATTCGCCGTTCTGGCGTTCTGTGTGACGGGTAAATTCGGAAGACGTAACACGGGTTGGTGGCCTCGTAAAAACTACGAGACTCCTGAAACCCTACGGACGGAGGAGTCCAATAAAGATGCGGCCGATAAAAATGAACCTCCGATCGTAAAAGTTCGTACGAGACTCTTTCGTCTTAGCTACCCGTCCACTCCAACACACGCACACGGACGGAGATTTACTCACGCGACTTGAAGGATCTTTCGAGAGCCGAGTTGTCCAGTGCATGATGAAATTCGAAGACGGATTTGCCGAGCAATTCGCTGCTCGCCCAACCGAGATACTCCGCCAATCTGCGATATTGTATAAGATTTAGAGTGTTTCGGAGTCCTTGAACGGTATTTAGAAATATTCAGACGCTTGTTTCTATCGAAACAATATTTTTAAAAAATGTTAGGGTAAAAAGAGTGCTCCTCCACGAGTGACAGACGAGCTCTTCAAAATATAATATCAAATATTACGACGAAAGGTCTATTATTCGCGAAGACTATTTTTGAATGTACTGTACAAAACCACAAAATAATTAATTTCAATGTAATTTCACACATTTACTATATTATCTGAATTTCTTATGTAAAAGGGCATGTACCGTAAACAAATAAATAAATAAAAAATTGAAAAGGCACTCTCACCTGTCGTCGGCGTAAGTGAACTTCATATTTAGATTGTGCTTTGACAAAAATGTTTGACGACCGAGCGGTACTTCGATGTTACTCGGATGTGGTATGGGACATCCTACGAGAACGAGAGACACTCCGTTGTAACCGAATCCCGAAGGGGCATCGAGTTCAACCTCTTTCTCGTCCGCTGACGAAGATCTGCTCGACTCAGCGTCCTGACAAGTTTCACCCTCGTCAGTGATCTGCTCGGCTTTTGCCTCGAATGAACCCATCGCTCGTCCCGTACAATGGATCACCTTAATAAAAATACACACTTACTAAGTCATAATTAATATTCACACATTTCTATCTCTTTTTCAACTCGACGTCTCATGAATTCGAGTTTTTCAACATCTGGGCCGCCTTCACCAATCATACTTGGGGAACTCACTCTCTGTTCTATGCGCGGCATTCTCTCTCTCGTTCTATCCCTAGCACACCCGACCACTGCGAAAATCACCATGTTTTCACGGTGGTTTTGTGCAAAAAGGTGACGAAGTATTTTTTTGCGAACGACTACGCAAACCACCACTCCACGATATTCGTTTTTAATTATGGTTTCGACCGACGGAAATGACGGAATAATCCACCAGTCACACAATTTTCGTTTTGCGATGGTTCGCACGTACCGAAAAAAAAGGTTTAGTAATATTGGAAAAAATTGGTCCAGATTATCATCATGAATTATAACAATTTACGGTACATTACTATATTACGCATTTCGGAGAAAGAGAAACCCGACGACCTAAAGTTGGGCTCGAATCCGGGATGTTTCGCATTTTTCTAATTTCTAGCAAAATTGGAACGTCTTATCTAAAGTGAATCAGCAATGAATGTTTTATTTACTCATTATTTTTTGTATTTCACACTTTTTTCACAATATACGCCCCAGTGAACGTTTATCATACCAGAAGGTACTTTGTATGAGTCCTATGGAAAGTTCGTTTTCACTACCATTTACTTATGTGAATTACATAATATAATATAAAGTACCGTTTCATTTCAGTAATAATTTCAGTACGTAAATAAATAAAGTATTCATTGTCCATTTACTTCCGATAGGCAAACTTTTGCTACGTTTCAATCCTGCTAGGAATGAAAAAAATTCAATTGATAGGCGGTAGCATGGCGTTGGGGTTCTAGGCTAACGTGCGTAAGGTCGCGAGTTCGAACCCAATTTTAGGCCGATAGGTTTTCTTTCTTCGAAATGTGTATCACAATGTATCCTCAATTGATGATTGATAATTCAGAGCAATTTTTTTTCAATATTACCAAATCTTTTTTAGGTACGTGCTAACCACCGTTAAAAATGCGTGTGACTGATGGAGTATTTCGTCGTTTATACCGTCGAAACCACCATTTAATACGTGTATCGTTTAGCGGTGGTTTTCATAGTCGTTTCGATCAAATGCTTCGTAAACTTTTTGCACAAAAACCACCATAGTGATTTCGAAGGTAGTTCGGTCAGTGACCGAGTCTGCTACAGATGCTATCCAGAGTGAGTTTCTGAACGGGCTCTTGTATTGCTAACTTTTATCATCGTCTATGCGTTATTGTCGTACTACCTTGTAAGATGCGCTCTTCAAATTGACTTTTCGTCCTTTACTCGTCAGTGTACACTTGAGTCGAAGAAAGAAGCTGCACGGATGTTTTTCTTTTACATCGGTGGACTTCATCGACAGACATTTGCGGAGCTCATCGTGATCGCAAGGGTGGCTGTACTCGTACACACTTTGTCCCATTAAGTCCATCTGAGAAAAAAAAAAAAAACCATTGTCATGTTCACAAAATCCACATGTTTCGATGTATTTATTCGCGCCGAACACAAATGCAACAGTCGTTTTGTAATACACTTAAACGAGCCATTGGTAAACGCGGAAAAAAAGATCGGGTTTTTGTGACCGGTGCGACAGAACATCCTTGTGGATACTTTCCATCTTCGCCCTCTCGAGGCAGCTCATCGGCGTACGAACGAAGCGATAACACGCCAGATGTTTCGAATTTTTTCTTGATATGAAGTTGTTTTTGATACGATATATAGCTTTTACGGCATGACTCGTACAATTGATATGTACACGAGTAAAAAATATTAGTGTTTAAATTTATTCCACAAACCTGGGAAACGCCAAGATAGTCTGTGACATTCTCCGAAAGATAAACCATGTCTCCATTGCTCGACAAAACGAGCATAAATCCGTCGAGAGCTTTCGGGAAGAGGGCGTCCATCTCCATCGATAATTCAGACTTCATCAATGGCTCTGCTACTGACATGCAATTTTATTGCGCCGATGAGTTCGTATTCATTAATTTTCTTATTGTATAATTACAGAAGCGGCAGATTTTTGATTAAACTTACGCGTATCGATGACGCTCCGAACTTTCAGATAAGCAATGGCCAATCGCATGACACTGGCCTTGTCGAGATGTGCAGCCTGGTCCTGTGTGAGCGGAAGCGCTCCGGCGAGTTCGGTGAAGATATCCGTTTCCCTGCTACGTCGACAACGCGCTGCATCCCGTGATTTTTCTTTCCTCTTCTCGTTCGACCTGGTGATCAATAATTATCTTAACGCCTCAGATACAAATAAAACATCAGTTTTATTTCAAGCATCGACATAATTAATGTGTTCCCTGTGTAACCGTGGGTGTCGTCCTGCAAGCTCAAACGCGTGACATCAAGAGAAGCGGTAGCGTCTCGGCTTCAAGTACTTGAAAATAAGATTTTTAAGTATGTTTGGGCCAAAATCGCACGAGGGGAACGGGAGAGAGGCTCCGCTGAGTACGTTAGTCATTGTCGAGTGAGAAACGCAGACAAAGCAAGCGGCTAGACAGAGATAGGATTATTTATTGAATTTATCTCAGAAAGAAAACGGTGAATCTTCTTGAAGTCTAGACACAATCTCTCTGATAATATGTATGATAGTATATTCGAATGTAACAGAAATCGGCGGAGAAAATCGCTACGTTCTGTCGTTACCGAACGATTTCCGAAACGTTTACACGGTACCTTATGTAGCTTTGTACACGCGTTACTAGAAAACTACACGGTCAAAAAATCTGAAAAAATTGCAAACGATTCAGTGAGTCTTTCCCTACAAAGTAGCAAAGCTTTATAGCGTTTATAGCGATTGAACAGAAACGCGTTCTGGCCCAAACATCGTTAAGCGAGACGCTACCATCGATGATATTTTAAAACGAAGCATCTGTTCGGAATTTTGAAGACATTCTCATGATGCAATTCGAACATAAGCTTTCGAACGCGCCCAGTTACGATGATAACTGTTGGGCAGATGCTGCGATGTACGCACCGTGTGCCAAAAAAGATCCGAAATTATTATAAAAGTGTCTTGTAGATTTCCGGTTTTGTAGATATCCGTTCGCGCAAACGTCGCTACGGCCAGCTCAGTTTTCAGCTGCTGTCAGTCGAATTGATGACCTATAATCTCGTCGTTCCAATAATATTATTCTCGGAAGTTTTTACGACGTCTTATTCATATACATGACGTAATAATATAAAATAATAATGTATTAATAATTATAATATTAAATATCCGAGAGAATATGACAATGATAACATTGTGATGATATATATTGAAACGTTTCGATATTCCGGAGGATCGGAATATCGAACACACGATTTTTTTAGATCGTCTTCTTCCCAAATGGAAGGTAAAGAGTTCGGTACTAGACCGGCTGGATATTGTGTGGGGTAAGGGAATTTGGGGATTTCTTCAGCCTTGCAATTCGGGGACCAGAGATCGACCCGACGTTCAAGACCGAGTACTATCATTCCTCACTGGATAGAGTTTCAAAAATAGGTTTATCCTCGCAGAGTCACCTCTTGCGAGGGAGCCTGGTAGAGAGTCTCAATGTCAACACAGTTGGCAGAGAACTTACTTTATCCTCGCAGACCCACCTTTTGCGAGAGAGTCTGGTAAGTGTCTCAATGCCTACAGACGCGGCAGAGAACTTATGGGAGATGGTTCAGTATCGGGAATACGTTGGCCGACGCGGGTTTCTCCCAGTGGCCAGACTGGTTCCCACAGCCGTGGACCCAGTCAAATTGAAGAAGAAGAAGAAGAAGGTTCAGTATCGGGAGATAGGATAAGGAACCTAGAGGATCGGACAGGTAGAGCTTATATAGCGGCCAGGGACTGATTCGCTTGCGCGAAACGTCCGCCAGCTCGCCATCTCGCGGCCAAACGCGAGACTCTACCTAGGGGCAAGGGCGTCCCGTTACAATATATATACTTACCTGTTGCACACAGTGGCGAAAGGCATCTCCGACTCTGAACACAGCTGCTCTTGGTGTTCTCGACCTTCGGAATGAACTGTGTCAGGATCAGAAGATGTTTTTACCCACCATGCGTAACAGTTTTTTTTTTTTTTAGGCTCACATGATAAAAGCCATCTCCTGATCCTAACGCAGCTGCCTCAGAAGGTTCAGAGCATGAATGAGGGACTGCCTTAAGAGTCAGAAGTGCCCTTCGCCACCATCCAAAACAGGTGAATGTTATACTATTGCTTCTGCAACAGAGCTTAGAATGGGACATTTCTGCACTTAAACCATGTCGTCCGATGTAAATCCAGACAAATCAGAGCAATGATTCCGTTCTACTTGGATCGATACGTAGCAGAGAAACAGTGATAGGATTATCAAGCAATAGGACTATCTCTTTGGCGGGTACCTTAACAAAACTTGATAGCGGTGAATATATTGTAGTAGCTGAAGAACCTGACCCTCCTAAAGGCGAGGAGTATCTTCTTATATAAAAAATAATTAAAATCGACCAAAAAATATACTCGAGAGAAACCAAACTGCTACGCCAACTACTTAGATTTTTTATCTGTTCCAAGAGAAAAAGATGTTTATTGAAAAAAATCTTTATAAAAAGAAACCATAAAAAAAAAATGAAATTTTCATATCACTTTCTCATAAAGGTTGAAAATTGAAATTTCCATATTGTTTCCTCATAAAAGTTGAAAATACGGGTTTTCATATTACTTTCTCATAGAAGTTAAAAATTGAAATTTTCATATCACGTTCTCATAAAAGTTGAAAATAGAAATGTTCTGTATTTTCGGCTTCCTCACAGAGGAAGCTTCGGGTCAGAGGGTTTGTACTCGGTGCGAAAAAATCACTCATAATATCAAAATTAATTAATCGTAATTATATCAATTCGTTCATAATCTTCGCTACTATCGGCAGACGGCTTCCGACTGTAGCGAAGATGTATAACTTTGTATAATTTTTTGCCCCGACAGCTGAAAAATGGTAACAGCTATAGAATGCGCACAGACAAGTGCGCAAAAAAATAAGTGAAAATTCGTAAATGATATTTTAAAGAAATATTGACTATTTACCATAACGTGGCTCATGTTTCTTTTTTTTCAAGATTGTTCGATAAACATCTTTTTTTTTTTAAACAGATAACAAATTTTAAGAATCGGCAGCATTTTTAATTTTTACTTTTCCAAACAAAAAAAAAGTCTATTTTTTGGTTCCTACTTACAGGAAGTCTTCGACAAATTGTTGTTCCTCCTCCCACTGATCGTAACAATCCCGGTAAATCGTATAAGGATTCGCCCTACCGAGAGTTCCGTTGATCATACATGCCGGCAGTACGGCGGGTTCAAAGTTCAATTTGCCCTCGTAAAAGTTCCACGAGTTTTTATTGGTAGGCGTTGGCCAATTGGCGGGAGCGATGGCGGACTCGACATTATCATATACGGGACAATTAGTAGCGGTACAAGCCAGCCACTGCTCCTCCGTGCACGGCAATCCGAGATCCAGTGACAACTCGTGCTCGCTGCTGTTAACCTTCTCGCTAGCCGAATCGTAGTTCCACATGCAATTGCCCGATTCCCGAAGCAGCGGCTGCTGCTGCTGCTGCGGATAGCCATTTTGTACGCATCCCGGATAACATCGACTCCCGTACTCGCATCCGTAATACTGTTGTTCCTTGGTTCTCGAATTATTAAATTGATTGACCTGAGACACCGAATTTCTCGTCGCTACTCCCCCACGATTTCTAAATACTCGATGATTCGAATTTACATCCGATCTGACACCAAAGTTTGCTCGACTGTCCCGATTATCGCCGAACAAAAGTGCCAAATCTTCGACGTCCACGGAAGCCATGTTTCCCGAACACCTGTTGGCCAATCCGCTCGCCGTCGATCCGTAGCTTCCGACACAACCATCAACCGCGCTTTCGAACAGGCGATGAGCTTCTCGCTCTTCCTCCATTATTTATCGAAGCAACGAACATAGGCGAAAACGAAGAAAAAAAAAAAGAACAAAGAAAATTTTGAAATTAAAAAAGAAATCACTGCCCGTTGTTCCCTTGGCCATACGTATTCGGCTTGGGCCCGTACTTCGTACGGCTGTGTACGGGCTATTCTGCAGGCGTAACACGCGCCTGCACTACTCGACACTGTTTTCTCGTTTGTGCCGGCCTCTCAGCCGTGTCCTATGCGCGACCTCACGCATTCGATCTAATCGGCTACCGTCGGTTCCCTATCGATAACGACTTGGCTGTCGTCTGTTTCTCCTCCGGCTGATTCCCCTTGCCACCCCCAACGTGCGATCGTTCATTCAACTACACACACGAATGCCGCAGGCGGGTCTCCAATAATCTTCCGCTCTGCGACTACGTCGCCCATGGACCACCTAAAGATACGCTGGCAATCGCGCCTAGTATTTACGATTTAATGCCAGAAAGCTGAAGATCGTTTGTAGGTTAGGTAAACGTACCAATGGCCGGATATTTAAGGCAAATATCTATCTTAAAACGCAATGTTCGCTATCGTGCATCGATCATTTTCGAAATCAGCGGTAACTAATCTCAAGGTTAGAGATTCTAGTTTTCAAGACACATCCATTAAATACTTTTGCAATATCTTGAAAAATATTTATTCCCGAAAGCACTGGGAAATGTAAATGTACCAGTGGGCCGGACAGCTATTCATGGGTGTGTCCCGATTTTCGGACAGAACATGTCCCAATGTTTCGGACAGTCGCAAATCCCGAGAGTAATCATGAACGAACTCAACTAGCTCGTGGCAACAGGAATAAGAACGGGGTGTTCTAATTTTTTCAATAAAACATGAATATTCATAGAATAACACATGAGATATGTTGCATCAAAACCTAGCTAAACATAACCCCCTTGATAGACAAACGGCACAAGAAGTAGCAGTTGGCGCAAATATCGCGCCAATATTGCGACTTTTCGTGGCGCTTGTCTATCACGTCCCTTTCGGGTCTTGCCCGGTGTCCCGACATTGGGTTTGCCCATTCACGATTCCACGTACCAGTGTCGGGACACAAAAATCGGCAATCGCTCAAGCAAATGTAACAATTAAATGATTATTTACGCATAATCTATGCCGATCTTTGGAATGCATTTCAGTTACTAATAATAGATACTATTTTAACAGTAACTGCAATCTTTTAACCATTATATTCGTTACAAACTTAAGTCTGCGAGCCAGTTGTCTGGTAGACTGGGGCCTCGACTTCATGAACAGCGGCGGGACCGCCTCCCGCTGACACGCACGAAAATCGAGGCAGCGCATGCCCCGCCCATAGTAACTGTCGAGCATGGCAAATAGCTCACTGCGTCGATCGATATTCGCTCCGTGGTGGGGGACTGATACGGAAACCGAGGCCCCACAAATCGAGGCCCTAATGTAACTGGAACGCGTCCAGTCATTGGGTACGTTTACCTTGATACGCGACGCTATTGTGTACAAAGAAAAGAATCTTGGCTTTATCGTACCGCGTTTCGATTACGCAATGAACAACGCTGTAGGGATAAAGACTGTGAGCGTGTGAGGTAAACCCGAGACACGTGCGTATTCATCGATTTTTCGTTGGCAGGTGTTCTTGGCGCGCGGCAGTTACAGAGTCACCGAGGCCAATGGACTCTCTCTTTTTACGTACTCGATCGACGCTTCGCCACGTTCGATATTGGACCGATTTAAATAAAGCTATCGTCTGTACATGATCGTCGACAAATAAATAGGTATATTAATTATCTGTCTCACCGACAGTTGGAACGTATTAGTTTTACGAGCCCTCTGTCTTAAGGGCATGTGATACAGACCAAGTCGGTGAAAAAACGGTTTCCCTATTTTCTCCGCGCCTATTAATATTTCAGACAAAAGAAAATTAGGTTTTCATGTATCTGTACATAGTCTACGAAAACCCTAATTTGCTTTTGGCCAAAATATTAATGGTCGTGAAGAAAATAGGGAAACAGATTACCAACCGACATTGTATCACATGCCCTTAAGGGGAAGTGAAACAGCCGTGCGTGCGAGATCGATAGTTGCAATTTTCAAATTAACTTTATTCAATGGTGTTAATTTTTTTGAGAAAAAAATGAATTCGGGCCAGATGCGAAATTACCGGGCGCATCCGACTCGAATGTGCTTTATCCTTTGAAAAATTAGCACCCTTGACAAAAGTTCGTTACAGTTTTCATTACCGACCGCGATATTTCACTTCCCCTTAATTCCCTGACAAGATATTTTTACACGGCGATCAGTTCCACCCTGCTGGTTCTGTATTCGAAGTTTTACCTTACGAAAGCTTTTGTCGTAGAAATTTAGCATTCGATTCGCAATCTCTACCGGTCATTGATAAACGATAAGGTACAATAATATCGTGTGCGAGCATTGAATACAAGGCTGGTTCGCAGGAAGCTCTCGCAGATAAAGTCACGGAACAACAGTCGTTACGATTCCACGGGTCTGTGAAACACTCAAAGTTCCTTGTGATTCCTGCGTTACTGTGTCTGGTTACTGTTTGTTAAAAGTTCCGCTTGCCGAGCCACCGTCCAATGTTCGAACGGTCCATGCCGACGGAGCGACGGTCAAAAAGACCGACAACGATGATATACGGGCGATTCGTCTCCCCTTACACATTGCTTTTAGTTTTCTTAGAAAATATATTAAATCTCGCTATTCGTTAGAGGCATTCTTAACAAAATATCATTGAAACGACTGTTTTTACGACGATCGGAACGAGTTTATTTTACTGCGTGTTGCCATCGGTAGCTCGAGGCGGAGAGAGCTGTGCTGCGTCGCTCCTCCGAGCACCAAAATAACGGAACTTCGTATGCTTCCACGTTCGTATATATACGAGTATGCTTCACGTTCATGTGGAAAGAAAAAGCTCCATGCATTGCGGACCTTGTCGCAATGCATGGAGCGAAGTAAGAGTCCGCATATTGACGTCAGATTTGCAGAATTAATTAATAACAATTCCATTTATACCCAATCTCCAATTTGCTTTAATGAGCCCTTTTACGCTGATAAAACTTCTCTGTGACGATCGTCGTGGCAGCCATTGACACTTCCCCTCATTATCATTTATCCTCGAATTCTCCCGACTGTTGCGTCAATTAGCATCGTCACGTTTGAAAAACATTCGGTTCCATTCGTGGTCTTTGCTCACAAATAGGAGCCTGTTTTGGAATGCGTATAGTTAATAGAGAAGCACACAATTATCGCCATACAAATATTACATTCGTTATAGAGTTGCAAGCTGTAAAGGGAGCTATCGTAGTACGGCTGTACTAGAGAGCTACGATTATAAGAAATTGTTTTTTTACATAGGTTCGAATATGTCTCTTCTCATTATTCGACGTTAGTAGCAGTCTTTGGATGTAAAGCAGCGCCCTCCGCTCGGGGAAAAAGACATATGTGCATGCAATATAATTGCCGCTTGCACGCTCCCGTGATTGATCGTTCAAGGAGAGTCGAAATAAGAGAATTCAATACAATGGGTACGACTCTAAAATGACGAAGCTTTCTCCATCCACGTTTACCCATGTTATGTCCTAACCAAGTCGTTCGAACCGAACGAAACTACTGATACTTTTTTTTTTTTTACATACTGTTACTTTCTAGACAATGAAATTTCGTCATCGCATCATGCAACGGTTAATAAAGCTTACCGCCTCTTCTCCTTAACTTTGCCTCTTCTCGAATCCATGTTCTCTCGTTCACGCGGAGTCCCTCGTTTTCGTTTGTGCACCGTAATTACACCTTAGTCACTTTTATGGAAAACAGATTTGCGAGTATTCGTAAACTCGTGAATCACTATTTCACGCCGTGTTTGTGTCGGAGTTCAAAGAGGTCATCTACAACGATACGTTGAAAATTCGGTGTGGACAAATAAAATGTGTAAAAAGAGTAGAGGAAAACTACACGCCGCGGAGGAGAGGGGAGATGATTCTCTGACGCACTGTCGTTCACGCACGAAAGCAAGCACGCTCTCCTTTGGTATATTCAACTTTAGAAATTCACTGCGCGGAATACAACAAAAAAAAAAGACGAAAAAAACGAGCCTCACAGCTCCTCAACATAGCGTTTTAACAAGCCAAATATTTTTCGTACTCGTGTGTTCGGTCAGTGAGAAACTTTTGGGTTTTTCTTTATTCGTATCACTGGAAGTTTCATTATGTACGTCCGGATTGTTTAGCAATCGTGTGAAATCATGGAAGGCTCGAATACCGACGATGCCGATAGTCACCAGCAGTGGCGTTCATGGTGTGCACGACGCGTATATTGTACTGTCGATGAGCGCGTAGTTGACCGCGCTGGTTGTAACTTTGCCTGAGAGACCATGGGCGTCCCAAACTCGCTTATGCCTTCGCCATGTCTCGTCGATGCGCCATGGGTAGGAGAGACGGTAGATCGACGGTATCGAACAGCCGCGCGGGGAGAGGGACGGTCGCTAATGGCGATCTCCCTTCCTTCTTAAATTCAGTCGTACGTTAAAGCTCACACTATCACAATCGAACGCGCGGAGCCCCGCGATCCATGGCTCCGATAAACTCTCCTCCACGAGCGAATGTGGCACACGCACTTGATGCGCGACGGCGGTGAGAGACGAGCAAAGCAACGAGGAAACACTGACTCTAATGACGTCACCGAAGCTTTTCCTCCCCTCCCACCAAAACAGAAAACCTGTCTGTCGTTATTTTTATTATTTCGTTAATTATAGTGTATTTAGATACAAATATCGATATGCATAACCGTTTACCCGTTCTTGTTAAAATGTTTTCGTAATTAACAACCTTGGGTCTCGAAGGTAAAACATTATTGTGGAAACTATGTGGGAAGGAGCGAGGAAGATTCACGGAAATCCGTAAAGGCTTAATCTGCATGCGATGGTCCCTGGAATGAGATTCATCGCGTGAATCCGGCTAAATGATAGCCACGATACATATATGTATATTTTTTTTTACTCGTTGCGTAACCGTGACGTCATTCGTTTCTCCCCCTCGTCGGCTTGTTTGCCTGAAATCGGAGTCCCCGCACAATAAACGGCTATTCGCAGATATAAGTCTTGTACCGTGTTCGCCGGTTTGCTGGCTGTACTTTGATTACATACTTATGTCAATGTGAATTCCTATTATATCAGTTTCGTAAGAATCTTTTTGAGGGCGTTGTTTATTTGAAATTAAGTTACATCGTTAAACAGCATGGACTGTTGTTAATGCCTTTGTAGACAACGCAACAGTACGATTGTATCGTGTTGCAAGAGAACAATGCCAAATAACCAGACCTACAGCGTATTAAAGCAACGTGATTCGAACGCATTACTGTAAATCGCTAAATTGTACTAACTCCGAGGTACGGGAAACACTTAGGAAAGAATGGAAAAAAAATAACAACCTTGGAGGTAAAAATTTGTCAGAATGTCACCCAAGTTGTAGATAGAGAATTGGAATTACCCTTACATGACTAAATTCTTTTACTTGTCCTTTTTTCTTTCGAGCTGATTGCTTTTATTGGGACTAGTGTCAGCACCGCGAATTTCGCGCTCCGCGCCGGCGTCGTTTTTAGAGTCTCTTTTCTCGCTGGCAATCTCGCTGCTGCGATCGACTATCGCGTCGGCGTCGTGACCGTCCATGTCGTCCAAATCGGGGTCCTTGTTGCCGTAAAGAGCCGGATACTCGGACATGCATGTCTGCATCGTTTTGAATGCTTCGTAGCAGTCGGATCCTTTGGGCTCGGCGACCGAGTAGTGGAAGCAAGAGAAGGCGTCGCGAAATTCGAGGCCGCACGGACCTGTGGCCATGCCGCCCAGACAAGGGCAGTTCCAATTTATTTCGCCATTCGGCAGCAGCAGCCCAGGACTCGGCTCCGGTTCCGGAAGATTAACTTTGCTCGGAGTAGAATGTTCCTCCTTCGAGACGAATATTATCGTGTCTTTTCCCTCTTGACGAATAGCAGGCATTGTTGTTGCTCCGGCTCCGACCGTCTTCTCGCGTTACAGTACGAGCAGTTCCAAAAAATAAGTTCCAGTCTAGTGGACAAAGTTTCTGCAGTCGGCTGTAAGCGACGATGGATTTTGCGTGGCTCTGCGCACGTTGTAGAAGCAGGAGGTGCCTTCGTACGAGTCGGCGACCGTCAAAGCGGCTCTGAGGCGAGTGTAGTCTTCAGTTTGACAACGCAGAACAAAACTCCGCGTCGAAGGGTTGTACTTGACGAGGTCTATCGTGGACTTTGCACCGGTTTCTCCGAACAATTGCTTCAGGGAGAGCATCACATGTTTCTTCAGGAAAACAGGAGTTATCTCTCGCCTCGAGTCTTCGACCAGTTCTCTGTGGAGGAAATTTAATAATTTTTTACTGCGATCAAGTCTTTTTAGTCACGTAATCTAGTAAGACACAGATACAAAACAGTTGGTAAAAAGTATATATATATATTTTTTTTTCAATACGTTCAATACTTCAAGACTGTGGTTTCAAACCAGATTCTTCGCTTTGAGTAATTTAGCAACTTACTAGTCAACGGTTTACCGTTTGTTTTCTACCCCAAAAACTATTTTTCTCCTTAGCGCACAAAGCGTGAAATATTTTCTTGCTTTTTTTCTTTATACATAAACATGAAACATTTGATAGTTTGTTAAGATGTAAAAAAGGATTTCCCCGTCTATTACTGTAAATAAATAAATAAATATATATATATATATGTTGAAAATCCAAGAGCTGAGAGGTTAAGATTTAGTATTCGCCGTGCCGGAGATCGTCACGTGTTTCTTAACGATGATCCAACAAGATTGAAGATTGCAGAACGAGATTATTATAATATACTAACAGTGAGACGTCTAAGTAATACATATCGAGCGTAAAATGAATCGGCCTCTTGACTCACATTGAACTGGTGCAACCATTAAATCTCGCAATGGAAACAGATCGGGAACTGCAGTGTCTGTTCGTTTTTTTTACCAAGAAAATCGTCAAGCTCCCTAGATATGAGAGGTCCAGACACGAATGTCCCTACGGGCAACTTCAGCTTGTGGGCAACGAACATTTTCTGTTTCGACATCATTTCATGATCCGAAGAGAGTGGCACGAGTCTCCGCCAGGGGACGAGCCGACACGGGGCTAAAAAACATTGTATGATCATTATCATTGGATGATAAACAGCGAACAAGTCAGCACAACGACAGCTCGACGCAAAAAATATTTTACACCGAGAGACTGCAAACACCGATAGTTCATCACAGAAGGATTATAAACACAAATGCAGCCTTTTACTTTGCACTCATCGACGTTCGGACCGCGAGAAACTTCCTACTTGCGATCTTGTCGTTTTATGGAATAATAATAATCAACAAAATGTTGAGGTTTTGAGACAGTGTAAATATTGATGTTTCGTGAAATGAGGTTTTGAAAAAAAAAAAAAAACGACAGAAAAATACAAAAGGTGAAAAGCGGCATTGCAGAGAAGTCTTGATAATTGAATTGACATTTATCCGAGGTAGAAATGGATAAATTGACTGTTATATCGGGTACGCTGTTTCTCGCTGCTGACGTTTTTGCCATCGTCAGCTTAGCTATGCCCGACTGGATCATAACAGACGTTGGTGGTGAGCACAAATTTTTTAATACACAGGCTCTCTTTACTATGGAATAGTATTTTTATGTGACCCAGTTACAGTCACGATTACTTTTGCACTATTACTTTGGCAGGTGACACGAGACTGGGCTTGATGTGGTCGTGCATGACTCTTTACAACAGATCGCAGGTTTGCTATACTCCGGATCTCCAGCCTGAATGGCTGATGGCACTGGTGTGCATATTTATTGGATGTATCTTCATAACTACGACAATTATACTACTGGCGATATCCCACTGGGATCGCCATGTCATTCCATACGCCAGATGGGTCGGTTTTACTGCAAGTGAGTACAGCAAAAAAAAAAAATCATATTTTTAGTACGTTTTTTCAATAAAATAGTATTACTAATAAATAGGAAAAAAAAATTCTTCGCTTCGAGTAATTTAGCAATTTACTAGTCAACGGTTTACCGTTTGTGTTCTGCTCCAAATAACTATTTTCTTTTATAGCGCACAAGGTGTGAAATATTTTCTTGTTTTTTTCTTTATAGATAAACATAAATGATTTACTAACTTGTTAAAATGTAGAAAGGGATTTTTCATGTTTACTACAATTAAATAAATAAATTACACTAGGTTCCTTCATCGTGCACAAGAGTTTGTGCTGTGTTATGAATAGGGGCATTATATTGTTATCACATTTTCACATTGACTTATTTATTTATATTTACTTTCGTATATAATTTTTAATACTGTTTATCGTATTTATATTTTTTCTTAGCTATTGCTATTGTTATTGTGTCGATTCTTCACAGCAGGTTAAATTTTATGCCTTGAGTATGAGGAGTAGTTTCTATAATTTAAAAAAAATACAAAATATAGATAGAAAGATTGAAAGATGTATTTTCTAAAATTACAAAATCATAAATTCACTGTGCTAGTTTAATTGAGACTTTTGGTAAGTCCATGGGTACTAATAAGAGTGCGGTTGTAAACAACGCGATTACTTTTTTTATTTCAGTGGTACTCTTTTGTCTGGCAGCCGTGATATTTCCAATGGGCTTTCACGTCGACGAAATTGGCGGTCAACCATACCAACTGCCCAATTCTCATCAAGTAGGAATATCCTACATTCTCTTCGTTCTTGCTTTGTGGATAACAGTAATTTCGGAATTGTTTGCGGGAAAAGTTTGCCTGCCACATTTCTAGCATACCACCGCTTTTGCACCACTGACCGGCTTGGCCTTATCCTTCGTTCCCTTCTTCATTGTCTTTTCCTCCCCTGTAATGGGGAGAAATAGAGACGCAGACTAATCGAAGGAATGAAGAGCAGAGAACAACGATCGTGTATTTGAAAGCCAAGTCGATTGCCGGAAAGTTTTGTTCGTTGTTAACACTGTTTCCTGGGACCTTATTCCGAGATGTGAGCCGGCAAGTGATAGGGCTACGGGAGATACGTAAAAATTATAAAGGTTCCACCAGTCGCCAGAACGATCGCGAATGGGGAGGGAACGTTTGGGCTACTGGATCACTATTATCACTTTCACGTATCGCCTTATCACTTGGTTAATAAGAACCGTGGTTCCTCCTTTTTTTGTGTTACAACAAAAAAAATTACCAGGCCTTTGTCTTCCACTATCATAATCATACATGGCATTTATTATATCACCCAAGTATCTCACACACGCGAATCGGACAGTTCTTGTTTCGAATTATTAGACATAAGAATTTATGGGAGAGTTTACATATAAAGTATTTCATAAGGCGAATGTTGCCGGAATATGAGTGTAAATTGATCTGTATTGCTTGTCTCAATTCAAACGATCGTTTGTATCGGAGCTCGCTTGTATCTATATTGTAGATATTTTTTATAGTACCTGAGTATTATATTCGTGTACATAACGATGTATTTAATAAAAGTTATCGTGAATTTTTATTGAACGTGTAATTCAGTAAGTTTACGTCCGATCGTTATTTCCGAAACTCTGCGTGGGTCACGTCATAACGGAATAATCTCTTTCGCATTATTGGTTTCTTGACAATTTGACCACTAGCCAAATTCGAAACTCTAGCGCCCAATAATTTGTAATTGAGGTCAGTTTCAATATTAGCTGCAAGCTATTATCAGAATCTACCTCGAGCCGCTAACTTTTCCGGTAAAAATAATATTCAACACAATTTACGGACATGTCCTAACATTTTTGAACTTCAAGTGGCTTCTTCTTCTGTTACGGGCCGATCGGGTTGGGTGGCTGGTAAGTTTTATATTCCGGACTTCCAATTTGTTGCTGTCTAGCGAATTAAAATCCGACTTTTAACGCGGGAGATTTATTGAAGGTTTAAACATATTATAGATTAATAAAGACACCTTATTTTACAATGTGACACACAGTAATTCAATTATTGATCCGTAGAATTAATAAAACAACTGGTAAAACACAATATCTTGACTATCAATTCACGAAATAACCAAATAAAATAGAGTTTAACACAACGTGTATTATTTCTCAGGGTAGTATCTACTACTCACGGAGCCGGCATACAAAAACTTGCCGTGCCAGTTTTTTTTTTTTATAATAGCTGTCGTAGATGCCCAGATAGAAAAACGTGCCATCAAACGGGTATCGTACCATTGCTACCGCCATCGTTCCGTCGTCGTGCCGTCATTTTTCTATCTGGGTGGTTCATTAAAATAATCGAGGGTTATTAATATAAAAGGTTGATATTTTCCTTCGCTGAAGAGTCACGTTCGTTCTTACAGGCCTTCATTTAACATATTTTGAAAGTTTACACTTACGCTCCCATGCAGAGAGTAAACACGCCTATATCTATGATTTAGCTCATTAAAATTATACAGTTCGTATTAAAATTATCGAGCCATGAGGAGTGGAGAATTCTTGCGAACGAGCGATCGTCACATTTAAAATCTCCGCTTCGAGTCGATCGGAGTGCTTTCGAATGATCCGCAAAAGATAAAAGACGCTGCGAACTCTTGAAACTATAATATTGGAACTCACCGTAAATTCTAAATCCAACGACCTAATAATCAATGATAATCATAATCACCGACAAAACTAACGGGAATAAAAAAAGTTAAAATGTTGTGAAGTTGGTTGAAGAAACATCGATTGAAAAACATCGAACGTGAACATCGTCAACAATTAAAAAACGCTTCCCACCAGTCGTCACTGGCTGTCACCTGCGCGTCTTTCTGTCACGTATGATTGCCGAGTGCTCCAACAATATTTAGCTAATAATTGTCTCCCGTACGATACCTGCGAATATCGTGCGTCGTGCAAGGATTTAGAGATGGATTTGCCACGAGTGCTGATAGTCAGTACGTCGAGTGTCGACAAGGCTGGAGATATCGCCAGAGGTGAGTAAAAGTTTGAGGTTACGATCGATCGAGTTAACAGTTGTTTGTAATTTTCTCATACGACCCTTTGGCGTTCTTCGATCAGAGATGGGAGCGGAACTTTTCGCAGACATCGATAACGTTAAATACCACGTTTGGACAGTGGACAACAAGTACTACTCGGCCAAAGTGTTGTTGTGCATACCCGAGACGCATCACGCCGATATTTCATCAGACTGCGTAGAGGCGCTCATACTGCATCACGACCCAAAGGCAGGCAGATAAATTTAGTACTCGCGGGGTCGCCCGTTTCTCTAGATCTTACAAGTAGGTTCCTTGATTCAGGAGAAAGACACGAAGAGTCTCGACGACTGTCTGCCCTTGGTTCACTCGCTGTCCGAAGCAGATATTTTCTTACTCGCCTGTGAAACTTTCGACGGTCCAAACTCCCAAAATAAAGGTGAGAACCCTGCCAAAACGACTCTCCAAACGTGCTTATAATAACTGGATGACTCCTTATTTTTTACTCCGCAGTAACGGAATGGTCGCAAGTCAATAAGTTTGAACTGGTAGAGATGGAAGCCCCCAATTCTTCGGACATCATGGACGAAGAGTTGGACGACAATATTTATGGAATTGACAGACTCGTCGAAGCTCTTCACACTCACCTTTGGCCGAACAGAATTCTCAAAGGTATTCTGACAGATTCTTGAGTCACTTTTAAGGATATCCTTATCAGAACGTTGAACATGGTAGTCACAGTGCAAGAGAGAAAGGTGATACAAAGCAAGTGTGCTACAAAGAGATGGATGCTTCGTTTTTTTAACGGCAATTGAAAACGAGACCGTAAATCTTTTTCAAATTTGTACACTCTGTAGTAAAGTATTATACTGTTCAGTCGGTTAGTTTTTTTTATATCAATTGAACAGAAATTGGCGGAGAAAAACGTTACATTGTATCCTTTTTGACGATAGATCCGACCCTTCCCATGTTAAAACTTAAATGATCAAACTTATGTGGTCTACAGAAAAAAACGCGCATTATTTGTTGGCATTTTTGAAGATTTTTTTGACGGTCTAGTTTTTTTGCAGCGTGATTTCAAAGTTACGTAAATACGTAACTTTGAAATCACGTTGCAAAAAAACTAGACCGTCAAAAAAATCTTAAAAAACGCCAACAAATAAAGCGTGTTTTTTTTTCTGTAGACCACATAAGTTTGATCAAGATCGAACAGAAACGACTTTTGGTACCGATATCCTTAATACTCTATCGAGTTACCGATTTACGGTTATCGCCTTTGTTCGCAGCCAACTCGCCAATCGCGCGAGTGGAATCGGAAGAAGACGTGAACGAAGTCGAAGATCAATTGGGCAGTATTCGGCTAGGCGTGGGCGCGCGTACCAACTCTGATCAGATGCTGATGGAGAGTGTACTAGGTTCGAATCTAAACAGTCTCGAATTAAGGAAATAGTTCAATGTCTGAAACGAATGTTTTTTAGATGGCATCATGGGCGAGGAAAATACAGACTTTGGCGAATTGTTTGGGCGACTGATGGACATGAAGGAACACGCAGCATCCCTGTCGTCGAGCAATCGTCGGGCCGCAGCCGAACAGCTCGTAACGGCGTTTTGGAAAGCCATGGGCGGCGACCCCTCGGAAGTCGAAGATTTGGATCAATAAATTATATATTTTTTAAATCCGTTGTCCAAAGATTAGATTGTAATATAACGATAATTGTATTTGTTCATAGGCTCGTAGGAGCGACAAATTCAACAGTAATTCAATTTGCAGCTGGTTTCTACGGCACTGAATAGAATCACCGGGCGTATTCGTTATCGACTAAACGCTCTAGGCCACTTCATGTTTTTTCGAACTCTTCGTTGTCGATCGAAACGTTAAAAAAATTAACTTGTTCAATAACATTAATACGATATATATATATATATTGTAGGAACTTCAATATACGTTTAAAATATCTGAACCGAACTTACGAACGTTTAAAGATAATTTTCGTTATTGTTTTCCACTCTCGTCGGACGCAACGCTACTGTTTTCAAAGTGCGCCGTAACGTCGCTAGATTTTTCATGCAGTTTTCTGTAACGCTCGACGAGATCGCTTATCGATATTCTTCTGTTGGTGGATTTTTCGCTCTTTCGAATCTTCGGACTTTGTCCCGTCTCGACCGTAAGCTCGGTCATCTCGTTTATCACAATCCGGGATACCTCTATTGTCGCTATGGACTTGTGCTCGTCGTTTATCGTAGAGGAAGCTCGACTGGTGTTGCGTTTCGGCGGTGTATACATTGCTCGATTGTCAAATTTGCTCTTCGTCGTTACGTGCGGCCTGAGTTCCGATATATTGTACACATCGCATGTTGCATTCATATCGGATATGGAATTGAGTCGGGAAGAGCCCGGTACGGACAATATGCTCGAGTTGACTGCAAGACAAAAAAAATAATAAATCAAGAACACGTTCACACTGTATATTATGCCAATCGCTACGCGTTTACTAACATGCGCTCGAAGTCTTCCTTTGATACGATGTGAATAATCGGGAATATTTTCCAGAAAGATTGGTGCTCGATAGATTCGTCAATTTCGAATTCGGGCCTCGATTAGCCGGCGACATTCTTTCGCTGATAACCGACGATCTCGTGTCATCGAAATTTATCCGTGAGACGAGTAGTTTCGGTCGTAGCTTCGTAAGAGTATTTGGTGTGCTATCCTTGTCTCTCTTGTATCTCGAAAATAGAACCTTGTTGTGAGTGATTTCCACGGGGGTGAGCTCGAGCCTCTCGCTGACGTCGGTTCTTTCGGGATCGAGATTTCCATTTATCTGAATCGTGGGCGAGGATTTTAGAACAACGCTGTCGAAAAGATCGTTGTCCATGTATTGGGAGGAGAAATGGTTCTGCGAGTTCGTGCGATAATCGCGATTGCGATCGTTGTGTATGGAGCTCGAAAGATTCGCTATTCTATCGTGCAACGCTCGAAAGAGATCGCTCATAGACTTCATGTCCTCGCAGCTCGCCTGCACCTGCGAATCGCATCCCGACAGATCGGGATATCCGTGCTTGTCCAGGTATCGACGAAAATTCAAAAGAACGAAACTGAACAGCAACAAAAAGTCTTCCAACACAAGACTTCCGTCGGCGTACAAACGATGGAGGATTACCTGCAAAATAAAAAACGATGCAATTATTAAATCGGCTGTATTTTTCGTTGTAACAATCTTAACGCTGTACACACATACCAGAGTCTCGGGTGATAATCCTTCAATTTCCGACACGGAGTCCATCCCGATGTTCGGCAAACGATCACCATCCAATACATTCGAATCAGTCGATGCTATACTCGCTACCATGGCCGCAACGTTGTTACTGATATCCGTTATTTCCTTCAATCTTTGCTGCTTGCTCTTGACGTACTTTAAGTTTTTATCGACACTCTGCTTCCACACTGTAAATAAAATGACACGATGTTTTTGTGGATATTGTCAACAGACAGAAGGCAAAGAATTTGAGGATTCGAACGCACTCTGTATAACTTCACTGTCATTCGGATCTGCTAAACGCCTTTTCATGTCTGGATGAACGGGCGCTGCTTCGGCTAGTTTCTTAAGACTATGTCTCGTGAGAAACAGATCTTCCTGATTTCTCTGAATAGAATCCGCCATCTCCCTGAGTAAAAAGGCAATGGAGCATGTGAAATACTATGTTTGGTGACAAAAAACTGTAATACAGTTTTTTCACGAATCTGTTGATATCTACGTTTAGGGTGCAGAAACGTTTAAGGTAAGCAAAAAATGTACTGAATGCCTTTTTGGGACCGCAGTCGGGCAATTAAAGAGATAATTGTCTGACTGTGTAATAAAGTGGGAAAGACAATTTTTTGTTTTCTCGCCGATCTGCGCTCTCAAAACGGCATTAAGTACAGTTTTTGTTACCAACTATGCAGGGCAGGTGGGTAGGAGAGGGGATACTACATCACCTTAAATGGAAAGTCTCATCGTAAACAAATATTGTGCCAGCTTTTGATGAGACTTTTCCTTTTACTGTACATGCCAACAGCTGTGAAAAAATGTTTATTAAAATTTTGATTGCCAACCATGGCATTTCATATGCTCTTGATGCAATGTAAAACATGGATGAGTAAGGTCGAGATGGAACTACACCCAGAAAAATAATTTATTTGCCGGGCTCCTTGCAAATAAATATTTATTTGATTTAAATAAATACTCATTTAATAGAAATAAATTTTTCTTTAATTTAAATAAATACTCATTTAATAGAAATAAATTTTTCTTTAATTTAAATAAATATTTATTTGTTGGTGCCCGTCCAATAAATTATTTTTCTGGGTGTAGTGACGCTCTTAGCGAAATGCAAAACACAGCCCAAATATTTCCTATAATTTTAACATCTCACTTTGCAAATAGCTCTCCCTCTTGTTCCTTTTTTGTAACAACTATATCAATGTCTTCGACATTCTTGGTGCTTTCCTCTATAGCATGGTTCAGAAGCATTCTGGAAAGGTCTTCGCCGAGCCCTGATTTTGGAGCCACAAGGTTCACTTCGACTGAAACAAGAGCAAGTTACCTTTCATGCAAACTGACGATGTCTCAGAGTTGTTCAATTAAAACAAGAAGAAAAATTACTTTCTCGCCTGATATAAGTTCGCAGAGCAACCGTGGATAGTTTCCACATTATAATAGAAAATTTGCTTCCACCGGCGTGCAACAAATGCGACGCCAGTATCTGCGGAAAATCGACGTCGCGATTTTCGCTCGCCACTGCTGTCAGAAAATCTTTGACATCGGTTCTGTACTTGGCTTCGGTTTTCTTGCAGAAAACCGGCCACTGCAGCAACTTCTTGAAACGATCGGCATCGTATATCGTCAGCAGATAGTGCGAGACGTGCAGAAAACCGATGGTGTTTGGTTTATCGAACATTCCCTGAAAATACACGAAGTTAGGACAAATCGTTTGAACTGCATCGGGACAATCGGTGCTCTTACCTCTTTGAAGTATTTGAGAAAATCTTTGCTCGGCTGTACGGCTTGCGTAAGGAGAAACACATTTTGATAAAAAGAACTTTCCATCGTTGACTACAAAAAGTTTCTTTGATTTTTAAAACGATCCTCCTATTTCTCTTCCTTAATTCGAGGTTTTTGAACCTACAACGGTTAGGTGTCCGCAGGCCCGAAATTAACTCACTATATCAGAAATCCCTAGGCCGAAATACACCCCGAAGCCGAAGGTTCAATCCTTTTTTCCCCTCCCCCTCGCCATCGCACACAACACGCTTCTAGTTTCTTTAGGTTGTCGACCTGCAGTTTTTATCAAAATGCCCGTGTCTCGTTTGTGTATCGTCCCACCACTCTGTCCATTTATCATTTGTCGAAACTCTATCCACCGTAAATAAATAATAGATTTTCTGTTACATTAGCTAGTGGGTAGTTGATCGAATAACCAGGCAACGGTGATTTCCGTGCGGTGAACACAAGACAATTCCCTTAGCGCGACGAACCGGTAAGAATTCGCTTTGAGCATCTGATTTAATTTTTCTGCGATATACTTCGATGTACAAATAAGTTTCGATGCCCTTAAAGATTACTTAATAAACATTGGTACAACCAGCTCTACAGTGATGTGTCCTCACTGTTGGAATTAGCGGTCGGGTCAATCGTTCGCTCGTGAAGTATATTTTATAATCTCGTTCACGACAAGTCAGCGATTGGTTATGTCGAGCTCGTCAGTTACGAGCGCAGTCTGAAATGTCGCAGCATTGCGACAGTCAGGATGACGTTGACGCGTCTTTCGCGAATATACCCTTCCCAGCGTCGGAGGAACCGAGCTCCGACTCGGCAGTGGGCCAGGATGAGACTTTCGCGGTTAAAGCGGCGGCCGACGCGCTGGACGAGACCGGCGACTCTCAGACTTCCGACGTACCGGGAACTCCCGACAGTACGAAAGAGATCGTCGAGAAGAGCGAATCCTCGATAAATCCTTCGAAAACAACAAAGCCCGTGTTGGGAAAAATTCAAGCCAAGAAACGTCTCATGGCTTTCGCCAACAAATACAAAGCCATTCCAAAAGTTCAAAAGGTCAAGCCCAAAGTCAATGTTTCTAGCAAGAACAATTCATCGGAGACTGCGAAGTCTAAGCTCAAATCGACTAGCAACGTCAAGATGCTCATCGACGAATTGAACAACGCAAAGTCCAAGATAGAGGCCGCTCTGGACATTCAGGATAAGAACGAACAACAACATTCCGGTCGGCAAGCTGGCAAAGCAAAGAAACCCGCAGGTATTGATTTATACAGATCTTTGATGCACAAAAAAATTTACATTCGCAAGAACGTTTCTGTGCGCGAGTAAAATTTTTTTCATGATACATTAAGAAGCAAAACAATGCAAACGAAAGTGGTCCTAAAGTTATTTCATTGAGATAACATATTGTATGTAATAAATATATACAGATGTCTCTGGTGAAGCTCTGTATTCGTTGCATTGGAGATAAAATGCACAAAAAAAATAAATTTTTTGCACAAATGTTTCTGTGCACAAGTAAAATTTTGCATAATATGTTGAACATGGAAACAAGGCAAACAAAAGTGATCCTAAAGTTATTCTATTGCGATATCTTGTATAATAAATATGTGATATATGTCATATCGCATTTATAATATTTTTTCATTAGTTCTATTTAAATTATCGTTACTTTATTATTATATATGTTTATACATACCCATGCATTTTTCTTTTCTCTCTCTATTAATTGGGGCCAGGATGTGAAATAAAATTTTATACTCACACTAGCGTTTGTACCCTTGGAATAATCACGAGCCTACCGTGGTCAATGTTTTCTTTATCATATCTACAAACTAAATCAGAATCTGTATTATTTACAAGAATCTTATTCAGAAACTTACAAGTTCTTATCTACAAGAAATATCAATATCAATATATACACATCCATTTTTCTTTTCATTCTCCATTGCTTTATTCCATTGTCTTACTTTTAGTTTATATTATTTTCGTATTTTATTTAATGTTATTTCTTGGACTGTACGTAATTATTATGGAGTGATTTGTATCTTGTGGTACGGTGTTCTTAGGGGTCTTAGGCCCCAGAACACGAAATAAACGAATCTATCTATCTATCTGTCTAATTGGGGCCAGGAGGTAAAATAACATTTTATACTTACACTAGATTTTGTACCCTCGGGAAAATCACGAGCCAACTCCGATTAATGTTTTTTTTTTCATCATGTCTGGAAACTAAATCAGATTCCGAATTTTTGCAGATGAGAAGGTATTTGCCATAGATGAGATAATCAGGGAGGAAGCCAGACGAAAGATGCTCGAGGGTGGTAGTCCGGTGGGTGGAGCGCATCAGGGGCGTCAGCCGAGTTCTACCGGCCAAGAGGATAGTACCTCAAAATTTCAACGTCTCGACAGAACTGCTATGGACAGTAACAGATATTCTGATAACAGAGGAAGGCAGAGATTTCAGCAAGACAATCATTCGCATCATTCGAGAATATCTGATGCTCATAAATCATCCGATAGGTATAAACTTTTCTGTCGAATTCTAATACGTTGATTTTCCCTGTGTCTTTAACATAGGCGATTTCTTTTTGCCATTAGACGACCGAGAAGTCGCAGCCGGGAGCGGCAGGACGGACACAGGAGCAAAGAGAGCAGAGACAAAAAAGACAGCAAGAATAGCAATGATAGAGGTTCACAAAAATCTCATGAAAAAAATCGTCGTAGTAGAGACAGGGAGGACAAACGCGACAGCAAAGACGAAAGAAGTCGGAGTAGAATTGGCGAAGATAAGAGAGAAAGCAAGGGTGATGGTAGGGAAAAGAGACGGGACGAGGGTAGAAGGGACAACAGAGCTGAGGCTAAGGTCGACGAGGACAAGAAGGAACGAGGCGACGGTAAAGTTGCGGACGACAAAAAAGAAACTAGACCGGAGGTGAAAATAAAAGACGACAAGAGGGAATGCAAAGTTGAGGATAATTTAAAGGAAGATACGAAAGACGGTAACGTTAAAATTCAAGAAACAAAAAGCGATGTTATCAACGACGGTAAAGTTATCGAAGACAAGAAAGAATGTAGGAGCGACGTTACGATTAAAGCGGACGCGAGGGACAGCGGGAGTGACAATAAAGTCAAAGATGACGATAAAGGGGAGAATAAGGGCACGAGTCAAGTCGCCGAAGCGAAAAAGGAAAGCAGGGAAGACAGTGTTAAAGATGACGTAGTAGAAAGTAAAGCCGATAGCAACCTTAAAGAAGCTGTAGATAAAACTAGGATTGAGAGTAAAGTGCAAGCCTCAAAAGAAAATAAAAGCGAAGTAAAAAATCCAGGAGACCTAAAAGAAGGTAAAAGCGACCTCAAAGTTAAAGAGGACAGAAGGAAGAGTAGGAGCAACAGTAGAGTCCGAGACGGCAGAAGGAAAAGCCGAAGTAGGAGTAGGGCTAAGGAGACAAGACGGAAGAGTAGAAGTAACAGTAGGCAGAAGGAGGAGAAAAGTAGAAGTGGTAGTCGGGCCAAGGAGGAAAAGAGGAAAAGTAGGAGCAGCAGTATCGCGAAGGAGGATAAAAGGAAGAGCAGAAGCGGTAGTAGAGTCAAAGATGAGAAAAAGAAAAGTAGAAGCAACAGCAGGCTCAGAGATCTGTCGATTTGTAAAGAAGATATTAAACTGCGGAATGCTGAGGGTGAAAACAAAAGGGAGGACCCTTTTGTTGAAAGGGAACACGAGCAACCACCCTCGGAACGCAATCCATGGACGGGATTCAGAAGAGTGCTGTCTCCCGCGGGAACCGATATCGCACAGGAAGCTCAAATCGGAAGTTGGAATCAACCGCCAGAGGCCAGGTAGATTTTTCTTCGTTCTCGAGTATATCCGAGATTCTTTATTGTAAGAAACTTGGAATTATTGTCATTGGTTATTTCAGAACCGTGCAAGATTACGCGAAGCATTTCGAGCAGATGATGATGATAGGAGATCATCGTTTGATGCGCAGTCCCCTAGTGGCCCGAGGATTGGAAGGACCAAAGCCTTATCCACCCGAATCGATCAGAGTAACTAAGACCGTTAAAGGCACACCGCTTCTCTATTGTGAAAATCCACGGGTTTCTCTTCTTCTGACACGCGAGCAGGTTTTCCAGGCGATTCCGGTCGAACGTCGTAACACGATGCGGGAGATATGCGAGACGACGCGTGACCGGTCAGTTTCGAAGCCCATTTTTTTTTTAATCATTAGACTTATACTCTCATCAAAATAACAAAAAAAATCTGCATCATTTTATTAAAGTAGTCCTTGCGAATGGTGTTCGTTTCACATAAGTTTCAGAGAAATCACAGGAAATTCCAAACACTTGTGTGACTTTCTACAAATTTTTACCATATAAAAAGAAAACAAATTTAAAAATTTAAAAATCTGAAAAAATTCATACTTATTCGGAAAAATGAATGAATCATTTTCATTAAAATAAAAGTTAGGTTTCCGGGAGATTTGTCGAACAATTTTATTTTTCATCAATTTGTTAATAACATTTTGGAATTATTGTTATGCAAAATTAATCTTTTCAGCTCCTTTAATGTGCTTGATTTTTTAAAGACTTTCATACCATCCAGAAGTGTTTGCAATTCCCTCTCATTTCTCCGAAACATATGCGAAGTGAACACCATTCGCAACGACTACCATAATTACATTGTGTCTAACCCTTTACATTTCAGTGATGCTTCGGCGGAGCCAGAAGAAGGCCGAAAGCATCGAAATTGGTATAGACGGTACGACAAAACGCGTTCGGCCGGCAAACCGCGTCAGTCTTCGACAGTCCATTGTCCGACAAAGTTGAGGTGGGACAGCGGGGAAGATTGTTCTGCGTCGCGAGTCGAGACCGAAGGTTCGGGGATACTGGAAAGAAAGAAGGCAATTGTTTCCGCTCATTCCAGTTCAAAAATGAGTACGTTGTCACTGTTTGTCAAGGTTTCTCCTACTCTTCTCCTGTGTGTCCGTGTATGCGTGCGTGTGTGTATGCGTGTGTAAACAATCGGTTAACAGTCTAAAATTTTCAGACAAACGAGTTCCCACGACAGTTCCTCCGATAGATCAGAAAGAGGACATCGAACCGGCCGAGGAGATTAAACAGAGCAAGCAGCTGGAAGCTGACAGCGTGAAAAAGCCTGTGATCGTGGAGAATCTCGTTTCGGAATACGAGCAATTCATAAAGATGGTGAGCCCCGAGAAACCGATGAACGATAAAACTATCAAAGACGCTAAAGTTTGCGGTAAGGAATCGCCGATGGACACTTCATCGACGATTCACCTCGAGTTCGACTTCGAACGGGATCGCGCAAAACCCAGAGACTCTTCGAGACCTGTATTGGAGAAAGAAAAATACGGGGCTGAAAGGAAACGATCGTCTGCGAAACGTGCGGAATCGCCGAAGCACCGAACGCTCAGCGGGATCGACGACAATCGCGAGGAGAAGGCAAACCGGCCGAAGGAGTCGTCGCCGGTGCCGAGCGATTGGAAAGACGTTAGAATAAAAGTCGAGAGAACGAGCGACAGCGAGAAAACCGTGCCGAAAGTTCGAGCGAAGAAAAAATCGGAGAAATCGGAGAAGCAGGTGTCTTCCAGCGAGAGTAGCGAATCGTCTTCGTCCTCGAGTACATCCGAATCGGAGGACGAGCGCAAGAAGAAGAAGCGGCGGAGGAGGAAGAGAAAGAAGAAAATCAAGAAACGGGGCAGAAAGCGTAAGCTGCCGAAGGAAGGATCCAGCACGAATTCGGAGAGCAGCAGCAGCAGCAGCGACGACACGAGCAGCGCCGAGAGTTCGAACAGGCGCAAGCGAAAGAGAAGCGGCAAACGCAAGAGCAAGGGCAAACGTTCGAGGATAAGAAAGAAGCGCGCTCGAAGAGCCAGCACAGAATCCGAGTCGTCCAGTAGTTCGGTCGAGGAGGTCAAGGAGAAACGTCGAAGGCGGAAAAGCCGCCCAGCGAAAATTCGCAAAACCTCCGAATCCGTTATATCGATATCCGACGACGAAAAACTACGCGGGAGCGTCAGCGAGAAACCTGGCAAAGCCCGCGACGTCAGCGCTTCGGTCAAAATCGAGGCAGCGACGGAAGAGGCGAGAGACATTGTCGAGACAAACGAGGAAGTCATCGAAACTTCCATACCGTGGAAAAAAACAGTCGATCCCCTGAAAATGGTAGTCGATTCTATCGACAAAGCAAGCAATTCTCAGGACACCCCAGCGTCCAAAGGACTCTGCAAACGGGACAATTTTTTGAAAGAGTGGGAAGTCGAGACGATTCCGATGCCACAGAATATCGTTGAACCTTCGGGCTCGAGCCGTAGCAACGCTTCGCCGGGAAAAGTTTCGGTAGGTAGCTCGAAGGATTCCAAGGATTCGCCGCTAGTTTCGAAGTCCGTCGATAAGCCCGACGAAGAGGAGCAACTCGGGACACGTTCCTCGCGCAGCGAAGTCTGCCCGCTCGAGCGGCAGGAGAACATTGCCGGTGAGGCAAGCGCCGACGAGACATTGAAGAAAAAGAAACCGAAGGCAAAGAAGGATCCTCGAAGTCGCAGCAGCAGCAGCAGCAGCTCGAGCAGCGGCAGCAGCTCGAGCGAGGACAGCAGCAGCAGCAGCTCGACTAGTTCGGCGAGCAAAAGCAGCCGGGACGAATATCTCGACGATTGGGACACGAAGAAGCGTTTGGGAGATTCCTTCCGAGATTCGATAAAGAGCGATGGGAAGCGTCGAGAAAAGTGGTCCGGATCGGAGTTCGATACGTTGAATGTTCTATCGTTGACGCAGCTGGAAAAAGTTGACAAAAGCGACTTGGCGGATGAGTGGGAGGTGGACAGCATGGACGATGTCCACGGGAGCAGCTCGAGCATCAAAGAAACCTCCGCGAAGCAGGGGAAGAGCAAGAAGGTTGCGAAGGAAGTGCGCTACGATCGCGACACGGACACGTACATAGCGGTGGAACGGGAGAGCACGAGGGAGAGCAGAAAGTCGCAGGTGCGTTTGTACGCAACGAGAATATGGGAGGACGAGGAGGCCGAGGGTGAGCGCGAAGAGTTGATGCTGAAGAAGCAAATGCAAAACGAAGAGCCGGTCAAGAAAATCAAGGGATGGGAGTCCGAGGACGAATGTTTCGGCAACGCAGCGGTCAACGCGGTGGAGCAAAACGTTCGGGCGGATTCCTCGACGACGATCGCTCGCGAACCGCCAGAAGGAAAGAGCAACGCCGGCGAGGATTCGATCGACATCGAGCCAAAAACAGTCGAGGACGAGCGACAAGATGCTAAATCAATTATCGATGAGGATCTTCCGAAGAGAAGCAGAAGAAGTCGATGGGACATCTCGGCTCAAACGCCCGAGAGCACGACCGACGAAAAGATAATTCCAGTTCTGTGGGAGAAGGAGGACGACGGTATTGTGAAATGGTCGCAGATCGCCGATATGAAAACCGAGGACTCGACCTTGGTCAAGTCACCGCTGAGTAAGGTAAAAAAAGAGATATCAATAGAAGCCGTGGGATCGCCGAAATTGGAGCAAGCGCCCGAAAGTTCGTGGTCCCCGAACGACGTGAAAGCACCGCTGGTAATCAAGAAAAGTTTCCAAGGAACTTCGGCCGCGCGTGAGAAAGACGCGGCCTTGTACAGTCCGAGTTCACCGGGTCTCTCGGCGAAGTCCGAGGACACGGACAGCGATTCGAGCAGCAGCAGCAGCAGTGACGAAAAAACCGAGGAATCACCCGATCACGTCGATCCGAAGATAACCGAACTGGCGACCGAGACTCATCTGCCTCTGGAAAAATCTCCCGAACACGTCGCGCAGCCCGCGATTTCCGAGGAAGAAACTTCGTCGAAGGGCACCATAGGAACTTGGACGACGATCGTGGCGGGTGACGAGAGGGAACAGAGCGAGGATGACTCGTCGCACACCGGAGAAACGCCAGCGATGACGAAACTGCGTATGGACATGTTCGCCGAATATGCGGCTGAGGAAGTCGTCAACGAAGATGCTCGCAAGGAACTCCTCGACGAGGACACTCCGAGAAAACTCCCGACCACGAGTGCATCGAGCGTGTCTCCAGCCAGCGAGCCGAAGGAGGGTTCGATCGACACCAAGCTTACACTGAAACTCATACCGAAGCAGCTGCTGCTTCGAAAACCCGTCGACGAGACGCAGCCGCGCAGCATCTCGACGAGGATTTCGACCGGGCAGATAACAAAACCGCAAAAGTCTCCCGAAGAGGACAGCGAACCGCCGGAGTCCAAGGTCGATCGGTCCTCGGACAAAAGTAGCCGGTGTAAAACGGCGAACGAAGATTTACGATCCACGACTCCGCCTCTCTTACCCGCGCAGATAGCTAAAGCGCAACCCGAGGAAACGGTGTCGCGCAGAACAAAATCGCCGAATCGTTCGCCTCGATATAATTCTCAGCATAAAACGGATTCACGACAATTAACCGATGTTAAGTTTGCAGATAGAGAGCGCGGCTCGAGATCGCCGTCCTCGGAGCGAAGGCGCAGGAGAAGTCCAGCGCGGAAGGAAAAAGATAAATGGAAACCGCTCGGCGACGGTGAGGATCGAGCCGGTGGATCGAGCTATCGTGGTGGCGGTTACTGCACGGTGAAAGACGGGAAGGATCGAAAGAGAACGGAGGACCGAGACACGCGCAGTGGTTTCAAAGACAGCGCTCCGTCGGACAGTCGAAGAAGATCGAGTCCCGCGAGGTCGAGACGAGGAAGAAGGAGTCGCAGTCCGCCGAGTAATTGGGACCGAGATCGAAGTCGGAGTCCCAGCAGAAGTCGCAGCTGGACCAGAAGTCGCAGCAGAAGTCCCCGTAGAAGGGACGATGGATCGAGCTGGGATCGACAGAAACGCTCGAGATTCTCCGACGACAGGAGAGACAGATTTTCACGCAGCCCGAGCAGGCATCTTCCAGCCGGCTCCAGCAAAGGCAAAGAAAATTTATATCTGCAATTGAATATTTCAAGGCCAGCCGGATCTTTGATACATAATTATTTGTATTATATGTATTTGTGTATCTAGGTAATTCAAAGAGAGGTTCGTTGTCTCTGGACAAGCGGGACCGCGACCGGGGTCGAAGACCTTACGGCGATGACGAACGGAGAGGGCGCAACAGAAGTCGGGAAAGATCGTCCTACGATCCGTTGGAGATGCTGCGTGACGCGGATCGGGCGAACCGTGCAGCTAGGTATATCAGCATTTTTTTTTTTTTTTTTTTAAGGTCGTACTTGCGGACTGTCCGACCCCACGTGAGTTCGGAGAGAATTGAGAGGGGAATTGCGAACACTTCGCGTTGGGTTAAAGTCTGAAAAAATCAAACGTACGGAGGGCGCTCAAAAGATTGATTTTGCATAATAATAATTCCAAAATGTTATCGACAAATTAATTCTAAAAAAATTGCTCAATAATTTACCCGGCAACCTAACTTAAAAAAAAAAAATTAAAACACTTTGTTAATTTTTCCGAATACGTTTGACTTTTTTCAAAAATTACACAAAATTCTGGAAAAATTCATACGTATTCAAAAAGATTAACAAATCGTTTTCATATGAGCAAAAAGCTGGGTTGCCGAGGGATTCATTGAACAATTAAAAAAAAAAAATTCTTAATAACATTTTGGAATTATTATTATGTAAAATCAATCTTTTCAGCACTTTCCATATGCTTGATTTTTTTTTTCATATTTTTATTACATCGAGAAGTCTTCGCAATTCTCTCTCAATTCTCTTTGAGCTCACGTGGGGTGGGACTGTCCTCAAGTACCACCTTAAAACGTAGTGTTCGCTGTTCGTCACGTTCATTGTTAAATTTTAGATTCCGCGCTGGCGAGGAGACGGAAAAGCCCCTGTGGAGATTCGAGGATAACAACGCTGGTCGTGACGGCAGTGAAACTTTGGATACGCTGTACGCGAATGGTCAAGGTCCAAGCTTGCCTTACGAGGAGCGAACGTACTCCAGAGACGCGAGTCTCGAAAGGGATATCACCGAGGGACCGATGCGCGCAGTTTCTCCCCGTGGCCGTTATTCGAGAGGTCGAAGTAACGAGCGCCGAGATCGAGATACCGGCTGGGATCGATCGCGGGATTCTCCGGAATCCGACAGATACAGCGTATCCTACCGAAGAGGCGGTAGAAGACGTTCGCGATCGCGTTCACGGCTGTCGCGATCACCCATTGATCGAGGCAGATTCGGTTCACGTTCGCGTTCGCGATCCTGGACGAGATCCCGGTCGAGATCGAGATCCAGATCGAGGTCGCGATCGAGGTCGAGGTCGAGTTCGAGGTCGCGGTCGAGGTCGAGGTCCAGGCGGCGAAGTCTCGATCGAGCACCCAGATCTATCGACAGACGACGTCGTTCGAGGTGCGATGACAAATGAAATTTGAATTTTATTCGGCGATGATGATATTTTTCTGTTTCTTCTATAAAAGAGATTCATTTCCCAGATCAATTTCGCCCGTGAGGGACAGAGTGCGGGACGACAGCAGAAACAGGCACAGGCGAAGGAGCACCAGCAGGGAACGCGGCAGGAGAATCGAGACTATCGTTCAATCTTCGGGGATGGCTTCTTCGCCACGAAATCCTTTAGCCGTGGAATCGGAAATGCTGCTGGCCGACGGCTCGGATGCTGCGAGCAATGCGCCGCAGTTTCGTTACGCCAACGAAAATCAGCCTGGCAGCGAGTACAATTATTATCCCAGAAACAATCTCACCTATCCGCCACGCATCGACGAGGCCACAGGCTCGCCAAAACGCTTGTCTCTCGATGATCGGTAAATTTATAATTACTATATAAAACCCCAATCAATCCACGCTCCATTCTATAACTTTTGTTATCGGCATGCAAATAGACTGGAGCTCGAGCTGGGGATTAAAAAAAATCTCCGTCAAGAGCCCGGGGCTATTCCGAGCCCCTACAACCACCCGCCAGGATTTAACGCTAGGGCTTATCCTCCACCTTCGTTATCGTTAACTCCGATGATGGTTCCACCGGGTCAACGCAACGTTCCGCCGTCTCAGCAAGGCATGTACAATCGTCAGCCTCCCACGGTTCTTCAGGTAAACGTCTAACAAAATTACACGAAATCTCATCAATCGTCAACAATATTTTTTTTAAAAGTATTTAATTGCACAATACACAAAAAATGCAATTTCTTCCAGGTTGGTAACGTGCTTCAGGTAGTGCCGGCAGATTTTGGCACCACGAGCGCCGGTGTTCGAGCTGAATTACCGTCGTCGTCGACCGCCTCGTCGGCAGCGAGTAACGCGAATCGAGTGGTTCGCGTTGGCAATGTTCTGCAAGTCGTGCCTACCCCGACGATGGATTGGACAGGCGCACCACCTCCGGTCGATCGACAACCGGGTACGGGGGCGTATACCTCATCGATAGCTTCACCCTCTCCAGTTTCCATACCGATCACTGTCCCTGTACCGGTTCCCGTTCCAGTTCCCGTGCCGATCCCAACTGTCGCGACGATGTCGCCCGTGCCGCTCGGCCTTCCGCTTCCTGGAGTCCCGCTTCCCGTGCCGATCACAATTTCTACGCCCGTCACGACGTTCCCGAGAGTCGAACGTGCACCGCGTCGTACGTACCTCATAACAACAATTACTTCAAGGGAATACGTCACAGATCGCCATTTCTTAATGGTGGGTCGTAGTGGGGGGAATGTTGCTAGCAATTGTTGAGGCCTAGGTATCTGTTCACATGCAGGTTCGAAGCTGCAAGTCGTAATATCTTCGAGAATCTATGGGCACAGCTCGATTTTATTTTTTTAATGTGTCCCTAATAATGTTGTAATGTTATTTCTAAAAAAAATATTCGAATGCAATAGTGTGGAAATATGTATTAAAAAAAAAAAGTGTGTTGCTTTTTACGCGGCACCATATGCAGCTCATGCTAATTGACACAATTTTAAGCTCATTTATCACGGAATCCATGTTGGGATTTTTTTGTTGAAATTCTTATAAAAAACCTTATTCATCGCTTTATAACACTTGTGATTTTTAGTTCCAAAAGTAGAAAAGTCGTTGTGTGACGTATTCCCTTAATAATCTCTGTCGAATTCGTGTAGTAATGCATTGTGTTTTTAGCTCCACCACCGCCACCGATAGCCCAGCCAGTTTACAATTACGAGGCTATTCTCGAGGTTCGTCGCAAGGAGAGAGAGGAGCGCAAACGACTGCGCGAGGAGCGTAGACGAGAGAAGGAGAGAAGAAAATCCGAGCGCGTTCGGCGACGAGCCAAGCGCATTCTAGGCAGAAACGGTTCGGCTATCAATCGGCTTTTGTCGGAGGATGAAACGACGCCGGAGACGGCGGAAGTCGAGCAGACGGAGGAGGAAACTCCTGTTACGCCCGTGGAAGCGTTTATCGTAGCTGAATCAATCGACGATGAGGAAGAACAGGATGAAACTCCGGCTGTTGCAATCCCGGACAGCGAAGAGAGCGTCGTTGAGCCTGAGGATGACGATGAGGACGAGGAGGACGAAGGCGACGTCGAGGAAGACGACGAGGACGAGGACGAAGAGGTGGAACCTGAGGAGGAGGTGGAGGATGAAGTACAAGGCCTGCAAGTTCAGGAATACGAAAATAAAGTCGAGACGACGGTCGCTCTGACGGAGGGAAACGTTGAACAAGGGGAAGCGGCTAATAACGAGTCTTTCGAGCTTCCGCCACCTCCTCGCAAAGGAATTCTCGTGCCGCCTGGATTCTGGTGAGTTGTAAAACGAAAATTGATGTAAAAAAAAATCTCGAAGTTTCGAGGAAACTTCTTGTCGTTTTATTCGCACTCGCGAAGCTTTATCAGTTTGGTGAACGATAAAAACATCATAACTCACTAAACCAATAACTCCAATATTTTTCGCATTTTTCTTAAGGTAATCCTTGCGAATAGAGTTCACTTCGCATAAGTTTTAGAGAAATGAGAGGGAATTGCAAACACTTCTCGATGGTATAAAAATCTCAAAAAAATCAAGCATATTAAGGGTGCTGAAAAGATTCATTTTGCATAATAATAATTCGAAAATGTTATCAACAAATTCATGAAAAATAAAATTGTTCAACGAATCTCCCGAAAATCTAGCTTCTTTTTTTAATGAAAATGATGCATTAAATTTTCCGAATATGTATGCATTTTTTCAGATTTTTAAATTCACTTTCAATTTTGTGACTTTCTACAACATTTTTCCGATGTAAAAAACAAAAAAATGTTAACATACATTTGTTGAGGTGCGATACCGATTGGCCTCCTCGCGAGATTGCCGAAAATGTACAAATTTTGAAACTAATGAAACTTTTTTTTCTATCGCAGGGAAGACACTATATCGAATGGTAACGCCGACGAACTCTCCGGCCTCGAGGACAACGATGCGGTCGATCAGGAGGAGCGAACGATCTCTGCGAGTTACGAGGACGAGGAACAAGTTGCAATGGGCGACGACGAGGAGGAACGCGCAGACAACGAGTCCGAAACGGACAAGGAGAGAACAGATTTTCCTGGACGCGATAGATTAGTCGCGACTCCGAGAAGATCGACCAGCGAGTGGTCCTGGTCGAGAGGCACAAGAGCGCCGAAACGCCGACGCGAGAAGAAAGCCGTACAGTTCGCTGACGGCGTGAGACCCGGCGAAGGCACGAGTCCCAGCGGCGGCGAGGGCGACATGCCTTCGCCACCGCCGCCCGTTCCGGCGCTTCCCAACGACTCTCTGCGTGACATCGCCAAGAGAACGAGAAGTCGGAAGAGCAGGAAGAAGCAGAAACGCGCGAAACCTCCGAAAACAAAGAAGAAGGTCAAGGTACGCGCAATCCTTTATAATCGCTTGTTTTTTAATCGGATGAACCCGAATCTCGATAAATCATTATCGTGGTCCTTCAATTCAACATTTTTGAATTTTCTGGGGACCAGACCGTATTGTCGTGAGGTATAAAATAAAAATGCGATGTGCGAAGCGTCCCCGAAATTCATGCATTTTTAGAGGTCGATGCCGGCTATTACAAAACTTGAGCACTTCAGAACATCGAAATTTACAGTAAAAATGAAATATTCGAGATTTGCAGGAATTTATCGACTCCCTTAACCAGAACCGACAAATCTTCGGTTTTTTTTTTATTCAACTTTTGTTACAACAAACATATCTTCCCAAATGAAGTATTCGGTTATTTTTCCGCGGCGGATTTTCGCCTTCTACAACATTTTGTAAGTATTAGCTATAATTGTCGAAAACTTTGTTTTTTTAACCCACGGCAGCGACCTCTAAAAATGCTTTGATTTTATCGGGATTTCGCATAGTTGTTTCTTATTCGTTATACTTTGGAAGTGCGGGAAATCCAAGGAAATTTCGAATATTTCATTTTTACTAAATTTCTATTTTCCGAAGTTTTTAATTTTTTAAATAGCCGGTAGCGACCTCTAAAAATACATTAATTTCGGGGACCCTTCGCACATCGCATTTTTACTTTATAAACCTCACGATAATACGGGATGACCTCCAGAAAATTCAAAAATTAAAAATTTAAGGCCCACCGAATAACTCACGGATGATTTTATGTTTCAACAGGTGAAGATAATCAAGTTAAAAAAGCCTCGGATAACACCGTTAACGGCGATGATGCTCGAGGACTCGGACGATCTGGACGATCGTTCGCCTCCGCCACCGCCTCCTGGATCTCCTCCGCCGCCGCATCTCTGGCCGAGTTATCTCGCCGCTTACAACGCAGCTTTGCGATCGGTGGAGCCTGCGGAGCGTTCCTCACCGACTCCCGTGGCGGCTCCACCGCCCCCGACTCCGTTGCCCCTTCTTGTACCGCCTCCCCCTCTGAATTACACTATACAACCTTGCACCAAGGCTTGAGATTTCGAAAACGGAAAGATAAACAATCAAGCTGTATTCTGTTCACTCTTCCGAAAACTCTGCGCTGTTTCAACGATTTAGAGATGAAAAAAAAAAAAGTTACAAAGAAGAACTCCACCGTTGTGACTAGACTAGCACCGCGGTGACGATGGTACAAATAACATTGCATCGACACCGCTTGCAGTTCGATTATTACTGTAAATAGGTACAACTTACAACTTACGTAAGAATATAATTATGACGTTCGCACGTGGATAGCTTCGTACGTGTTCCATATAAATAGTTACATATATATTACAATTATCGTCATATCTTTATCCGACTCGATTTATACTGTAACCGGTAATAAGGACAAATATTTTCATGAGGCCCATATGTTGTATGAGTTATATGTGACAGAAGGAATAATTGTGCAGCAGATTACATAATTTGCGAAAAAAAAAAATTATCTATCAGCAATTGATCTATTTGTTTATTTGCGCGTGACTTTTCAGCCTCGAGAACATTTCGAAACGACAAGTGTTGGATGAAAAAAAAAGTAACACCGAAGGAAGCAAATCCGAGCGCGCAGGAAAGGTAAAGCGCGTGTGTGGAGGGGAGGAAACGTTGCCGCGTATCGTTTCATTTAATATCCCAGGTAGCATTAAGTTATCCTAAAGGCATCGAAACGATGCCGCACGAACGTTACGGACAACTTTTTTCTTTAGCAATCGGATATCCTTTTGTAATACTAATTGTATCACTTAAGTCCCGCAGAATGCCAACATTTCGGTGGCAGAATTATAACTTTTTGACATCAAATAACTGTTAGAAAAATGTTGCCATATTGTCAACTGTTAATAGTAAGCGAAATGACAACTTTATGCTGTCTAATAGTCAGACCTCCCAGGTAGCATTAAGTTATCCTAAAGGCATCGAAACGATGCCGCACGAACGTTACGGACAACTTTTTTCTTTAGCAATCGGATATCCTTTTGTAATACTAATTGTATCACTTAAGTCCCGCAGAATGCCAACATTTCGGTGGCAGAATTATAACTTTTTGACATCAAATAACTGTTAGAAAAATGTTGCCATATTGTCAACTGTTAATAGTAAGCGAAATGACAACTTTATGCTGTCTAATAGTCAGACCTGAAAGACATCATTTGAAATGTCACGAAATCGATATAATGTTTCTATAATCTAATGGTGATCTAAACGTTAACTTATTGACAACATGTAACTGCTATGGAAATGGTGACTTGTCGCCATCCATCATACGTTATCGAAAAGGAAACTTTATGTCTTCTAATAGGCAACACGTAAACACATCATTTTAAATGTTATAAAATGGACTTCCGTTTATGATAGCTAATAGTTATCTGAACGGTAACTTACAGACAACAGACAAAGGTTGACCGAACGATACCTACTAAATGACGTCCAATAGACATGTCTAAAGGATATCCTTTGGATGATCAGGAATGGATAAGGATAAATAAATTCAAAAAATTATTGATATCGATGTTCTAACGCAAAAAGAGCATGAATACTGTATGTTTACACACAATCTGTATGCTTAAAAGCATACAGACTGTGTGTAAACATGGTATTCATGCTCTTTTTGCTTTAGAACATCGATATCAATTTTTTTTTTTGAATTTATGGCGTTAAATAATCGATACATAACGTGTATGTATGTGCCAAAGTAAAAAAATATTTTATTTTTGTTCATTCGAACCGGCCGTAACAGGTTCTCTCTCTACCCCGACGTTCACAAAAAAAAGTTTCTTAGACTCCGTTATGACGAACACGCTGTTTTTCGGCGGCCTTTGCGCGGTCACCTCCGCGACGTAGCCACTCCGCAATTTTTCCCTCGATGAATGTTATTTTCGAATCTTTGAAGACGGTGCGTACAATTTCTGAAAACAGTATAAAACGCAAATGTTAAAAATATTGATTTCTGTACGATCCTTACATTATAAATGTACGTTAGTATACTCACTTAATTAACCTGAATATTCGAGGATTCGTTGATAATTCCTATGAGGATGGAGATGCTTAACACAGTCGTTGAAAGCTGAAAAAACCCACTGGATGCTGAAAAAAAAGTTGAAGAATGATTGGTATATCGGGGGGAAAAAAGATGGAAGTTTGATAACTTTTATCTGTTATTTTATATATTATTTTGCGTTGAACGAGCCTGAATATTGCACCATTTACTTACCTAATAGGTTGGTGATGGTTTTGAATATTGATGTTTAGCCAGCGATGAAGTAAATCTGCAACAAAATAAAAATACAAAATTATTATCAAAACTCCTTGCAGAAAATGTGATTACGATTAGGTGAATTAAAAAAAAATATTACTTCTACCGCGTTATTAATTTTCTCCCGGTTACTAACCTCGAAAACGTACACATAAAAGTCATATATTATACGAGCAAACGGGTTCATTGATTAATATATTATATTATATTAACAACTACAATCTTTATTGTTGACTATAAATTACGTACGTACATAGTGTACTTACCAAACGTATAATACGTTTTACGCACAGCACATCAATTATTCGCGTGAAAATGGAGGGTGTATGATGGCTACGTTCTTCGGTAATAGATATCCATCCGTTATCTGGCGGATAACTGCAGTTCACAATGGGCGTTCTATGCCGGAAAAGGGCGCCAAATTGTAAAGTTAACATTTGGACGACATATTTTCGAGCCGCGATATCAAACGAAAGTTGTCTGTTAGATGACTTATGATCGCCAACTGTTATCCTTAAACTGCCATGTCCGAAAGTTGACTTTTGGACATGGGATACCTTACGAATAACATTTTATGATAAGTCAACCAACGGATACCTTTTTCGTAACATCTGAAAAATTGCAACTTTTGGGGTTAAACAAAGTCGAATAGTTGTCCGAAATGTATTACTTTCGGACAACTTTTGGAAAGACTTTAGGATAACATAAAATGGACATCTCTAGGACAACTTATTTTTGTTATATTTATATTTTGCTATCCCAAAATTAACAAAATGACATCTAGTACGAAAAAGTCATCCGAATGGGATACATATATAAGTCCGCCCGAATGGTAACCATAAGCTATTATTCTACGTCCCAAAGTTAACTTTAGACATTGGATAGCGTATAGTTACCATTCGGGTGGACTTATGTATCCCATTCGGATGACTTTTTCGTACCAGATGTCTTTTGTTTACGTTGTTAACTTTTCGGTGCCCCATAATCGAGTATCTATCAGACAAAATCATATGATAACTTTCGGAGCACTTTTGTGAAGACTATTTAAGTTAACATAAAATGGACATCTCTAGGACATCTTATTTTATATCTATATTTGTTATCTATCCATAGTCAACTTTTCGGTGCCCCATAATCGACTATCTGTCTGAAAAAATCATATGATGACTTACGGAGCACTTTTATGAAGACTATTTAAGATAACATAAAATGGACATCACTAGGACATCTAATTTTATATCTATATTTGTTATCCGTACATAGTCAACTTTTCGGTGCCCCATAATTGGTACCTATCAGACAAAATCATATGATAACTTTTAGAGCACTTTCGTGACGACTATTTAAGATAACATAAAATGGACATCGCTGGGACATCTCATTTCATATCTGTATTTGTTATCCGTATATAGTCAACTTTTCGGTGCCCGATAATTGTTATCTTCCAGACAAAATCATATGATGACTTTTGGCTCACTTTTGTGACGAACATTTATGTTACCAAAAAAATGGAATCATTACGTCAACGCACATATGGATGAAAATTTAAAGACACCTTGAAGATATCTTTCGGATTAATCTGAAAGATAACTTATAAAGGTTATCTTATAGAAGGCAATCTGACAATACTGCTACTTGGGCTGAAAGACATCATTTGAAATGTCACGAAATCGATATAATGTTTCTATAATCTAATGGTGATCTAAACGTTAACTTATTGACAACATGTAACTGCTATGGAAATGGTGACTTGTCGCCATCCATCATACGTTATCGAAAAGGAAACTTTATGTCTTCTAATAGGCAACACGTAAACACATCATTTTAAATGTTATAAAATGGACTTCCGTTTATGATAGCTAATAGTTATCTGAACGGTAACTTACAGACAACAGACAAAGGTTGACCGAACGATACCTACTAAATGACGTCCAATAGACATGTCTAAAGGATATCCTTTGGATGATCAGGAATGGATAAGGATAAATAAATTCAAAAAATTATTGATATCGATGTTCTAACGCAAAAAGAGCATGAATACTGTATGTTTACACACAATCTGTATGCTTAAAAGCATACAGACTGTGTGTAAACATGGTATTCATGCTCTTTTTGCTTTAGAACATCGATATCAATTTTTTTTTTTGAATTTATGGCGTTAAATAATCGATACATAACGTGTATGTATGTGCCAAAGTAAAAAAATATTTTATTTTTGTTCATTCGAACCGGCCGTAACAGGTTCTCTCTCTACCCCGACGTTCACAAAAAAAAGTTTCTTAGACTCCGTTATGACGAACACGCTGTTTTTCGGCGGCCTTTGCGCGGTCACCTCCGCGACGTAGCCACTCCGCAATTTTTCCCTCGATGAATGTTATTTTCGAATCTTTGAAGACGGTGCGTACAATTTCTGAAAACAGTATAAAACGCAAATGTTAAAAATATTGATTTCTGTACGATCCTTACATTATAAATGTACGTTAGTATACTCACTTAATTAACCTGAATATTCGAGGATTCGTTGATAATTCCTATGAGGATGGAGATGCTTAACACAGTCGTTGAAAGCTGAAAAAACCCACTGGATGCTGAAAAAAAAGTTGAAGAATGATTGGTATATCGGGGGGAAAAAAGATGGAAGTTTGATAACTTTTATCTGTTATTTTATATATTATTTTGCGTTGAACGAGCCTGAATATTGCACCATTTACTTACCTAATAGGTTGGTGATGGTTTTGAATATTGATGTTTAGCCAGCGATGAAGTAAATCTGCAACAAAATAAAAATACAAAATTATTATCAAAACTCCTTGCAGAAAATGTGATTACGATTAGGTGAATTAAAAAAAAATATTACTTCTACCGCGTTATTAATTTTCTCCCGGTTACTAACCTCGAAAACGTACACATAAAAGTCATATATTATACGAGCAAACGGGTTCATTGATTAATATATTATATTATATTAACAACTACAATCTTTATTGTTGACTATAAATTACGTACGTACATAGTGTACTTACCAAACGTATAATACGTTTTACGCACAGCACATCAATTATTCGCGTGAAAATGGAGGGTGTATGATGGCTACGTTCTTCGGTAATAGATATCCATCCGTTATCTGGCGGATAACTGCAGTTCACAATGGGCGTTCTATGCCGGAAAAGGGCGCCAAATTGTAAAGTTAACATTTGGACGACATATTTTCGAGCCGCGATATCAAACGAAAGTTGTCTGTTAGATGACTTATGATCGCCAACTGTTATCCTTAAACTGCCATGTCCGAAAGTTGACTTTTGGACATGGGATACCTTACGAATAACATTTTATGATAAGTCAACCAACGGATACCTTTTTCGTAACATCTGAAAAATTGCAACTTTTGGGGTTAAACAAAGTCGAATAGTTGTCCGAAATGTATTACTTTCGGACAACTTTTGGAAAGACTTTAGGATAACATAAAATGGACATCTCTAGGACAACTTATTTTTGTTATATTTATATTTTGCTATCCCAAAATTAACAAAATGACATCTAGTACGAAAAAGTCATCCGAATGGGATACATATATAAGTCCGCCCGAATGGTAACCATAAGCTATTATTCTACGTCCCAAAGTTAACTTTAGACATTGGATAGCGTATAGTTACCATTCGGGTGGACTTATGTATCCCATTCGGATGACTTTTTCGTACCAGATGTCTTTTGTTTACGTTGTTAACTTTTCGGTGCCCCATAATCGAGTATCTATCAGACAAAATCATATGATAACTTTCGGAGCACTTTTGTGAAGACTATTTAAGTTAACATAAAATGGACATCTCTAGGACATCTTATTTTATATCTATATTTGTTATCTATCCATAGTCAACTTTTCGGTGCCCCATAATCGACTATCTGTCTGAAAAAATCATATGATGACTTACGGAGCACTTTTATGAAGACTATTTAAGATAACATAAAATGGACATCACTAGGACATCTAATTTTATATCTATATTTGTTATCCGTACATAGTCAACTTTTCGGTGCCCCATAATTGGTACCTATCAGACAAAATCATATGATAACTTTTAGAGCACTTTCGTGACGACTATTTAAGATAACATAAAATGGACATCGCTGGGACATCTCATTTCATATCTGTATTTGTTATCCGTATATAGTCAACTTTTCGGTGCCCGATAATTGTTATCTTCCAGACAAAATCATATGATGACTTTTGGCTCACTTTTGTGACGAACATTTATGTTACCAAAAAAATGGAATCATTACGTCAACGCACATATGGATGAAAATTTAAAGACACCTTGAAGATATCTTTCGGATTAATCTGAAAGATAACTTATAAAGGTTATCTTATAGAAGGCAATCTGACAATACTGCTACTTGGGATAATAACAACTGCAGTCGGTCATAAACTCTAGTAGACTTCGCGTCTCGCGCGTCGTTCTCTGACACGTTCTGTCTCGTAAACACATAAAAAAAACCTAGAACAGCTTAAACACCGCGTGCATTGTGCGAAGTAAAAAAAAAAAAAAAAACGAATGCTCGTTAACGCGTGTCCGACTGTCACATGTACAATTCGCTGTATGCGCATTCCGATCTCATTTATTATCAAGTATGGAAATTCTCGAGCTATATCGTTCGAAGATTGTGCAACTTTTAAGTATGCTTTTGCTTTCACGCGACAACCCACGATGCACTTTGTAACTTGGACTGAACTCGACAAAGTCCGTCCGTAAGTGGACTAAGTTACATCCACTCGCGATCTCTGTCAATCGTCGATGAGATTAAACACAAAATCATCGCCTCTAGTACGAGTACAGTAACATAATATAAAATAACAATAGAAGATAATAAAAGGAGAATTTTTTCGAAGTTCAAAGTGCCTGACAGCTGAAGAGCTTGAAGAAGAAGACGAAGAAAAATAAGATGCCTACGCAACACAGCAAGATTATTTACGCGAGCTGCAAGGAATACGTTCATCCTTGGTCGGATTCGTGTGTCAGCGCGACAGCTGGCCTGGGACTTCACGCGCTCCAGGAGAGTCTTAGGATATATTCAACAGTTTACTTCGTGCGTTTCCAATGGATAAGACACCAATCTCTCGATTACTGTTAACCCGCTCGATGATAATTGACCTGCGACAAAGTCGCGCGGCCCACGAAACGAACTTTGCTATCCGTCGATTAAAGCCCGAAGATGGAAACACAAATTTCGCTGAATACGCAGATTGTCATATCTGCCCCTGCACTAATTAACAAGAGACAAACCAAACGAGATATGAAATCCTTATGAACCGAGAACGGTCGCGTATGTCGATGGCCTTGAGCTCGCGAATTAACGCCAATTTGCGATAAAACGTTATCGCGTGCTCCGCTCAAACTTTTTTCCGATCGAATGCCGAAAGTTTATTAACTCGTCATCGGTTGTAAACAATCTCATTATCGCACGAAACGGAATTTTGTTTTTTTTTTGTTTGTTTGTTTGGAAAAATCGGATAAGAATCTTTTAATTTTTTCAGGTAACCCTGTTGATGAAAGGAAAAGTGCCGACAGTATCCGATGTAAAGAAAACTATGCTGGGTATTCTGCAATCCACAGCTTTTCTCTCATGGAGTTCGTTTACTTATTCAATGTTCATTTGTTCTATTAGGTAAGCTAATCTGTGATTAATCATTTAATTGAATTTATGAGTTTATGAAGCGTGATCAAAAATAATCAAAAGCGACTGTATATATGTTTAGTCTCGGTCCGCTTCGTTCTTAAATTTATGATCTACGTTCCATTTGTTTTTTTGTTGTTTTTGTTTTTTCCAATCTCCAATTATTTTACAGACGAGCGTTGGGAAATTTCAATGTGCTCTCGGTATCGTTCTTTCCGTCATTCTTGTCTAGCCTATCCGCTATTATCATTGAGAGGCCTTCCAGACACACTCTACTGTGTCTCTATGTTTCGAACATTGTACGTACAGACGGCTCATACGGAGTGGCATTGACCAGAGGCACAGAAAATATTTAAAAGTTTATTTTCGTTAGAAACGATACTCTTTGGCTTACAGGCGACGGAGACTCTATTCAGAATGGGAGTATGGAGAGGATACTATTCTGTCGTACCTCATGGAGAAGTTTACATATTTGCTGCTAGCATGGCTGCATTATTCTATCTTTCTAGATCGCACTGTAACAAGAGCGACTCTATATACAGGGTGATCAGGTACGTTCGCAAGTAGGGATGTGAGAATATTCAAAGGTTTGAATAATTCATCATTCATTGAACGTGATTTATTCGTATTTGAATATTCAAAAGATTTGAATAATTTGAATACTTCAATATATTCGAATAATTGGAATACTTCAATGTATTCGAATAACTTGAATACTTCAATATATTCGAACAATTAAGAATATTCTAATGATTTTAATAGTCCAAATATTCCAATTAGGGAAAGGAATTGTTCCAACAATTAGACATATTAATTTGAGACTTTATAATGGAATAATGGTCATTATAAATAACGCGATAAACAATGTGAATTGATTTATAACAGAATTTGTTGTACACGTTTTAGCTTTGAAAAAGGGAATAACTTGCAACCGAGCGTGTTCTCGGTTGCGAGAGGTCGGTCTTTGTAGTAATAAAAATTCTTCATTCAATGAATACAATTTATGTGCTCAGTTTCATTGTGATCGGAATTTTATCATTAGAATATCCAATTCATAAAAATTATTCGTATTATTCGATTTTTTTATTTATTTATGATTCACAAATATTCGAGATATTTGAGTTTTATAAGTAATTCAAATTTTTGAAAATTCAATTCAAATTTTGAATTGAAGGTCAATATTCAATTCAATTAAATTCAAACGCTATTCGCACACCCCCATTCAAAAGTCGAAATAATTAAGGCGATACGAAATGCCCCTCCTTTCTGATCTAAGCGCAGTCACTGACGAACACTGCAATATATATATATTTTTTTCCAAGGTTGTAAAACTTTATTCCAGTAACCCCAATTATTAACGTCTGTTCTACTCTCTTAGTCGAAGACTCTGGAGTATCTCCTTAATTCTCTCAAACTATATAACCGAATATTGTGTACTATTTTTGCGACATTCACAGATACATCATTGGTCCGTACGAGGAACCGGAGTATCTGGAGAAATCGCTAAAATCGCAGCGTCCTGAATCGAGCGTACGAGAAAAGAGCCCGCCCGATAACGAGCGTCCCGGGCCGAGCAGTGTTGCGGGAAAAAAATCGTCGAGGTCACCGTTTCTCGTAATCTGGCAAGCTCTCAAAGCGTACGAACATATAATAAATCGTATCAAGGGACAATATAGACACTCTTCTTGTCCACATCCGTTCAGCTGTAGTCACTACATCCTATCGGTAAATAACCAGCTAATCTTTACCCCGACCGCGAATTAATCGTCTGCTTTTCTATTCTCTATTTCAGGGTGGCACGAAACTTTTCGGTATTGGCATCGGTGCCCAATTAGGATTACAATTGATATTGCAAGCACGGAAAATGATAAGGAGGCCGCAACTGCTGAGATCAACGATATTTAGGAAACGAAATTTAAACCTGGCGATTTTTCTCGGCGGTTTTACAGCTTTGTACAGGGTACGGCTTCGAAGATTCGATTAATTTGTCGCTGAGCCGTTGACATGTATAGTTATAGTTCCGTCCTTCTTGCAGTTAATGTCGTGCTCTTTGAGACGAGCATGCAACAAGGACTCCAAGTATCACGCGATACCCGCCGCACTCGTAGCCAGTATAGCGTTCGTTATGTATCCGAACAACACAGTTGCCTTGTATGTCATGTGGAAAGCTTTGCAGGTAATTAACGCATGACGACATTGGACGAATAGCTTAACAGGCGCTTCGTTTCAGCAAAATGTAACTCAATGCATATTCATTTCAGTTGCTATGGAATCGCGAAGTCGAGAATGGTACAGTGCCCGAGGTCAAGTGGTTTTCAAAATTCTTGTACTGCTTCAGCACGGCGCTTCTCTTTCACGCAGCTATCATCGAGCCGCAGAATCTAAGACCTTCTTACTGGAAGTTCCTGTACAATCTCTCCGGAGGAAGGTAACGTAACTTACTTACCGCAACGTAATTTACTGTGGAGCAAGAAAGATTCTTCGGGACCTGAAAACACATATGGTGGCCGTGGACTGGAAAAACCGGGAAAAGTCAGGGAATTTCAGAATTGGTCAGGAAAAAGTAAATTGTCGCCAAACCTTCTATAAATAAATAAAAAGTACATAACAGGAAGCCTTTAAAAAATGGCGAAAATTTTGAAGATATAAAACAGAATTAAACAATATACTATTATTTGGCATTTTCATTTGCATCATTTATTTTTTTTTTTAATAGACGTCGTTAGAGGTTTGGTCGGGGAAAATTTTTAATTGGTCAGTGAAAATGCAGGGAATCTTTTTCAGGGGCAAAAACGGCCACCGTGTAACAGCTGATCACGTTTGTTTTCAGATTGGCAACTATGAGCCGTGTGCCCCTCGACGGTTTCGGTTACGAGAGCAGCAAACATTTGCAAGATGTGCTAAAAAAATCCCAAACGACGGACCAAAATACTTATTCGTTTTGAATCTCGTCGACTTGAAAAAATTGCGCTTTTTTCGAACAGCGATCGGTATGTTTTTCCGACTAGTGTAAAGCGGCAGTCGATCGATTCGAAATGATAAGTTGACGATTAATCAAAGAGAAACACGATGAACGAGAGAAAACGATAAGTTATTTTTCTCATGTAGACTACACACCATTTGCTTTATCTCGAATTAATCTCGGAGCTAGTCAGCGGGCAAACAACGAACAGCAGTAATATTATTTTATCTACATTACTTTTCAGTACCGAACATGGTTTATCGTCGCGACGGTATTTACTGGCATAATCCCCGTAAGTAATAGGTGAAATAGGTGCGATTGACCAGTATCTGTGTAGTCGCAAAAGTTACCGACTATTAACTCATATATGAAGCATAACTTTGCGGTTTTGAGGTATAAAATTTACGAGGTGGTATGGACTCGGTGCTGTGCTTATTTTAGAATAGGGAAGTCGAACCAATGGTGCCTGGATGTTGTGATAGTTGAAACATTTTTTTTTTTTTTAAATACTTTTGTACGTTCATATACTGCCGGTTTCATCACACGTATTTGTAAGTTTTATCATGATCGCGATAACGCGTTAAGCAGGACGGCTAGGAAAACTCTTTTGATTCCACGAACGCGAAAAAAGGATATGGTTAATTATTTTCCACCTTCCGTGTAACGAAACAAAAGAAAAAACGAGCATTCCTCCAACACTTTTTATAGCATAATAATGGTACAAGGACCTAGAGACTTATAAAAATGTATCCACACCATGAGCGGCCGAATAATTTATATAAAATGTTGAACGAATATTATCGACAAGATGGAAGATGGTCTCAAGTTTCCATACAATAAATCACAAGTTTTATTTAAAAATGCGAGTCATATGTATCAGTGTGCGTCCCCTCGGTGAGACTTACTTTTGTCGTTTTTTCACAATCTCGATAGCCCTGTCTACCATAACGTCGGATTCACCGCGTTGTCGTTTTCTGTTCAGTCGTTTTTTCTGTCGCAGTACGTTGTCCCAATTGACGCGACTCTCCGTCCTGAGATGTTTGTCGGAGAGGATACCGGGCACGATCGTAGATTCCTTGGATATCATCTTTGGCTTCGGTTGCACGGAAACTGCGCACTCCAGCATCGTCAGGGATTCTATCTGCCACGGAAGAACGCCAAACGCGCAGCCGCCCCAGTCACAATCGTCTGAAACAATTATTTTTAATTAATCCTCAACGATCTCGAATCAATTGATCCGCGAGCCAACTCACCCGATGCAATTTCCCATTGGCTGTTACGAATCGTTCGATCCGCCACTTCCGGAATAAACAATCGATGGGCAACTACATTTTCGTCATCTCCCGTTCTGTCGTCCGTCCAGTTTCCACAGACCTTCTTCAAATCGTCCACGCTGTACGTCTCGACCTCGTCGCTCGAAGAATTATTCTCTCTAAAAATTCGAGGCTTCGTGTGTATCCGCAAGAGAGTTAACAAGTGATCTTTTCGCTTCGGATTTATGGCCGGTGTGACGAGATCGAGAATAGGTTGAATAAATTTCCTCGTCAGGTCGTTGGCGTTGACGAGAAGATCCGTCGCAAATTCGAGATCTTTCAGGAAAGCGGGTACGGCGGTCCCTTTGTTAAGCCACATGGCTCCCGATAATTCCGGACGAGTCTTGTTAACTTCGTCGCGTACCCTTTGGACTAATTGTTTCGAGGCCAATCGCTTCGGATTGTCGTCCAACGAATGTTCCATCGCTTGTGTCACGGCCTGAGTGATTCTCAATTTTACGAGAGCCTCACAAATAGCTTTTATCCAGAGAGAAGCTATAAGTCTTCTGTTCTCGTCCTCGTGAGTCGTATTGACGAGTTCGATCAATCTCCACATCAGTTCGTCCAGCAACTTCTTATCGTGAAGCAAGCAAATGAAACTTTGCCAGAAGTCGGTCATACCCGTTGGCAAGTTGTCGTTTATCGAATCCGGGGACGATTCGTTCGTCGGCAAGAATATATCGATTATCTCGGGAGTCGGAAAAAAAGCTTCGCTCTCGAACAATACATTCATGACGATGTCATCGACATTCGGTATAGATTTGTTTTTACCGATCAACGTCGATATCTCGGCGAAGAGAATAGTTTGAGCGTCGCAGAGAAGATAATTGGTGCGGCTGCTGACGCTTCTGGGGCTTTGAGGATTTACTTCTCTGTGAATTGGAGTCTCGGGTAATACGGTGCATAAATTGAGCAACATGTCCCTGAAAAAAAAAAATGCATAATTCGTACACTTATAAAAACACGCGAAAAATAAAATGAGTGTTTCGTTCGTTTTGTATATATCAAACTCACCGCAGTTCTTTATCCGGCAAATCGCGGACGGACCTGTAATTCGCTTTCATGTAGAGTCCAACGGCGATCCACAGTTCAATGAACACCACGAATGCCTGCGTTTCGCACGATTCCTCGGGCTCTGCGTTCCCCGAAAACTTTTCGTAGCGTTCTTCCATAGCTTTCGCTTCGGCTGCCCAATACTCCTCCTGAAACGCCAATAGAATTATAGGAAGAGACTTTTCGCAACTAGCCGGCCAACATCTTGTCGGTAGCAATGTAACAAAGGTGCGTCGATCTATCTTAATCCGATATTGAATTTACCACATGAATCTCTGTATTTTTTGGTGACAAAAAACACATTTTATCAATGAAATCGGTAAACGTTGCGCTTTAATTCTACTTTTTGATAGAGCGAGTTCTGCTAATAAATTCACCAACGGTTGTCGAAAATAAATTCGTCACTGCTAACAGATTAAAAATAACAAATGAATAACAATGAACAAAAAAGTTATGCGATGATTGGAATAAACAGTATTTTGTTGTCAAAAACTTGTCTTCCCCTTTGAACAGATTTCTGTGGTATTTTCAAAATTATTTGTTGCATTTCCTTGCATGTTTAGCTGACCGAATACAATGATGAAATTAACAAAAATATGATTACATGTAGCCAAGTCAGCAGAACGTTTGCAGCCATCCTCAGAGCGCCGATCGATGGCAATTCATGACCGTGAGCCGTGTCGTGCCTCAGATTGACGATCCACTCAGGAATTTTTAGCTGCTTAGCGATTTGAAAGAGAGACGTTTGCTTGGTGTGTCCAATGTTGGATATGTGATTGAGAAACCTCATTATAGTCGTCGAATACATGAGGCACAGATCGTTCTCGTAATACATGGGCAATTTTGCCTCGTCTATCTTGGGTGTCCATTCTCTGTCTCTCAAGCACACTTGTATTATGGACAAGGTGCATTCCACGCCTACTGGCAGCTTTGGGATCCTGGCAAAGTAAAATACCGTTGGTAGTTTGTTTATTATATCTTTGTTTTTTTTTTTTTGTGTTTATTTGTAAAGTTGTAGAAATATTACCTGGCCTTCCATACCAGAAGCGTTTCGTACGCTTTGGTCTGCTCGGCAATGTCGTTGGAGTATATTTCTTTGTAGACTTGATGCCATTCGGCTCTGAAACAATGCAAGGGAACACGTGTTAAACTAATAGCGACAGTGGATTTATCGACAATATGTCAGGAGGTAGAATTTTTTTTGAACATAGCATGACATAACGTAGGTTGATGTGAGAACACGTATATACATTGCCAATTGGCCATCGACCTAAATCCTTCGGCCACATGTTGAACTATTTTGCGACCAAAGGAACTTTTCTTCGATATTTATCGCACAAAAATAAACATCAGGAGTTTTACACAAAAACAATGGTTATGTTTGTAAAAATGTATGAAGAAAGTTTTAATCATCGATCGATTGAACGCAATTTTTTTTTATTCGATGGGATGAAAGATATTAAAGCTAGATAAATGCGGATGTTACGATAAAGCGTGTACTTACAGTGAAAACCATGGAACGTGTTTAAGAGCTTCAGATTTCCCGGATAGCGCCATGTTGGATACATGTGCTTAGTTCCACTCGTTCCACTCATTGGAGCACGTTGAAATAATCGGAATGGTTTCAATGGGTGAATTTTAAGGTGAATCGAAAGTCACGTGACGGAGCCAGGAGTGTGAGAGCGATAGCGCCATTCACGGTGGAGCGAGAGAGAGCGACAGAAAACGTGTTTCGCTTCACCTTACGACCATATGAAACACCTCCCTCTCCATCCATCCCTGGCTCAGTCGGTATCAAAAACTGTAATGAACTTTTCTCACAGGAATGTACGACCAACTTTTCTCACAGAAATGTACGCTCAAAAAGAAAAGTCTCATCGGAAATGAATGTCATCACAGCTTCCGATGAGCTTTGCTTTTGACCGTACTTCCCAGAATCCGTGAGAAAAGTTGATTACAGTTTTTATTACCGACCGCGGTATTGCACATACTCTTAACGTCATGTGAAACACCCTCTCGTGTCGTGTCTCTCTCACTCCACTGCCAGCGCCAATAACAGTATTTCACTCGCTCTCCTGGCGCGGTCACGTGACTTTCACCTCAGTCGGTATCAAAAACTAAACAGCTCTTCTCACGCGTTCTCGCATATAGGTCAAAAGAAAAGTTTCCTCGGAAGCGGATATCGTCTCGGTTTCCGATGAGACTTTTCTTTTGACGTACATGCTCTGGAAAAGCTGTAACGAACCGCGGTATTGCACATGCTCTTAATACTAACTGTGAGAGCTCGTAACGTTTCGTACGTCTTTGGGGCTTTCCATCCAGCCGTAAAAATGATTACGTTGTGATGTAGGATTTTTCACGGGTCTTTCATTTCCTCACCCGAGATGGCGCGAGGGGCCGTTTCGCCCCGGTGATATACAGTTCACCGAATGCGAAACGAAAGCGCGGTCTTTCGATCCCTTACTTTGGAATCGAAGTGTAAGAGAATCGTATAGTTGTTTGTACATCTAAAGTCAGCTGACAGTGTGAGTATAATAAAATATTATTTATTACCAGTAGAACCTTTTGTAACAAATTATAAGACGCTATAATATATTTTGACGCGTCAAAACGGTAATCTTGATGTATGGGGTCTTGTTTTAAACATTGGATTTCTTAATCTCGTCGTGAAGACGAGCTACGAGCGGATTCACATCGTATCCGAGTAGCATTGCCTGAACATATCCGTTGATCTGTATAAACGCACGGTTTGCGCTATACGCAGGTAGAATCAACAACGCATTAGCGCTCTTGCAACTGAGCAGCTTGCTGCTGGTTTGATTACCGGTACTGTAGGCTAGCCAACATCTATTATCGGTGTCCCATTTAAGAATGACCCTCGCATATTCCGGCCTCAGATCCAGATCGTACTGTCTTGTTGTCTGAAAGGATCAGTTCATTTGTGAAACTGTTTCGTATACTTAAGGTAAACGTACCAATGACCCGGCCACTGGGACGTGTCGTCCCAGTGGCCGGACAAGGCGTGCGTGCAAGAGCGATGGAATTAGTATATTATGCCGCAAGGGAGGAAAGTGCGTTTTTTCACCGACTTGTGAAGTTTCAAATTCACACGAGGTGAAAATGCACTTCCTCCCGAGTGGCATACGCTATTTTTTGCCCGACTATGCTAAAAAGTGACCACATTTCTATGCCTGCAATGGGGATGGAAAGTGGCCCGCTGCAGTACTTTTCCGCCCGCTACGTTACTTTTCCGCTCGCTGCGTTTCTTTTCGGACCGCTGCTCAAGAATCGACAACTTTCCTAAAATCTACGACTTTTTAGCGTAGTCGGGCAAAAATACGATTTTTCATGCATGTCCAGGGACTGGGACTGTTCCCACAAGTGTCCGGGCATTGGTACGTTTACCTTAAGTCCTTCAGGACACACTTCTGTATTCGATCTGTACAAGTACCTTCACAGTGACAATAGTTGGCTTTGAAAAATTCCCAGCCAAACGATGCACGAGTGGTATAGCGAAGAGATGCGCTGTCACCATTGCGGACACGGGATTTCCGGGTAAACACAGCAAGTACTTCTTTTTACCGTGATACTCGCAAGTGGCAAATGTCGTCGGCTTTCCGGGTTTTAAATTCACACGACCTGCAATAAACAGAAAATCCACGCCTAATGTTTCACGACTGCGCAGCTGATCGAGACATGAGAGTCAAAGGTGTAATTACCAAAGTGAATAGTTGCTCCGAAAATCTCCTTGATGATGGGCTTAAGCATGTCCTTATCGCCCATGGACACAGAGCCGGTGGTTATAAGAACATCGACGAGATTCAGAGCATTCTCAATGCCGGCAATCGTAGCGTGCATGCTTGAAATTGTGAAACCGTTAAAAAGCTTCGAACAATAAAAAAAAATTCTTAAAAACATAAGAGGCCTGAAACATATGATACTCACTCGTCCTCCATGAGTCCCAGATCTATACAATTGTAACCGCTTTCCTTGAGCGTTGCGATCAGCGTGATTTTGTTACTATCGTAAACGTGACCGGGTTTCAGAGGCTCTCCCGGCACTTGAAGCTCATTGCCAGTCGACAATATTCCAATGATTGGAATTTTTGTGACTTCCACTTTCGTTATACCGCAAGCAGCGAGAACGCCCATTTCGACTGCTCCGACTTTCGTATGGGCAGTGAGAACCTGAGCTCCCTTTTTAATGTCACTGCCCACGGATCTATAAGATATCATTCGATACTTTCATTAACATTTATTCCGTTCAAAAGGTCGATGATCGTTGAATCACATACCTGATATCCTGACCCTCTTTCGGCTCAACAAGGATTTCTATACTCGTCTCTTCTTTTCCTGCGACTGCATCGGAAGAAGGACCCGTGTCTTCAACTTGAACGACAGCCGTTGCCTCTGAAAGTTTCAACCAGTATAAGTTGTCCATATGAACACTTTGTAAGCAGCTCTATTTATGAGGAAATGTAACTGGTCGCTGGCAAAAACGTACCGTCCGGTACTGGGGCGCCCGTGTTGACCCGAACACAGTTGCCGGCACTCAAGGATATGGAGCCGGGCTGAGAAGAAAACGAAAAGTTTTTCACAAGTGGATTCCAACGAAAGCAAAGGTAATCGAATCGATCGCAATGGTTACCTTGTGTCCAGCTTCCATACCACCCAATACTTTTCTCGATCCCGCGCCGTCCTTCGCGATTACCGCATAACCGTCTTTTATCGAAGCTCTGAACGGCGGTAAATCGCAAGGGCTGCACACAGCTGTAGCGAGAATCCTACCATGAGCCTGATCGACGCTTACGAGTTCTCGGTTAGTGAAACCTGTCGCACTGTCGTATAATGGCCAGGTATGGCGCTCGATCATCTTTTTAGCATCATCAAAATCAACCATGGGATAGGGAGACTGCCGCAGACGATTCGCAACATCACCCAAACGTATCTAAAACAGATTCGGAAATTGTGTCTTTACAAAACAGACGAATTGGCTAGGAAAGCGTTTTCACGAATATCGACCGACCTCCAAGTCTCGACACTTCGATAGACGGTCTTTCGACTCGTGGCTTGAATAGTCGGTCTTTCGACTCGTGGCTTGAATAGTCGAGTGATCCTTGCTGATCTTCCTCTTGTCATCCAAAATTAGGGCAACCGCATGCGGAATGACTGGAGCAACGGTATTTAGACATTCCGCAACCGCCTTTGGGGATCCGGGTAAATTGATGATGAGTGTCTTGCCGCGAATCCCGCACACGGCTCTGAATCAAAGAATCTCACAAAATCAATAGCTGGCAAAGAATAAGAGGGCACTCTATGATTTCATTAGCGTAGCGGCGAGGTAGAGGAGAGCGGGGCAAAATGGGACAGTGAGGGCAAAACTCAATTTTCCAATAATTTTTGGATACCCCATTTTGTCCCAACGTTACATCCGGTTTTTCGAACCCGTTTTGCCCCACGTACCATCATCGCCACCATCCAAAGGTTATTGGAAAATTGCGTTTTGTCTCATTATCCTGTTTTGCCCCGCTGTGCCATTTTGCCCCGCTGTCCCCTACCTTGACAACATGGCCATCGGAGTCACTTGGAGACTCTTGTTGAACATGGCTAGCGAAATTCCTGGAGCCTCTTTATCAATCACGTGTCTTGTAGCCTCGGGAGTTACATCACGCTCGGAGAATCCTGTTCCACCGGTCGTCAAAACAACATTGACGTTATCCTTATCCGCCCACTCGATCAACGTTTTCTAGATACGAATAAGACGATATAATAATAATAATAATAATAATAATAATAATTTATTGAGCATTTTTTAACAGAAATACTAGAGTAATCATTCATTTTTTTTTTTATAGCGACGTAATAAAAATAAGGTAAGGAATAAGACGAGATAAGTAATCATTCATTTTTTTTTTTTTTTCTAGCGACGTAATAAAAATAAGGAATTTACCATTATGACGATCTCTTCATCCGGTACAATGTCCTTACAGAATATACGCCCTTTCAGAATTGCGCCCGTCTCTGTTTCCAGACTAGTGACCAGTCGCTCGGCTTCTGGACCGCTTACATCTTTTGTTTTGTCAGCAGCGCATGTATCGCTCACTATATTGACATGAAAAAAAAAATCATTCACATATGATTATGATTTTTTATACACCGTTACCACGGTGTACGAAATTATAGTACGAAATTATATTATTATTATTATTATTATTAAACTTTGCAGAAAGGAAGTGCAACACTTATAAAAACGGTATCACGTTAACTGAATACATTTTTTGTTATAAATTCTTGCAAATTCCTATAAATTCTTTCAACTTATTATAAATTTTGTGTGAATATATATAATTTTGATTTCTTGTCTCCATATATATTATATGTGAACATCTCATGTAATCATACGTTGCGCTCATTTTGATAAAACATTAGAGGAGGCTTAACCTTACAACAATTATACTGTAATAAATTGTATTTCATCGATATGTACGATTAATTAATTCGTATACTTACCGGTGAGTATGCCAAAAGTTATCGAATCCATTGTTTTGCCGGGATCGAAACAGCTTGTATTACATACAGACTTTATTTTTTTAGCACTTGTACGCCACTTGTGCTCGGCCCGAAACTCTCCCCGCTCGCATCAGTGAATTGATTTCCTTGAAATCGTCATTTTTCGCACATTTCCGAGCTATATTATCACGAGTTCCTTTCGGATAGTTCGGCATTTTAGTTTTGAAAATTCAATCGCTCACGACAAACTTTCAAGCTAAACTGACCCTATTGCTCGGACAACGTTTCGTTTCGCATACCCACAGTTTCAAGGTCCCCTTGAAACTGTGGGTATGCGAAACCATATAAAAGGTAAATAAGAAAGCATTGTGAAGCAAAAGTTGCTCCGTCTCTAAGGGTCGGGCGTCCGACTCGCTACCTGACCGTATGCTGTCAGCGCGCTCTAAACTATATGCGATAATTCCGAAAATATTCAATACTTCGAGTTATCCTTTGGTCAGTATATTCTTAAGATATCATGCTTCCGAAATATGCAAAAAAAATCGATTTCTTGAAATTTCTAAAGGTATTTCTCCCCTTAATGGCATACAATACCAAATCGAAGGCAAGAATGCCGCGACGTCCGTTCGTTATAGCTCACTGCAGCTCACTGCTTCGAAAGTAACGAATAAGCGAGACGTTGTTCGTTATCGCTCACTGCTTCGAAAGTGCTGAATAGCGAAACGTTGCTGAGATAAGAGATAAGAACTATCTGATTACCGAGACGGAATTTACTCGGATAATAGTTTCCCTTTTTGACATTTGCGCCAGAGCAGCACTCTCTCTCGTTCTTCTTCTTCTTTCTTAGTGGTGTTATGCCGCTAGTCCAAGTACCAGTCTCTCGATCTATGTTATCCAAAGTAAGTTGCTGAACGGTCCTCAAGCCGTACATCGATGTACGGAGAGAGTTCGCTCTCGGTCTATGTTACACTATAAAAAAAAAGTAAATTTAATGTACCGAATTGGAAGTTTTTATCCCAAAACTGGTACATTAAATTTAATGCACAATTGTGATGAAAAATTAATCTTGATATACTTTTTTAATGAAATTAAAGTATATTATTAAAATTAAAGTACTTTTATAGTAAAATTAAATGAAATTATTAAAAATAAGGTATTTCCAATTTTTTCGATACAATGAACATTAATTTTTCATCACAATTGTACACGAAATTCAATATACCAGTTTTTGCATAAAAACTTGCAGTCCGGTATATTAAATTTCAATCGAATTTTTTTGACAGTGTATGCAAAGTGAGCTTCTGTGCGGGCCTCAAGTCGTACATCGTTTGCGATCTCCGATTTTTATTCAACAGTAACGTACACAGGCGTGTCGCTGGCCCTTTTCATACAATACATATATCTCATCGTAAACGCGACAGTATATATAGAAACAAATTCTACAGTTTTTTTTATACTTAAATTGTGCCGCCGCGAAACAAATGAGACAACGAATTTCGCGGTACGACAATCGGCGAAACATACGAATTAATTTGTAAAAGCGCTAACAAACGATCGAGGGAAGATCCTTTAATCGGAATTACATCTAAGTCGATAATGTAATAATTGATCGATCCGATGCTCGACCGCGTGCAACCCTCTATCAATAGTCGACGAGGCCTCTGCAACAATTCGAGATGAACAACAGTCAGTACAAAATTGTCGGTAATGTTTCGACTTCGATGATAAAATTACCTGCTGCTTCGCGGACTCAAAGAACGCGGTGGTGGTGATTCTCTGTATCGTCTTCGGGACTCTTGGCGACTCTTTTCACGATCGTCCCGTCTGTCGCGCTCCCTTTCTCTATCTTTGTCGGCATCCGATTCTCGATTATCCCGATCACGCCTATCGCGGCGGACAACCACATGTCGGGGACTGCGACTTGGACTCGGTGATCGCGACACGGAAGATCGTGAATCGGAACTGTGACCTTCGTAACGATGCCGCCGCTCACGCTGTCTGTGGACGAGACGGAAGATTAATGTTTACGCGCCAAGCGAGAATCGATCGCTATAACAAAGTGGCCGCTATTTGCCCGGAAAAAATTCACTGACTTTTCCCTGACTTTTGACTGACCAAAATTTCCCCTGACCAAACTTCTAATGACTTATACTAAAAAAAATTAATGATGCAAATGAAAATGCCCAATTATTGTATTAATGTTTAGTTCTATTATTTTTTATTTTATTTTTTCAAAATGTTCCCAAGTTTTTTTTAAGGCTGGCTTTTATGTACTTCTTACTTATTTATAGAACATTCGGCGACAATTTACTTTCTCCCTGACAAATTTTGAAATTCCCTCACTTATCGCTGATTCACTGATCAAAATTTTTTTTCTCTGGCTTTTCCCGGTTTTCCCTGACCGCGGCCACCATGTATAATGTACTTTGCTTACTTTCGGCGAAGCTTCAACGACATCTCTCGAATCTCGTCTTCTCGATCCTGCCTCTGTTGCTCCATCTTTTCGATTCTCAGTTGCTCGGCTTTTTTGTCAGCTTTGTCTGCAGCGAGTAATAAAAAGTCCATTGAATACTTTCATATCAGGCAAACATTTACAGTCGACTTCACAAACAGTCATTCTACTTACACTGTCTGTTCAAGAGAGCCTGCATCTTTTTCTTAAGCCGCTCCTGAGGTGTTATCTTGAACGACTGAAAAACGGTCCACTTAAAGACACGTGACTCGAAAATCTCTAATATCGACAAATGTGAGATTATTTAAGCCATCAAAGAGTGTGATAGACTACAAGCGGCAAATGATCAATTGTAGAAGTTATTGCGTCAAATAAATCTTCACGTAACACCATTGATCAGTCGATACCCCGAAGTGCTCGAATTGCCAGTAACACTTCGATCGTGACCGAATATCGTGATCTTTGTGGTATCGACTTCACTCAATGAATCTCACGTGAATAATGTAAAAATACATTAATCTCTCGTTAGACGTAAGATCGATGATATCGACGACGATCCGTGGATCTACGCGATAAACGAGAAGCCCACGTGACGGAGCCATAAAAAAAAACGAGTTTTAAACGGACAAATTTTTTTTTTTTCTTTCATTGCTCTGTGCATTAAGTGACTAAGAAAGCGTTACGGTTCTTACTGACTTTGTGTCCGCCACCAGAATTTGTACTTAACCCTGCTTTTGGCTTGTTCCTGCGGAAGAAAAACATAATTAATCGATGCTCGCACCGAGCTAAGCGTTCACTGTATTTAATAAACTTACGCGCTTGTGCTCATGGTCGGTACTTTGGGTCCACTGTGGACATTTTTCTCTTCGTTGTCCGACAACTCCAATTCAAGACTCGAGGATTTGCCTCGACGACCGTAATACCTTGGTGATAATGAAATAGTATTAATGTTGCCTCGTAACAAAATTGTAAAAAGGATTCGACCCGTGAACTTGTTAAATAAATAAATTGTGCACAGTATATACGAATAGAAAATTCGTTATTGGTTACCTTGGCAAAGCGGAAGTCTTGTTTTCCGTGCTCCTGGATCTTTTGCAACTTGCACGACTCTTCGATCTCGATCTGGACTTGGTTCGAGACTTGGATCTTGACCGTGATATGGATCGTGACTTGGAACCGGAGTAACGTCCCCTCCTGAAGCTGCCTCGAGAGTTACTTCTGTTTCGAGATTTCGATCTCGAGCGCGTCACGGATCTCGAGTAGCTGCTCGAGGAAGAGGTCCTCGATCGTCGAAAACGGGAGCGCGATATCGATCTGGATCTCGAGCGCGATACAGAACGCGAAGATCTCGATCTAGTCGCACTTTTGCAGCGTGAGCGTTGGCGGCTTCGCGAACGACGAGTACGACTTCTCGTTCTCGATCTGACCCGTTTGCGTGGTCGGGAACGGGGTCTTCGGCCTCTGTGACAAACGATCAGTGTAATTGTCGACGTTTGAACTTAATAAAGGCAATAAATAAACTTAATAAAGTCTCGCAAATGGCATTGAGGGCCTGAACTTTGGAGACTCTCTGGGGAAGCTCAAAAGGGCGACAAGCTGAATTTATTTATTTCATGATATGATGAATTGTGCTGAACTACCAATAACCATACTCTTCGCGTGATCCTTTATGTGATTTAGATGTGATAATGTTTTCTCATGTTAATTATATAATTTACGTATAATACTCGTTAAATCGAACAGGCTATATTTTATCTTTTGTAAAAGGGTTTATCTCGTCGATAAATAAATGAATAAATAGATAAATAAATCTCGATCCCTCGACTCACCGTGACCGCGACAAGCTTCGTCTCCTATCGCGAGATCTGTACGATTTGTTCCTTGTGAGAGATCGCGAACAACTTCTCGATCTGGACTTGGATATCCTGCGGCTAATCGTTCTCTCGCTGAATACAGGACTGTCGGATCTTTTTCTTCTCAAGTGTGAGTAATTGACTTTCTTTGCGCTTGTGGACGTAACTTGGGACGAACTACCATGAGCCTCCTCCTCGCCTCCGAAACTCGTGATATACGTTATCTGACCGGCGTTCACGGGCGACATTGAGCGGGAACGCGACTTGGACGATGATTTTCTGTAAGGATTGTACTCGGGACTCTCTCGTGCTGCGTAACTGCAAAGAGAATATCAATAAAATCAGAAGTGTAAGAAAACTATTAACCAATTCGTATGGTCTTGTGAATTACCTGGGCGGGCTCATTACGCGGCCGATCATTTTTTTCTCACGGAACGCCCGTCTTTCGCGACGTGACCGACGGCCCGAGTACATCGCTTTCTCCTCTTCTTGCTTGCGAGCTTGCCTGAGCGTTTCGGCCTCCTCAAAGTCTTGCGTCAAAAAACTAAAGTAATCCGCTCCGAGGAGTCCGTATTTTTGAGCAACTTGATTCATCTCGTGAGCTTGGGACGGTTCTATTTGCGACACATCTACGCAGATATCTAGGAAGTAAAGGAATGATTTTCTTTAGATATCTTGCCGAGTAATCAAAACGAGTTAAGATAATTTTAAATCGAAAAATACCCAAATCGATGTCGCTATCCTCGTCGTCAGGTTTATCCTCCGGAGTGTTCAAATCCGCCGATTTCGCCGGCTCCGCTATGACTTCCTCCGTCTCGTAATTGTAACCTATCGCCGCGTTATTGCTTGATTTTTTCTTATCCTTGATTGACTCCGGCTTCGTGGAGGAGCCAAACTGCTCCTCCAGATGTATTTGATGAAGGAATTTCTCTTCGGTTACTGGTGGAATAATAAGCTTCATTTAGACAAAGTCATTGGCCACTCGAGCGCAGATATTTTTATCTGTGAGTGTCATCAACCTCCGAGAAATTCGTTTTGAACAATAATACGATAACGCTCGTAATTGATATGTCTGTCTTCGCTCGTCAGGGCAATGTCCACGTCTATGGTGTCCGGAGCTTCCGGGATCCAGTCGAGATGAGCTCTCACGTCGAAGCGATCTATGAGATTATCGTCGTTCCCCTGCCACGGCATCCTGTTTTTTTACATTTTTCATTGCTTATTCCATTTATTTATTTTTTTACAAATCAGCATCTCGTATGATGTAAACTTTTTGCCTAACAGAGTAACTAAGATTGGTTCAATACGTACGATACATTTAGCAAGAACAAGTTCGATAGTAACACCAGACTAGGAGTGGGCGATGTTTAAAAAAATCATCGATTGTAAAATAATCGGTTACAAGTAGAATCGATGTTTCAAAATCAATTTTTTTTTTGCGAAACATCACCAATTTATAAAAGTTGCAGGGGATTTTGTTGAATCATTTTTTTTTCACTCATTCGTTAATAACATTGTGGAATAATTATTATTATGCAAAATCAATCTTTTTAGCACCTTCCATATGCTTGATTTTTTTCAGATTTTTATCCCATCGATCAGTGTTCGCAATTCTCTCTCAATTCTCTCTGAACTCACGTGGGCTCAGACTGTCCGTTAGTGCTACCTTAATAATATCCATTACATACAACATTTGAATGGTATAAACTAAACTCCAGCACAATTGAACGAGAATCCAGTGGGAAAACAGAAACTACTGACTTTTTTAAAAGAACTTCGGTGCCTGCACCAAAGGTAAAGATTGATTGAGAAATATCGATTATTTCTTACTCAGTCGCCAAATCGATTAGTAAAATAAAAATAAATTATTGGTTTAAAATAATGTATGTTACACAGAAAAACATCGACGTTTCAAACATCGAATAAACATCGCCCACCGCTACTCCGGAGCCCTGGACCAAGGTAGATGAAATGCTTAGGAACTAAAGTTTCTCACTCCCATTTGAAATGCCTCCGGCAATTCTCTAAAGTACAATATATAACGTATCGTCCCACTTACATGTTCGCCGGACTGTCGCCTGCCGCAGCTATAACTGGATCCAAATGTATCTTGCAAGGCCTTCCATGCAATTGGAGAAATTGTGTTGGATCGGATTTCTGAGTAAATGAATTCAAAGTTAGTTCTGCCCTTTTCCTTACGATGGACCGAACCGAGTCGGGGTGACGAATACTTCGTAAGGGTTATGTTTAACGCGAATAGACCCATCGATGGGTGTATTGTAATTAAATAGCATGAAAATCAGAACGAATGACAAACATAACATTTGTCGTTGCTAACGAACATTGTAAATTGACGTTCCACGGTGAAACTTACGATTTTTTCATAGTAATCCCTGCGACGTTCGGCCCGCCTTCGATAATCAACCAACATCCCGCGAATTTTCTTCTCCTGCTTCCTGGCCTCGTGCCACATTCTGCCCCCCGTTTTCTTAACCGAGAAACTCATTCTTCAATATTTGTCAGTTCGTTAATGTTGAGAGCACCATGAAAAATCTCGTTCCGTGCACGAGATTAATCAAATAAACGAATAAATGTCAATTGCAAAGTTCCGCTATGCGGAGCAAGGCGGACATTTTAATTTAGCTTGATGAGCACGTCAGCAGGGGCAGCACAATCGTTGCAGCCACATGCGGTGATAGGTCTTTTTTTTCGAGCCCTAGTGTGGTGTTTTGAAGGGGCATCGATAGATTAATTCTCTCGGTCTGATTAGTGGTTACGGTAATGTAGGACTAAACTAAAATCTCTGACTCGTGATCCTCTGTAACCGTCGCCGGTAAGCAGATTTGGTACTCACGGCTCGTTTTATGTTACTTGCAAGGCAGTGATGAAATAGAGTAGAACCTCGATTTTCCAAACACCCATTATCCGAACCCTCTGTTATCCGAACCGCCGCTGGTTCGTATAACATTTTTACTATCCAAACTATTGAGCGAAATTCAGCCGATTCAAGCACGCTCGAACTCGCATAGACCCGCAAAACATTACCGAGCATGCGCGTCAGTCGTATGCGCAGAATTTATTAGTATCTCAGTCGGAACGAATAGATACACGCTAGGATGGTTCGCAAGTTGAATTTTTTTTAACTTTCCGGAGCACACCCCGTATTATCGTGAGGTATAAAATAAAAATGTGATGTGCGAAGAGTCCCCGAAATGAATGCATTTTTAGAGGTCGCTACCGGCTATTTAAAAAATAAAAAACTTAACATATCTTTTCAGATGAAATATTCGGTTTTTTTCCACGCCAGATTTTCACTTTCTACACTATTTTGTAACTATTAGTTGGAATCGTCGAAAACTTTGTTTTTTAACCCTCGGTAGCGACCTCTGAAAATGGTTCGATTTCATAGGGATTTCGTAATTTTTTTTTATTAACGTTATACTTTTAAACGTTTGGAAGTGCAGGTTTGCCTCCAAGGAAAGCTCGAATTTTTCATTTTGAAGTTACCGTTGAATAATACAAAAATACATGTATCACCTTATTTCTCAAAAATATATATACATGTCATAATTATTTAAAATACATGCGTTCTATAATTTACACCGCTTAATACAGCTTCACAGTTCTGTTATCAGTATTTTCGTTAATCCGAACGCGCTCCGGTCCCAATTTATTCAGATAATCGAGGTTTTATACGTAATAAGGTACGTGAATTTTTTAATATATTTATTAGTCGTATAATAATTATATATCTATCTATGTATACAATATAAACGTATCTATACAATTATTTGCATGGCTCCTAGGCCGAATACCGGGTTTATCGTAGTTTTTCAATCGTAACTACATTAATACTTTTTTTTTTTTTTGCTCCCTTATTACGAGACAGGGCTTTTGAAAATTCGATCTCTGCAGTGTTGCTCGTCGCTGTTGTCGCCGCAATCATCGATTCCGTTACACTTCATTCCCTTGGTAATACATCTGCCATTACTGAAACAGAACAATAGATGAAACTCGTACAATTATTGAAATACCAATTGCTCGCATAGCGGAGCTTCGTCGTGAAAGTTACTAAAGTCCCATACTTACATGCAAGAGTATTCGTGCTTGTTGCATCGTCCTTGGCATCCGTGCGGTTCGTCAGATCCGTCAGTGCAGTCTCGCAGACCATCGCAAAAACGCGCTTTGAGTATGCACTCGCCGTTGCTGCATGTAAATTCGCTGCTCGATGGGCATGCTAAGAAATAACAAAACGATGAATTATTGCCCCGCGTTAACAGTTATACCGCATGACTGAGAGGCATTGAAAAAAACAATCAGTGACGAGGCACCATGCAAAAAGATCATTCAATGAGCTTGGTAACAGAGGCATAAAATGCAAGATCTACAGTGATACACAAAACATGCGAGACGCCAGTAAAATAACAACAACAAAAATACCAAAGTGTACTCACACCAACCAAGGTCTTGACCTACAAAGAAAAAAAAAATGGCTAATGAAGAATGAGAAAACCACCACCGCGTCGAGTAATTTCCTTCAACAGAATGATAAAAACTATCGTCTACCATTAGCTAAGGGGATTTCGTGATTCTACGAGTCGACAAAAGTCCTACTGCGTATCACATCCGCGTACTGCGGAATCGCGATAAACTTAGCGATACGTGTGATAATATTCAGACGGCGCTAATTTATACGAATTTTTTTGCTCGTCTAATTACGAATAAAAGTACTTTGGGTCTAGAAGAGACTGAGTTAATTGGAATGCGCGTCTATAAACTTACCGAGAGTGCAGTTTATCTCGTCAGTCGCGTCCCAGCAGTCAATCTTTCCGTCGCATCTCCTTTCCAGAGGCAAACAAGAAGTTTCGTTGCCGCACTGGAAATGTGTCTGCAGGTTGCAGTCTGTAAAATAAAAAAAAATAAAAAATTACTGTACAGCTCACTGTGCAAAGGTGTAGTCGTGTTGACTCGAGTCGATATTCTCTAATCCGAATGATAAACATAGAGCGAGAGCGTCGGTAATTGCAACGCTCACCGGAATCCATGTCAGCGACGTTTCATACCGCGGTACGTGTTTGATCGGGAGAATAAGCAAACCGAAGCCACACAAACATTGGCAAAGTAGGAAAGCCAATAATAGAAATTATATACCATCGGTACTGAACTGGGCTAATGCGGCAATGCGGCTTTCGCCAAAGAGATCATGTACGGAAAGTTACGAACAAGGAAAGTTCCAGTATAGCTTTCAGAGTATCCGCGATACACGAGATTCGGGCGACGATAGAAAAATACAGTAGAACCCCGATTAACCGGGATGCTCGGGACCGAAGAGTCCCCAGATAATCGAAATCTCGGTTAATCCGAACTAGACGGCGAAAATATATAAATCAATAATGGCTAATGATACCATTTTATTTTGACTAGTTACTATGTCATTTGGTACAACTTTATTTTGACTAGTTACAATGTCATTTGGTTCAATTTGCACTTAAGGTAGTCCTAGCGGACAGCCTGAGCCAACGTGAGTTCAGAGAGAATTGACAGAGAATTGCGAACACTTCTCGATGGGATAAAAATTCGAAAAAAAATCAAGCATATGGAAGGTGCTGAAAAGATTGATTTTACATAATAATAACTCCAAAATATTATTAACAAATGCATTTTAAAAAAAATTGTTCAACAAATTCCCCGGCAACTTAACTTTTTGTTCATATAAAAACAATTTGTTAATCTTTTTGAATACGTATGAATTTTTTCAGAATTTTATCTAATTTTTGAAAATCACGTTTTTTTATTAACTAAAAACGCAATTTTCAAAAATTCGACAAAATTGTGAAAAAATTCATACGTATTCAAAAAGATTAACTTATTGTTTTTATATGAACAAAAAGTTAAGTTGCCGGAAGATTTGTTGAACAATTTTTTTTTTCATTCATTTGTTAATAACATTTTGGAATTATTATTATGCAAAATCAATCTTTTCAGTACCTTCCATATGGTTGATTTTTTTCAGATTTGTATCTCATCCCGAAGTATTCGCAATTCCACTCTCTATTCGCTCTGAACTCACGTGGGCTCAGGCTGTCCGCAAGGACTACCTTAATTGTTGAGTAGTGTGAACTAGGATCTAAAGCTTTGGATATTTTTTCATTAATAGTACGTAAGCTAGTCTTTCTATGGAAGTTCTCAGTGACTTTGGTTTGCTCCGCGGATATAAAAAAAGAAAAAAACGTGGAAGACGCACAGTTAATCCGAGCCCGGTGAATCGGGATTCTGCTGCAAAGAAATAGTTCACTCACCGCAATCGTACTCGTCCGAATGATCGTAACAATTCATGTGACCGTCGCAGTGCTTAACAAGCGGTATGCAGAGCGTATTCGAGCACGTCCACTCGTCGTCCAGACAATACTGTTCCACCTCGACGCACCTGGATTCAAACACACAGCCAATGACTAACACCGGAGGGGAATGGCTTTTGCTTCATCCACGAAAGTCGAATAAATGTAACGATATACGAACCTGAAAGCGTCGACGTCCAAACGATGGCACTTTTGTTTGTTAATGAGACACAGGCCGGCGCATCCCGTGGGATCGAGTGGATCCGGGCCGTGCCTGCAGAACGGCACTTCCTCATCGACGAGGGCAACGCAGACCTCGGCGTCGTAACAATCGTCGCAGTGACGTGTCGCGTTAAAATCCGGCGCTATCTCAGAGGTCGTCGGTATGAGCTCAGTTTCCGTTTCCGGCGACAACGTCGACTCCTGCGGAAACGCCACGGGAGTCTCGGTTAAAAACACGCTCGCCATGGGAAGCGTTGTTGTCTCGATGGCTTCGGAGCCCATCGTGCTGCGTTCGAAAGTCACATTCGAATCTGTCGAGGTATTTCCAGTGGAGGACCTCAGGTACTGTTGAATTATCTGAAGCTTCTCAGGTTCTGCAATCAAAGAAAAAAAAAATCAATGAATGTTAACAATTAGACGATTAATACGGATGTATATAGATATATCGTCTCTCATAAGCTATATTCTCCAGATTTTGGATTTTATAGCATATAGAAGTGGATTTCGAAAATTCTGAATCCCAAACAGCATATCAAAGTGGATTTCGATCCTAAATCACTCCAATATGCTATATTCTAGAGATTATGGTTTCTATAGCGTATGGAAGTGGATTTCGTAAATCCTTAGTATCACGTAGCATATCGGAGTGGATTTCAATTCTAAATCAATCCCAAAGAGCATATCAGGGTGGATTTTGAAAATCCTAAATCCCGTATAGCATAACGGAGTGGATTTCGAATCAAAAGCACTCCTTGCGACTTCGAATTTCATAGCATATAGAAGTGGATTTCGAAAATTCTAAATCCCAAACAGCATATCAAAGTGGATTTCGATCCTAAATCACTCCAATATGCTATATTCTAGAGATTATGGTTTCTATAGCGTATGGAAGTGGATTTCGTAAATCCTAAGTATCATGTAGCATATCGGAGTGGATTTCAATTCTAAATCAATCCCAACGAGCATATAAGAGTGGGTTTTCAAAATCCTAAATCCCGTATAGCATAACGGAGTGGATTTCGGTTCAAAAGCACTCCTTGCGACTTCGGATTTCATAGCATATAGAAGTGGATTTCGAAAATTCTAAATCCCAAACAGCATATCAAAGTGGATTTCGATCCTAAATCACTCCAATATGCTATATTCTAGAGATTATGGTTTCTATAGCGTATGGAAGTGGATTTCGTAAATCCTAAGTATCATGTAGCATATCGGAGTGGATTTCAATTCTAAATCAATCCCAACGAGCATATAAGAGTGGATTTTGAAAATCCTAAATCCCGTATAGCATAACGGAGTGGATTTCGAATCAAAAGCACTCCTTGCGACTTCGGATTTCATAGCAAATAGAAGTGGATTTCGAAAATTCTAAATCCCAAACAGCATATCAAAGTGGATTTCGATCCTAAATCACTCCAATATGCTATATTCTAGAGATTATGGTTTCTATAGCGTATGGAAGTGGATTTCGTAAATCCTAAGTATCATGTAGCATATCGGAGTGGATTTCAATTCTAAATCAATCCCAAAGAGCATATCAGAGTGGATTTTGAAAATCCTAAATCCCGTATAGCATAACGGAGTGGATTTCGATTCAAAATCACTCCTTGCGACTTCTGATTTCATAGCATATAGAAGTGGATTTCGAAAATTCTAAATCCCAAACAGCATATCAAAGTGGATTTCGATCCTAAATCACTCCAATATGCTATATTCTAGAGATTATGGTTTCTATAGCGTATGGAAGTGGATTTCGTAAATCCTAAGTATCATGTAGCATATCGGAGTGGATTTAAATTCTAAATCAATCCCAAACAGCATATCGGAGTGGATTTCGATCCTAAATCACTCCAATATGCTATATTCTAGAGATTATGGTTTCTATAGCGTATGGAAGTGGATTTCGTAAATCCTTAGTATCACGTAGCATATCGGAGTGGATTTCGTAAATCCTTAGTATCACGTAGCATATCGGAGTGGATTTCAATTCTAAATCAATCCCAACGAGCATATAAGAGTGGGTTTTCAAAATCCTAAATCCCGTATAGCATAACGGAGTGGATTTCGGTTCAAAATCACTCCTTGCGACTTCGGATTTCATAGCAAATAGAAGTGGATTTCGAAAATTCTAGATCCCAAACAGCATATCAAAGTGGATTTCGATCCTAAATCACTCCAATATGCTATATTCTAGAGATTATGGTTTCTATAGCGTATGGAAGTGGATTTCTTAAATCCTTAGTACCATGTAGCATATCGGAGTGGATTTAAATTCTAAGTCAATCCCAAACAGCATATCGGAGTGGATTTCGATCCTAGATCACTCCCACATGGTATATTCTCCAGGTTTCGGTTTTCGTAGCACATAGAAGTGGATTTCGTTTCAAAATCACTCCGATACGCTATATTCTTGCTATTTCGGTTTTCCTAGCACATAGAAGTGAATTTCGAATCTAAATCACTTCCATACGCTATATTCTTGCGATTTCGGATTTCATAGCATATAGAAGTGGATTTCGAACCTAAATCACTCCCACACGCTACATTCTTGCGATTTCGGATTTTATAGCATATGGAAGCGGATTTCGTAAGTCCTAAGTCCCATGTAGCATATCGGAGTGGATTTCAATCCTAAATCAATCCCAAACAGCACATCAGCGTGGATTTCGATCCTAAATCCCTCCAATATGCTATATTCTCCAGATTTCGATTTCCGTAGCACATAGAAGTGGATTTCATAAATCCGAAATCCCAAACAGTATATCAGAATAGATTTCGATTCTAGATCACTTCCATGATCGAAATCACGAACGGGAGGAGATGAAAACGACGATCGACGATGTCGCGGTTGAACGTAGCGTGAAGGTCTCGGGTGAAGTAGCCGCGGGGGGTTCGATGAGGACACACGTTCCGGACCGGGACGGCGATAAAAAGAAATCATCTTGCTTACTGCTCTGCGGCGCGCTCTGCTGTGCGGGAGAAACGGACGAGTATCTCTCGGTGTCGGTTACGATTCGCTGCTTCTCCGCGGCCGCCCTCGAACTCGGCACACTGGCCTCTCAGATATTGCATCGACCGGGGGGGGGCAACGACAAAAACCGAATTGCAGGGAGCGATGTAGGGACAGGTTGGAGCGAAGATTGAGAGAAAACGGTGAGCGAGGGAGAACGACGAAAAGGGTTTAAACCGTGCATCCTGCACCTTTTTGCATCGAGCGGCCTCATAATTCGCTCGGCCAACGCCGTCAAAGGGACAGCCTGGGGCTTCACGACGTCGCCCGTACCTCGTCGGCGATAAAAATATCAATTAATTTTACTGCAAATTGCCCGAACAATTTCTATGGATGTCAGCGCTACCGATGTTAGTTTCCTTCGCAATCCTCCTGCTCTCATCTGCAATCTCCGTGTACGTAAAGCAGATGAAGGAACTCCACGGTTGCCACGAAATTCTCCAACTCTAATTCCCTGACTTTTCCCGGTTTTCCAGAGCTGACATTTAATTTTTCCGATCTATCGATCAGGGTAGGCAAGGACAATTACAAATAACGTAAAATCTAATGTATAATGATTGTTAATATAGATTGACTGAGATTGGCGCTAGCCGATCAAACAATTAATTATCTCAGATGTTCATTTTTACCCCGTTTTTCTATTTTCTTGCATCTATGCATCCAATAAATATTATTATTATTATTATTATTATTATTATTATTATTATTATTATTATTATTATTATTATTATTATTATTATTATTATTATTATTATTATATTAAACTCAGTTCATAATATTAAAGTTCCCAAAGAAAATAATATCACTGCATAGTCATGCATATGCTGTACAAAGTCGACAAGTTTGTGGAAACGAAAAATTTTAATCGGGTTCAAAAACCTTTCAGGGTTAAAAAAAAAATTCCATGACTTTTCCCTGACTTTTCCAGCTCTCAACAAATCCCCTGACTTTTTCCTGTTTTCCAGGTCCGTGTCAACCATGGAACTCGTGAACTCTCAACGATAGAATTTTTCGTTTCTCGAATTGCCAGATTCGCGAGAGTCTCCGCGATTCGAACGCACCAAAAACGATGTACAAGGCGATTCCACCGATCCCCAGTAGAGCGAGAATCGTGATGAGCAGAAGAACGATCGATCTCGTGCATCCCGTTCCGTCCAGCGGGCGGGCAAAGTGGAGAGTCCATCCGTGACGATTCTTACGAAGACGCGCTGGATGCGGGGGTGGCTCTCCCCTCACGCTTCGGCGTAGATTCACGCGATTCTGTGACGATGGTGTTTGCGTTCTCGTTGGCAGGGAATAAGCCCTCTGTAATCATAAACCAGAGAAAACCATCAGATTCGAATTATTTCATACTTGCATGGGAACGTTCTTCAGCGATGTGAAACCCTTCTTCCCCCTACCTGGTCGGTAACATAAACTGCAATTACATTTCTTTCGCCGGTGCTGACCAGTGTCGGTAAAAATTAAATTCTTAATAATTTTGCACATTTACACCTCTACCACTCATAACTCTACCAAAATCAAAATAGAACTCTACGCTACTTGAAATAAAACGCTACTTTACTTGAAATAAAATTATACTCTACATGAAATTAAATTCTTCTCTACTTGAAATAAAACTCTGCTCTACTTGAAATAGAACTTTACTTTACTTGAAATAAAACTCTATTTCGCTTGAAAAAAAAAAAACTCTCCTTTACTTGAAATAAAACTTTACTTTACTTGAAATAAAACTTTACTTTACTTGAAATAAAACTCTACTTTGCTTGGAATGAACTCTACTTTACTTGAAATAAAACTCTACTTTGCTTGAAATAAATCTCTACTTTACTTGAAATAAAACTCTATTTTGCTTGAAATAAAACTCTAGTTTACTTGAAATAAAACTCTACTTTACTTGAAATAAAACTCTACTTTACTTGAAATAAAATTCTACTTTACTTGAAATAAAACTCTACTTTACTTGAAATAAAACTCTACTTTACTTGAAATAAAACTCTACTTTGCTTGAAATAAAACTCTAGTTTACTTGAAATAAAATTCTACTTTACTTGAAATAAAACTCTACTTTACTTGAAATAAAACTCTACTTTACTTGAAATAAAACTCTACTTTGCTTGAAATAAATCTCTACTTTACTTGAAATAAAACTCTACTTTGCTTGAAATAAATCTCTACTTTGCTTGAAATAAAACTCTACTTTACTTGAAAAAAAAACTCTACTTTACTTGAAATAAAACTCTACTCTATACGGTTGCCTTGTATTCCGGTAGAGCTTTATTTTGATGCTGATAATGGTGAAAAAGGGAAATTCTTTTTTATTGCCAACCGTGGTACTTCACACGCTCTTGAGCATTTGACTTCGGAAGGATCTCTTTAATTGAACTACCGTAACGTGTGGTCAAAATATATGTTTATCGTCAATCTGGATTTCCGAGCTCACCTGAAGTTCAGCCATCGAAAGAGCATTCTACATGGGGTGTTCGAGGCGCCTCAATAAATGCGATCCGATACGAGGGACGGCGTCACTTCCGGTCGGAAATTCACTCAGGCCCCAAGCGGCCACAGAATAGACGAGAAATTAGTGTTCTCTAGCGATCTCGAGATACGAGAACGAGAAGCGTTGTGAGCAGATGCCGAACAACTGCACTCTCGTATTTATTAACAAGTTTTCCGGCTGGCTATAGATAGCATTTTTCGACATCCGATCGTCATTTCGATCTTCTCGTTTGCCTCCAGTGCCGCCGGAACGGACTTCGGGGAAGTGAAGCCTCGCTGCTAATTCGGTCTTTTACGACTCGGCACGCCGTCGACACCAGACTTCGAGGCGTTCAGTAAAATATCTATCGGATTCAGCGATTAATCTTCACAAAGCCACGGAAAACCTCTAAACCTCGAAATTTTCATATCGTTTTCTCATAAAAGTTGGAAATTGAAATTTTCATATCGCTTTCTCATAAAAGCTGAACATTGAAATTTTCGTATCGCTTTCTTATAATGTTCCTTTATTCGCGAAGCTTCCTCTATGAGGAAGCCAAAAATGCAGACAATGCTTCCTCGTAGATAAAGCTTTGCGGATAAAGGAACATTATGGGAAAGCGATACGAAAATGTCAATTTTCAGCTTTCATGAGAAAGCGATACGAAAATGTCAATTTTCAGCTTTTATGAGAAAGCGATACAAAAATTGCAATTTTCAGCTTTTATGAGAAAGCTATACAAAAATTGCAATTTTCAGCTTTTATGAGAAAAGGATACAAAAATTTCAATTTTCAGCTTTTATGAGAAAGCGATATGAAAATTTCAATTTTCAGCTTTTATGAGAAAGCGATATGGTAATTTTAATTTTCAACTTTTATGAGAAAGCGATATGAAAATTTCAACTTTTATGAGAAAGCAACTTTTTTTTCAAAATTTCAATTTTCAACTTTTTTTAAAATTACCGGCATCGTCAGTAAACCCGATACGAATCTTGGCTCAAAGTCAAGCCGGACATTGGTAACGGCCCGAAGAATTTTTGTTTCCTTAATTTCATTTATAGGTCGGGCAAAGTTCTTCATGAATAGCTCTCTTCACTCTCGCGTAACGTATTCGGACGACATCGTACCCACCGCGGACCCGCCTGGACGGCTATTCTAAACGCTCCAGCAGCTTCGTCGACACTTCCGTGGGCACAGGAAATGGAGCGTGCTCGTCGGAACGGCCGGCCGAAAGCGCGCCGTGCCGACCTCGCAAATTAATTCAAACTCACTTCGCGTATCCGCGAAACTTTGCCCAGCAGAACTCCGCCGGTTCCGAGGGTAATATTGTCTGCCAAACGATTACCCGATACACAATCGTGATGACTTTCGAGTGAGCGTGGACCGAAGTCAAAGGATAATCGCTTCCAATCTGTGTCGAATATTACGAATCTCCGCCGGTCGCGAAGCTAAATATTGCGCAGGGTCGCGAGTACCGAAACTCAAAAAAAAATCACAGCTCACGATCGCCGCTGATTCGTCGAAAGGCTGGCACGCGACTGTTTCAGTCGCGTAATCACTTGGAAAAGGAAGCCGTGCGAAGAGGCATTCCGATGCCGGAAAATCGATCACCGACACGGATACGCTGCAATGGACACGTGTTCGGATCTCACCTCATAAAACTACATTTCGATGCGCCAAATTCAATATGAAATTTTGTCATGATATACCCCGAGCGATCGCATCGAGCGGAACCCGCACCGAAAAAAAAAGGTTTGGTAATATCAAACAAAGCTGCTGTTGCGGCTGGCGAAAGAAATATTTGGTCGATTTAACAAAATGTTTGTTAAATCCAAGTAACTATTTGTTGAGGCAACTGAATATTCGGTCACACAACTAAATATTCGTTCAATCAACTAAATATTCGTTCAATCAACTAAATATTCGTTCAATCAACTAAATATTCGTTCAATCAACTAAATATTCGTTCAACCAACTAAATATTCGTTCAATCAACTAAATATTCGTTCAATCAACTAAATATTCGTTCAATCAACTAAATATTCGTTCAATCAACTAAATATTCGTTCAACCAACTAAATATTCGTTCAATCAACTAAATATTCGTTCAATCAACTAAATATTCGTTCGATCAATTAAATATTCGTTCGATCAACTAAATATTCGTTCAATCAACTAAATATTCGTTCAATCAACTAAATATTCGCTCAATCAACTAAATATTCGTTCAATCAACTAAATATTCGTTCAATCAACTAAATATTCGCTCAATCAACTAAATATTCGTTCAATCAACTAAATATTCGCTCAATCAACTAAATATTCGTTCAATCAACTAAATATTCGTTCAATCAACTGAATATTCGTTCAATCAACTAAATATTCGTTCAATCAACTGAATATTCGTTCAATCAACTGAATATTCGTTCAATCAACTAAATATTCGTTCAATCAACTGAATATTCGTTCAATCAACTGAATATTCGTTCAATCAACTGAATATTCGTTCAATCAACTAAATATTCGTTCAATCAACTAAATATTCGTTCAATCAACTGAATATTCGTTCAATCAACTGAATATTCGTTCAATCAACTAAATATTCGTTCAATCAATTAAATATTCGTCCAATCAACTAAATATTTCTTTCAATCAACTAAATATTCGTTCAATCAATTAAATATTCGTCCAATCAACTAAATATTTCTTTCAATCAACTAAATATTTCTTTCAATCAACTAAATATTTCTTTCGCCACCCGCAACTGCAGCTTAGTTTGATATTACCAAACCTTTTTTTCAGTGCGTCGAGCCCCATCGGAGCGTCTCTCCTTTTCCGATGGAATTCGATAAGGGCTGACCGAGACTATGTGTTATCGACAGATCGGACTGCAATAATCAAAGCTCGAAAAATCGGTGGGCGATTCTTGGGAATTGTGCATTTGACGTTAAACGGAAACGTGTTGTCGACCACCAAAAGGCACGGCGTATCACACAAACATTTAACGTGTGTTCAATGGTGTACATTGCGCACAGTAAAAAATGATTTCGCAAAAGCGGAACACGAAGTTTCGTGAAAATAATTTTGTTAAATAAGCGACAAACTCGTTTGTTCAGGCTTGAATATATAAACTGGTCCTTTTATTTCTGGCGTTATTAACAATTTCAGTTTGTACTTTTGTTTGGAAAACTGGAAGACGGATGGCGCGATCGTAAAATTAACAAATAAAAAATTGTGGACGTTTGTGGACAATAAAAGTTGTTGTAAAAAGTATAAAGATTTTTTACTGTGCGCCCTTCTGCTTGTCAGCGCTCGGTGCATGTCTGTACAGTAAACTACCCTCTATTGATGCTTGGCCTGTTCCACTACACAGTAAAAGGGGTTCGTACATTTAACATTTATCGTTCGCGAAGCATCATAGTTTTTATTTATTATACTTTTTTTCTTTGTTTTGTCAATGAAAAAGTTTATTTTCGAGTGTAGAAAAAATTGTACAATTGTTTTTCAGCAAGAAATGTTTGTCAAATGCACAAATATTGTTTGTTACATTAATCAATGGCACCATACATTACTGTAAGGCTCAGCAATTAAAAGAAACAACACATCGACCGAATGGGTATCTCGACTCTAAACTTCGTACATTTGGCGAAAAATGCATCGTTTCCAAAGCTTCATAATTTTTATTTATTTAAACATTTTTTTTTCTTTGGTCAACGAAAAACAAAAAAAAAAAAAAGGAGAAGAAGAAAACAAACTGCGGACGTTTTTCGGCAAATGTTTTTCAAATACACAAATATTGTTTGTTACCGTATACAGCATTCGAATCCTCCAGGCATTAATTAATGGCACGGTACATCACTGTAAGGCTCAACAATGAAACGAAACAACACGTCGACCGAATGTGTATCCCGACTCTGAAGCGGAGTCTCCTCAACGAGATGAAAACGGTTGGGCACGAGCGTCGAGAGCTAAACTCTGAATCAAGATTGTCTCACTGGGCGCGAACGCTCTCTGCAATTAAAACCGTACGCCGACGGTTGCATGAAAATATCGAACGGTCACGGTGTGTTGTGAGGTGCACCGCACGGAGCCACGCCGACTAGAACTGATTCGCAAGTCTGGATATATCCCCTAACTCAGAGTTCGCAGAGGCTTCCGCGAGCGAACGGCCACGCGGATTTGGCACAGTTTCAGACACGTTCTCCGATGGCACTAGTGCAGTCGCTTTTACTGCCCCGCCGCCGGTGAGCAGTTGTGCCTCGTGTCGGTGACATAATACAGATTACAGTACCGGTATATGCATGCGGTTGCCATACAGCATTAGATCGGAAGCCCGAATTGATGCGTCGACAGTGGTTTCTGCGCGCCGTCTCGGCTCGCCAGATGAGTCGATGATTTTCAGATTCCGCGGATGAATATAACACCGAACGACGATCGGCTGGAGGTTGATTGGAAAAAAGTCTAAGGAGCGTGTGATCGATAAAGAAAAGATTTACCATAAATAGTTTATATTAAGCTAACAAAAAATCCATAAGGACTTCGATGGCCAATTGGCAGCAAATATGTAATCTAAGTCTGTATGTACCAAAACCTGTCCCATGTTATGCACTGTCAATAAATCCACTACTACTACTGCTTTATATTACTGACTTTCCTTCCATTAATTGACTTTCCAAAATTGTTTGTTTATCTCTAACTTGGCCGCTCTCTTCCGGCGCATCAAACCCGAGGTGCAAAACCGTGGCTGAAGGACTTCGATGGCCAATTGGCAGCAAATATGTAACCTAAGTCTGTATGTACCAAAAACTGTGCCATGTTATGCACTGTCAATAAATCCACTACTGCAATTACTTTATATTACTGACTTTCCTTCAATTAATTGACTTTCCAAAATTGTTTGTTTATCTCTAACTTGGCCGCTCTCTTCCGGCGCGTCAAACCCGAGGTGCAAAACCGTGGCTGAAGGACTTCGATGGCCAATTGGCAGCAAATATGTAATCTAAGTCTGTATGTACCAAAACCTGTCCCATGTTATGCACTGTCAATAAATCCACTACTACTACTACTTTATATTACTGACTTTCCGTCCATTAATTGACTTTCCAAAATTGTTTGTTTATCTCTAACTTGGCCGCTCTCTTCCGGCGCGTCAAACCCGAGGTGCAAAACCGTGGCTGAAGGACTTCGATGGCCAATTGGCACCAAATATGTAATCTAAGTCTGTATGTACCAAAAACCGTCCCATGTTATGCACTGTCAATAAATCCACTACCACTACTACTTTATATTACTGACTTTCCTTCCATTAATTGACTTTCCAAAATTGTTTGTTTATCTCTAACTTGGCCGCTCTCTTTCGGCGCGTCAAACCCGAGGTGCAAAACCGTGGCTGAAGGACTTCGATGGCCAATTGGCTGCAAATATGTAATCTAAGTCTGTATGTACCAAAAACTGTGCCATGTTATGCACTGTCAATAAATCCACTACTACTACTACTTTATATTACTGACTTTCCGTCCATTAATTGACTTTCCAAAATTGTTTGTTTATCTCTAACTTGGCCGCTCTCTTCCGGCGCGTCAAACCCGAGGTGCAAAACCGTGGCTGAAGGACTTCGATGGCCAATTAGCAGCAAATATGTAACCTAAGTCTGTATGTACCAAAAACTGTCCCATGTTATGCACTGTCAATAAATCCACTACTACTACTACTTTATATTACTGACTTTCCTTCCATTAATTGACTTTCCAAAATTGTTTGATTATCTCTAAGTTGGCCGCTCTCTTCCGGCGCGTCAAACCCGAGGTGCAAAACCGTGGCTGAAGGACTTCGATGGCCAATTGGCAGCAAATATGTAACCTAAGTCTGTATGTACCAAAAACTGTGCCATGTTATGCACTGTCAATAAATCCACTACTGCAATTACTTTATATTACTGACTTTCCTTCAATTAATTGACTTTCCAAAATTGTTTGTTTATCTCTAACTTGGCCGCTCTCTTTCGGCGCGTCAAACCCGAGGTGCAAAACCGTGGCTGCAGGACTTCGATGGCCAATTGGCAGCAAATATGTAATCCAAGTCTGTATGTACCAAAAACTGTCCCATGTTATGCACTGTCAATAAATCCACTACTACTACTACTTTATATTACTGACTTTCCTTCCATTAATTGACTTTCCAAAATTGTTTGTTTATCTCTAACTTGGCCGCTCTCTTTCGGCGCGTCAAACCCGAGGTGCAAAACCGTGGCTGAAGGACTTCGATGGCCAATTGGCAGCAAATATGTAACCTAAGTCTGTATGTACCAAAAACTGTGCCATGTTATGCACTGTCAATAAATCCACTACTGCAATTACTTTATATTACTGACTTTCCTTCAATTAATTGACTTTCCAAAATTGTTTGTTTATCTCTAACTTGGCCGCTCTCTTTCGGCGCGTCAAACCCGAGGTGCAAAACCGTGGCTGCAGGACTTCGATGGCCAATTGGCAGCAAATATGTAATCCAAGTCTGTATGTACCAAAAACTGTCCCATGTTATGCACTGTCAATAAATCCACTACCACTACTACTTTATATTACTGACTTTCCTTCCATTAATTGACGTTCCAAAATTGTTTGTTTATCTCTAACTTGGCCGCTCTCTTTCGGCGCGTCAAACCCGACTTTCCTTCAATTACTTGACTTTCCAAAATTGTTTGTTTATCTCTTACTTGGCCGCTCTCTTTCGGCGCGTCAAACCCGAGGTGTTCGTGTTTCCGTTCTATTTGTAAGATTTATCGGGTCCAAACGAGGGCGCACCTCGCTCGGACGACTCTTTGACAGGGAGGCAAGACGCTCGTGGAGAAGTGACTGCCGCACACGTGAAAACCCGTGGATATAATTAAGGACCGGAGGAACCCGAGAGCCCCTCTCATCTCGGACTTGCTCGTTCTTCGCGTCTCTCCCCGTCTCCGTCTCTCCGTCACCGAAGTTAAAGTCGATTCAACGTCTTCGGAGTAGAAGCAGAGCCCTCCAGACATCAAAGAGGAACTCGGGAGAGCGAGCGGGCTATTTGCAAGCACCGCGCGGAGACGCTCGCGACTCGCTTCTCTCGCCTATTTCGTTTTAGTTTGCCGATCGACGACGACGCCGTCTAATTTACTTCGCCAAGCGTGCGCTTCTTTCGCCAACTTCACGGATCTTCAATGGCTTATACTTAATTTATTGGAATTCACAATGTTTGCACGAGCTAATTCGCTTCGGTGAAGCTCGCGCGGCCGCCCAGATAGAGAACCGTAGCACAGACAACGAAGGGCAATTGCTTGTCACCAAGCTTTGCTGTTTGCTTGCCAGCAATATTGCAACGATAGTTTCTAGCACGAGATTGCAGCATATTGGTAGCAAAAACCCAACAACGGTTGCTACAAGCTGATTTCTTGTTCTTAACACCCGTGAAAGAGATCAAAATTCCTCGTCATCCGAAGTCGTTATTGCTAACGACAACGAAAGCTTATTTTTTCATGCGATGAATGAGTTCGATGATCGGTTGATAATGAATTGCGGTACACGACAATGAGTTGTGTAAGAGTTTGTTTGCCTAAGGGTTGAATTTTGTTAGTTCGAACTTAAGATCGCTCTTGGCATCGAACTTAATATCGAAGACTGACCTGAACTTCACTAGAACTTAAGATTTAACCTGAGTTCGATCTCAAGGTCGATCTTAAGTCCGAACTTGAGATCGAACTTGAACTTGAATCGAATTTGAGTTGAGACTTGAGTTGGAACTTAAGATAGATCTCAAGCACGCAATGAAGTTCGCGCCAAACTTCGATCTTAAGTTCAGACTAATGTTTTAAAATTCAACCCCAAGAGTTCCTAAGACTCAAGCAAATTAAACTTCGCAGTGAGTCGCAAAGCGCCAGCGACTCAACTTGCTGACAATGTAGTCCTAAGAATTTTCGGCATTGAATGCTGGCAAAAACATAGGCGAATGCGGACGCACCCGCAATTTCGCCGCCATCCCCTGCGGACAATATTCTGCCCATTTGCTGGCGGGTTGTTGGCAAAGTGCAATCTGGCTATCGACACGTGGCGACCGGATAAGGAGTCGTCGAAGGTGTCTCACCTGAAAGGGGTTTTGTTCCTTGACATCGGTCACAAAGATCGGCACGTCCTTCGAGTGCCAGAGGTCCTGCGAGTAGATAGAGTTGACCTTCATACCAGCCCGATTCTTCTGTGGCGTTATTAGCGCCCTGTCGTCCATGTGCTCGACAGGAACGAGACGCACGTCCGTGTCGTTCTTGTCGTAGTTGAGAAGCTTCGGTCCTTTCGCAGAGCACAGGCCATTGGCGTTGTTCGATATGGAAAAAATTGCATTTGCTTTCCCGTCCAACAGCGACGTCGCGTGTCCGTTACGCTGAGCGTCGATGTTTGGCAGTTTTCCGTTCGGAATTGAGAATATCGGCTCGAGACCGAGTACCGTCCCGTCCCGTTCGATGACCTCGTTGTTCGCCGATGTCGGAACTCGGCCGGACATCTCGACCGGAAACGGTGCATCGTGCCCCAACGAATCCTCCGCCATGCGATCGGAAAGATGTTCGCGCCCAACCGACCCGTTCGCTTTGCTCTTGCAGTGCTTGCAGTCTTTCTTTCTGCGCCTCCTTCCCGGTTTGTCGATCACGAAACCCGTCGCCTTGGACAACTCGTCCCCGATTCTCGTCGATCCAACTGACGACTTACACATCGTGGAGTCGTTCTCGCTCGCCAGGCATCCGGACCTCTCGCGGTTGGTAACGCGAACGGAGAAACGAGTCGTGCTCTCTCCAACGTCCGCGGCCGCAATTGATCTGCGCATCGGGAGGGTCAAGTTTCGGTGGAAATTACTCGAGTCCTCGAACTCGCTCGGCGACAACCCGTCGATCGACGCGACCGTTCGGGCATCGCGATTATCCCTCGGGCCGTTCTGCGACCAGCGAAGTGATTCGTTGTACAGATTATTGTTATTGGCAGAATTTGTGGGAAGACAGTGTGGCTCATCGATCGAGATGGAATCCTCGGGGCTGGACACTACGATGTCCTCGTATACGTGAGCTTCCTGGTCGGCGCGCAACGCACCGCGTACGCGGATCGCGTGGTTTCCTTGGGCGACAGGCGATGACCTCGAGTTGTCGACTGCAGCGGAGGAATGTTGCACCATGTACTGCCGATTGAGTGGCGAACGCGTGGAATGCTCCTCTTCGTAACCCTGGTTCTCCATCTGGAATGTGCAACGGTTCCGGTTAAGACGAGTGTATGAAAGAGTTTATTCATCGCTGGGATTTTTATTTATCCGTGGTGATCGATGAGAATCAATTGATAATGATATGCATTTGATTTTGTGGGCGTCTTGGTTAAGGTGGGGGAGAGCGGGGCAAAATGGCACAACGGTGCGAAACGGGATTTATGAGACAAAACGCAATATTCCAGTAACTTTTGGATCGTGGCGATGGTGGTACGTGGGGCAAAACGGGGTTGAAAATCCGGATTTATCGTTGGGACAAAATGGGAAAATAGGGGAAAAATCATTGGAAAATTAAGTTTTGCCCTCACTGACCCGTTTTGCACCACCGTCCCATTTTGCCCCGCTCGCCCCTTCACTGAGAGAAGGATCTGGTAAAAATTACCGATCAATTGAGGAAAATTACCATAACACATAGTAGGGTGCTAGGGCGAAAATTCTATGGTCGAAAATCTCGGATTATTCGAGAATTTTTACCATAATATCTAAGACAAAATTCTTATAAATCCGGTACTTCTTACCATAGGTGGCGCGCTAGCGCCCTACTACTATGTGCTGTGGCATCTTCATGAATTGGGGTTTTGTTTTGTCAAAGCTGCTGAAAAGTTTTTGGAGCAGATTGATATCTATATATAAAGATAAGTTACACGTGGGTTAGATGATGTTCTAAAATGTTTTTTCGTTTTTATTTTTTGTTTCGTTGTTTGATTTTGATTTTGATTTTAATTAAGTTTCGCGCTTTTCAAACCTCATGTATCTAATTTATCATTCTAGTTTCATAGGTAATTTAATTTTAAGCATTGTACTATGTATCTTTAGTTGGTAAGGTTGTGCGGCTGGATGGGCTTAGTTCCCAAGGTCATCTGTTGTATACTTTGTATACTTTTTCATAAAAAAAAAAAAAAAAATGTGCTATGGCAATATCTCTCAAGCGATATGGTCCTTTTTATTAAATGCTTCTCTCAGTGTAGTTTTTTCGTTATGTCTGAAACGGCCCAAGTTTGGGAGAGAAATAAGAGAGAATTAAAAACACTTCCCGATCGGATAAAAATATGAAAAAAATCAAGCATATGAAAGGTGCTTAATAGATCGTTTGTGCATAATAATAATTCCAAAATGATTTTTTCCCCCGCAGTCTGTATTATCGCAAGACGTTCGAACATGGTGGCCGTTTTTTCTCCGGAAAAAAATTCCCTGACTTTTCACTGACCAATAAAAAACATTTCCCTCACCCAACTTCTAACGACTTCTATAAAAAAAAAAAAAATGATGCAAATCAAAATGCCTAATTATTGTATTAATGTTAATTTTTTTTTATGTTCCCAATTTTTTTTTTAAGGCTCGCTTTTATGTAGTTCTTATTTATTTATAGGTCAGGCGACAATTTACTTTTTCCATGACTAATTTCGAAATTCCCTGACTTTTCCCGGTTTTCCCTGACCGCGACTACAATGTTCGAAGCTTCGTCACAGCCTCGCTCATCCGGCGGATGGATTCGTTCGAAACGCTAAAAATCCGACGACAAATCATCTCGGATTACTTGTGGGCTCCCCGGACGCCGCGTTCGCGTCGCGGGTGTGTGCGACGATCGTCTATTTATACAAAACGTTTTACGCTGCTGAGAACCAGCAGTTGCCCGCGGTGGTTTTTCTTCGAGCTCGTCCAACCGTGCGCAAAAACGAAGAAAAAAAAAAAAAAAAAAAAAAAACACCGTTGCATCATCGTATTCGCAAGTTATTACCTCGAACTCATCTTGCACCATCTTGCTGAGTCTTGAATGCCGGCAGTGAGTCGCAGGTTCATCGGGAAGGGTCAACGAGGCGAAAAAGCGACGATAAATTATCAATTGTTCCAATACGAAACGACTTTCTAGCACCGTCACATCGCTTTCAATTGGGCCGCAGTGCGATCCACTTCTCCGGTATGGTCGGATATTTTTCGAAACGACGAAACGAGCATTCTTAGAATCACCGTTCAGCCCTCTGCCCTCGTCGTTGCTTTTTAATATCCCGAAACTTGTGAATTTTCGTTTAATTTAGGACTTTTGCTAGCCGAGTTTATGGGCCTCGGCAAGCGCACGATTGTGTCAAACAACCGGCCGACACTCGCGACTGCGACCAACTACTATCACTCCGAGCTTAGCAGTTGGTCTTGTCGTGGTCTCCGTCTGGGTGGCGAACGCGTGGGGCTAATCTTCGAGCATGCCAGGCAGTGCGCTCTCGGCTCGCCCTCGGAGCGGAGACACTCTGGGAACGAACGGACGGGAAGAAGAGCCTCGAGTGGAAAACTCGCGCGCGCTGTGCTCACTTCTCCGCGTAACGTTTGTACACCGTGCAAGTATTACAGTAGAACCCCCATCAAGAGCATGTGAAACACGTTCTCACAGTGTTTCGCATGCTCTTAACCGGGATGCTCGCGACCAAAAAGTCCCGAGTACACAGTAAAAACATAATTTCGTAAAAATAATTTTGTCAAATAAGTGACAAACACGTTTGTGTCCAGGTTTGAATATTTCAAATCTGCACTTTTATCTCTCGGGTAATTAACAATTTTAGTTTGTGCTTTTGTTAACAAATAAAAAATTGTGGACGTCTGTGGACGATAAGTTGTTGTAAAAAGTACAAACTTTTTTTTACTGTGTACAATGACAATTGGTACGACTGGCACTTAATTGTTGAATAGTGCGAACTAGAATGTACACTGAGAGAAGAATCTGGTAAAAATGACTATATCGCTTGAGAGATATTACCATAGCACATAGTAGCACTGAGAAAAAAAACCTTTGTACACTGTACAAGTATTACATGTGAAACACGTTCTCAAAGTGTTTCGCATGCTCTTAACCGGAATGCTCGGGACCAAAAAGTCCCCGGGTAATCGAAATCGCGGTTAATTCGAACTGGAGAGCGGAAGTATGTAAGTCAACAATGGCTTATGGTACAACTTTATTTTGACTAGTTACACAGTAAAAAAATAATTTCGTAAAATCAGAATACGAAGTTTCGTAAAAATAATTTTGTCAAATAAGTGACAAACTCGTTTGTGTCCAGGTTTGAATATTTCAAATCTGCACTTTTATTTCTCGGGCAATTAACAATTTTAGTTTGTGCTTTTGTTAACAAATAAAAAATTGTGGACGTCTGTGGACGATAAGTTGTTGTAAAAAGTACAAACGTTTTTTTTACAGTGTACAATGACAATTGGTACGACTTGCACTTAATTGTTGAATAGTGCGAACTAGAATGTACACTGAGAGAAGAATCTAGTAAAAATGACTATATCGCTTGAGAGATATCACCATAGCACATAGTAGCGCTGAGAAAAAGAAATTGGTTGGATTTGTTTGATACAAATAAAGCATTGTTTTGTTGAACGATTATTCGCTTCAATTTATTCAAAATTTGTCGATTGAAACAAACATATTTGTTGTACCAACAAAATACACCTTTGAACGTACCCATTTCTTTTTCTCAGTGAGTAGGGCGCTAGAACGCCACCAATGGTAGGAAGTACCGGATTTATAAGAATTTTTCTTAGATATTGTGGTAAAAATTCTTGGACAATCTGAGACTTTCTGCTACCGTACTATTATGTGCTATGATAATTTTTCTCAGATGATCGGTCATTTTTACTAGATCCTTCTCTCAGTGTAGGGGAGACCGGGGCAAAATGGCACAGCGGGGCAAAACGGGACAGTGAGGACAAAACTCAATTTTTCATTAATTTTTGGATGCCCCATTTTGTCCCAACGATACATCCGGATTTTCAAACCCGTTTTGCCCCACGTACCACCATCGCCACCATCCCAAAGTTAGTGGAGAATACGTTTTGTCTCATTATCCCGTTTTGCCCCGGTGTGCCATTTTGCCCCACTCTCCCCTAAAGTTTTGGATATTTTTTTCATTAGTAGTACATAAGCTAGTATTTTTTGTTTGAGTACTCGGTGACTTTGGTTTGCTCCGTGCATGAAAAAAAAAAAATATCGGAAGACGCACGTTTGATCCACTTTCCGGTTGATCCGAGCCCGGTTAGTCGGGGTTCTACTGTATGTGTTGTAGTGGAAGCGTACGTGGGCGCGGATGCGTCAACGACGATCGATGACGAACCGAACTCGAATCGAGACTCGTCATCGCACTCTTGCCGATCCGATGCACCTCCACCCTCTCCAGACACGTCGCCGATTATGTTCGATCTATCCAATAGGTATCCGGTAGACGATCAGTTCCGGCGATCGTCGCGTTTGATTAATCGGTGCACGACTAGACTGCAGTTTGCTACACTGGGAGAAATAAACGGTTGGGTTTACCGAGGCCCGGTGACATGCGTTCGGTACCAATAAAATGTTGGGTTCGATGGGCAGACTGTGGATCCCCAGATAGCCAACCGTATCACAGGCAACCGCTCCTAAGAATTTTAAATGACAATACGCTCCTTAGAATTTTCGGTATTGAATGCTGACAAACACATAGGCAAATGCGGACGGACACGCTGAGGACAAAAAATTGGTTGGTTTAACCAAAAGTCGCCGTGACATACGTTCAAAGCTGCTATTTCTTTGGTACAAATAAAGCATTGCATTGTTAAACGATTATTCGCTTCAATTTAATCAAAATTTGTTGATTGAAACAAGCATATTTGTTGTACCAACAAAATACACCTTTGAACGCATGTCACCGCGCATTTGCTTAATCCAACCATTTTTTTTAGTCAGTGCATGCCGCAATTTTGCCGCCAATAAAATGTTGGGTTCGGTGGGCACACTGGATCCCCAGATAGCCAACCGTATCACAGGCAACCGCTCCGAAGAATTTGAAATGACAATACGCTCCTTAGAATTTTCGGTATTGAATGCTGACAAACACATAGGCAAATGCGGACGGACACGCTGAGAACAAAAATTGGTTGGATTAACCAAAAGTCGCCGTGAAATACGTTCAAAGCTGCTATTTCTTTGGTACAAATAGAGCATTGTTTTATTAAACGATTATTTGCTTCAATTTAATCAAAATTTGTTGATTGAAACAAGCATATTTGTTGTACCAACAAAATACACCTTTGAACGCATGTCACCGCGCATTTGCTTAATCCAACCATTTCTTTTAGTCAGTGCATGCCGCAATTTTGCCGCCAATAAAATGTTGGGTTCGGTGGGCACACTGGATCCCCAGATAGCCAACCGTATCACAGGCAACCGCTCCTAAGAATTTTAAATGACAATACGCTCCTAAGAATTGTTGGTATTGAATGCTGACAAAAACATAGGCAAATGCGGACGCACACGCTGAGGACAAAAAATTGGTTGGATTAACCAAAAGTCGCCGTGAAATACGTTCAAAGCTGCTATTTCTTTGGTACAAATAGAGCATTGTTTTATTAAACGATTATTTGCTTCAATTTAATCAAAATTTGTTGATTGAAACAAGCATATTTGTTGTACCAACAAAATACACCTTTGAACGCATGTTGAACACCGCGCATTTGCTTAATCCAACCATTTCTTTTAGTCAGTGCATGACGCAATTTTTCCGCCATCCCGTGCGGACATATGCTGCCTATTTGCTGGCGGTTTTGTTGGCAAAATGCTATCTGGATCTACCGCTCTTTTGCACGACGCTAAAGATATCTGCATGACATCAAGTGTCATCTTTGGCCAGTCTCTATCGGTGTAGGGTAGAGCGGGGCAAAATGGCACACCGGGGCAAAACGGGATAATGAGAAAAAACGTAATTCTCCAATAACTTAGAGATGAGAGCGATGGTGGCACGTGGGACCAAACGAGTTTGAAAACCCAGATGGATCGTTGGGACAAAATGGGACATCCAAAAATTATTGGAAAAATGAGTTTCGCCCTCACAGTCCCGTTTTGCCCCGGTGTGCCATTTTGCCCCGGTCTCCCCTACGGCTTTAGCAACGATAACTGATCGTTCACTTATAGAATTTTAATCTCCAAGTGAACTTCCTCGAGCAAAGTTTGTACAATGCAAAATACAACCATTCTAACTTGACGAAATTTGGGCACATGCAGATATCTTCAGGGTCGTTCTTTAGCGCGTAAATGCGCAAAGCAGCAAAACTGTGGATGAATCGAATCGAGTCGAGCGTTCACCCGCTCGGTCCGTTCACCTTGGAACAGAAAGCGAAAGCTTTTGCGTGGATGAGCCACGAAAGTCGCATCGACTGCATCAACTAACCCTGCATCTTCTAGACTGTCCTAATTATAGTTAGCGTCGATGCGGCTATTATCGAGAGTTGATCAGCCGGGATCGTTAGAGCGAATTCACATTAAAAAATTTAAGGTTCTTTGCAACTATCGCTTCTCTACACTGATAAAAAAATACGGTTTAATCAACTAAGATTCGGGCAGGGACGTTCAGCTAAACATTTTGTTGGCCCAGCTAAAAAATTGCTTAGTTCAATAATTTGTTGGGTGATTTCACAAAAATATTTTTGAGTCATTAAAATATTTCGTTCGCCCAACTAAATATTTATTTGAACGTCCCTGCCCGAATCTTAGTTGATTCAACTGTACTTTTTTTATCAGTGTACCATGAATATTTCTTTTTCCTACAATTCAACCGAGGAAAGCATACGACTACGGGCCGGATGCGGTTTTACTATCGCGAACGGCCGGAAAACGAATGGAGAGCATCGGTTAGAAAAGTATCGAGGAATTGTTGCGCACGTGTTCGCTTCAATTCCGCGGCCTGCCTCATACACCGTTGCAATGCCGTATAGAGTCGCAGCCGGTATACCGGTTGGTATGTAATTGATAACGGACGTGTGTGTTTACGGAGCTGTTGCGCTCGCCGCTCGCGAGACGTTTCGTACCAACGTCCACGTACTCGAGCGTGCAACAAACGCAATGTACATGCAGGACGCATTCGCACGTAAGATAAATCACGTATATTAGCGCTACTTATGCCGAGTGGGTGAAATTTCACGCATTCACCCGTGCGCGACTCCGCGTACGAGCCTCGGTTTCGTATCGCGGTTTCCTCCCGACGATTTCTTCGCGGACACGCATTTGCTGTCTCGCTCACGGCTTTTCGCAGAATGCCCGTTGTCTCGCGTGTCCGCCGTTTCCGTTCGGCGATGTTTCGAGGATTGTATTTAATTTTTCTCATTTTCTTGTTTTCTTGGTCATATATATTTCTTTATGTTTTTTTCGTACTTCAGGGGAGAGCGGGGCAAAATGGCATAGCGGGGCAAAACGGGATAATGAGGCAAAACGCAATTTTCCAATAACTTTTGGATGGTGGCGGTGAAGGTGAGTGGGGCCAAAACGGCGTTGAAAATCCGGATGTATCGTTAGGACAAAATGGGACATCCAAAAATTATGGGAAAATTGAGTTTTACCCCCGCTGTCCCGTTTTGCCCCACTATCCCATTTAGCCCCGCTCTCCCCTATGTTTTTTTCCTATTTCTCTCATTATATTTTTTGTGTATTCTTATGCTTGCTTATATATCTAATTTTTTCTGCTTATTTTTATTCTGTGGTAACGATTGTTTGTATCTTGATGCAAGGTGTTAAATAAACGAATCTATCTATCTATCTATCTATCTATCTAATTTTTCGATGGGCACAAACTCGGCCGCCCCTCTCACAGCACAGTCTTGCAGCAACTGTGCGGTAACGAGACTCGAGTCGCGATGAAAAATCAATGAGAGGCCGGTGGACGTCTGTTATAATTCGGGGCCGGGGTATTTGAGTGGACGCGCGTCAACGAGCGCGCAATGTCAAGCGATACGTCTAATAGCCATATCCTCCGGCTCGTTGCCCCGCATCGGACTGGTCCGAGCAGCGTCGAGCTCGTTACAACCGATGGCATTTTCACGACAGGACGATCCGATGCGCTCTTTCCCGCTCTTTCCCGCCGCTGATGATCGATTGTTATCAGATAATTGCTATAGATACTGCTGATAAGGGACTATGGCGTGGCACGCGTACACTGCGGTGACCAACTGCGGTCGATCGGTGGAAGATCGTCCACCATATAGGAGGGGCGTCAAAAATCCAAAAAATCCATGAAAAACATAAGATACGAAACAGTACATTTCGATACGAGTGCGAAAAAACTTTTTCTGACGAGTGTGTGTTTGCAGCACGAGCCGAAGGCAAGAGTTGCAATCACACGAGTTCAGAAAACGTTTTTCGCACGAGTATCGAACAAATATTTATTTCACAAGTTGTGAAAGTAGGGGCTTCTCGCGCGCGAAGCGTGCGCAAAAACCGTAATTTTCCCACCGAGTGAAATAAAATAATGAATGTAACTAAAGTTCGCAACGTTGCAGCACCGAAATGACCTCAACTGTCAATCGTATATTCAATGTAGATAACCGACAAATTGACCTCGTTATTTTGATGGGAATTGACATGGATGAAGTTACGAGCCCTGTGCATGCTCGAAGTAATTATGAAGCATCCACAGCTGGTTCCATAGAAAGGGTTGCGATTCCATACAAATGTAACGATGGACTTGCTTTCCCACTGGATTTTCAGAGTCGATTAATGTTTGGTTGCAAACATCCTCGAACATATTTACCAAGTTTCAGGACGGTCTGTTGTGCGGAGAATTTTCTATGTGAAACCAACTGATGGACTTGCGATTCGACCATAATAATAAGGGACAAGGTAAAAAAAAAAACGTTTCGCAGATTATGGAGTGTCGCCGAGTAGAAATTTTCACGCGTTACATCGGGCCCTGATGAGGTCCTGAGAAGGCCTGACAAGGGCCTGATAAGGCGTTATCAGGCCCCTATCAGGGCCCGATGTAACGCTCGAAAATTTCTACTCGGGTCCTTTCAACGAGGGATTTCAAATGATTCTGGAATCGTGCTCGATGAGGGAGAATCTTCTTCGCGTAGGTCCGCGGGAAATAGTTGAAGAGTCTCGTTCTGTGTATTTCGGAACGAGTCCATTTCCTCGATTCTCCCACTCTACGTCTCGCAATGAAAATAGACGTGAACATTTAATCGTCGAATACGTTCGACGAACTGATTACCGATAAATTGTGGACACGGTGTGGTGTCTTGACGAGTAAGCGGCCATTGAGGGAACGGCTCTAGACGAGCGTGAATGGAGGGTGGTTGACCATTAGTGCCATCAATTATGCAACGGATGAGGTAGACGGTAAAGAACCGAAGCCGATGCCGGGTAACCGTCGTCGGCTCTATCTCAAATTGCACTCAATGGATCGTGTCGCGTAGCGTTTCCAGGTCACTTACCGTCACGACGACTGCGTCGTCACAACGATGTTAAATTCAATTAAGCTCGGTGTCAATTCCGGTTGGCTCGACGATACATGCATTTCCCTTCGGTGAGGCTGCTGAACTTTCTACGAGTCGCACCGACGCTTCGCAAGACGCGGCTCGGATGAGTCGTTACATCAGCGCGCGGAATTCCGAATGGGCAACGTGCAAAAATCATTGAGTGGGGGAGAGCGGGGCGAAATGGGGCAGTGTGACAAAAGACGATAATGTAGCGAACAGCAATTTTCCAATAACTTTTGGATGGTGGTGGTAATTGAAAAAAAAAAAAATCGGTTGCGGGCTGCCAAAGAAAAAAATGTTTGTTTCAATTCTACTTTGGATTCTTACAATTCCATGTGATGTTGAAACAACGACGGGAAGACTGTCAAGGTGACATGTTACCGTTTCGATCCGGTATGAAGTTGTACGAATTGAAAGGAGAATTGAACCATTTTTTTTTCTTTCGCAGCCCGCAAGAAAATTTTACTTGAAGCAATGATATTTTTTTTTCAGTGTAGGACCGCGCTTAGCCGACCTCCGATTATCCGAGCCTCCGCGTTATCCGAAGCACCCAACTCGTCCGAGCCCTCGGCGTTAAAAAGGAAAAGATGTGCTTGGGGCTGGCTCCGGACGTCACACAGTGGCGACTTTGTGTCATACGGCCACGTACTAATTTTGCCTATTTTTACGATTACATAACAATTACGTACAGTCCAAGAAATGACATGAAATAAAATATGAAAATAATATGATAAGAATGTAAACCAAAAGTAACACAATGAAATAAAGTAAAAAAAGGAAATGAAATAACATTGCAGCCGAAAGAAATGGAAATAACATTACAAGCAAAACGCTCTCCGCACGACGGACAAGCAAACTAATTTTGCCTATTTTTACGATTACATAACAATTACGTACAGTCCAAGAAATAACATGAAATAAAATATGATAATAATACGAAAAGAATATAAACCAAAAGTAACACAATGAAATAAAGTAAAAAAAGGAAATGAAATAACACTGCAGCCCAAAGAAACAGAAATAACATTACAAGCAAAACGCTCTCCGCACGACGGACAAGCAAACTAATTTTGCCTATTTTTACGATTACATAACAATTACGTACAGTCCAAGAAATAACATGAAATAAAATATGATAATAATACGAAAAGAATATAAACCAAAAGTAACACAATGAAATAAAGTAAAAAAAGGAAATGAAATAACACTGCAGCCCAAAGAAACAGAAATAACATTACAAGCAAAACGCTCTCCGCACGACGCACAAGCAAACTAGTTTTGCCTATTTTTACGATTACATAACAATTACGTACAGTCCAAGAAATAACATGAAATAAAATATGATAATAATACGAAAAAGAATATAAACCAAAAGTAACACAATGAAATAAAGTAAAAAAAGGAAATGAAATAACACTGCAGCCCAAAGAAACAGAAATAACATTACAAGCAAAACGCTCTCCGCACGACGTACAAGCAAACTAGTTTTGCCTATTTTTACGATTACATAACAATTACGTACAGTCCAAGAAATAACATGAAATAAAATATGATAATAATACGAAAAGAATATAAACCAAAAGTAACACAATGAAATAAAGTAAAAAGGAAATGAAATAACATTGCAGCCGGAAGAAATAGAAATAACATTACAAGCAAAACGCTCTCCGCACGACGTACAAGCAAAACGCTCTCCCCACATTAGGTCGGCTAAACGGGGTTCCACTCTATCCGAATTTTTTCGTTGGGACAAAATGGGGAATCGAAAAATGATTGGAAAATTGAGTTTCGCCCCACTGTCCCGTTTTGCCCCGCTCTCCCCTACCACGGGAGAGGAACGAAATGCTCCTCGAGGTATGTGGCCAAGGATCGAACGTCGGGTAAAAACAGAAGGACGGGTTAATTGGCGAGTGTACGGTATATATATATCGACCGGCAATGCCTCAGCTAATTGCTCGGGCAGAGAAGAAACCGTGCGATATATCCCAGGGCGATTTATTACTCGTGTTATGTACTATATATATTGTGCGCGTAATAGTGTAACGGTACGTTACAAACGACACATAATACTCGAGGCCCGAGAGCCATGCCTCGGACGAATACGTTCGAGCGAGTTTGTGTAAAGTTATTCACGAGAAATCCTTGGGTTCATTGAATGCGTCAATAATTCCGAGACGGTTGCTTGCTCGAGATGCGCGTGTCTCGGTTCGCTCAAGTCTCGAGAGGATTTAATCTCGTCCGCTGGTGTCGGCGCAGTGGTGGAGAGGGGGCGAGGGAGTATCTCGATTCTCCAGAGTGGAATTAAGACTCTGATTGGCGAGCATCGCCATGATTGTCCCAATTATCGCGACTTGACTCCTCGATTGATCCCGAGCGGGCAACACTGACGTCACCGATCCGTACTCTCTTTTTCTTAATCTCTTCCTTGGGATTCTCGTGGCTGCACAACGAGTCGAGGAGGAATCTATTTGCAGTGGAATCAGTCGGAACTAATTAATCGGTAATGGAAAGCGGTGAGAAAAGACGTTTCGATTTGTCGGCATGTCGGCTCGTTGATGCTGGCCTGATTCGCTGTCCAATGACCGGTTATTGTCCCGGTAAAACGGATCGTCACTCGATGAGATAGTCCGGGACAGAGCCGGGCAAATACCCTGAGTACTTGAAGTACGTATTAAAATATCAAGTTCTGAGCACTAGGTAGTTCTTCAGTACTGGCAGAACTAAATTCCTGAAGTTGCGAGTAGCGGGCACTGACTCAGTACTCGATACTTCAATACGCACTTCAAGTACTCAAATACCCTAAGTACTTGAAGTACGTATTAAAATATCAAGTTCTGAGCGCTAGGTAGTTCTTAAGTACTGACGTATTGCGTACTGGCAAAACTAAATTCCTGAATTTCTGAGTAGCGGGCACTGACTCAGTACTCGATACTTCAATACGTACTTCAAGTACTCAAATAACCTAAGTACTCGAAGTACGTTTTAAAAATGTCAAGTACTGGGCGCTAGGTAGTTCTTGAGTACTGAAAGAACTAAATTCCTGAAGTTCTGAGTAGTGGGCATTGACTCAGTACTTGATACTTCAATACGTACTTCAAGTACTCAAATACCCTAAGAGCTTGAAGTACGTATTAAAATATCTAGTACTGAGCGTTAGGTAGTTATTGAGTACTGACGTACTGAGTACTGGCAGAACTTAATTCCTGAATTTCTGAGTAGTGGGCATTGACTCAGTACTTGATACTTCAATTACTCAAAGACCCTAAGTACTTCAAGTACGTATTAAAATATCAGGTTCTGAGTGCTAGGTAGTTCTTGAGTACTGACGTACTGAGTACTGGCAGAACTTAATTCCTGAATTTCTGAGTAGCGGGCAATGACTCAGTACTCGATACTTTAATACGTACTTCAAGTACTCAGTGCATTTGCCCAGCCCTGGTCCGGAAGAACCATATAAAAGAACATCCGGATGAAGATATTTCAATCCATAACTAGATGAATATTCCTGATGATTTGGGACCGAGTAGACGTCCACTTATCCCTAGCTAAGAAAATTGGATTCCCAAAAACGATTCAGACATCGAGGGAGACATGATGGGGGATAACCGTTTTCGATAGCGTATTACGAGAAATCAGCCCGGAGAGATCGTTCAGTCGTGGACAGAGGCGGCTCTTGTCGCTTCGGTATCCACCGAGAAGCAGATATTTTTCGACTCCTTCCGGGAAGATGAGAGGCGCATTATACATTCCACGTAGTGGATCTTCGCGGATGTATTCGTGGCGAGCTACGTGATTCCGTTGGTCGAATTCTTATGTTGCTTTTATCAAGCGAACGGAGTCGGGCAGCGTTGACGAGCTTATGGGAACAATCTTGTCCGCCTTAACTGTTGCTCATGCTGCGCATTGCTGGGAAGAGATTGGGATAGGGTAAGAGTGGAGTCGATGTAACTTGGAGCGTCGTTGTCGTCACGACGACGGGTATCTGTGCAGCGTTTCGCTCTCACGGCCAAGTATACCACTCGGAGCCAAATCGACCGGGGAAAAAAAAAAAAGAGTGCGCCGATTCCGGACAGATAGTCGTACGGGCCTCTTTCTCTATCTCCCTCGCTTCGTTGTTTCGTGGAATACATAATTCCACCTCTCGACCTCAGCTTAATTACGGTACCCGGGCTATGTAATTACCCTCTCACCGCGATTATACCATAGACCCAAACATTGTGGAAACCGCACCTCCCATATTTTTTTTTTGGCAGGTTATGTGCGCGACAACAGTCACGGACATTCCGTGACGGGACTTTCTCGTCTTTGTGACTCGCTGATACGCTTCTTGAATATCTTATGCCAACGGTGAAATCACTCCTACGAGGATGTTCTGGAAGAACCTTCGGAAGATATTCCAATGAACTTTAGCCGCGCGGAAAACGAGACACACTGATAAAAAAGTACAGTTGAATCAACCAAGATTCGGGCAGGGACGTTCAAATAAATATTTAGTTGGTCGAACAAAATATTTTAATGACTCAAAAATATTTTGGTGAAATCAACCAAAAAAATGGTTGAACTAATCAATTTTTTAGCTGTACCAACAAAATGTTTAGTTGAACGTCCCTGCCCGAATCTTGGTTGATTCAACCGTATTTTTTTATCAGTGCAGGAAAGACTTCTCGCCGCTGTCGACGGTTTATGGTATACCAAATAAACTTAGAAGACTGCATTTTACCTTCGAAAAAACTCAATAATATCTTGAGCACTAAACGGGTCATAAAGGTGTATTAGGCTCTGTTCCAGTCAATTGCGACGTATGGGATTATAGCGTGGGGTGGAGCGACAATGTAATGAGAATAATATCAACATTGCGGGGAAAGGTATTAAAAATAATATTTAAAAAATACATATTCTATACTACGAATAGGCTATTCCAGGAAACACTAATTCTACCGCTCGCAATAATAAACAAGAGCACGGCTGTGAATAAGGAATTAAGATTTTTATGAAGGAACGACAATAAATACCCAAAATGTTAGCGTTGAGCAAGTCTCACTAGGAAAAAAGAGGTGGAAAGAAAAAGCTTACGATTTTATACACTGAGAAAAAAAATTGTAGGATTAACCAAGGGGCGTTCACCTGCGTTCAAAGCCGTTATTTAGTTGGTACAATAAATTTTTTTGTTTAAATGGAGATATTTTGAATCGACTGAAGCGAATAATCGTTCGACAAAAGAATGATTTAGTTGTACCAACCAAATAACAGATTTGAACGTAGGTGACCGCGAATTTGGTTAATCCAACAATTTTTTTTTTTACTCAGTGTAGGGATAAACTGTTTTAATGAGCTACCAGCGAATATGAGGAGAGTGTGGAGTCATAAAGAATTTAAAAAGAATTTGAAAATAAGTTAAACGAAGAACTGCTCTCTTCAAGCGAGAAATATTAAAGACAGGATTTTTATAGTTATTTAAATGGAGTATCGACTCTTAGAAAAATTAAACGTTTTGTACAGATTCTATGTTTATGAGATTTAGTATGTAAGTTGGGCTAGGGGATTGGAGGTCGCGAACAAGCTCTTAAGGGTTTAAGCGACCAACTCAAGGAGACCATTTTTTATGAACCATTTTAAATCAATTTAACCATATGTTATATATTATTTTTCTAAAAAAAAAAAAAAAAAAAAACAAAGCAAAGTATACACTCGCGCAGCCACAATAAATATTATTCTTATATAAATATAAATATTATTATTATATTCTGTATGGTGATATTATTTTAATTGTAGAGACACTTTCATAATTAACCGATTTACATGTATTTTTATTGTCGTAAGTAGTAAAAGGTTTTATCCCGTAAACTAAATAAATAAATATTCCATCAACTCCCAAAAGCGTTGTGAGGCGAGGAAAAAAGCGTTGACGCCGCTGACGATGGTGATATTCTGCGGTCGTTCGCATCGCCATTCGGACTGTGCGCGACACAATGACGAATCTCCATATTAGCGATTGTATTCCCATCAACGTTCGGCGCATCTTACGTACGCGAAGCACGGAAGCCCTCGTAGAATTCCCAACCCACCGCCAAAGACGAGAAATCTTCGTTCACATTTTATTCTCCCAACCGCGTTCGCGCATCTACACGAGGACCCTGACCGTGGATAGCGCGCCCGCGTTCGGAATCGTTTATCGCTTCAGGATTATTGTCCGAGCCCACCCTATAATCGCTTATGGTTTATCGTTGAGCAAATACACGCGCGCGGTTTACGCCCATCATTCTACGCTCCTCTCCGCCTCGAAGTAAATTAAAAAGGGTTGCGAGTTTATAATGTACCTACCTACAACTGCGACGAGCCGCGGGTATCTCCGATCGACGGATGTGGGCAAGGTTGTGCCGACCCACTTCTGGCCACAGTGAAATCCCATTGATAGCGCGCATACACCGGTGGGTTCGCCAATCGAACGGAATAATGCCCGTACATTTTCCAATGCACTCCACCCGCAACTATACATTATATCGCCCCTAAGGCGTGTCCGGTGCATACACTTCGGTTGCTCGAGTTCGTCAAACACCGTTGGTGGCCTCCGCATCACGTTCTTGCTGTGTATCTCGTCTCGCATAATTCCCGTCGTGAGTTTTAAACGGTTTTTTTTTTTTTTTTTTTTTTTTTTTTTTTTTTTTTTTTTTTTTAACATTTCGTTTCTAAAAAGAGAACGAAAGTTCGTGTACACACGTAGCGTAATAACTCTCGAGCTTGCAAGAAGAGTGAACGCAATCGCTTCATGTGCGCTCATCAAGGCAACTCGTCGCAATTTACTTCTCACCGTAGCACGCCCACCCGGCACACTATTATAGCTTGCTTAATTCTCGTTGCTGACTCTTTGCAACGGTTCTTCCATTAATTACGTTTTCTTTAATCAAGGAAGAAGATTGTCACGTTTGCTTTGTATGCGGTAAGACTTTTTGCTCAATGGGTTTGACGATGTGTCTTTCCATTCATCCCTCGGTTTCCGGCCAGGGTGTCGAAGAACGAAGCGCCGTTCCGGGGATTCGGTGCGTCCGTGCGTGGGGAACCCTTTCACCTATTCGAGTGTAGGAAACCAAGTGAGGGAAAAAAAAAAAGTCGCGTGGCCGATAGAGTTGGTCGAAGCGTCTAATGGTTAATTGGTCGTCGAGTACGCTTGTAAGGCTACCGTCGTCTCTCCTTACGCAACCGCCTTACCTGCCGCCAGTAAAAGGTGCCAATTAACGCGCTCACGGATCGCGTCTCGTGGGGTGGATGATCGCCGTCGAATGGGTCCCGACCTTCGACGTAGTCCCCGACGCATCGGCAAGTCGGACTCACTGCACTGATAAAAAAATACGGTTCAATCAACTAAAATTCGGGCAGGGACGTTCAACTGAATATTTTGTTGGTACAGCTAAAAAATTGGTTAGTTCAACAATCTTTTGGGTGATTGCACAAAAATATTTTTGAGTCATTCAAATATTTTGTTCGACCAACTAAATATTTATTTGAACGTCCCTGCCCGAATCTTAGTTGATTCAACTGAACTTTTTTATCAGTGTGGATGCGGTGGAACGAAAGGGGGAAAAAGCCGTAGACACTTGGGAAAAGAACACGCACACTGTTGAAAAATTTTGTTTGAAAATTAATGAACAGCACAGGAAGCTTTTTTTTACATAAACTGTTTCTGAAATTTCAAACACATGTGTGTTGCATTTTTACGGTAAAATTAGTATTTTTCATAAAAATGTTCTTAAATTTCAAGCAAAAGATTTGTAATTTTAATATCTGGGTCTTTTATTTTACAAGCAAAGTACATTAAGGTTCAGTTAATGTCAGTGATGTTAGTAAATTTCAAGTTTCAGTACATTAAATTTACAATTTATTTTTACAGTGCAGCATCGAACGAGCATACTTTAACTCAACGGAATGAAGAGATGCTGGTTAGTGCGACTGTTTTTTATGCTACGGGAATATGGTCGGACTTTGGAAACAGGAAGGAAAATCCGGATGTCGATCGTTGGAAATCGTGGTACCAGATGCACAGAGAGAAAAGAAAAAATCAATTGAGTCAACAAAATGTGCGCTCACGGGTGGCGAAACAAATGTTTGTTTGATCGAAAGGAATACGTCGTTGATCGAACTGAGAGGCCGTCGAATCAAACGTTTAGGGGAGAGCGGGGCAAAATGGCACACCGGGGCAAAACGGGATAATGAGACAAAACGCAACTTTCCAATAACTTTTGGATGGTGGCGATGGTGGTACGTGGGGCAAAACGGGTTTTGAAAATCCGGATGTATCGTTGGGACAAAATGGAGCATCCAAAAATTATTAGAAAATTGAGTTTTGCCCTCACTGTCCCGTTTTGCTCCGCTGTGCCATTTTGCCCCGGTCTTCCCTACTTACTACGACAATTATTTCGTTCGATCAACCACACATTTACTTCGCCATCCGTAAGCGCTCATTTCGTTGACTCAATTGATTTTCTTTCTCAGTGTGAAAAAAAAGGTGACTATGTTATCGAAAGTTCGTTGACCAGATAATTTCCGAACTTTTCGATAGATTTTTCATATACACGTGTTTTTACGCCCAACTGCCCGCCAGAGTGAAAGACTCGTGCGTTTCACTGCGATCCGCCTGCTCGGCGACTTCCTGCAAGCGCCAGCAAACGTTGAAACGGCAAAAAAATGACTCAACAGACTTTGGCGCACTAAAACTTCATGGCCTGATTGATGTTTGGACGATACATTTGCGAGCGGAAGTGTGAAAACTCGCGGAAATAAACCGCGGAGAAATCCGATTAAAATTGTTTAAGATTGTTCACCGTGACCTATCGAAAAATCACGTCGGCGATTCCCACTCCTACGTACAAGCGCAAATGATGCGGCATACTTTACGCTGCTGCCGAGAATGGCAGTTTTCAACGACCAATGAGAAGCCCGGAATTATTATTTATTGATAATCGTAGCGTTTTTACGCGTTTTTTTAAAACATTTTAAAAATATTCGATTTTTTGAAAATATTCGATAGATTTTTCATATACACGTGTAACGAGCGACGATTTAACATGAAAATTAGGAAGAAGCCTGTACGGACATTGAATACGCGTTGCCGATTCCGGAAAGGAACACGTTTCTGTAACGCTAGCGCGGACTCGCTTCGGCCGCCTAGCAACTCCCGGCGGAAACGAGTTTTCCACTCGAACAAGAAGATTCAAGTGGGGAAAAAAACTGGTCATTGCTCGGATGACGAGCACAAGAATGGAAGAACGAAGCGGGGGAAAAGTGTGAGCCTAGAAATGGCAGAGAATGATTCGACTGGCGAGAGCTCTGTGGCTCGCGTTACATCGCTTGTTTGGTTCTATCGATAAAGCCGGCAAACTAAATTCAATCGCGATTCGGATCGATGGGGCGCTTACGCTACTCCCAGACTCGGTGATTCCGTTACGGCCGAGCATTCGGTTTAATTGGGCAACCGATGATTAATTAACGGGTCCGGGTTCGTCGGGTTAAACCCTGCGCTCCGAGGGTTTCGGTCACGTTGCTTGCCTTCGGGGCACCGTATAGCTTATGAGCATGTGAGACAACACCGAGCCAACAAACGGATCGCGCTCCGTGCCGAGGGGTGGTTTTCCTGCACGTGTCGCGCCATATGCCGCGTCTTCCCACCCTCCCGCTAAGACCGATGAGGCCTCCGGTGCCTGTTCTGCCGTTGGCTGTGGCCTGGCAGCGCGTAACGGGCGCGTGTCGTTGCGTTGCGTCAAGCACCCGTCCTCCACTCCATTCCCTTCGTATCAAGTTATGTACCGAGGCCATTAAGGCCGATGAATCAACGACCATCAATTTGGCCGTCGATAACAAACTGGTGTACCAGCTTTGTACACACACCGAGCAGAGGAGAATCTAGAGACATGTATTTTTCCGACTAATTGGAGGGTTTGTGTCCTGCATATTGAAGTGCCGAGATCGCCGAACTTAGGCAGCTTGTATTTATGTTCGTATATTTATCTCAATCAAAGGCAATTGCGAGCAATCATTGTGTGTAGAATGCTGGTAGAAGTTCCACATTACCCCTGGCACTGATAAGGTTCGGAACAGACCTTATCAAAGCGAAAGGTAAGCCTCAATCAAATTGATGGAATCGAGGGTATTGGCATAATGATTTATGAATTAAGTCATTCGGTAACTGGCCTCCAGTTCCCGTGCGTATCGATGGAATATCAAGTTACGTAGGAGAGAGCGGGGCAAAATGGGACAGTGGGGCAAAACGGGACAGAAGGGGTAAAACTCAATTTTCCCATAATTTTTGGATGTCCCATTTTGTCCTAACGATACATCCGCATTTTCAACGCCGTTTTGACCCACTCACCTTCACCGCCACCATCCAAAAGTTATTGGAAAATTGCGTTTTGCCTCATTATTCCGTTTTACCCCGCTATGCCATTTTGCCCCGCTCTCCCCTATGGCGAAGTGAGATCAGGCAGGTAAACGACCATCAATTTGGACTTAGATAACAAACTGGTGTACCAGCTTTGTATACACAGCGGGCGAAGAAGAGTCTACAGAAATGTATTTTTCCAACTAATTGGAGGATTTGCTAACTCTTACGAAACTTATGTTGACAATGGAGGTTTGTATATTTTGTCTTAACTAACGCAATTGCGAGCAATTATTGTATGTACAATGCTGATAGAAATTGTACGGCACTACCTCTGGCCCTGATAAGGTTCGGAACAGACCTTATCAAGGCGAAAGACAAGCCCCAATCAAATTGATGGAATCGACGGTATTGGCATAATGATTTATGAATTAAGTCATTCGGTAACTGGCCTCCAGGTCCCGTGCGTATCCATGGAATATCAAGTTACGTATGGCGAAGTGAGATCAGGCAGGTGAACGACCATCCCGGCAACGCGTGGACGATCTTGTCGACGGGGACCCTCTGTAAAGTAGTACGCGGATACTTTTTGCCGGCACGAGTCCGCGCGTATGGCGCACCAGCAGGGTATATCGGGTGTCCCGGCCACTTGTGTTCCATTTTTTTTTACCGACCCTCCGACTGCACGACGTCCCCTACCTCGAGAACCGCATACTCTTCCAGAGGGCCCGTTAGATCCAATTTTCGCGATAGCGATTCGACTCGGAGGGAACTCGATGACAAGATGATCAACTAATTAATACCAATAAATCAACGCTGCGGACACGAGAACGGCACGCCGAACCAATGACGAAAAATCGTGCATAAACACAATGTTTTCGCATGGGACGAAAGAGAAAAGAGCAATGTAATTCGACCCTCCGACGAAGTGCACAATTGAACCAACGGTGCATACAATGCACCGATGCTTGTCCACAATATGCGATGCGTGCAGTACTTAACGCGGCGGTATAAAACAATGTTTGCCAGTCCCGCATGTCGGGCTTTTCAGTGTGTTTGCATTGGACTCGTACCGTCAAACGTAGCGCGAACCGCGAGTATGTCATTCACATCAGAAAAATAAGGCGGGAGAATCTCTTTCCTCGTCGTTGAAGAAACTATTTATACACTTGATGCCCCGAGTTATTGAAAATTGAGCCAACCATTGCGGAGAAGACAACTGCAAAGACCCCACTGACAATAAGTGTGAATAAACTGCCAGAGATGCAGGCTTAAGATATTTACCACTGCCCGCATGAAGCTTCATGTATCGAGGCACGCTATTGGCACTCGGCCAGACGGTGGGGTAACCAAGTTACTTTTGTGCCGTCGACAATCCAGCTAAGCATTCGTCCAATTATTCTTGGGTTCCCTTCGGGCTACAGCGCCGAGCTTCTTAGGCTCTGTACGAAATAAGAAGCCATTCTCTTAGAATTCAGCGCCTACCGCAAAATGCGATAGGCGCCAGTCTCGGACTGTGCTGTGGTTCACTCATTCTCAATCTTGTCTCGGTCCCTCGAGAGGCTGCGCGGATCGCTGATCTACCGTGACAGCTTGGCACGCGTCCAATAAGGGTCAACGAGACAAAAGGTAATTCGGATATACACTAGACGGCGAAGAATTCGTTATTGAAGAAGGGTGGAACGTCGTTTCGACTAATTCATCTACTCGTACACAACGTACAGCAACGAATATCGGAGAGTATTGGCTAGAGATGTACACCGGATTCATGACCGGTCATTTTTTGGTCCTGAGACCGTCACGTGACCGTCAAATGACGCTGACAAAAAGTGACGAAAATATCGCGCCGCCACTGTTGGTTGAAGCCCAACAAGACGGCAAATACTAATGGCCGCCATTATTTGAACTTAAACTTTCCCATAGTATATTAATCGTAAGAGATGTCTACCATGTTATTCAGACCGATCGTAATACAAAAGAATTGGACAATGTACAAATGACGTTGACTTTAATGAAATTTTGATTATTCAAATTCACGCTTTTCCTTTTGAAAATCCGACGGAATTTGTAGCCAAAAAACATAACGGTCATTGTACAACTATATAGTAGTTTGACCATATTTCTGACGCTTTGTAAAAATTACCATCATTGCATATAATAGATTCGAGAAATACCAAAATGATGGTCTTTTGGTCATCGAGAAATCATGGTCACTGCATGGTATTGGATATACATCTCTGGTATTGGCCGTGGAGAAGCGGTTCCCGAGTAAAAATTTTCGAGCGTTACTTCGGGCCCTGGTAGGGTCCTGGTGAGGCCTTATCAGGCCCTTGTCAGGCCTTATCAGGGCCCGATGTAGCGTTTGAAACTTTCTACTCGGGTTATTGCAGTTCATATGAGAAAGCACGGCAACTGATCGAAAGGATCACAAAAAAAGGTGGGATCCGCCGGCGCAGATTCATCGAACAAGAAGGCCGAACGTGGCCTTCTTGGCTGATCGTGAGTGCGATACTTTCACAAATCCTCGATCACCTGAACGGAGTCCGACGGGTAGATCAACATGTGGGGATGTAGCTCAGTGGTAGAGCGTTCGCTTTGCATGTGAAAGGCCCCGGGTTCGATCCCCGGCATCTCCAAATTTTTTTTTTTACTCTTATCAGACTGTTAGCTTAGTGCATTTCAGGTAACTATTAATATATAAGTAAACCTACGGAATGCCCAATGGCAACCTACAGAACGAGGATCAACATGTGGGGATGTAGCTCAGTGGTAGAGCGTTCGCTTTGCATGTGAAAGGCCCCGGGTTCGATCCCCGGCATCTCCAAATTTTTTTTTTTTTTTTAACGGTTTCTTATAAAATTTAAATACCTCCATCGATTCTCACAAAAATTCAATTCCAATTCAATCATCATATTTCAGAAAACTATATCGATACAAAACGAACCCACAATTTGACACAATTTTCGAACAAATTTTAGATCCTTTCGTTCCTTTTCGTTATCGTTAGCAACAACGATGATTGAGGAAATGTGTAATCAGAGGCCGGCTTTTGTTGAGGAAGAATTTTGATTTCTTTCACGGCTGTTAAGAACAAGAAATCAGCCTATAGCAACCGTTGTTGGATTTTAGCTACCAATATGCTGCAATCTCGTGCCAGAAACTATTGTTCAAATATCGCTGGCAAGCAAACAGCAAAGCCTGTTGGCAAGCAATTGCCTTTGGTTGCCTTTGCTAAGGTTCGCTATCTAGGCAATCGAAGGGAATCCTTCGAACCCCCAGGACGAACATAGAAAGTTCGCAAACCTCTGTGTACTTACCGGGCATGGAGGTCTACATGAAACGACGCTTTGTTCACGAGAAGGGTTTTAATATCGTAACCGAAACCGAGAGAAGGCGGTAACCAACGATAGGACCGAAGGGTCCCGGTAACGCCGCTCCAGTGCCGAGTGCGTCCAGTGTACCGGGCACATACGCATCCGGATAACCAGGTAATGATATACGAGGCACGAAGGTCTCGAAACTCGGGGGGGGGGGGGGGGGGGGGGGGGGGGAAGGAAGACTGCCGCCGCTACGAGAGGAAGACAGAAAGAAATAGCAAAGAAGAAGAACAAGTCTCGGTGGGCCCCACCGAAACGAATCTTCGCCGGGGATTTTTGCGAAGAGCCCGCCGCGCGCGCGCGCGATCATTATATCAGCTAATAAGTATGGTATATCGCCGGCGATTACCCGCTAAGTATAGGGTTGAGTCTCCGGTGTATCGGGGAGTGACTGCAGGGGGGATAGACGGGATGGGATTCATGGGAGATGCGGAGAGAGGTACCGCGTTTGCCATTGGCGATGACCGCACGTCACTGGCATCCAGCCCTGTCGTAATTTATATCGCCGGCGATGCGTGCACCCTCTCTTCTCCGGGGCCAATGCAAATAAATCATAAATTCATAAATTTCCTCAGCTGCGACTCGACTCGCTCGTCTGTTGCCTCGAACTTCCTTTACACGATCGGCTTCTCTGTCCGGGGACGCGTGCGGTCTCGCAATAATTTGAGCTTCACAACTCCGGAACGCAGAGTTCTGTCCCATGGAGGCTGTAATGCCGCTCTCGTCTCCGGTCCGCACGCGAAAACTTTTACGGTTATTTGCTCTACGTGGCGCTACGACCGGGACGTTCCCAGCCCATCATCTTGTACCACGCTACCAGCATCGCGCATTTAAACCTGGCCGTTACTTTTAAGTGATAGGCGCTTCGGTACTCGTGGCAGTTTTGCCCCAACTTTCGTATTAAGGATACCTCGGCATACGTGCGAGCACGAGTCTTTGCTCTGGACTCTTTCGGGGAGATAAATAGAAACGAGCGTGGCTGACTCAACCTTTGCGTCGTATAATTCTTCACTCTATACAAATCGTTTATCTCGAGAGGTGAAACGAATCGGATGCAGGCCTTCTATTGCAGGAATTTACATCAAATGTACGTTCGTGCACTTGTGTAAACGAGACGATAGACGTGTAGGGCGGCAATTCCGGGCGTTTCTTGAACAAACAAACACGGGGCCGTAATCAAGTGAGATATCCGGTTTTCCTTCCCGTTGATGGGAACAAGTGTTCAGGTGCGCGATAATCTCACCTCGTCCGGGGGAACGAAGGATCTCGTCGGATCCCAAAAAAAACTTTTTAACATACAATGTCTACAATATTGTGATAGTGGGCAGGAATAGAATAATAGAGTAGAATAGTTTATTGCATATGAGGGAACAAGGCCCTTTTTACAAGGGGAGGCTTCTTACAAAAATTGGTACAAAGACCGATGAATACAAGTTATGCGGAAATTCGAACTTAAACTAAAAAGTACAATCAGTTCAACGGTCAGTCATTTTGCAGAAAGGCGCGCAGCTTGAGGTAGTTTGATACAAAATAAAACAACGCTTCGATAGCAACCCGCTGGAAATTTACCAGTATCGCCGCACACAATAAGTCTGGTGTACTGAAACGCCCGACGTAGAAACTTCTAAAAATGCCATACGATGGGCATTCGAACAAGAAATACGAAATGGTCTCGTTTGCCTGACAGACGCAGACTTTACACGAGTCGTCTGGCGTAAGCTTGAAAGAGAAGTTATTACATATCAGCATACACACATAGATGTTCGATAGCCTGATCTGTGCCGTTATTCTGATCTGAAAAGGACAGCGTGATAGAAAGTATCCAGCGCATTTGTCGTCTAAATGTCTAGGAATGGGCAGTGCTGAGCTTCGTGCTAACGCCTCTTCCAAGTCACAATTTTCCAGAGCGGTTTTGTATCGTGCAAAGGCATATTCAGTTTGGCTTGCTAAATAAGTTGGATCTAAAGCCTGCCATATATCGGGTAGGTCCAGCTTCGTGAGAAAGTCCCGAAGCTGAGCTGCCCAGTTATATTTGATCTTGGGATTTGATGTTGCCAGGAAAATTAGTCTATTCAGACAGATTTTAGGAAACCTTGAGTTGTCCAGCTTGAGGACATCGATAAAGCTTGGCTTGAGGATACCGATAGTTGGCAGAAACAGAAGACAATGATACAGCTCGCACAAGAGTGGGGCTGGCTTGTCGTTGAATTACACTGCGACTGCTCTTGTTTCGATCACTACGCAACTGAACGATCGAATAGTACGAGTTTTAAATTTTCAAAAGAAAGACGGACAATGTGTGATTCCGTGAGTCACGTCTCGTAGAGAGTGCGAGTCAACACCTCGTTTTCACAGCTCGACAATTGGAAAAGAAACTTGGGGGGGGTTAGGCGACAGGCAACGGAGCGCGAAGCCATCTTCTCGTGGTGTCCAAAAGGGAAAAGAGCAAACTTGCGGAGGCGGGCGTCCGGTCCCGAACGCTCACTCGTACGCCACATAGAAGACTCGTTATCGTACGTGTGCCAGTGGGGAAGAAGGGCGCGCATCATGCGTCTTCATTTGTATAATGAAGCTGTCGGTTGGCTTCGCCCTCAGCCCGTAACCCCTGGACTCCTCGTCCGCCGCCGAAATACGCAGCTGGTTATATGTGCGAACAAACAAGTATATACAGTGCACATGTACAGTATGTCCTCGAGACACTTTGCGGGAATGACTCGCGTGAACAAAAACATAATTAAAGTTCTGATTACCTACGAGCATGCAGCGTCGCGGAGTACAACGATCTTTAAGTGGCACGTATGCCGATCAATGCCCGTTGTCCGTCTTGTCACAAAAACATGCCACATACCGGACTGCCTCGTTAACCGTCGTTTCACTCGCTGGCCTCCAGAACCTGCGAGCGTTTGTCTAATTTCTCTTGGTTCGTCTCAGTGGAACGAGAGGGAGCAGTCGCGACATCGCCGGATTGTCATTGTTCCAGCTGTGGACCAGCCCGCGATGCGATACGGAGCCTCTGGGAGTGAAAACTTTGTGCGACACAAACTAATCCGACAAAGTCGTTTCAAGCGAATCTTTGCGGTGCCATGTTCAACGCTTTTGCCATTCAACCACTCGACTTCCCACGCACGTCGTCATCCTTTGATATACAGGATTAACGAGCTCTGTGGCGTCCATGGAGTGACTCTCGTAGTCCTCTCGTACGACGGTGAGAGTCACTATCCTTACCCGTTTGTGCGTGATTTTCGCTGCCCGCTCTAAGTAGGTACTCATAGAGTAGGCTCTCTGCACGGTGCCTGCTGCTTTACGAGGGTCGGCTGCAGCTACCGTGCTTCCTCTAGATGGCATCTTATTTTTAACCCGCTAAGGAGGTTTAAAAATATAACTCCCAGAAACCTGCGGCGTCTCCTGCTCCATGAGCTCTCTCCACGAGTGTTTACCTACTTGAGCTGTTTTTTTTTTTTTTTTTTTTTTTTTGTTCATTGAGACAAATTTTAATATGGCTTATCGGAACAGGACGTGACTGCGTATCATATGAGTGGAGTTCCGTCCAGCGCAGTCTAAATTAAGCTGAAACTGAGCCAAGGGATTTTGAGTTTCGAGTGAAAAGGACTGTCGTATCGACACTTGTATTCAACGTTTTATTCGTTCCCCGAACGCTCGACACTGTGTTGAAAGAGACAAGCTGCCGCCGTTGTGGCGGAGCGCACGGGTTACGCTTCAGTGCTCAGAGACGAGGGTTACCGAGCTCACATAGTAGAATGTGGATACACCTGGCATACCGCCTACGCCGTTTATGTTGTAAAATAACGCGCGTGCACAGCCTTCGATTGAAACTCGTGGCGTTACTCATACTCGTTGGCCACCTGAATTTCGATGAGACACGACGTCGATAGTTGTAACGAATTTCAACGACCGACCGAGTGTCCAGAAGCACTGAACAATTTCGATGTTACCAATTTGAGAAAAAAATCATGCCGGGCATTGTGTTTTCTAGAAAACTCTCTTTTTTTAATTGACAACGCGGCTAAAGTTATCTGGTCTCGAACAGTTCCTAGCCATGAGTTTGTCAACCATAACGATCGAGCGAAGCGTGCGCAAAACTGCCACTTTTCCACCAAGTGAAATAAATTCGTTTCTTAGCGCATGGATTTAAAAAAATGTAAAACAGTGAATCTTCCGCCCGTTACCACGCGCCTCGAACAATCATTAATCGCAACTCCTTCAAGATTTAAAACCACCAACCTGCCGAGCTATCCGCGACCCGGCCTCCGGAATTTAAATAGCCCGAGATAAAACCGTACACTTTCTAATCGATTTTACGTTTGGGCGAGAGAGGGACCTTAGACTTTTAATCCACACCGCTGACACAGTCATCCCTTACGAAGGAAGCTATAATCGCTGTGTTCTGAATGTGGGTCACGCCTATACAAAACCTGGGGGATAAAAGACCCGATATTTTATTGAATACACTGTAGTGCCCTGTTCTGTGCCGCATTTTAACTTTATATGTCGACCAATAAAAAAGGCTTCAATAGATCAACCACGTGCAACTCCTGCGGCCGTGTATCATTCGTGCAGAAGAGTTACCAGAGTTACCGATCCAAGGATGGCATTCCTTTTTTTTTTTTATCGAATTTCTACACGAGAATGCCGGTTAATTATTTTTCAAGCGAATCTTTTCATTCGATAATAATTGCAGTATATTTGAGATCCGAAACATTCTACGCATAAATTATCAGAAGCATAATTACGTAAACGGATTTTCTGCATGTCCAAGAAGAAACGTACAGAAAAACCATAAGTGGGTAACTTTATCGCTATCGATGCTAAGAGATCGCAGTGCGATCGGTGGAGTCGCGGCGATCGCGCGAAACGTCTCAGGGCAATTTAGAAAGTTGCACTCTGCTTTTCCCTTTCATCCGAGCCTTTAGTTAATCTATTATATAGTTCAAAGTTGTGGATTTGTTTGTATGTTTGTTGCACCCCATTGGGCGGATTGATTATTCTAAGTTCCCTATTTTTCTATTCTGGTAGTATTGGGTGCGTTTCTGTGAATTGTGCACAATAGTTCGGTGCACAACAAAAACATTTTTCGACCGGAAAAAGATCACTTCCGGTCCAGAAAACTCACTTTTCGAACCGAAAGTGACATCGGTCGGAAAATGAGATTTCTCACCCGCAGGTGCCGCATTTCCGGTACGAAATCACTTCCGCTCGAAAAATTAAATTTTCAAACCGGAAGTGTGAAGTCTTTCTGATAAATCGTCGCAAATCTAAATACAATGTTATTGAATCTCAGAGTCCATAGCGAGGGCGCCCTCGCTATGTCAACCTGCCACTTGACAATATTCCCGACCATTACACCGTTCTATATACGCTAATTAAAATAGACGATGAATCGACACGTCATTGGCGAGTTGTCAATGACTCACAACCGTTTAATTGAGTGAAGTATAATTCCGGTAGTCCAGAAGAATATTTTATCTCCGCTGTCTCCGTCGTGACTCAGGTGAAGAATTTTTCTTTGAACCAGTCGGTTTGCAGCTACGCAGGGGATAATTGCGATGGCATCGCTTCGTACTCTCGCCGATGCATCGATTAATATATAATGGAAAAAAAAACTCGTAGCTGGTCCGATAAGTTGATTAGCTGCATCGGATTGAACTGGATGACGAAGATCTACCGAATGTCCTCGCATGAAAAAAAACCGACGCTACGATCGTGCCGGTACACATGTACGAATGTTGCAATTATGAATAATTCAACGGTCGTGTCTTGTTCCCATCGATTCAACCGTTGGCGGAGTTAAGTGGAAGCTGCGCGGGCTACCGTAGTTCACTGAGCACCGATCAAGTGACTTGTTGTGTGCTACTGGGTTACGCCTTTTTTTTCTCCGTGAACGCACCTCTTTGTTCATCGATGGCGATGCTGTACGTGTGTACGATGCAGACCATACCATACCACGCTAGTTAGGCATATTTTATCTTAATTTCGCAAACCGCTCGGTTGTAATGTTCAATCGCTCTTTAAACGATCCGAGAGTCTGCGATAATCGTCAACGTCCGCTGAACAGAAATTAAAAAGTTGGCTGATCGATTCTGGTTTTCTGATAGAGAAAGCTATTCGCAAAATTGTTATAAATGAGGAAACGATGTGCGAATTAGTTTGCACCTTTTTTCGTAACATACGAAAAGTCTATATCTCATAATTTGAAAACGTCAAAATTTATCGCAACATTTATTGTAGAAAATCGTTTGTTGAAATTTGCGGATTACGTCGATTTGAGGCAATATTTTAATCGATTCTTTTACTTTCTTCTAGAGCGATACTTTTCGTGCCTGCCGAGAGTGGCGTAAGTGGCGATTTACAGCCAAGTGCACAAATACCCGGCGCATGCGCACATCGGACCGATTTAACTTTATCGCACGCGTCTCGTACTTTACGCACGCTTCTCGTACTTTACGCACCCGTCTCGTACTTTACGCACGCTTCTCGTACTTTACGCACGCTTCTCGTACTTTACGCACGCGTCTCGTACTTTACGCACGCTTCTCGTACTTTACGCACGCTGGCTGTACAGCGCCACAATCAACGGGCACGGAGTAGCACTTCTCCTGCATTCGTTACAGAAAATATTATGCGATACAGAACATCATAGACGAACCGTGAAGTAAGTCACACTTACTTCACAGCGTGCATATAAAGTTGTATCGCACATTTTCGCGCTTGTGTCGCAAATTACTATTTAAAGTACTGTGGCACTAAAATCTCGATTTTTTTAAACGAAAATATAGCTTCCTCTATGAGGAAGCAATATGAACGAAATCGTCCCGGAGAAACAAGGAATTTCATAGATATTCATCGTACATAAAAATTACAACAATGTAACACACGAAGGCTTAACAACATTGTTGCTTCCCCCATGTCGCGCACACTGAGAAAAAAAAATTGTTGGATTAACCAAATTCGCGGTCACCTACGTTCAAATCTGTTATTTGGTTGGTACAACTAAATCATTCCTTTGTTGAACGATTATTCGCTTCAGTCGATTCAAAATATTTCAATTAAAACAAAAAATTTTATTGTACCAACAAAATAACGGCTTTGAACGCAGGTGAACGCCCCTTGGTTAATCCAACAATTTTTTTTCTCAGTGCAGTGTATCGTCATAATTTCATTTACTTTTTCATGTGCTCCCAAGATAATGTGATGCCAGAATGCATTGTTTGTATGTATAAGACGAAAAAGAAATCCTCAACTGTTATTATGCAAAGGCCCTTTGTCCTTCCCCTGCTCGATACATTATCTTTGGTTTATTCCACTCACTCCTTCTCGTCTATACCTCTATTCGAATTATAGAGACGCAGGAGTTTGACACTTCTGTGAGCGTCGTTTTCAATCAACTCCCCAGGGTTCGGGAAGTTGATTGACTGCATCGCAAAGTTTCACCTTCACAGACAGTCGGGATGTATCATATTGCTGGATACGTGTTACGGAATTGACGGGTCGTATTCGCACTCCTCGCCGCACGCAACAATGAAACTCGCTCTCCGGATCGACAGATGTAAGCAAAAAAAGTTTTGTCCCGGTTTCGTGTATGCACCGCGTGCAGCGAACGCTTTCGCACGGTTATCCACTACACTCCGCTATAATCAACAACGTCGTCCGGAAGTACGAAATAATCGTAGTTGCACGTTCTGGCTCTACACACCACATGGCGCTTACGTGCCTCTAACATCTTTCGACTCTTAATCCTCAAGCGTCTCGCCAAAAAAACTCCCGACGATCGACACACAACCCGTCCCTTTTTCAAACGTTTCGCAACCTGTAGAAAAACTCACACTCGATAGCTCGTCATTCGAGTTTTATACTCGTGTGACCCGATTTCGCGTTCCGAGAAAAAAAAAACAGTAACTGACGATATCGCACATTGCGAAAACTAGCGATTGAACTTAGTGCCGATTAAATATATATATGTATGTGTATTCTGTACGGCGGCGATGAGGCTACCGACTGCCAAGTCGATCGATCGATTCAAACAGTGTATTCTTACCTTCGTCGTTCAAAAGATCATTGACACCGCATATTCCCGCTCGTTTCTGCGTCCAGACGAAATTGCACGCTTATGCACTCTCACCATTTGCGCGTTACCGTCCACGGAGGGATTTATGAGACCGGCAAACCCGCGTGGTTAATTTATTACTCGAAACGTCACATATCACACGAGATTTGTGTGTATCGCGGTGCCGATGTTACCGAACTTTGGTGGTCGCGTGGCCGACGCACGTCTCTCACGCACTCGGCATCGCACGGTGAATGAATGATTGACGGTAGCCGTACTGCCGTTGCCGGCGAAGCGCCGGCACCGGCGGTTGTCATGTACACAAGCCGAGGCAACCAATGGGATTCGAGGGGTCGCGGCGACGAGCCAATTGCGTCCGACGTTCAAATATCGCGTTCTTCTTTATCGAATGGTTCTACCGTGTCGGATGTAATATTCTATTGTCGACAACAAGTTGAAATCAAATGAATCTTCAACGATAAGAATCCTCGAATATGCTTTTTTTTTTATCTTTGTATTACGAGTTGACGAAATTCGAAGAATGCAGATCTGTAATATCAACAGCGGAGAAGGTAGCTTCCTTCTTTTATTGTCGCTGCATTACCAGAGCACATAACTGTTCTGTTTGGTCGGGCAATTGCTGACGAAAGGTAAAACAGCCATTTATCGACAAAAGGCATACCATGGTTATTTCCATCACTGGGATTACTATTATTATATTATATACAAAATATGTGGCGGAACGTTTCTAATGCAACACGCGATTAATAATACCGTTACCAATGTTCTACAGCGTACAACATCATTCGAGAATAAGGCCCGACGAAGATTCGGGCACCGAGCCGAAAATTGGCCAATCCCCGAGCGCGAGAAATCAAACGCGTTTAGCGGTACTCTCAGCGGCGGGCTGCATCGTAATCAGTAAATGTCCCAGTGTACGCCGAGCCGTCTACACGGGCAGGTGGGTGGTGGAGTGCTCCTCGGTGTCGTACTTTATTCTCTGTAATCGGAAACAAACAAACTGCGGAGACAATCGTGACACTCGGGAACAAGTGCGAATCAACCGAAAACAATCGAGCTGTGCCAAACGGCACTAAATAATTCTATATAATTTTTAATTGTTGAAACTGTTTTGGTGCTTCGAAGGGTTTTGAAGGCTTTCGACGGCACATTGCGATCGCAGCTTATTACTCGTAAGTAAACCAATATTGTGTGTCACGTATATTCCGTATGAAGGTTATTTTCCTATAAGCTCGAACGACGCTACAGTGGAAAAAAAAAATATCAATGACTCAAGTAAAATTCACTTGCGGGGTGCCAGTGAAAAAAAAAAAAATTATTTCAATTCTTACAATTGCATATGGGATTGAAACGGTAACACGTCACTTCGGCAGTCTTGTCGTCGTTGTTTCAATGTCATATGGAATTGTAAGAATTCAAATAAGAATTCTTTTCTTTGGCAGCCCGCAAGCAAATTTTTTTTTTTCAGTCTACACTTTCGTGACTGCCTTATTTTTACTTAAATGATATCGTATAGAACGTTGGTGTGTTGCGGACTAAGGAGTTTAGAGTGAAGCATGAAGGGCACCTTTCTTGAATGGGACCATAGAAGCGTCGCATTCTATCAAATGTCAGAGCTGAAAACAAATAACGTCGCGTGGACGCTCACGTGCTGAATATGTCATTGGGTCTTGGCGCGACGCTGGTCGCAACTCTAGTATTCGACGACCCGGAGAGGTAACGAGTAACCGGGTGAAGCCGAACGATCTATAAATCCATTCCCAGTAAGAGGAATGCAATGACACGAAATCAAGGAAGTTCAACACCGAACTTGTGTGCCACTTTAAGAATAATTTCATCCAAACAGTCGTCTTTCGTATCGAACTACTTTTGCAATTCATATGTTGTAACCTCAAAGGAAGATGTTTCCGTTCGGCCCTTTAATTTGCAATGTTTATTGACGATGCAGAACCGGTTTTCTATCGACCCGTATGAATATTTATCGACGATTTTGACTAGCCGTTATCATAAAGTCACGACCGGTCGCGTAACAGATAGTCTGGAATTAACATGAAATATTCCGAAGTCAAGCGAACAGAACAATTTGTCAAGATGTGTCGATGAGCCAATGCCAGAAAGGCGTAAACGCGTCGGTCATGCACTCTCCATACGCCCTTTTCACCTAAGACCATCGATGTTATCCGATAGAGAACTGGTTAGATATACATAATTTCGCGTGATTGTCCTTTTCCGGAATGTCCGCCTGCCTGTCAAGTTAAATGTAGCGATGTCCTTTTTTTTTTTTAATTTCCGTGGTTAATGTTCGAGCCACAGCACATCCACACGAACGTAGTCGACGAAGATACGTAACACGCGCAGTTGATGAATAGGGCAACACACGATCGGTGTAAAAACGTTTTCGTAACACGACACCGTTACGAAATAAATAAAGCCTCCGCTTGCGGCAATTCCTCGTTGACCTCTGTGCGTTACTGAAGCGTCCCCGATCGAGGCACAGAAACTGCTGAAATTTCATAAATTTTGCCACTCAATCGGGGTTTCATTCATTCGTGAGTAAGTTAAATATTCATTCGCAACATGTATCTGTATAAGCTGGTCAATAACGTATATATAATCGCGAATTGTCAAAAAAAAAAAGCGTTTTTTCAGAATTTTTTTTTAGGAGGGAAACAAACAAGTAGGTTCAGAGAATTTAGAGGTATCTTTTAATGTATATTTGAACCGTACGAACATTTTTTTTAACAAAAAACAAAAAATTAATGCATAATTACTGGCCGATTTACTGCACTGTAGTTTTCAATTGGCATTTTTTGTTTTGTGTTAAAACAAATGTTTTCGTACAGTTCCAAAATACTGGGCTCACTTGTTTTTTTTCCTAATAAAAAAAATTCCTGAACAAACGCTTTTTTTAGACCTTGTAAAGCAGGACCCCCCTCTTAAGTTTATAATTAGAAACCCCAGCTATAAACAAGCTTTACAGTTACGCTTTTCATCTACCCCATCCATAATCTCATTCTGTTTTCGCACACCGAAACAGGTTTGTGTCTTCTAATGTAAACGAGTCTCGACCTTCACGGTTCCCCGTGCGTTCCATTTTTGTTATTACGGAACATAATCGTTTCTTCCGAACGATTAATTCTAGGTTTTCTGTACAAAAGTAGGATGTGACAAAAACACAGCTGTGCGAAAATTAACGTTTAATCACAAACGAAAACGGGTTGAAAACGGGGACGCAGTTTCAAAGAGAAACGAGGCGAGCACTTTGTGCGTTCAACGTCTTGGCTATTGAGCCTTGACATTGGAGTTTATACTTACGCGAGCTCTGCTCTGCTGACCCGGTATCACGCTATATATTTTACGTATTCTTCCATACGAGTTTAACTCTTCGAAACGCTGTAATACAGTATACTTCCGTTGGATTAAACTGCACATATTATATGCATGAGCGATACAACTTTCAGTGCTGTATTCAGCAGTTCGGCGCATACACACGCGCAACTATATAATCGTTACTGTGCAAAATCACGTGTGCCGTTTCGTGCTCCGTAGGCTACGTAAATAGAAGACTTTGTAATACAAAAGTGGTCGACCTGTCGAAGAATAACGAGAGAAATTGACATTGTTGCCACGAGCTCCACTTCTGATAGGACGTGCCATGCACGATTCATTCTAGTCAAATTGGCGAGAGTTTTTAAATAATTTTTATAGATATCGCATCGAATGCACTGAACTGTTGGGTGTCAATGCCAACATATAATTTAGTTCAATACGAGTGGCAATTACCGTCACAATAGCAGCTGACTTTACTTTCGATCGATCGTCAAGTCGAGCTGCATTTACCATCGAAAGTTCATTACACGCTGCACCCTCGGATTGACACTATTAAAAGAATGACAAGTTGAACGGTCAAATATGGGACAGGACGAATCTGATGTGAATCACACCAGTCGCCACTGGTAAAGGTGATTCTATCGTGACTATCTTTATTCATTTATTATGTAATAGACGGCAAAAAAAATCGTATGAAATTTAATGTACCGGACTGGAAGTTTTTATGCAAAGACTGGAATATTAAATTTCATGTGCAACGGTCATGAAATATTAGTGTTTAGTGCATTGAAAACGTTGGAAACACTTTATTCTTAACAATTAACATTAATTTTACTATGAAAGTACTTTAATTTATGTCATTTATTTTAATTTCATTGAGAAAGTATATTAATTTTACATCACAATTGGACATCACATTTAATGTACTAGTTTTTGGATAAAAACTTCCAGTCCGGTACATTAAAATTTACAATTGTTTTTACAGTGTAAAATATCCAACGCGATGGAACTAAAAATCGATTGTTTACACTGTAACAAAAAACTGTAAATTTAATGTACCGGACGGGAAGTTTCTATGCGAAGACTGGTACATTAACTTCAATGTACAATTGTGATGAAATATTAATATACTTTTTCATTGAAGTTAAAGTAAATTATAAAAAATGTTAAGTAAATTATTAAAAACAAAGTATTTTCAATATTTTTAATGCACAGAGCATTGATTTTTTCATCACGATCGTACTTGAAATTAAATATACCAGTTTTTGCATAAAAACTTCCAGTCCGGTACATTAAATTTCAGACGAATTTTTTTACAGTTTAATCGAGGCTATGTTATTCGATGGAAAATCGTTTGCTGCCGAGGAAAGTGGGATATTTCGGTGAGAGGAATCGGCACTGTTGTACGGCATTTATGTGCGTGCAATGGAACAAAACAAAACACAACAAAACGTGCTTCGAGGTGCTCGGTTCCTTCGATGATCATGTTACCCAGCAATGGGAACCTCGTCGTGACGTCACGAGGAGAGAGAGCGAGGTTTAAGTAGGTTAGATAGCTGGTGCGTCCGCCACGGGATGCCGGGCTATTGGACAGCCCCGCTCGCACGAGAGCCACGAGAAGCCGAGCGACGCGACGCACGATCGGTCTCGAACGGTGTATCAAGCATACTCATACCTACGGAAAGAAAAATATATATGTATACATATAGTCAGTGGACATCCTCCGATCTCCAACGCGAGTTTCGTTTTGGGTCAAACTCCTCGTGTCTTTCAGTGAGGTCGCTGCGGCTCATCGCAACGCCTCCCCGGAGTCTCCGTGTCTCGTTGGACGAGATATTATACACTGGTCCATGTCGCGCCCCTTGCAACTAGCCGACCAATCCTTCCTTAAAATCACTTCGCCTCGCACGAACCTTGACCAATTTTTTCGTCATCGAGGCCACATTCTTCGACGAATCGGATCCAGGATATCCACGCCGGGACGTAAAGAATTCACTCGATAACGGGACATATCGTCGATGTCAAGTTTCTTCGCGATACAGTAGAGCCCCGATTAGCCGGGATGCCCGGGACCGAAGAGTCCCCGGATAATCGAAAGCCCGGTTAATTCAAACTAGACAGCGAAAGTATATAAGTCAATAATGGCTAATGATACAACTTTATTTTGACCAGTTACAATCATATTTGGTACAACTTGCACTTAATTGTTCAACAAGGGCTGAAAGACTTAGGTCGATGGCCTATTGGCAATAGCAATATTGGCAATAGTAAATAATCTTAAAAATGTTCCAGCATCCATACCGTGTAGTATATTGTCAATAAATACTTTTACTACTTGTTCAACAATTAAGTGCAAGCTGTACCAAAATTCACTACACTATTTAATAGTGTGTACTAGAATGTAGCGTTTTGGATGTTTTTTTTCATTAACAATACCTAAGCCAGTCTTTTCTTGGAAGTACTCAGTGACTTTGGTTTGCTTCTTGCACTTCATTCGATTTTCGTCCATCACCTCTTTCATCTTTCCGCGCTCCGCGCATAAAAAAAAATAATTATTAAAACCTCGGAAGAGGCACAGTTAACCGCTTCCCGGTTAATCCGACCCCGGTTAAGGCAGTTCTGTCGGTTGGTGTTAATTTCGCATAAGCCCGATAAAAATGAGACAAAATTATAAATACTTCTCGATGATATAAAAATCTAAAAAAATTGATGCATATTAAAGGTACTAAAAAAATTGATTTCCCACAATAATGAGTCCAAAATGTTATTAACGAATTAATCAAAAAATTAATTGTTTAACAAATTACCCGGCGACCTAATTTTTTTTTATTACGAAAATGATTCGTTCATTTTTCTGAATAGGTATGAATTTTTCAGATTTTTATACCATCGAGAAGTATTTGCAATTTTATGTAATTTTTCTCGAACATATGCGAAATGAACACCAAGCGACAGAACTACCTTAATCGGGCTTCTACTGTATATAGTTTTAACGCCTGTCTCTGTCCGGACGGATTTATACCGATTATTTTTTTAGTAGAGATCGAGCGTTATTTACCGAATAGTGGTAAAAGTAGCATTCCTTTTACATCGCGATGTAAACGATCCATTACTACACATACCGGGCGAAAGGAAGTCGCGGCCATTGTTGTGTGAAACGATCACATAGCACACCACCGCATTCCGATTGGACTATCGGATTATACCCTTCGAGCCGCGTTGACTCGTCTCGAAGCGTTTATACAAGTAAAGCATTTGTAATTTAATTGATCGGAAACACGATAATCTTTCACGGCCAACGAAGCAAACTCGAGCAAAATACTCGGATATAATACCAATATGGTACAAGAAGCGGCCTCAGCGATCTCCACTTCCTCACAAAGAGGAGAGAAAGTCGAGGTCCACATACAGTAGTATGCTCCCCTCCCTCGTGACCGTTAAAACTTGCGATGTCATACTACTAATACACCTATCCTATGTAACTCTTATAACAGCTGCATAAAACGAGTATAAAGTCAAGGAATATCTCATCGAACGTCACGTGCGATCTCCCTGCAGAGAACGATGCTTTAAGAATAGTTCGATGAGGCAAAATCGCATAAAGCAGGCGAGACACAGGTTTGTTCGGCGAAGGTCAACGACCCCGGCGAGACTCGTAGAGACTCGTACAACGCCGATGGCCGGTTGGCTGCTTTGTGTGGACCAACGAAGCGATTCTCTTGCGCCACTATGGTGTACAGTTTTCCGACCGTGTATACTATTAGGCCCGCACTGATGGACAGTCACGGGTACCTACTTGATAGGCGTACATACGTAGACTCGTTGAATATTTAAATTTTATATAGATTATTGTTACTGCATCTCGAAGTGGGATTTATCGGAGAGGAGATCTAAAAAAAAAAAAATTTACGGTCGTTGAACGTAGTAATTAATGATTCTAAAATGTATGGAATGAATGAGCCGCATACTCGTATGAAGTTCTGCGTGAAAACCTCCTCGAGTGAAAGCTGTGGTGCCGAGCGCAGGCCGATATTATCACGCGCCTGCGAGACAAGGTTAGGGGCAGCAAGATCAGGAAAAATGTGCTAAATACAAGACGATTCTCTCGCGCCGTCGACTTCTTTTTTCGTACTACTTTTGCCAGCGCCTATCGTAAGGTCACTCGGGTCGGTGTTGCGAAAACGAATCGAAATTATCCGTTGACATGCATCGCCTGCGTGGAACGTCTTTTACGAACTGCGCTTTCACTTGAAACGCGCTCAGTGAAACCGCAGTGTTACCAACAAAAAAAATCACTGTTCCTCGTTGTTTGTTTATTATCTCTCTTTATTTTCTGAAAATACAAATTATTAATACTACCGGGATTAAGAAAGATTACCTATTTGGGAACGGCAACGTACGTTGAAAAGATAAATGACGATATCGGAAATGCATGAACTTTGGTCGTTCGTATCAACGTTTGTGACCGGCGATTTATGCAATCGTGTTAATGTGTCTGCTGAGAGTAAAAAATGGAGCATTCGGTCGTGCCACTTCGAATTGAGAATTCATCGAACTTAATATTTTTATCGCTTTCGCGAACAAAATTCATAGCGGACTATTGTTTACATATTGCGTAATACTGAAAAAAAAAAAAAAAAAAAAACAAAAAAGAAAAGTATATATAAATAACAAAGATTGTACGAGGAGGGATTCAAGTTATCTTGTATTCTCGTAACCGGGATAACAAAGTAACAAGGCCGAGGACAAGGACTCATTGACTTGCTGATTTTTTTCTAGATCGTGTCGGCAGGTCGGGCATGAATAAACACCCGCTCGAAAACCGCGTTTCAAACAACTTTGGCATATGTTGTGCGCGCACGGTGTGGTGATTGGCTTGTAGACGAGTTCTTGACAACAGACGCACAGGAATCTGCAACGAAAAAGTATAAAGCCTAACGTTCGCTGACGATTCGAAGGACCTACGAAAATGATTTCTCGATTTACCTGTCCGAGACTCGTTTCAGAAACGCTGTTTTTCCATCGGACAGTGCAGCCCGGCATTCCTCCCAGATTTTCGTGTTCAATATGTCCTGCTCGATGAGCTCAACGAGTTTGTCTTCCAACTTGTAGGCCTCGCGTTTCGGTTTTTTCTTCGGGCGTTCCTCATCGAATACGCCGTCGTCTTCCGGCAGCGCGTCGGTGGCTTTTCGCGTCTTTTTGTCCTTCTCTTTTTCCTTCTCGCCGTCCGGTTCGTAACCTTCGGGGCAGATAAGTTCCAATCCTAGCGCGGCTGTTCTCTCCTGCCCCGCTTTCGTCCAGGGCGCCGGTGATGGATCGTCTCTTCTCAGGCAATAACGCCACACGCTGAATCCACTTTTACCCTTTTGAGGAAAATATTTGACCACCTTGTAGATGCCATCGTATCTGAAAGTATTGGAAGAGAATATAAAAATTACGACGCTTTCACAGGAACGATAGGGTAAACCGGCCAATGAACGGACACTTTTCCTAAGAGCACGTGCATAAAAAAACGTCCATTCAGTGGCTTTTTCGTCCGCTTAACTGTCCATTCATTGGCCGGTTTACCCTGTAACTGTAGAAACGCTGAAGACGAACTCACCGATAGCCGACTTTTGGCGCGTACTTGTGCTCGCGCGGATTATATTTTCGAACTACTCGAACCGGAATCCCGCCCTTCCAGTTTTCGGCCGTAGCTCCGTTCGTATTCAGCTTCGTGTTGCAATTGAGGGCTAGGGCCCTGTTCATACGAGTCAACGTCTGATCGCAGCTCTGTCCAGCAGTTCGCTTGTTTCCTAAAGTCATTTCAATTTAAATCACAAATTTGCGTGATTGTCCGCGCAGGATCATTTACATTTGCGACGATTTTCACGATGTAATTGCTATACAGTAGAACCTCGTTTATCCGAGGTGATGTGGATAGACCGTACGAGGGATAAGTGAAATCTCGTTTAACACGGATAACATGCATACTTCGTGCGCGGGCATTCCTACTTTATCCGTTTTATCCGAGTTTTCGGTATTATCAAGCCAATCGCAAACGACCATGCCTTCTTTTCGTAATAAATTCGTAATAAATTTTCGTCTGCGCTATCGAAAAAATAACACTTCAAGGCTACGTCTGTGAATTTTTGCAGATTTTTTTCTAGCACGTTAACTTGTTACTCGAATCGGTCGAGATTGCGTCTGGGCAAATTCCGGTGTCTCGCTGAGCAAGACATCGGTACGTGAAGGGTACGTGTTATCAATGACAAATGTGTTTTACCCGATAGATCTCGACCACCCGATCCTGTGTACATGAATTCATCGCCGTTGTCTATGTCGTCCTCGTAGCCTCCCGATAAGACGATGGAGTACGCACAGTCTCTCTCGCGACCGTGAATTCCTGCCACGTGGGGTCTGTGTACGCCCGCTTGCGACACCTACGAACAATCAATTCGATACTCGTTTGAAGTCACTTGTCCGTAAATTGAATCCTAGTTTTTATGTGTCAGCGCTCAATACTCACGCCTAAACGAAACAGCCAAGACATTCCGACTTCTACACCGGGAATCGATCCACGATGATCTCTCGGTACGATCGTGCACTCCTCCATTCTTCCGACGCAAGCCATACCCTTGCCCCAGTCCCGTTTGCTCTTTGTCTCACTGGGCTCCTTAAGTTTTTTCTTCGTTTGCTTCTTTCCGCCGGCCTACGAAAGTTAACGTCTCGTATAAATTAACCAATTCGCGTTAACATAGAGAATATCGTACGAGAGCCCTGTACCTTAACAATTTCATTCTCGTCGCGTTTGCAAGATGGACAGTACCAATAATCGTCGGTCGGTAGAGCAGTCAACGGTGGATTTAAACATTGCAGGTGAAACGCGCTGTTGCACTCGTCGCAGAGAAGCAGGTGGTGCGAGTCGTGTTTACCGCCGCACACCTTGCAGCCGCACTCCTTGCACTCTTTTGTCTGATCGTCGTTGCAATTGCCGCATATCACTGCCCTCCTTCTTTTGGGAACACCCTCCTTCATTCTTTTCCTATCTTTCGCACTGCGTTTCTCCAATAGTTGGGGCGCTTCTATGGCAAAAACTTCTCCTCTCGGATTTACCTTGCAATCGTCGACCGTTTGGTCACTGAAAAAGATACACGAGTTCTTTATTAATTACCTCAATGATTACGCATAAATATATACACGTATATTATTATTATTAATATTATTATTATTATTAATAATATTTACAGAAAGAAAGTTATAACTTACATCTGCATCAATAGAGTTTGTACATTATGTGGACAAGTGTCTATCAAGTCTTATTATTATTATTATTTATGTACAGAAAATTAGTTTTCACTTTTTACATCTGCTTCTATAATTGCTCTTCACGTAAAAATATATAAATCAATTTTATTTTTCAATATATATTTGTAGACTCTGCCTCGGTTGCATCTACCGGAAAAGTGTTCCACGCGTCCACTACCCTATCGCGTAGTACGATTGTTTTACTCACTTGCCAACGTGAAGAGTTCCAACCAGCTCCTCCACTGTTCTCGTTTTGCGCATCTTTGATATTGTAAAGTCGTACCAAAACCCGTCCTTGTCCGTTTCATCGATATTATGATTTATCATTACTTTGTTGCCTAAATCTAATTTTTCGAACGGTAGGATTCTGTACGCTCTCGGCCTTACGGCGCTTTCTGTGACGTCGAATGCTTCGTCATCTTCGTTAAACTCCCATTTTACCTTGTACATTAGGTGGTCAGTTTTTTTAAATATTCTGAGGATTATGGCTTCGAACCAAGCTCCGTACTCTCTGTCGAGGCAATCGATCCGGTCTCCGACTTCGTAGTGAGGACTAACGGCGTCTTTACAGTCGTCTTCCGCCTCCTTTCTTTCGTCCACGTTGTTCTCAACTTCCGTTTTAGTTTCTTCATTTTCTTTTGTGTCGACGTTTTGCTTTATCATCAGTTGTATGACGTCGTTCAAGTTGACGTTGTAGTCGAACAATTTGTAACCATCCTCCAACAGCTTGCCCCGATAGAATAATTTCTGCAGTTCTTCCTCTATCGACCATTTTGCATTGAGCAAAGCCTGCGCATAAAAAATATGAAGCGTCATCGAAACATGTGTTTGGATTTTTTGATCGTGTCTAAGCGACATGCAGTTAATGTAAAAAATTTAATAACAGTTTTTACAGGACAAAGATTCAATGGTAATTTTTCAAGCGGAGCAACGACACTACCTTGAGCTCCTCGATCCTTGTTAACTTAGAAACGTCCAATACGACCTCCTGTTTACCGTCGATCATTCTCACTTTGACATACATATTTGATGGATCTTACTTCCGTAAAAACGAAACGGACGGGCAAGCCGAGTAATTGAAGGTACAACGAGATCACACGGATGTTTATTTTTCGTTGTTCGTAAAGGTAAAGGAACACGTATTAAAGAAAAAATTTATCGAAACTAAAGATTAGTTGTTCGGCCTTTGTCACGCGCCACGCTCGCGATCACGTTTGACGACATTCAACGTTGGATGTACAGACTGGACGCGTGCTCGTCGATCCGCTCGGAGAACTGGTCGTTTTTGGCGGGAACCCGGGGGCTATTCTCGAGCCATCTTGCGGTCGACAGCTGCTGAATTTGCCTCTGGTACGGTCGAGCGAGCAGAGACCTTTCGTACGTTAAGGGCATGTGATACAGATTAGAGTCGGTCGGCAAGAAATCTTTTTCCCTATTTTCTTCGCGACTATCAATATTTTGGACAAAAGCAAATTAGGTTTTCGTAGACTATATATTGATACATGAAAACCTAATTACCTTTTGTCTGAAATATTAGTAGGCGCGGTGAAAACAGGGAAACCGGTTTTTCACAGGCTTAGTCTGTTTCACGTGCCCTCAAAGGGAAGTGAAATATCGCGGTCGGTAATGAAAACCGTAATGAACTTTTCTCAAGAGTGCTAATTTTTTGGAGGAAAAAGCAAATTCGAGCTGAATTCATTTTTTTCTCAAAAAAATTAGCACCATTGAATAAAGTTAATTGGAAAACTTTTTAAACTTTTCTGTAGAGCTTCATTATGTAAACATATATTCGTCTATCGAAATAACATCATCATACACTAAACGAAAGACCATTTGTTCCGCAACAATATCAAATAAAAATTAATCTGTTTAGATTGATAAACTTGCCCTGCAGAAACACATATTTTTCGTTTCGCCAATTGGTACCTGTTAAATTATATCGCGTTCGTTCGAAGAATTCGCAGGAGATACGCCTCGGTGGTACAGTCAATAGCAAATCGAGGCACCGCGGTGAAGCAGGAGATGAACTCCCGATGCGGAAGTATTTCAATCCGTAGACCCGTCGTGTTGACTCGTTTCGTAATGCGATAAATCTCAATGAGAGCTATGATTATGTCGCGAAACAAGCGACATAAATATACGTCTAGTGCACGTAATTCCATAGCGCGACCGGTCGTCGTTTCGAGTGTCCCTTAATGATTCTCGGAGTGCAGCTGCCGTTCGTGATCTCTCGGTTTAAGTTTTTTCGTGTGGTTGTGTTGCATGTGCAAGTGTCGCAGTCATTTGTCGAAATAACAACTGTTTTACCGGAAGTCAAGCATGAAGCCCGATCATTATTTCTCGGCTGCGCATCTTCTATATAATAAGAATCTGCAGGGACATTCTGCGAAATAATAGTTTAACGAAACGTAACGAGCTGAATATTATTATCGCAATGGAAAATGTGAAAATGGTATCTAAGTATGCGCACGCAAACAAAGTGTAACGACGCAGTCAGCAGAGGCAAGCGCGTGCCCTGTTTATTATTAGTTTTTCACGAACGATGTACAATACTCGACAAGCAAATCGCTCCGCCCAATTAGACAATACAAAGGCCATTCAACGACTGCGGTGTGCGCTGAAGTTGAGGTTAATGAACTCATCGTCACGGTCTCAGATAATGTAAGAAATCGCCAGTAATACGTCAATTAAAGTACGCTACTATAGAGTAGCGCAACTGTAAAGTCAAATTTGGAATCAATGTACATCGTCTCCTTGCGAATAGTGTTCACTTCGCATAAGTTTGTAGAGGAATGAGAGGGAATTGCGAACACTTCTCGATGATATAAAAATCTGAAAAAAATTAAGCGTATTAAAGGTGCTGAAAAGATTGATTTTGCATAATAATAATTCCAAAATGTTGTTAACAAATTAACGAAAAAAAAATTTCCCAACAAATCCCCCGGCAACCTAAGTTTTTTTTATGAAAACGATTTGTTAATTTTTCTGAATACGTACGAATTTCGAGTGATTTTTGAAAATTGCGTTTTTAGTTAAGACGTTATTTAAAAAAATTATACACAATTCTGAAAAAATTCATACGTATTCAAAAAGATTCACAGATTGTTTTTATATGAACGAAATTTAAGTTGCCGGGGGATGAGTTGAACTTTTTTTTTTCATTAATTTGTTAATAACATTTTGGAATTATTATTATGAAAAATCAATCTTTTCAGCACCTTTAAGATGCTTGATTTTTTTCAGATTTTTATCCCACCGAGAAGCGTTCGCAATTCTCTCTCAATTCTCTCTAAACTCACGTGAGGTCGAACTGCCCGTTAGTACTACCATAATTTGCCAGGCTTTGTTCGATTCGCTTTTCACGGAAACGCTCGCCCATTTAACGTCGTATCGAAGCGCTTTGTTTACAATAAGTATGTCGCTATCCGTTTGTGGATCACTTGTCGTTCCGATTGAAAAAGGCTTTGGATGCTGTAGGATTTTCTGCTGAACGATCGATACATGGACTTTAGTGCGTCAATCAATCGATTAACTGCCCGCTAGTACCGACACGGGTCACGATTACGATTATATTCGAGGGAGAGGGTAACACGCCGCTGACAAGGGCAACCGGCGAGTAAACAGTAGTAGGGTTCGCGTTTCTCACAACTTTGACTCACGCTCTCAGTTGTCCGTTCAGTGTCACTCGGATCGTTCTCCCGGCCAAACTATTCGTCCTCTGTGGCGCTCCCTTCGCTCACGATACATCTATGCTGGTTCGTATACAGAATCATTCGGACTCGTTAATGCAATTGACGATCGGTCGACCTTGTTACATTCTTCACTCGACGGCGTCTCCATAAATAACGAATTATCGTCTTCTAAACAATTATAATAACTGTTATTCACAGCACAATGTTTCCGAATTTTTATACTTTTTTTTTCGCGCGTTCGCATCAGTTAGCGTATTAAAAAAGATCAAGTTCCTCGAAACCGTAAGTCTGGCTCGTACACTGAGTGGAAGAGAGGTCTCCTCGGTTGCTAAGTCTCTCGGTGGGTCGAATAACGGTCGGCCGAGCATATTCAACTTGGCCATCTCTTTCCCTTTGCCACCTGCAATGTACTACAATACTTGGGAATATTCCGGTGGAAGATAATTTCATTTTCTTTTTTCACTGTTTGTCACAATACAGATGTTGAGAATGACCATGAAGCGGGAAGGTATTTTACGGTAGTCCTTGCGAGTAGTGTTCACTTCGCAGAAGTTTCAGTGAAAGGAGAGGGAATTGCAAACACTTCTTGATGGCATGAAAATCGGGGAAAAATCAAGCATATTAAAAGTGATGAAAAGACTAATTTTGCATAACGATAAAATTTTATTGATAAGATGATGGAAAATAAAATTGTTCAACGAATCTCCCGGAAAGCTAACTTTTAAAAAATTACAATCATTCTTTCACTTTTCTGAATACGTATCAATTTTTTCTGATTTTCAAATTGACTGCATTTTTTTTATATGCGAAAAATGTGTAGAAAGTCACTAAATTCACAGTGAATTGAAAAATCGGAAAAAATTCATACGTATTCGGAAAAATGAACGAATTATTTTCGTTAAAAAAAAAAAGTTAGGGTTCCGTGAGATTCGTCGAACAATTTTATTTTTCATCAATTGGTTAATAACATTTTGTAATTATTATTATGCAAAATTAATATTTTCAGCGTCTTTAAAATGCTTGATTTTTTTTCAGATTTTTATAACATAGAGAAGCGTTTGCAATTCCCTCTCATTTCTCTGAAACTTATGCGAACTGAACACCATTCGCAAGGACTACCTTAATGCAGTATAAAATGCTTTGGGGTTGATTTTTTGACGAAACTAATTTAATACTCGTTGATTTTTAACGAATGGTCTTACGGCGATTCGGCCAAATAGATATTTATTTGTATTCATCTCAACACCTGTTACAAACAGAATAATAATAATATTACTACATTACTACATAATATATAACTACAATCATAAACACGTGGCCTTCAGATAACGTCCACGGAATATCACACTATCTGCACAACGTCAACAAGAACGCCCGACTACTCAGAAATATTGCCGACACTTCGACGAACTCGAGCTACGATTCTCTCGTCATTGACCCACCTAGCTCTGCGCGTAACAGTACATCAACTTTGGGTCGACGCTGTGTCCGAAATATAAATTACCGTCTTTTATAACGGTCGTAAATTCATTGCGGCATTGTGCATACAATTAATTCCAATGTCGGATTTTCCTACGAGGCATCGTCTAAAATCTGGTCGGACTGACGGGCGAATAGTGTCGATCGTGTAAAAAAAAATATCGTTACCAAATAAATTTACTTTCTGTTTTCAGGTCCACGGAAAGCCCGGCCAAGAAGTATTATGACAAATCAAAGATGGAGTTTAACAGCATATGGCCTTCTTCTTCTCTGCCTCGTTGGACCAAGAGAAAACGTATTCGGTATGTGGAAAAAGAAAGAAAAAAACCGTGTACAGAACATTGTCTAACAAATGAAAGAAGAGTGAATTTAAGGTTGTACTAGCGGACAGTTCGACCTCACGTGAGTTCAGAGAGAATTGCGCGAAAATTGCCAACACTTCTCGACGGGATAAAAATCTGAAAAAAATCGAGCATATGGAAGGTGCTGAAAAAATTGATTTTGCATATTAATAATTCGAAAATGTTACTAACAAGTGAACGAAAAAAAAAATCGTTCAACAAACCCCCAGCAACTCAACTTTCTGTTCACATATAAACAGTTTGTTAATCTTTTTGAACACGTATGCATTTTTTCAGAATCTTTGGAAAAAATTTGAAAAAATGCATAAAAAAATAAAATCCCACTCCAAAAAATTAACAAATCGTCTTCATTTAAAAAAAAGTTAAGTTGCCGGGTGATTTGTTGAGACATTTTTTTTCGTTTATCTGTTAATAACATTTAGGAATTATTATTATACAAATATCAATATTTTCAGCACCTTCCATATGTTTGATTTTTTTTTTTGATTTTTATCGCATCGAGAAATGTTCGCAATTCCTCTGTCTCTATAAACTCACGTGGGGTCAGACTGTCCGCAAGTATACTACCTTAATCGAGCGTGTCCTCAATGTTGCCGCAGGAGTTCCAGTACGGGAGTGTAGGTCGAAGCGGGAGGCCGAAATTGCGAGAACGAATTGGACTCGATTAGCCGACGAATGGATGCGAGCGAAGGAGAGGGTCGAGGACCAGTTCGGCGTGGCCTTGCTACCCTCGGACGAGAGAGTGCGCGAGTTGCCGCCCACTGCGCCCACGGAAGCCGAGATCACGAGCGCGGAGGAGCTCAAACGGGTACGGAATTCAAAGTCTCCGATCGGCATTGGATCATTCGATGTTCTACATAACAAAAACAAAACAAAAAATTACATCCGAGTAGAGAATATCGTATAACTCGATTTTACATCGATTTTAATTATACATCGATCATAAGCGCTGCATTATTCTGACGCGGCGGCGATCGTTTCCCAGACGGGCAGCGCGCCGCCTTTGTCAGCTCTCACTTTCAATGTCAAAACACTTTCACCGAGAGCCCACTGCAAATGCGCGCAAAAGAACCCATCCGCGAATCGAGATCGTCGAACTTTGCGGCACGGACAGAGCCGTCGATTGAAAATAAGGAATTCCACAGCCGGTAGTGAAGAACGTTCGAATGACGACTGAGACGTTAAGAAGTCGACGCAGTGATCTCTAGACAGTAAAAAATAATTTCGTAAAATCGGAATACGAAATTTCGTAAAAATGATTTTTGTTAAACAAGTGACAGACTCGTTTGTTAAGGTTTGAATAGACAAACCTGTACTTTTATTTGCCGTGTCATGAGCAATTTTAGTTTGTACTTTTGTTTGTAAAACTAGAACCGAATAGTGGGATCGCCAAATTAACAAATAAAAAAATGTGGACGTTTGTGGACAATAAGTTGTTGTAAAAAGTAGAAACTTTTTTTTACTGTGTATGTCGTAACATCGCGATATATTGAATGTTAGGTTCCAACTGCTCACAAACTGTTGCCCATTGCATTGTCATTAAGGTAGTGCTTGTGGACAGTCTGACCCCACGTGAGTTAACAACGAATTGAGAGAGGAATTACGAACACTTGTCGATGGGCTGGAAATCTGAAAAAAAAATCAACCGTTTAATGTTTTCGTAAATCGTTTTTTTAACGAAAACGATTTATAAATTTTTCTGAATACGTATGAATTTTTTTCAGAATTTCGTGTAATTTTTGAAAATTGCGTTTTCAGTTAATAAAAAAACGTAATTTACAAAAATTACACAAAATCCTGAAAAATGCATACATATTCAAGCAGATTAACAAATTGTTTTTATATGAACAAAAAGTCAAGTTGCCGGGGGTTTTGTTGAGCAATTTTTTTTTTTCATTCATTTGTCAATAACATCGTGGAATTATTGTTATGCAAAATCAATCTTTTCACCACCCTCTATATGCTTGATTTTTTTCAGATTTTTATCCCAACGAGAAGTGTTCGCAATTCTCTCCGAATTCACGTGAGATCGAACAGTCCGCCAGTACTACCTTAAAAAGTAGATGGAGGTAATCGAAATAATTATTTCAATTGGTTGTAGGTAAACTATTCCCGAATGTTGTGGGACATGGAGACCGTCCAGCAGGGAGGTCACCTTTCCCTATTCGTGGACAAAGCTATGAAGCTGCTTGACTTGAGGCAGGTGATGATGGAAGTCGAGACATCGGTGATGTCAAAGGTCTCGTGCACGGCCTGCAAGGTTGGCGCTGGTCTTCTTCAGCATTACATCAAGACCGGCAAGAGCGATCAGGACATTATGAACAACATCTATCAGTTCTGTGTCTCGCTGAACATTCAAAGTCCGCGCGTGTGTCAAGGGGTCACGATGCTATTCGGGGTGAGAGACTCTATCTACACGCGCACTCCGAAAATATCATTTTCCGAGCCGCTGAAACAACGTCACAACGCATTGATGCTCCGATACCCTGTACAGTGCGAAAGCAATAGAGAAAGAAAATAAAAATAAAAATAATGGGACCGCGCGCACAGTCACGGCCGCACTTTCTACTTGTAAATTATATAGACGGTGATTTCACCGATCGTCCGTTATGTTTTGATATTGCTCGAGGGAAGCGTATATAATCGAGTCGGGTATATACTTGGCTCGCTACTATGTATGCGTTTCCGATCGTATTTCGTCTCGTTACTCGCCGCCGTGGTTGCTTCCGGCTCCGGCAATATTTATTTTACCGGTAATTCGTGGTTGCGCCGATGACTGTTACCGCGCGTCTCGATGTTTCCTTGATCTCGATACTGCATCCGCGGAGAGAATCGCTACCCATGTAGCACGAAATATTTTAAAAACATTTCGGAATTATTTTCAATCCTTTCAAATATTACGAAATCTTTCGGAAATATATGGAAATAATATTTTGTTAATATTCATCCGAAATATTGCAACGAGACATTTCTAAAATATTTCATAAATATAGTCAATCTTTCATACGTTTGAAATATTTCTGAAACGGTGAAAAAATATTTTGAGAGCGAATATTAGAGGATGTGTCCTGATCTATGTTTAGAAGGAACGAAAAAGAAAAAATGCCATGGTTCGTGGATGTATTTTAATACAGTTCGACTATTTAATGTGTCATAACACTACATGTCGGCATTCTTGAAGGGGCTCACAGGAATCCCATAGATAAAGTGTTGGAGGCAGTACATATGTTTAAAATAATGAACAATATCTACAGCACCAAAATATTGATAATTTCTTGAACATTTCAGATAGATATCCAATAAATATTTGTAAAATGTTTTAAAAAGATTTTATTGCAATGTTTCGAAATCATTCTTGTAAAATATTTCTGAAACATTTCAATGTAAGATTTACGAGCGGACAAAAAAATATTGAGAAAATATTTCAAAAATATTTCAAAAATATTTCAAAAATATTTTATAATATCGGTAAAACATTTTCAACATTTTCGAAACGTTTCAGAAATATTTGCGTGCCATGTGGGTACACGTATGACGATGATCGATGGCCGGAAGTACATAAGCTCGATATTATTTTCAGGGTGAGGTCATATACGTTTTGAAGCAGGTGAACATGGGACCATCTCAAATCTGCAGCTTCGTTATCGGCGACGCCTGCGACGACGCGTACAATCCTCAGCACGAGTGGGAAGTTGCATTCCCGCCGGTGAACAAGCCACCGATTCAACCGCCCATAGCTCCGAAGGAAGGTACGCCGACCTTCAAGGTCCTTCACATTTCGGACACGCATTATGACCCTTACTACCAGGAAGGCTCGAACGCCGTGTGTAACGAACCACTGTGCTGTCGTCTGACGAATGGCGCACCCCTGACCACCTCCGCGGCCGCTGGACGTTGGGGCGATTATAGGAAGTGCGATACACCCAAGAGAACCGTCGATCATATGCTGAAACACATATCCGACACACATACCGTAAGTCCATAATCATGCCTGGGAGATCGGCAAGTACACGCATCGGCTTACGACTAGCGTAAACGCGTTGGCTCAGTACTTTGAGAAAACGACCTTTCAAGGTCGGCCCAATAATGTCGCAGTTGCGTGTTTTCTTTAACGTACACGTGGTAAAAGGTAATTTGTTCGCACACAATTGCCCCGATCAGTTCACGCGACAACTGTTCGTTGTATATAGGGGAGACCGGGGCAAAACGGGCACCTCGACCAAAAATCCGAATTGGGGAAAAAAACTTGCACCGTCGTAACTTTCTCATAAACGAGTTATTTCAGCTTTGTGGCGTTCCTTACATAAGAAAAGTGCGGAAAATAAGGCAAATTCTTCATCAAAACCATATATATAAATAGGGGAGATGGTGGCAAAATGAGCACCAAGACTAAAAATTATAATTTTGCCTTCATTTATTGTTCATAATATGCCGACGTCTTTTTTATCAATAATAAGACGGGAAAACGAAAATTTGAACCCATTTTTTAATTGTTGTATCTAATCGGTAGCGCGGAAGTCGCATGTGAAGTTCAAGGACATATCATCCTCATCGGCTCCAGCACACGAGCAGTGGGACTAACCCAGGCAGGTGCTGCACTGAATCCAACCCTCGATCGACTCTGAATATAATTCCCTGCAGAATATGCATGGGTCATCTAATTTTTTGTATCGCTTGTTGAGTCGATTTACATAGTTGTTATATAATAAGTCGTTTATAAGAAAGTTTGGACGGTGCCAGTGTTGCCCCCAATACCTATTTTTAGTCGAGGTTCCCGCTTTACCCCGGTTTCCCCTATATATATATATTTTTTTTTCATCGTGTTCTCAATATATCGTTTCGTAATTCCGAGTCAGTGCGTCGACATTAAATTGTGTTATATGCGACAAGGATATAGACTACATACTGTGGACCGGCGATCTTCCACCCCACGACGTTTGGAATCAAACCAGGGAAGAGAATCTAAAAATTCTCCGGGACACGGTCACACAAATGATCGAGACCTTCCCGGGCATACCAATATTCCCCGCTCTTGGGAATCACGAGAGTGCACCTGTGAATAGGTAGGAATGCAAATCAATTGCATCGAACGTACTGAAGTTTTATATTATACATACCTATATATATATCTTTCTCTTTGCGTCTTGCAGCTTTCCGCCACCGTTTGTGCCAGAGGAGAACAGCATATCGTGGCTATACGACGAGCTCGACAAGCAATGGAAGCGTTGGCTTCCCGCTGGTGTATCTCACACAGTTCGCAGAGGTGCTTTCTATTCGGTTTTAGTTCGTCCCGGATTTCGAATTCTTTCGGTCAATATGAATTACTGCAACAACAAAAATTGGTGGCTTCTGATAAACAGCACCGATCCGGTGAGCGAGCTTCAGTGGCTCGTTTACGAGCTCCAGGGAGCCGAGATGAACGGTGAAAAAGTTCATATCATTGGACACATACCCCCGGGTCATTCCGACTGTCTCAAGGTGTGGTCGAGAAATTATTATCACATTATCAATAGGTAAGTTGACAAAAACCTTCGGATCGGTCGAGTGTCGTGACGTGTACTCATTGTCATGAATATACGGAATTATATGCTTTCAGATACGAGTCTACGATAACGTCGCAATTCTTCGGTCATACCCACTATGACGAATTTCAATTGTTCTACGACACCTCGGATCTCGGAAGAGCATTGAGTATAGCATACATCGGGCCCTCGGTATCGCCTTATTACGATCTTAATCCTGGTTACCGGATATATTATGTCGATGGCGATCATCCGAAGACAACAAGGGTACGAAATACGTCGATGCTTGAATGTCGACGCCTGTTATATTGCGATTAGGGGTGTGCAAATAGCGTTTGAATTTAATTTAATTGAATTTTTTAAAAATTTGAATAACTAACAAATTCGAATATTTCGAATAATTTTTATAAATTGAATATTCGAATGATGAAAGTCCGATTACTATGAGGCTGAGCACATAAATTGTACATAAAAAAATGTGTTAAAATCATTCGAATATTTTGAATATTCAAATACGAATTATTCATATTCAATTCATGATGAATTATAAATTTTTTTGAATATTCGCACATCCCTAATCGCGATATTTCAATGAACTAACGTGAGTAAACATTGTTCGCAGATGGTTGTCGATCACGAGAGTTGGGTAATGAATCTCAAAGAAGCGAATCTGTATGACTATCCCATATGGCACAAGATGTACAGTGCGCGTCAGGCTTATCAAATGGCGTCTTTGTTGCCCAGAGATTGGGATTCCCTCATAGACAAAATGACAAACGAACCGGCCAACTTCGATCTGTACTACAAGTGAGTCGAGTCGTCTTCGGGTTTGCGTTACAAATTTCTGCAAATGACGGTAACTGAAACGAGGAAAATGATTTTTGTTGCAGGCATTACTACAAGAATTCACCGGTGAGACCGGCCTGCAACGAGGAGTGCCGTAAGAGGCTACTTTGCGATCTCAGAAGCGGCAGAAGTCATGATCGAAAGGTGCTGTGCTCGAGCCTCGAGTCGCGGATCGACGGCGAGACTCGAACAACCTGGAGAGAATGGATTTACAACGGCCTCGCATTGTCGTACGTACAAGATTGGTGGATGAAGACTTACTACAACGGCGATACCGTCACTAATAATGTTGGCTTGAACAGCGAAGCGAATCTCGAAAGCATGCCAGATATAAACATCGCTAGTGCCCCGTAAAACTATGTGCACTAACAACCCCGCCTATACTCTTATCGTGACCTCTCTGCAACTGTTTCTTCACAATCTTCTCTTCTATTCTCACTCGTAAAACCAACGAGACGGTTAATTACGAGCTAACAATAACCACGCATGGTTATTTCTGCAAATGACAATTTGCACTCGTAAAACCAACGAGACGGTCAATTACAAGCTAACAATAACCACGCATGGATTGGAAAAATAATCGCGCGGAAGAAATCTTAAATGCAATTAAATCCTTCCACGCAAGCATAGCGGTGAATAGCGTAATAAGGAATGCAGTTACCGGTAACGGTCAATAGATTCCTGATCCGGTCTCAGACCACGTTGGAGGACGTATTTGAGGCAGGCGTTCGAACACGCTCTCTGATAAACGGATTGTTCGTATCCCTAGATACTATGAAATATCGTGCATGGATCGTTATTGTGAAAGGTCCGTGTCCGATCCCGGTAATGCCAGTGACGAATGTGGACTTACGTGTGTTTCAGGCGTCTCTTCGCAAAACACATCGCAGAGGGCGAGTGAAAAATGTCTAGAAATCTAGCAAACGAACTCCATGTTAGGCATTTCGTTGACTCTGTTCTACAGTGTATCTTTTTATTTTTCCGTCGCACGTTTTACGCGACATTCGACTTCATCATCGACTCTCCGATCGTTACGATTCGTGTCGAAAATATTACCTCGTGAAAGTTTTCATTGACGCGTACGTAAACAACGAACGACGACTGTCGTGATAGACACGTCGAATATTTGTTCCGACGTTTATATACAAAATAGGTATTTTTAAGTAGAATATTCGCTAGTCGTAAGTGTCTTGTGTCGGGTAAAAACTTGTGAATAAACGTGTACATATTATCGATGCTTAAGGTTCTTTCGCTACAACGAATTATTAACTGTAACAACGTCTGTGGTAAATGCTTTGGAAATTCACAGCGTTAAAACAAACTTTTTAAGTATTAAGGGCTCAAACAACGCCACTGTATATACTCGCAACTCCCATGAGCGATCTCGGCATTTATTGGTGATGGAATCTAAGAATATTGTTGCACACTGTAAGTAGCAAGCACGCTTTTTTACATACTTTATTTCGAAGTTGCTGTGTCTACCAACACCTACTGTTTTACTTAACTCGCCCACATAACACGCAATATTTTGAAATCATTTCGGAAATATTTTCAATTTTTCAAATCTTACACTGTAAAAAAAATTTTTTGAACGGTATTGGAAGCTTTTTTTTACATAAACTGTTTCGGAAATTTCAAACACATGTGCACGTTGCAATTTAACAGTAAAATTTTTAGTTTTAATGAAAATTTTTGTAAATTTCGAGCATAAGATTTGGAGTTTTAATATCTGGTATTTGAATTTTAGAAAAATGTACATTATTGTTCAATTAATGTAAGTAATGTAACGAAATTTAAATTTCCGGTATATTAAATTAACAATTTATTTTTACAGTGAACGAAATATTTCTGAAATATATGAAAATAATATTTTGAAATATTCCATCAAAATATTCCAACGAAACGTTTCTCAAATATTTCAGAAACGTACTTAATCTCTCGGCACTTGTGAATCATAGCGATCAAAATTTTGAGATATGTTTAATTTCCTGTTGCACCGAAACATTTCTACGATTGTTTCCGTGTTTATGCGGGTGTCTATGTGCAAATTGGACTGGTGATGCAATCTTTGAAATTTCGCTCAAATGTTTAAAAAAACATTTCGAGCGGACAAAAAAATATTTTTTAATCATTTCACAAAGATTTTTTTAAATATTGGTAAAATATAAAAAAAATGTTATGAAACCTTTCAAGAATATTTTCGTGCCATGTGGGCAATTCTCATGTTCGGTTATTAATTAATTACAATAATGGACGGATTACAAACGAGACTTTTTGTAAATCTCCGTAGCACTGACTGAGCTGAATTAATAATGTATTTCTCTAATATCCACAGGATGTCAGTGGTGATGGCAATTCCAAGATTTGCCTACAACCTACCCAAGTACGTACTCGGTCTGGGTTAGCGTGGAGCTGAGCCACACGGCGAATCGAGAGAAATTCAAATTGTGATGTTAAATTCCTAAGCGCCAGCGCAACATTTGTGTTCGATACCGCAACGCGATAACGAAAGCATTGGTGGAGTCGAATTATTTTTTCTGGCATCGCGCACAGTCTTGCCGGAGGAAAAAAAAAACTACATGTCAGCCAGTGGTCTGTATATAAAGATGTAGATGTTGTTTATTTATATGTACTCAGTTGCGTCATAGCTGACTTTGTTATCGATTATTAAAGAATACATATTTTATACGTATCGCAAACAAGCCTTGACTTTCTATCTTCAGCCCGACAACATTCCCGTTCCCTTATTTTCCTGCGTATCATTTACGCTAAACTCATTTCCGCCAAAGGTTCGAAAAAGTGCTGAGAGTTAAAAATTAGGCGTTGGGTTATTTTAACTCATCGAATGGAATTTTAATCGCATTCTATGGGAGTAAACATAAATCGTAATAAAAAAAACTCCACGTATATGAATCTTATATACTGTTGCCAGCACTGTAAGGGCGCTTTGGACCGAATTTAGATTTTACGGGACCTGTGCTCGAGTGAAATTAATTTAAATGCTCAGATGGCTCGAGGGCTTTGCCCGGATGTTTACTTCGTTCTCGGATTCTCATTTTTTTTTTTACCGAAAGTGGCGTCATAGCGGAAATACGATGACTGCATTCACCTCACTTCCGGTCGAAAAAATGTAAAATGTAAAATAATACATTTAAATGAATTTTTGTAAAATATATACTGTTACACATGTTACACGATATACCTTCGAAATTTCATCTGAACTGTAAAAAATGAAAAATGTAAAAGGATTTGTCCCGAAAATAAAAAAATTTAAAAAAAAGCGGGAAGTGACTTATTTTAGTCATGACGTCGATTCTGATCGGAAAATGAATCTTTCTGAAGGGAAGAATACTGGCACCTTCTCCATCATAGTACGGTTCGTATTTCACCGTATCAGCGTGCCATAGGTAAAATGTTCTGTAAGATTCGGATGAATAAATGATGTTTCTCCAACCTAGTTACTTTCCGACGGAAATGAGTTTAAATGAATTTGGCGTAAGTATCCTACCATTTTCCTCCGAAGACGGCGTGCTTACACCGTGCTGATTGCAGGCAATTCTGTTACCGACGGTAACAGAATTGTGTCCCACGAATCACACATGGGTTCAACAATAATCTTGTTTACGAAGTTACCTACCACTTTACGTCGGTCAACAATTCGTTGATCGTTTATTACCGATTTTGTCTGCGCCATAAAAATTGGTCTCGCAATATTTCAACAATGTCGACGTCGTGCATCGAAATAATTGACGATATAGAGGACTTGATCTCATCGCAGGACATAACCCCAAAGGAGCGATACAGCACTAGAAAAAAAGTCACTGTTCGTTCGAAACATAAAAAGCCCGCTGAGAAGATTACAAATTTTCCCGAAGCGCAAACCTTTTCTAGTGTAATACCAGGCTCTCAGACTGTTTACGTGAAAACTTGGGGCTGCACGCACAACAGTTCGGACAGCGAATACATGGCCGGTCAACTGGCCGCCTACGGATACAATTTGACGGAGGAGAAATCCAAAGCCGACCTGTGGCTGCTGAACTCTTGCACAGTCAAAGCTCCCGCGGAGGATCATTTCAGAAACGAAATCGAATCCGGCAAACAGATGGGAAAGCACATTGTAATCGCCGGGTATGTTCGCACACGTTGATCTAAATATCCGCTGTAGAAAGTTTTCCGTAAAATTTCACTAATATCCTAAATAATTTATCGCACAGGTGCGTACCGCAAGGTGCTCCGAAAACGGGATTCCTCCAAGGTCTGAGTACGATAGGCGTACAGCAGATCGACCGGGTCGTGGAGGTCGTCGAGGAGACGCTGAAAGGCAACACAGTGAGATTTCTGGGCCAGAAGAAATCGCTGGGTAAAAAAATAGGCGGCGCCTCGCTCGCTCTGCCCAAAGTCCGTAGGAATCCTCTCATCGAGATCATAGCCATAAACACCGGTTGCTTGAATCAATGCACGTACTGCAAGACGAAGCACGCCAGAGGAGAGCTGGGAAGTTATCCTCCCGAGGAAATCGTTGAGCGCGCGAAACAAGCCTTCGACGAGGGAGTCCGCGAACTGTGGCTCACTTCCGAAGACACCGGAGCTTATGGCAAAGACATCGGTAGAACATTGCCGGAATTGTTGTGGCAACTTATCGACGTTGTGCCGGAGGACTGCATGATGCGAGTGGGAATGACCAATCCGCCGTACATACTCGAGCACCTGGACGAGATCGGAAGTATCTTGAAACATCCGAGAGTTTACAGCTTTTTACATGTGCCTGTGCAATCGGGCAGCGATCAGGTACTTCTCGACATGAAGAGGGAGTACAGTCGCGCGGAGTTCGAGAGAGTCGTGGATTTCTTGCAGGAGCGCGTTCCAGGCGTTACGATCGCGACCGACATTATCTGCGGTTTTCCGACGGAGACTGAGACCGATTTCGAGGACACGATGACTCTCTGCGAGAAATACAAATTTCCGAGTCTGTTCATCAATCAGTTCTTTCCTCGGCCCGGTACTCCGGCTGCGAAAATGACCAAAGTTCCGACCCAGGACGTCAAGAAACGAACGAAGAGACTCTCGGAGTTCTTTCAGTCTTACGAACCTTACGGTCACAAGGTCGGAGAGATTCAGAGAGTATTGGTGACCGAGATCTCCCACGACAAGGTCCACTACGTTGGCCACAATAAATTCTACGAGCAGGTTTTGATACCGATGAGGGAAGAGTTCATGGGCAAAATGGTGACGGTCAAAATCGTTGAGGCCACGAAACATTCTATGAAAGGCGCGCCGCTCGAAGTTAGCGAGGCGATTTCTCTGAGGGCGCCTCTCTCGAAGGGTCTTGTGTCCGGAGTGCCTTCGGAAATTAAGCCATCCAAGTACAAAGCTATTGCTGTTATCGTTGTATTGCTTTCGATAGTCGCGAGAATGCTGTGGAAACTTTTTATTTTATGATGAATCGATTCGACTGTATCTACTTACGATGTTTCGAATCAATAAAAATAATGTTTAATATTAATACCATTGTTGATGTAATCATGGTGCCCAGCGGTCCTTGTAGTCCTGGAACTGTCCTTGAAAAAGTCCTGGAATGGACTTTAATTTCTCCTAAAGTCCTCTTAATTTCCTTTTAATTTCGGAGCTTTTAATTTTCCGGAAATTTAAAATTGTTTGAAAATGTACATAACTAGCGACCATCCTAAAAAATGTGTGTCTCAGTTTCGCCGAGACACATATATACATTCGTGCATAGTGAGTAATTTTTTTTTTCTGAACCGATGTTGACGTGAACGAAAACGGTTATCGAACTAAATGTTACTTCGCACTTCGCGCATCTTCATTTTTCTATAAATGTCCCAACACAACCTGAAAATGTCCTGGAAATTGTCCTTGAATGTCCTTGAATTTCGTATGGACGTTTTACTGGACACCCAGTGTAATTTATCGGAACAAGATGGAACGACGATCAAAGCCGAAGTGATTTCGTTTGGTCAAGGAAAATAAAGAAACTGCAAATACTCGAATATTAAAGTTAATTGATGGCGTTCATTATATTTAAAATTGACAATACAGGAACATACCCTGAAAGGGCGTACAACGTTTGATTAGAGTAGTGTATATTTTTCAACAGTCCTCCGTAATCACGAAGAAGAATCTCACGTTGCAACTGCACAGTACACATACATTACAATATTTGGTATCACCGTTTTCTTTTTTTTTTTCAATACTAATTAATATAATATTAGCTTCAACGCAATAAACGCTTCGGATTCCTGCCAACGTTATCCTGAGTATTAAAGTTTGCACGTGGTTTTTTGTTGCTGAAGGGGTGAGGGAAGGAGTTTCAAAGAGAGCATATGAAGGATCAATCGACTTAACGATCGAAGACGAATGGGTGAGGAAGAGGAAAATTTAAGACACGAAATATTTAAAAAAAGAAAATTCTTTCGTTGAATTTTGTATCGAACATTAATGCGAGCTTACTAGTACACTGAATGAGAATTAGTCCCAGAAAGAGAGCATGTGTGACAGTTTTACGTTATCTGTTAAACTATGTATTCTTTGTTTTGGCTATTGTGCCCCGTTCAGCTTGTTTTTTGAGCAAATAGTTTGAGCGACAATTGAGGGGCGAGCGAAATATCATTGCTACAATAATGTTGTATACTCTCGAGTCAAAATAACAACAACACATTTCCATTGTCTGAACAGTTGGTATAAATAATATTATCATAGATGATATTCAGCATTAAATTCGACCCTCGAATTTGTCAACTCGCAAAGGTACGAGTCTGACAATTTCCGTTTGAAATATCGTTTTCAACTATATATTGATGTATACATTTATATAATAACGTCCTCAGACTTTTAAGCGCTGGCCTTAAATGCGAAAATATTATCTCATAAGGCACTTGGATCTTTTTTTTTTTATATCGTCGAGCTCGATGGTGGACGCGTAGACGATGGAAATTTTAATTCTAGTGCGTGTTAAAATATTAAACCTAGATAAATATGTATAAAAACCTTTTCATCCTTACGTACTAATTTTGAAATTTCGCCTTAAGTAGAACTAGACGAAGGAATACATTTTAAAAGACTTACGGTTTATGGAATTTAAAAAAAATTTGGATTACAAGCTACTCTTAAAATATACTTTATACATATAAAACGATTCCCCGTACGATTTTTTTTTACTGGTATTCACAAAGCTCCGCAACCCTCGCACATTGACTCATGAGATTCAGTACGATATTTACGAGTTACTATGATTAATTTACGTCCGGGGATTATGCGCGTTCAATTTTGAGCACCTTTCAAGTTCCTCCATAGATTCGTTTTTAATTCGGAACTATGATCTTGTAATACAAAACTATATATGTCTCATGGAATTTGGCATAACATTCTTAACGCTATGTACAAACGAATACTTTGTGTTCTTTTTTTTTTTTTTTTTTTTGATTAAGTAGCCGCTGATATGAACGATCGTCAGAATACGTTACAGATTGATAAAAACACACACACACACATACACACCAAAACCGGAATGATTATTCGAATTATGGAAATTGTTATCCTGTCGCATACAAGTTTTATATCGAGTCAATATCGTTGAGTCCACTTGCCGAGACACGATGGAATTCCACTTCGATGCACCTATTTATTTGTCGATAAATCGATGCAACGTCGTGGCGTTTTCACCAACATCGAAGATACCGAGAAGACGAGACCATCGTATGCTCGATTACGCGGGAATGCTAAATGTTTTTTTTTTCTCTCACTCATTCATCGTTTCATCAAATTTATCAGATGACAATAAAAAATAGTCAATTAGCAATTACATTCAAACGAGTGCACACTGGACAAAGTCTGCAGAAGTATGAGCACGGTTAACAAAATTAAACAAATTAAAAAAAAAAATGCGACGAGTGAAAAAGACGGAGATACAATAATACAATGTTCAAAGGTATATTTTGATTAACAATAAGTCATGGCGCAACTGTCTATGGCAAACTTTATGGCGCTGAATACGATGGCACATTTTTATAAAAATTCTTTATCAAGCGCGATAACCGACGGAGGCGTAGAGTTGAGGATAATTGATAAATCCATTCATCCTCCATTGTTTTTCGTTAGGAACAATGTATGAATGCATCGTATATAAATAATTACTCGCTCAACCCGTACGCAACGGTTTTCGTTCCAGCCTAACTGTAAAATACCTCGGACTCGATAATTGAATGTCCACGCAACGACGTTCCGTCAGCCCGGACGTACGTCGGCGCATTTCACCTCATGTTTTTTTTTCCCCCCGTTCAACATTATAATCCTCTTACCCCGCTGCACCCCGAAACATAATTTATCTGACCGGCACCCGCAAATAAATATCTGTTTGGTCTAAATAAATATTTATTTGAATCAAGTAAATATTTATGTGAATCAAGAAAATATTTACTTAAATCAAGAAAATATTTACTTAAATCAAGAAAATATTTACTTAAATCAAGTAAATATTTACTTAAATCAAGAAAATATTTACTTAAATCAAGAAAATATTTACTTAAATCGAGTAAATATTTATTTCCGGGGCGCGCGACAAATAAATTATTGTTCCGGGTGTGCCCGACTAATACGCTTCCGAGCAATTCTCCGCGAACGAGACTAGGAGTTTCAAAAGAGCAAAGAAAAAAAAAAAAACCGGTTGCGCGTCGGAACTGTCTGTAAAGAGGGTCCCTAGAATGCTGCGATTCTTATTTGGCAAGTCAGAGAGATGGCGTGCGCGTGCTCGATGCAACCGTTGCAAACGATTCGTCGTCTTCCAGGCCGCCCGAAAACTCTCGATAAAAAAAACTCGTCCAGACGAGACGAGTTCGTGTACCGGAATACTACGCTGGTATAAAATCGAAGAAAGAAGTTAGGCTCCGCGAGAGGGATGCTTTTTGCGTGAGGGCAAGAGTTCGTTGCTCGGTGCTTTCAAACATAAAATTCGAGAGATCGCGCGCCGCAAACAAGCGCCTTTCAGCGGCAGGACGATTACGTTCGAAGTTGTAACAGTAATGCGCCGATTCGGTACAGCGTTGCACCTCGTTTCTCAAAGTTAGTCGCCACTCGCTCGCCCACCGTATCGCATTCTGTTGTACTTTTTTGTAAATTAGAGAAAACGGTTCTTTTTTACTTCTATTACAAATGAGAGAAAACGGTTTTTTTTTTACTTCAATTAAAAATTAGAGACTGCATTTTGGAGGTAAACGCTCGATATTCATGAACACTGAGAAAAAAAAAATTGTTGAATTAACCAAGGCGCGTTCACCCGCGTTTAACGGCGTTATTTAATTGGTACAATAACATTTTTTTGCATGAATCGATTTAAGCGAATAATCGTCCGACAAAAAAACGATTTAGTTGTCGAAATAACAGCTTCGAAAGTGTGTGACCGCGAATCTTGTTGGTCCAACAATTTTTTTTTCTCAGTGAAGACATTACGGCACAAAGAATCGACGTCTTACAGCCTAGTTTTACATACAGTATGAACGTAAAATTTTTATATCGTTTCGCACCTGCTCCTCGCTCGAATACCGGTTGATCGTTTCCCGTCCACTCTCGTTACTCGCTACGATCTCGCTCGTCGACTTGCACCTGCCCGATACCTTGCCGCGAGAATGTTCAGGAACGATTCGCCGTTTCCTCGTACACAACCCGTGCGGACAACATTCGCTGCGTAGGTGTTTTTTACATTATGTTTTTTTTTTTTTTTTTTTTAGTTCTCGAATAAAGATCGCTAGGGTTCATAAGTCGACGCGACACTCGTGGGACATTACTCTGGGAACGGGTGCATCGCGCGTCTTATCTCGGCGATAGAATGTAGTTATCGCAACGCTAGCGAGCTTAGTCGCGTGATCGCAGAAGGGCCGTTCCGTGAATCCTCTTTAATCTCCTCACGGCGCACAAAGATTATTCAGACTCGCGGCACGAATTATCTCCGCGAGATTTCAAATTTTTTTCGATTAACTATTCAAATTCATCGGAAGCGTCTTAACGAATTTTCATAACGGTAAGAGGGCAATATAACTATTCTTGTCGCAGCGACAAAAAACGTAGCAACGCGAGGTAAAAAGGTACATTAATTGTGCAATTAAAAAGGAATACAAAAAAATCCTTAAACTTTCCCTGAACCTCCTTAATCTCCTCACGGTGTACGAAGATTATTCGCACTCGCGACACGAATTAGCTCTGCGAACTTTGAAATTTTCTTGATTAATTATTCAAATTCATCGGAAGTGTATTAACAAATTTTGATAACGGTAAGTAAGAGGACAATATAAACAACTATTGTCGCAGCGACAAAAGCCGTAGCGACGCGAGGTAAAAAGGTGCATCAAGTCGGCCCGCAACGATCTTCGGCTAGGGGGCGAGAGCCCGGGTAAAAAAAAAAAAAAAATAATACGAAGAAATACTTATACGTTCCCCGAACCTCTTCAATCTCCTCGAGGTGTACAAAGATTATTCGGACTCGCGGCACGAATTGTCTCCGCGAGTTTTCGAATTTTCTCGATCAATTACTCAAATTCATCGGAAGTGTCTTGACGAATGTTTACAACGATAAGTAAGAGGACAATATAAATAACTACTCTTGCCGCAGCGACAAAAACCGTAGCGACGCGAGGTAAAAATGTACATTAAGTCGGCCCGCAACGATCTTCGGCCACGGGGCGAGCCCGGGTGAAAAAAAAAGGAATACAAAAAAAATACTTATACGAGCGTTGCGGTGAGAGACGGCGAGCGTGTACGTAAGCACCGGAATACAACAGGTACGCGGGCAGCTTGGAAATATTTTACGACGCGCGGCTTTCTCGCCCTCTTATTCCCTCTCGTCAGTTCTCTTCATTCATTTTTTTTTTTTTTGTTAAATATATAATAATAATAATAATAATCTCTCGTGCATTTTTTCTGCTCAATGTCGCCCTACGTGTATATAATAATATTGTATCTGACGAACGAACGGCCTGGATATCGAACGAGTTTCTGAAACTCTGCGCCGCATCTCTATGGCAAATGGAGAACGTTTGGACTTTCTTCCTACGAATTAATAAAAAAAAAAATGAAAAAAAAAAAAAAAAAAAAAATGTCGCTTTAATGCTGGCGGTGTCGCCGATTCGGCTCTTCACGTGCAGTCCCGCACTCGATCGTTATAGCCGTCGCAGGTTCCTCTTGCTCTGCCGCGAGCCGACAATGAGGCGCTTGTTGCGTTTCGTCGGCGTTGCGAGGAGCGGCGTTTTGCACGCTCCGGTGTGCGGTCTCGACGAACACGACGTGCAGAATTCCATGCTGCAGCCCTGCCTCGAACATTTGCCCACGTTCTTTTCGTCGTCTACGTGACACGGGAAGGAACAGTTCGGGCACGGTAACAGGTGCTCCCAGGGTTCCAGCGAACGACTAGCCTGCAACATAAATTAACGTCATTGATTTCCTGTTCGAGATGTCGACATGATTGGTGTGATAACGCTAGTTCTTTATATGCATTAATCGGTTAATCGTCACTGTCGGGAGTCGAGCGCGTGCCAGTTCGACTATCAAGAGTTTATGATCTCCTATCTCGCGCGCGTCCGAAGTGAAAGGCACGGCGAAGATCATTATGCGTCATCGCGCTTCACTTCGGATAACGTCAGTCGAGAGCGCGAGGCACGAGAATATTATCCATGAGGGAGCTGAACAGTATTTTGAATACATTATATATTTTTGGTATATTAAACACTCGAATAGTTGTCTGGTATTTACAGTAGTTTTTGGGCCTGTTGAGTATAAAATACAAAATATATCTTTACATTCGGCTTTGAGATTTGAATTTTGAGAATGTGCGAAGCCAAAATACTTGGAAGTAATTTACAGAAGGGAAAATTTTACGTAACATTTTTGAAAATTTCGATGCCAAAGTGCAAAATTAGAGATGCGAAATATGTATAAAATTCTGATGTACAATCGTGAATAATGCAAAGTTTTCATGCAAAATTGAAAATACAAAGTCGAATCATTAGATAAAGATTTTTTTTTTTTATGAAAGTTTGAAATTTCGAATGCTAAATGCGAAGTACATTTTAAATGTAAAAAAATGTTAAATTTTCAGTGCAAACAACTTGTTGAATGGCAAATATGGAAACGTGTCAGATGTTGAAAAAAAATATCGGATGTCAAAAGAAGAAAGAAAAATTTGAGGTGAAAACACTGACAAATGTCGAATTGTGAAGTATGAAAATAATGTAAAAACTGAAATTTGATTGGAAAAAATGAAATTGATTTTTACGACGTATTTTAGGAAGTAATCAAACAAAGTACTCATCAATGTATTTTAAGTCGAAAAATTATTTTTGGTATTTAAAATACATATAGTATTTTGTAAGTTATATTTTCAGTATTTTGTAGTATTTAGCCCAACTCTGAGCCATAAGGGCCATCAAAAGATCGGAGAGAAAGGAAGGGAGTCGTTCCAAACGTTGGACCGTATTTTTCGAAAAATCCGAGATGAAGCGGTTGGGGTCTCTGAAGTTTGGAAATGAAGCCCGAAGACGCGACGGGGGGCTCGGAAAACGGACCGAAGGAAGTGGCTGGTATACATAACCGGGTCGGTATATTAAAAAGAGGCATTTGATTCGCTCCGAGAAATTTACGGCACTACCGTTACGACACATAGAATCGGAGGGGGGGCCACCGGGGAAGCCACTGCGACGACAACGACGCTCTTCTTGCCTAGCAACACCGAACAAAATTCCAGCGAGATACGCTCGTCAGGACGAAGGTACCGAGCGAAAACTAGAATTGGAATCGGGCCCGATGACCACGCCTTGCCTCGGGCCCGCACTCTCCGCAGCCCAATACAATGCTGTATGCAAATACCATGCTGTACAATACACACTTTTTTTTTTTGAATATTTTTTTACACTCGCCGATTCGTATATTAATGGCGCGGTGCCGCTTTATAACTATACGGATATAGATATAAAGATTTTTGAACTCTTGCAATTATTGTTTTTTTTTTTTTTTTTTTTTTTTTTTTAATGGAACGATCTCAACGTTTGCTCTCGACCACATAGTTTCATGTACTCGTACTCTCCGCGGCCCAATATAATGCAGTATGTGAAAAAAATGCTGTGTAATACACACTTTTTTTACATTATTTATTTACACTCGCCGATTCGTATATTTATGTTGCAGTGCTGTTTTATAACTATACGGATATAGATATAAAGATTTTTGAACTCTTGCAATTATTCTGTTTGTATGTTTTTTTTTTTTTTTTTTTGTGAAAAATAGGACGACCTCAACGAACGTTGTGGACCACATATTTTCATGTACTCGCACCCTCCGCAGCCCAATACAATGCTGTATGTAAATAAAACGCCGTATAAAGCACACTTTTTTATTACAATATTTTTTTATACTCGCCGATTCGTATATTTATGGCGCGGTGCCGCTTTATAACTATACGGATATAGATATAAAGATTTTTGAACTCTTGCAATTATTATTATTTTTATTTTTTTTTTAATGGAACGATCTCAACGATTGCTCTCGACCAGATATTTTCATGTACTCGCACTCTCCGTAGCCCAATATAACCCAGTATGTAAATAAAATGCTGTATCATACACACTTTTTTTTACATTATTTATTTACACTCGCCGATTCGTATATTTATGTTGCAGTGCCGCTTTATAATTATACGGATATATATATATATATAGATTTTTTTAAGTCTTGCAATTATTCTGTTTTTTTTGGTGAAGAAATGAACGACTTCAACGAACGTTGTGGACCACATATTTTCATGTACTCGCACTCTCCACAGCCCAATATGCTGTATATGTAAATAAAACGCCCTATAATGCACACTTTTTTATTACAATATTTTTTATACTCGCCGCTTCGTATATTTATGGTGCAGCGCCGCTTTATAACTATACGGATATAGATATATAGACTTTTTTTACTCTTGCAAATTATGCTGTTTGTTTATGTTTTTATTTTTCTTTTTAATCGAACGATCTCGACGAACGTTCCGGGCCACATATTTCCATGCGCTTGCGGGCTCTCGGCGCGAATGCGGCAGCTGCCTTGGTCTACAGTCAAACGGCGATTCAAGAAAGCATTCAAGAACCGCACATGCGGGTTCGTCACGAGCGTCAGTTAATTAAGCGTGCTTATCGCGAAGGCCCGGCGCGGCCGTGAAACGCGAAACTCCGAGATGACAATTTTTACCCGGTGCGTGTCTATAACGTTTCTCCTCGACCGCAGGTTACGCGAACGCTTGCAGGCCCGAAAAAAAATTAAAAAAAGAACGCGTATTAGCGATCTTAAGAAAAAAAAAAAAAAAAAAATGTATAAAACTCACGCTCGGTTGCAACTTTGCGGTTGCATTTCCGGCGCGACGAAAGTAGTTAAAACCGTTGGGGGAGTCACAAAAGATGCGGACCGGCAGACGAAAAGACCGAGTCGCCTAATACGAACAGCGCCCAAAGCGATCGTGGCGGGAGAACGCGCGCGCACGAGGCGGACAAAACATATGCGATCTAATCGCTTCATCCCGATGTATTGATGGATCGGCTATGAAATTAATTAATATAAATCCGGCGCGTTGTCACGAGTGATTTAGACGATGCTGATAAATCAACGAGTTTTCAATTCGGGTAATCCAACGTCTTGGTCTCACATAGCTGTTGACAAATCGGAATTAAAGAAAAAAAAAAAAAAAAGACAAATTGTCAAAAGTTCGACGAGACGGGGAGCTCGGATGAATGAAGATGTAACGAGGTTTCTGTGCGAAAGAGTCTCTTCGAGATATATCGAGTGCGTTGTTATGCGAATGCTTTCATCGGCGAATCGCTTCTAATCGACGAAACTCTCGCTGAGGAGTTTCGGATTGCCACACAGTAGGGGTGGGCGATGTTAAAAAAAAATTATCGATGGTAAAAATAATCGGTTACAGATAGAATTGATGTTTAAAAATCGATATTTTTTTTTTGCAAAACATCGATAATAATGGATGCAGCGTTCGGCGAAAAAAAGGGCGCACTTATTTATAAATGTGCATGAAACGAAAGTATATTATTATTATAATTATTTAATACAATACATTAACCACGTTACATTAACATAACATTAATACATGTTTAATGCTGGTTTTCTCTTTCCAAAATGTCCCCAACTTTTTTTTTTTCAAGGTTTACTTTTATGTACTTTTTATTTATTTATAGAAGGTTCGGCGACCATTTTTTTTTTCCCTGACCAATTTCGAGATTCCCTGACCAAGTTTTTTTTCCCGATTTTTCCGGGAACATTTTTTCTCTGACCGCGGCCACCATGCACTACCACACTGGCGGCGCGACCTCTGCTACCGCGAAAACGAACTCACTGATGAATACCGAACGATTTATTTACATCCTTTCACCTATCGCCTCGTATAAGGTCGTAGCTGTAATTCTATATCTTCATTTGCCTATCTGTATCGAGTTACCATTTTTCCTCCCGTAACTCGTACCCGTCCTTGCCGCCCGAACGACTCTCACTCTATCGCTCGGTCTTATTATTCATTCCGACGAATTACTCGCCCGAATTGATCTTTTCAACCTCTCGAGTGTAGCGGCATCGTAGACTTTGGCGGCTGTCCGACTCTATTTCACATCTACATAGAAGATCTCCCGACCGCTCTCGGGACTCTTCGTTCGATCTACTTTTTTCGCATTTTAAGGTCGTTCTTGTGCTGCATGCCAGTCAACTGACGGACTATCTCGAAAGTTTCGTAAATCGTCAAGTAATTTTTGTTTATTCATTTCCGATAAATCACAGTGCAAATAAAACAACAGTCGTAGATATTTAGTAATAGAAAACAAAATCAATTGTATTGGAAATGGCAAATTGTAAAAGTTGATCTGACTCGGGTTTTATAAGTAACGCCGCTGTTTTGGAAATGATTACTTAATTTCAATTATAATTACGAACGACATTTTCGTTTTTTTTTTTTTTTTTTTTTTTTTCTATTGCATTGTGAATTTTTAAGAAATCCATAGCACCTTTCATATTGCGCGAAAATTCAATGTATACACTTTATTTTTAGTATTACCCTTTAGTTTGGTAAGGTTCTCATAGCCCATGCATAAAACATCATTTTTCGTATTAATTTTTTGCGAAAAATAATTCGACCACCAATCCTGAAACTTCGTAATCACATTAAAAAGGACTTTATCTACAATGTTAAAAAAAAATTATGCAAAACAGGAATTTTCTTTCCCCTTTATACAAATAAATACAAAAAAAAAAAAAAAAAAAATTGAACCGCCACAGTTCAGAAAGGTAGATTCGAAGGGCCTACCTTAAGGAGCAGATATTGACTGCAACATGTCGATGTATGCGTAATCGGACACAAGTACCCGTAAGATTGAATAAACGAACGAGTTCATTTCCCCCCCATCAATACCAAAGTTATTTATTTTCAGAGAGGTTTCGAGTTTGATTCGATAGTTACACAAATCATTGCGTTAATTGCGTTTATAAGCGTGTAAAGTCCTTCGACTCGATGCGTAACGAACCAATACCTTCCCCGATGACTATGCAGCTTTTTTTTTTTATACACGCACCTATATCCTCCAGACATTGTGTAGCGTCGTAGGGGGGCCGACTGTACCTACGCTTGCCAGCTGCTATTCAGCCGAACGCTTTTCAGTACGAATAGCTATACAGTAAGAAGCGCGGTCCACGCACCAACGTTGGGACCTTTTACGATTATCTCCCCGAGCGAACCCGACGCAGGACAATTACTTCCTCCCCCTGTTCTCGTCCGCGCGAATGCGAGATGAAGACAGCGAACGAGAGACGCATGCGCGATTATTCTTCGTACCGAAACCGCTCCCAAGATGCACGGGGTGAATTGGTAATGCACCTTGAGGGACTTCTTTTTGGTTGTTTTTATTGAAACAAAATATCGGGCCTATTGCCAATTCGGCACTGAGCCCCATACATTTTTTTTTTTTTTTCGAACTCCTACTTACCGAGACAATATATTATTCCCAAAGTATCGTGAAGTAAAATCACTTTGCAACGGCGATGAACCGAAAATGCAGCATAAACGAGAGTACGTACGCTCGCGGCCGAGTGGACTGTTATTACGGGGCAGTAAAAACTCAACAGTGTTTTCACTTCGGGTAAGCCGGGGTATCTCATTGCGAACCATACCTCGGTTAATTCACAGTTTATCCGCACTCTTGGAAGCGGGTGAACGACCTCGTTCAGGAAGCAATGTGTCTCAATGACGGGGTCGATTATCTTTTTTTTACATTATTGATATCGAGACACGAATTCTGGAGTGCGGAAAAGATTGTCGTGTGGTTGAGGTGAATGTCCCAGTGATCTCGAGTGTACCGATAGTTTGTCAGTGTTTTTTTTTTTTGTACTAGGAAAATCTATGTTTAAAACTCGTAACTGACGATCACTGGGACATCCGACTTACTTATGATGCTCATGTTTATGTTTATGTTTATTCATTTGGCACATTTACATCTCTCCCCAAACAACTCTACCGGGTAATAACTCTACCAAAAAAGACAGCTCTAACAAATCTACCACGTAACAACTCTGCCAGAAAATATCTCTACCATATTACAACTCTACCGTATAAGAACTCTACCAGACTTGGAATATAACTCTACCGGAATTGAAATAAAACTCTACCGGAATACAAGGCTAGACGATACCCTTGCATTCCGGTAGAATTTTATTTTTATTCTAGTAGTTTTTTTTACTTTCTGGTAGATATTTTGGTAGGATTCTAATACGGTAGAGTTGTGAGCGATGGAGATGTAAATATGCCGTGAATTAACGGGACAAGCCCTTTTACATAGAACAGTACACTTGAGTGAGTAAAGGTAGATAAGATTGTATAAACATAGAAAAACCAACAAGTAGAGTTTTTCGTACATGGTAACATAATAAATCAGGTCAGAGTTGACATTATTGTTGTGTGGTTGAGGAACAGATTGTTGTGTGGTTGAGGTGAATGTCCCAGTGATCTCGAGTGTACCGATAGTTTGTCAGTGCTTTTTTTTTTTTGTACTAGGAAAATCTATGTTTAAAACTCGTAACTGACGATCACTGGGACATCCGACTTACTTATGATGTTCATGTTTATGTTTATGTTTATTCATTTGGCACATTTACATCTCTCCCCAAACAACTCTACCGGGTAATAACTCTACCAAAAAAGACAGCTCTAACAAATCTACCACGTAACAACTCTGCCAGAAAATAACTCTACCATATTACAACTCTACCGTATAAGAACTCTACCAGACTTGGAATATAACTCTACCGGAATTGAAATAAAACTCTACCGGAATACAAGGCTAGACGATACCCTTGCATTCCGGTAGAATTTTATTTTTATTCTAGTAGTTTTTTTTACTTTCTGGTAGATATTTTGGTAGGATTTTACACTGAGAAAAAGAAATGGTTTGATTAAGCAAATGCGCGGTGACATACGTTCAAAGGTGTATTTTGTTGGTACAACACATATGTTTGTTTCAATCAACAAATTTTGAATAAATTGAAGCAAATAATCGCTCAACAAAACAATGCTTTATTTGTACCAAACAAATAACAGCTTTGAACGTATGTCACCGCGTCTTTTGGTTAATCGAACCAATTTTTTTTCTCAGTGTAACTCGGTAGTGTTGTGAGTGATGGAGATGTAAATATGCCGTTACTTAACGGGACAAGCCCTTTTACATAGGACAGTACACTCGAGTGAGTAAAGGTTGATAAGATTGTATAAACATAGAAAAAAACAACAAGTAGAGTTTTTCGTACACGGTAACACAATAAATCAGGATAGAGTTGACATTATTTACAGAACTTATAGTCTAGAGCGTAGGAGGTTGTTACGAAAGATCGAGCCCAAAAGCTTCCTCGATGGCGTTAAATTGGTTCGCGTATCGAATTAGTCGAAATTAGTCGGAACTAACCGCAAAAGCGCATAATTCGTTCTGTATCTTCCGGCTAGGAATAACTACCCGAAAACGGCCAACAAACTCAATCAAAACGTTCGTGTAATAACGTTGCAGTGATAGATCGATGCTGTCAGTGGCTGCAGAGTCGATGCGGACCGTCGCGCTGCAGGGTTGCTTTCACTGAGAAAAAAAATTGGTTGGATTAACCAAAAGTCGCAGTGACATACGTTCAAAGCTTCCATTTGTTTGGTACAAATAAAGCATTGTTTTGTTAAACGATTATTTGCTTCAATTTATACAAAATTTGTCGATTGAAACAAACGCTTTTGTTGTACCAACAAAATACACTTTTGAACGTAAGTCACCGAGCATTTGCTTCATCCAACCATTTCATTTTCTCAGTGAATAGAATAGAATTTTATTTCCACTGTATGGCTCTCGCCTTTTACCATTTTCTCAGTGTTGCGACGATATATTCTGCACTGGCGACCAGAGCGCGCGAATAGCTGCAAAGTCGTTCCCGATCGTCGTGCCGAAGGGTTTATTGGCGAGGACAGATGTCTGCATTACCGACCGAGGCGCCGAATGAAGCGCGTGCCCCGGAAGCTGCCTCACGAATTCTATACAAAATCGATGACTCGATGATTGTAAAAGAGTCCGCGTTCTATCTAAGCCGCTTGTCGTCGAATGTGCAACGAAGCGTCGAGACAAAAAGGAATCCAATGAGCGAAGGATGATCTGACGAAGGGGTCCAAACACGAGTCGAGAGTGGCGTCGAACTCGCCCTACCGAAAACCCGTCGCGAGTGTCCCGAAGTCCCGAAGCGACCGATCGGGTCAACGGGGAACACGCAGAGAGAAGAAGCGGAAAGAAGGCGTAAGGCAGCTTTCCCCAAAGAATCCAGCTCGTCGTTTGTCGGGTCGAACGGGATGCGCCGAGCGACGCTCGTCGCGATGAAGTCTCTTCGTGTAAAGCGATCCACGGAGGGTTTCAGTCGGCGGCACGATATTTCGGATAAAAGCGGAGGAAGAAGCCGGGCGAGCGAGACGTCGAGCAAGAAGAGTAAAAAAGAACGCAAAGATGGAGGCGCACGAGGACGAAGGAGGTGGAGGCGCGGAAGGATTGGGAAGCAAGGAGAGAAGATGAAAAAGGAGAGGCAGGAGAGACGTAAAGAATTTTGTCGGGGGTCCGAAGAATCGTGAGGTACGTCGGGCCAATCGGGAGCGGTCCCGAGATTCGTGGCGAATCCCGTGGAGCAGGTAGTGGTGGGATAGAAGGGGTGGGCACCGCTTTTCGGCGGTGAAGTTCGGGACTTCTTATACACGCATACCTGCATGTACGGGTAAGCGAGAGAGGGCCGCAGGGCGAAGGGTATTCGCTCCGCGGGACCGCGGCGCAACACTGCTCTATGGAGGGACAATGTTAAAATGTGTGCAAAAGCGAACTCGGAGAGAGCCCTTGCGAGAACACGTGTGTGTTCCCTTGTGTTTCGCTCGTCCCGAGAGAGAGAGATACGCATCCGCAGCGTCGTGTTCGCATAATACGACGGTAGGAGAGCACGACGCGCTGTGGACCGGGGGGGCTCTTGGGGAGGTGATGCTGAGGTCTGGTCCGCCGTCTACCAACACATAGCACCGATTCGGCGTAGGTATCCGAGAGGGGGGGGGGGGGGGGGGGAGTTTTCGTTCGGGTTTTGAAGTGGGCCAGAGGCCCAGCGGCAAAACGCGTCAGATATATCATTATCTCAGCCTCACTGTTGCTATGCAATTAGACTCCGTTAATCGCCCGCCAACTCCCCCTACCGTCAGAACTGCCATACCCAAACACTACGGGCGCTTCGCCGCGAGGAGGCTCTGCGCGCGCACGCTCGCTCCCGATCTTTCTTTCGCGAGGAAAGTCCGCTGCGCGCTCTAGCTGTTCGTCTAGGCTCCCCCCCTCCACTCTTTCTTTTTCTTTGCGTTAGGAGCTCCCAACCGATGCACACAATCCTCTCGTCTCTTCCTCGTCGCTCGTTCGTTCTCGAGCCGCTCGCACTGCCGGAGACAGGAGGGAAAGAGGGAAAGGAGAGGACACCGCCGTTCCCGCTCACTCGGGAGACACACGAGCGATAGACTCGCTCGCTGGCTTCACGACCAACGAAGACGCAGCAACAACAACAACACGGCCCGAGAGCACGTGGATAGAAACACTCGTCGCTCGGACGATCGTTCCGACTGTCTCTCTACTCGCTCCTCTCTAATACCCTGTCCACTCGTCCATGATACACCTCTTCATCTTCGACTTTCGCAGCACGTTCGATTTCGCCACGCGGCCTCGAGTGCTTAGCGGGTGATTCTTTTTTTTTTTTTTCTCTCTTTTACAGGAGCGAGAATTTACATGCCATCATTGTGGGCGCGATGCGAAGTGAAAAAGAGAAAACAGATTCCTGACTGTACGTAACACGCGACGGAGACGCCCGCGCGGCCAATCGCCGCGGTACAAGGACGGCCGGAGGTCGCACTTGCCGGGACACTTCCTTCGCGTTCATTAAGCTTTGTTTGACCTTGAAGATTGATCGGAGAGAGGAGAGCGAGATCGGAGAAATGTCAGCGCGTGCGCGCGCGCACGTTGAGAGACGCGGGAAACCGATGTGGCGCGAAGACGCGCGTTGTGTCCGTCGAGACGAGATAATTTTTTGTTTTACAGAAAAATCGAATAATAGTCGTTGGAGAATTGTATGATTTTATGATGGAAAAGAGCATTGCCCGTTGATAAATAAATAAATAAATAAATAAATAAATAAATAAATAAATAAATAAATAATTGTGACGCGAGTGTGAGAGGATCTTACGATTCATGTGAGTACGAGAGGACCCGTAGCGAAATATAGAATTCACAAATCGCTGATGTAACACGTGGTCTCCCCTGTTGCTATGCGGAGAGTCGGGCCAACTGTATTGAGAACGACGACCCGAATGATTTTCGGTCCTCATCATACGAAACCTCCGAGAGAAATCTCATCCGACGAAAACAACGTACCGCCTTGCGGGTATTCGTCGATTTTTCGGACTAATCGTCATTGTGTCCATTAATCAAAAAAAATTCGAAAGGTGCTCGGGTTAGTGGGAGGTGCGTACGAGTAGTCGGAACGAGCGAGCTGAAAAAAACCCACTGTACTCTGTTACGGCCTCGCACTGCCACAGCACGGATGACGAATTCCCGAGATACGGACGCGGCTGACCGGAAGTCCGATCATCTTTTCTTCCGGGAACTCGATCCGAGCGTCAAGAAGCTGCGAGCGTAATAGGTGAGCGTATACAACGTGACGAACTCGCTATGAAACGAATATTGTATTTGTATCACAGTGCAATTCGGATTTAGGGCCGAATTTTGAGACATTAGTTTGACCTTGAGATCAAACTTAAAACCAAACGTAAGTCCGAACTCAAGATGAAACTTAGGTCTGAACTTAAGATAAAGCTTAGGTTCGAACCGAAGATAAAACTTAGATCCGAACTTAAGATAAAACTTAGTTTCGAACTCAAGATCAAACTTAAGCACGCAACGAAGTTCGGGCCAAACTTCGATCTCAAGAGCGATCTTAAGTTCAAACTAATGTCTTAAAATTCGACCCTTAGAGTCTTTGGCCCTTCTCGTTTCACGCGAAGCAACTCGTGCGTCACGTCGCCCACGCTTCATCAGAACTCCTACCAGAAGCGGGACGAATGCCAAGCAAACGCGAGAGGTGCAAATGAAAAGGCGTTGTACGCCTCCGTGTAACTTTTGTCACGGCTTCTGGTACACGGCCCGCCCATCGTCAAGATATTCCGCGCGTCTATTCGGTAACGAGTCGGCTATTAGCGTTCAATCGTGACTTATAAAAACGGACGTTTGGTCATTCATTCGAATTGCTAAGTACTACGAGCCGGCCTATCGAGCGTCCTCTCCTTCGTTCAGTCACTCGCGTCTCCCGGCACCGTACGATGTGCCACACAGAGCCTGCGTCGCGTTAGAACAGAATATCCAAACGGCCAATCTACGATGATTGTTGTTATTATTTCCATTCGCAAGCGGCCATCTTTGAGTCCCGACGACTTACTCATAACTCCGCTAGCTCAGCCTTTCACGCGTAGTCCAAGATTTTTCAACTAGGATGCAGGATTTCGTCGATGACGTTTTCGGTCCGCTGATCCGCCAAGGACTCTCGCGTCTCCTGCGCATGCGCAATAATTTATCTCGCGTTCGTTTTCTCCGTCATTCGCGGAGCGGCAGCGCCGAAGATCGCGCTGCTAAGCGCCTCGGGGCCACGCGTCGTCTATTATACATTATTCAACGCCGCCGAGACCACTGCTACTACCGAAAACTTCTCGTTGCGAATTCAGTACGATGCACCGTAGCCGGGTAGCAACAGGCGGATTCGACACCGACGGTTAAACACAACCGATGCTTTCACGTCGGGCCGAGCCGTCGACCCTCTAGAGCAGAAGGATATCTGTACAATAAAAAGAATCGGGTCCTGTAGCGACCTGGTTCCTATAAAGATCATGGTCCTGTCTCAACCTACTTTTTTTTTGACTCCGCATGGTTGCCGCGAAGTTCTCCGACTGGAAGACTTTTCTCGGCTTTACAGAGCAAATACTTCATTTTTCCAGTCCATCGATCGGCGTAGGAAGGGACAATTTGAAGTAAGGTAAAATATAATGTCTAACGATTATTAATATATTAGACTCAGTTCACCATATTAAACGTTCCCAACGAAAATAATATCATGAGAAAGTCATATATATTCACATAAATAAGTTTAAATAATTTAATATATAATGAAACAGAGTCTGATTTCATGAACTCTTATACGTTGATATGAAATATGTATATATTTTTTTAACTGTTTTTCTATTGGAATTGATAGATTTAAGTAGTTGTAAGACACATTCTGTATATGAATTCCGGTCAAGGAGAAATCCTTTAATAAACAAATTATAATGTAAGACAAAAAAAAATTATAATATAATATATGCTGTATATAGTCGAAAAGTTTGCTCAAACGAAAAATGTAGACGTCGTGCAGCGCGAAATTAAACGATAACCAGATTCAAAAAACTTCCAGGTTTTGAAAAAATTCCACGACTTTTCCCTGACTTTACCAACTCCCAACAAAAATCCCCTGACTTTTCACGTTTCCATGTACCGTTGAAAAATTACTTACAGAAAAAAGAAAATCTAATTACGATTATTCATCTGCGGGTCGGATTCATGGTCGAGTGAAATGAAATTCATTAGTCGGATCGGTGAATGCTCAGGTATATTAATTGAATTTAATTTTTGTTTTTTTTCTGATCGAGGAAAGTTTCATGTAATAAATCTTAAGATCGAGGTCTCCTTCCGCGCTATTTAGCACCTAGGACCTTTTTCCCCGAAATTATGCGTACCGGCCGGCAGTACGGTCACAAAGGAGATGACAGCTGGATTAGCCGCGAATCGACCCTACACACTCGAAGGTCCGACTGTCGCAACATTTTTTCGCCGAATCGGGCGTAACGTCCGCGGCGCTGTGGCTATTAGTATTTAAATTAGCGGTACCCTTTTATCCCCACCGCCCGGTGAAAAGGTAGTTCGGGCCGAAGGCGCGAATCGTTGTTACACAGTGTGTTTATTTACCTCGGCCGGATATGCTTTTCGATTCGAGGCGCAGATACGTACGGTCGAACAGCCTCGGGCACGTACGTTACTTGTCGCCGGTGAAAAATCCACAACGCTCCGCGCGGGACATGCAAGAATGGTCATGAATACGAGTATCACTAAAAGTGATCGCTATACGTGACTCGAAGCGAACGAGTAGCGATGCATTCGTTCGCACATTGAACATTTGTTTTCTTTTTTTACCGTTTTTTTTTTTTTTTTTAACTCGGTGTTCGCGAATCCATCGCATATTTTATGGGCACCGAATATCACGAAAATAGTCGGATAGAAGGAAAACTGTGAGGATCGCGAGGAGCATTCCGGCCGGTCGGGTTGGCCGTGCGTCTGGGATCTTTACGACGGACGGAGGGTCGTCGCTAATCCGAAGAAACGGTACACCCAGCATACAGCGCTACTACAATACTCTTGGACTAAAATCCCGGTGCGTAAAAATAAAAGATCCTGGACAAGGATTTACGACGTTCCGTAGAACGGTCGTTCGGGTCACATAATCAACGTCATCGAAACATTGAGCGGGAACCTGTGCCGTGTTCTCGAGAGTGCAACACAGCGCCAGGAAGGATACTTAAGGTGGGGCTGAAGATCAGCGTAACCTCAAAATATTTTCAAACGATTTTTCGCCGAAAGGGCTTTGTAAAATAAAAATAAAATTGCGGAATTTGTTTTTTTTTTTTTTTTAATTTTATATAGAATTGGTTCCGAGAAAAATGGATACAAAATTTTGGCGCTGTCTCTTTTAAACTCATAGCGGTTAAACTTACCTTAAGGTGAAGTGAAAGTCACGTGACGGAACCGGGAGTGTGAGAGAGATAGCGCCATTGGTCTCACGGTGGAGGGAGAGAGCAACAGAGAACGTGTTTCACTTCACCTTAAGGCAGACCTTGCGAATGGTGTTCACTTCGCATAAGTTTTAGAGAAATGAGAGGGAATTGCAAACACTTCTGGTTGGTATAAAAATCTGAAATAAATCAAGCATATTAAAGGTGCTGAAACGATTTATTTTGCATAATAATAATTCCAAAGTGTTATTAACAAATTGACGAAAAATAAAATTGTTCGACAAATCTCGCGGAAATCTGACTCCTTTTTTTACCGAAATGTTTCGTTCATTTCTCTGAATATGTGTGCATTTTTTCAGATTTTGAAATTCACTTCGAATTTTGTGACTTCTACACATTCTCCCATTAAAAAAAAAAATCAAAGTAAATTTGAAAATCTGAAAAGATGATTATTTTCATTTAAGGGACTACTTTGAGAGGAGTCTAAGCTGTTTGGGTGTAAAAGAGACAGCGCCATGGTGTTTCTATGAGAGCAAGAGAGAGAGAGGAGTTTAGCCAAATGAAATATCACGTTCGGCATCAATTTTCATCTAGCAAGAGATCCGAGCTATCGGCACCATAGTCAGAGTTGTGTCGTACGAAGCGTCGCTGAATACAGGAAATTTATTGCTCCCGAAATATATTTAATGATTATTTCGCCGAATCATAACATTCGCCGGAAAAAGAAAAAAAAAAAAAAAAAAATTGCCCATAAATCATATTCGAGTGTACCCGAAAATATTTCTCGAGTTCAAAGACGCCGAGAGAGACACGGAGGCTTCCTCACCGAGGCAACGTGCGTAGTACCTGAACCTGTCCGAAGGTCGTATCTCTTTCTCGGCAACCCCCGAGATCGCAGATTTCCCGCTCGGTTCTCTTGTCCCGGGGACAGAGAAACTCGCTCTCGGCTTTCGCCTCGGCTCTCGCTCGGGCAGGAGCTTCCCTCTCTCTCGTCCCATTGAGAAGACAGGAGTGAATGAACGCGGCTCGTTCCCTCTGCCCGTTGGCGGGTGGAAACGTGAACTAGTACTCACCTCGCAGGTAAGTCTTATCGCGCGAGGGTACCACAAAATTACTCTCCTTCTCAGTTTTTATCTCTCGACTATACCGGCCACTAACCCGTGCCATTACGGCTATCTTACTCCCAGGTATTATCGGGCACGCTGTTAATTACGCACGGAGAAAAGGATCTGGTAATTTTTGTCACACTTCGTGCCATTGTGACGTTTTTTCCCATACGCGCCTATGCCGTTACTATACCTTGTCGTTTTATGTGATCGACGATATACAGAGATTATTAGGAACTTTCAATTTAAAAACCGTATTAAATATTTATGAGACACTATAATTAAATACAATAGACAGTGCGTCAAGAACACCGTGCATTGCAGCTACGATTTCTACTCCCAAAGGATGATTTTTGCTATGCGGACTGGAGGAATTAAATAGTTTATCGATGTCTTCAAATTATCTACAATTCCCAGGTATTATCGGGCACGCTGTTAATTGCGCACGGAGAAAAGGATCTGGTAATTTTTGTCACACTTCGTGCCATTGTGACGTTTTTTCCCATACGCGCCTGTGTCGTTACTATACCTTGTCGTTTTATGTGATCGACGATATAAAGAGATTATTAGGAACTTTCAATTTAAAAACCGTATTAAATATTTATGAGACACTATAATTAAATACAATAGACAGTGCGTCAAGAACATCGTGCATTGTAGCTACGATTTCTACTCCCAACGGATGATTTTTGCTATGCGGACTGGAGGAATTAAATAGTTAATCGATGTCTTCAAATTATCTACAATTCCCAGGTATTATCGGGCACGCTGTTAATTGCGCACGGAGAAAAAGATCTGGTAATTTTTGTCACACTTCGTGACATTGTGACGTTTTTTCCCATACGCGCCTATGCCGTTACTATACCTTGTCGTTTTATGTGATCGACGATATACAGAGATTATTAGGAACTTTCAATTTAAAAACCGTATTAAATATTTATGAGACACTATAATTAAATACAATAGACAGTGCGTCAAGAACACCGTGCATTGCAGCTACGATTTCTACTCCCAAAGGATGATTTTTGCTATGCGGACTGGAGGAATTAAATAGTTTATCGATGTCTTCAAATTATCTACAATTCCCAGGTATTATCGGGCACGCTGTTAATTGCGCACGGAGAAAAGGATCTGGTAATTTTTGTCACACTTCGTGACATTGTGACGTTTTTTCCCATACGCGCCTGTGTCGTTACTATACCTTGTCGTTTTATGTGATCGACGATATACGGAGATTATTAGGAACTTTCAATTTAAAAACCGTATTAAATATTTATGAGACACTATAATTAAATACAATAGACAGTGCGTCAAGAACACCGTGCATTGTAGCTACGATTTCTACTCCCAAAGGATGATTTTTGTTATGCGGACTGGAGGAATTAAATAGTTAATCGATGTCTTCAAATTATCTACAATTCCCAGGTATTATCGGGCACGCTGTTAATTGCGCACGGAGAAAAAGATCTGGTAATTTTTGTCACACTTCGTGACATTGTGACGTTTTTTCCCATACGCGCCTGTGTCGTTACTATACCTTGTCGTTTTATGTGATCGACGATATAAAGAGATTATTAGGAACTTTCAATTTAAAAACCGTATTAAATATTTATGAGACACTATAATTAAATACAATAGACAGTGCGTCAAGAACATCGTGCATTGTAGCTACGATTTCTACTCCCAACGGATGATTTTTGCTATGCGGACTGGAGGAATTAAATAGTTAATCGATGTCTTCAAATTATCTACAATTCCCAGGTATTATCGGGCACGCTGTTAATTGCGCACGGAGAAAAAGATCTGGTAATTTTTGTCACACTTCGTGACATTGTGACGTTTTTTCCCATACGCGCCTATGCCGTTACTATACCTTGTCGTTTTATGTGATCGACGATATACAGAGATTATTAGGAACTTTCAATTTAAAAACCGTATTAAATATTTATGAGACACTATAATTAAATACAATAGACAGTGCGTCAAGAACACCGTGCATTGCAGCTACGATTTCTACTCCCAAAGGATGATTTTTGCTATGCGGACTGGAGGAATTAAATAGTTTATCGATGTCTTCAAATTATCTACAATTCCCAGGTATTATCGGGCACGCTGTTAATTGCGCACGGAGAAAAGGATCTGGTAATTTTTGTCACACTTCGTGACATTGTGACGTTTTTTCCCATACGCGCCTGTGTCGTTACTATACCTTGTCGTTTTATGTGATCGACGATATACGGAGATTATTAGGAACTTTCAATTTAAAAACCGTATTAAATATTTATGAGACACTATAATTAAATACAATAGACAGTGCGTCAAGAACACCGTGCATTGTAGCTACGATTTCTACTCCCAAAGGATGATTTTTGTTATGCGGACTGGAGGAATTAAATAGTTAATCGATGTCTTCAAATTATCTACAATTCCCAGGTATTATCGGGCACGCTGTTAATTGCGCACGGAGAAAAAGATCTGGTAATTTTTGTCACACTTCGTGACATTGTGACGTTTTTTCCCATACGCGCCTGTGTCGTTACTATACCTTGTCGTTTTATGTGATCGACGATATAAAGAGATTATTAGGAACTTTCAATTTAAAAACCGTATTAAATATTTATGAGACACTATAATTAAATACAATAGACAGTGCGTCAAGAACACCGTGCATTGCAGCTACGATTTCTACTCCCAAAGGATGATTTTTGCTATGCGGACTGGAGGAATTAAATAGTTAATCGTCTTGAAATTATCTACGCTTCTCGAAACGGTTCCGAAATCCCCAAGAATTGTTCACATTTCACCTATAGCTTACTTTTCTATACTCGGCGTTTGGACTAAAGAGTCCCCGAATCAAGTAACTATCTCACGATTTCTGGACGCGTTTGCAAACAGTATTGGAATTTTCGCCGTACCCTTGGCGGTGCGCGATATTGTACGTCCGACAAAGGCTGCCGCGTGTTTACATCGCCAGCACTCTGAATCTTGGTGTCGTCACGGAAACATCGTTTTTGTGCGGCTAGTGCAGCAAGCAAGATACGCAAGGAAAGCATTTAAATACAAATTCTTAACGATATTTTAATGTTGCAACTCATATTCATCAAACCTTTATTCATATGGCAAAACTTTATACATATGGCAAAAATTGACAGATTGGTCGAATATTCTTAATTTACCATATTGCATGGGAAACTTTCCCATATTTTTGTTCGTAGCCATTCCTACAAAATTCTCTCCGTGCGTAGATTTGAAAACATTCGACTAACTGACAAATATTAATGTCTCGAGGATCGCGCGAGATCGAAAGGGCAAAACGATTAACGGTACGTATATTGAGATCGCGAGTCGCCCGAACGAGCAGCGAAAAAATCGCTACCTCGTCACGAGATTAGTCTCGTCTAATAATTAGTTCGGATAACGACTTGTATATGACCAGAAACGTTCGAGTTATACCGTGCCGTTAATCATCGTCTGTGGCCGAACGCCGACCGTGTTGGCAGCTTGTAATTACGGTAATCACACGAGCCGGTGTGATTCGTGAGTTAAATCACTGAGCTTGTCGAATTACAGCGCCTACGTGTATAAATTAGTTTTCGTCGGTGCGCGATCGGGCGTCGTGTTTTCGCGACATTCGACGCGAGCGTACACCGCTCTAGTTGAAACTCATATATATAGTACACACAAGCAATTTTGCACAAAGCTATTGTACAATGCCGAATATAGATTCGGCATTATATAATAGCTTCGTTAAAGTCACAAAATTGCCACTTTACGAAAGTGAGGTAGATGAATGAGCGTTTAGTCAATTCAGTCTCCTGTTGCTATGCGGGAACCTGACGTGTAAATCAATTTAAAAAAATTTCAACGGTACGCCAAGTACTTAACATTTTTTCTACGTTCCAAAAAAAACTATGCTTGTCGAAACAATCTTAAAAAAAAATTTAATATATGAGGCAAGTTGTGGCAAACCTACGTACTTTGTATGCCAATTATACAGTCGAGAATAAAAAAAAGTTACCTTCTACACTTAACTCAAAAACCCAATAAGAAAGAACAAAATAAAAAATACTCGGTGCGCCCGTGAAATACGAATAGGCTGAGTTTATCGCATCAAAAGAAAGGACGCACCAAGTATTCTTTATTTATTTTTAAAATGATATTTTCGCTTCCAAAAAAAAAAAAAAAACAGAAGGGTTGTGATTGTAGATTTTACGCGCGAATTTGGTGCCCAGGACGCGTTCCAATGTTATACACGGTAGAAAAATAACGAAGAAAAAAAAAAAAACTTAGAGTTGTGACCGTAGATTTTACGCGCGAATTTGGTGGCCAGGATGCGTAGGCGCATAGTTGCGGCGAGCGTGGCGACGGTATCTCGAGCAGAGTAGCGGAAGAACCGCGGTTCGTGAAGCGCCGATTACCCCGTTACTCGAGACAGTACTCGGGGCCCCGGCTCGACCCGCTGGAGAATGTTATTGCGCGTCGGGTTATCAAGGACGTCCGGACGTCCCGGCGCTGGGATGCTGACTAGGCCATGACGCGTCGTTACACTCGGCAACTGTTTAGGTACTTATTACTGCCTACGTCCCGATCGTCGGTTTCTCCACTATGTTGTCTAGGTCGCGCCGGCCTTTACGCAGCTGAATTACAAACGGCGGTAATACGAAAGGTATTTCACGGCGTTACAATTCCGAGTCTGCGTGGGACGTCGCCGCTGTACGTGGGAAGTAGCCAAAATATTTACTATCGAAAGAATCGAGAGAGCAACCGAGCAGAGTCATTGTGCCACCGAGGAAGGAAGAGGCCCGCGGGGAGTTATCGATGGGGTTGTTACCAGCGACATCCAAAAGGCCCGATAAATCAGGGAGGAATACCCGAGGTTTTCTGCCGACGGTCGTCACAGCATCTTCCCCCCCTCTCTTATTTCATTCCTGGTTCGCGCGTGCGATTCACAGAAATCGCGGAAGGCGACCTGTTGCTATGGAGGCCTTAAAGGTAAACAACGTTACGTCATCATCGGTCCTGCCGCGTCTAGACTGGGCGCGAAGGGAGCGAGTCTCCGAAGGATATGGCCGGGAGTGTGCGGCGCTCCCCGAGTCGAAGCGCACGCTCGCGATGGGTGGATCCGGAGGGGAGGATCGGCGAGGGGAAGGGGGGGGGGGGACCGAGAAATAACCGAGGATAGAGCAACGGTGGGGAGAATTCGGGACCGGAGAGGAAAAAAAGGGGCCCGCCGGGCAACACAACAGCGCCACGCGGCTCCGCGCAGCTTTTTGGCCTGCGAATAATAATCATGTGGCGAGAAGAGCGAAGATGGAGGGAGAGGACCGGCAGCTCTCTCGCATGGTCACGGATCTCCGGCGCGCTGCATAGCAACAGGGAGAGAACAGCTTGTGTTATTTCGACTCTGCGTTGGCGCGCGGTGAAACACACGCGGTCCGGGCGAGCGAGAGCCAATCGCGCGAAGGAGGATGAACGGGGAGAGGGAACGCGAGAGAGGAGCGTGTGAGCGCGTCAACGAGAAACGCACGTTGATACGAACGGGAAGAGGAAAGAGACTGGAGAGACAAAGAGAAATTTTTTTGGACGGATGAGACGGGATTGAATTAAGATACACGTATTTTATTTACGTAATCGGCGATACTTTGTTCGATTCGGGATTACAGTGACGAAGGGTGGAGATTCTTGTTTCGAAGTTTCGGTAAATAAAAATACGCGATGAGAGTTCGTGAGGTATTTCGTACACCTCCGAATCGATGCGATTTCGGGCCGAAGCACGCTGACGGCGCGTCAGGTTGTTGCTCTTGCGCATGCGCGGACGATGAATTTACCCGAAAACCGAAGATTCAGTGACTGGTCGATTTATTCGTAAATCTAACTGGTATTCCACCGTGAGTGAGACCGGACTGAAATGGATCTAAGCTACTGACGAAATTCTAGTAAACTCGAGAACAGAGTTCTATTCGTGTAAGCGATTGGTTGTTAACTAGAGAGTTCGGAGTTTAAGAAAAAAATCAGTCACTAGTTTAGATCCGCTTCAGTCCGTTCCCGTTACCCGTGGAAATTTGGTAATCAACGAGTTAGATTTATTTTTCTAGGTTGTCCCTAAAGAGATATTATTGAATCGCGGTGACGCGATGCGAAGCGGGCGATTCGAATGTCGCCCATAGCAACCGGAGAGGAGGCGCTGTTACGGAGAGCGAAGGAGAAACGGAGAGAAGGAAAGATACAAGAGAGTCGATTAACGGAGAGTTTCCGGCTGCCCGGCTCATTCAGGATGCACAAGTTGGAATGGCTCGGACGGCCGCGAGAGCTCTCGCGTACCGCGTCAAAAGAGACGCCGCGAATAGTTTGAAACAACGATGAATTTCGTTGCTGCTCGCGGCGGCTCTCGAGTCGACGTCGCGCGCATCGACACTGCGCCGCTCGCTCCCGTTGGAATAGAAACTTTTTTTCGGCGCCAACTCCCAACTGTGCCGCTCGCTCGCCCGTTCATTTCGCGCTGCGAGAAGAGAAAACTCGGGCGGAATTTTTTTTTCGACATTCAACGTCGGTGAACGAGTCAAAGTGGGGACAACGAAATTAGAGCTGGAACGTCGTTGATTTCAGCCGGAATTGTTCATGTTGTCTTGAATGGTAGATGCATATTAAATACAGTAGAACCTCGATTATCGAAATTCCGGTCAATGTAGTTCTTTCGAATCTACCTTTGTGAACTTTGGGGAATACATTTTTGTAACATTGTAATTGAGGTCCTTTTCAATGTGATTACGAAGTTTCAGGATTAGTTACCGAATAATTTGTCGAAAAAATGAATACAAAAAATAAGGTTTTATGCACTGCATTTTTGCGCATTATGAAAGATGCTGTAGATTTCTTCGAAATTCACAATTCAAAATAAAATTTAAAAAAGGACCAGTACCAAACATTTCGAGAGTAATTATAACTTAAATGAAGTAATCATTCCCAAAAAAGCGCCGTTACCCGTTAAACCCGAGTCAAATCAACCTTTATAATTTGCCGTTTGTAATATTGATTTTGATTTTGTTTTTTATTACTAAATATCAACGACTCCTTTTTTATTTGCACTGTCATTTATCGTATACGAATAAAAAAAAAACTACTAGACGATTTACGAAGTTTTCGAGATAGTCCTTCAGTTGACTAGCATGCATCGCAAGAACGACCTTAATCCGAATTAGACAGCCAAAGTATATAAGTCAATAATGGCTAATGATACTACTTTATTTTGACTGGTTACAATGACACTTGGTACAACTTGCACTTAATTGTTGAATTGTGTGAACTAGAGTGTAAACTCTTTGGATATTTTTTTTTCATTGACAGCAAGTAAGCTAGTCTCTTTTACTTAAGAACTCAGTGACTTTGGTTTGCTCCGCACATAAAAAAAAACCTCGGAAGACGCGCGGCTAATCCGCTTCCCGGTTAATCCGATCCCGGTTGGTCGGGATTCTACTTTAGAAAAAAAAAAAAAAAAGGAAATTCGTGCCAACCCATTAAACGAATCGACACGCTCGAGCATGAGAAGAACCCCCAAGAACGAAGTAATACAAAGAGAATCTGTAGTACACAGACTCGAGGTTCGACGTGACAGTACAATTGACGCGTGCACTGCGAGGTCCAAAAGCGGCAGCCACGTTCGTCGGGCCAAAAAAATAATAATAGCCGCAAGGATATGAGCCTGTCCTTAATGAAAAAGCGATGTGAATACCGATCACGTATCGGAGGATACCTGTTCACCCGGACGTGATCTTGTCACCCGGTCGTATACGGGTTAGAACACACGCTTCTGTCTACCGTACATTAGATTCTTATGAATAAATATATTTTCAGATTTTCTCGAGAGCTTCGATGAAAGAAAGACCTGCAGCGAAACGAAGAAAAATACCATCTTGGATCGGTTATAAAAATAATGGAACAGAAGTGGAGAAACCAGATAGAACACGCAACACGTTGTACCAACATGACGCCAGATTTTTTTTTTTTTTTTTTTTTTTTTTAACGTATGAAGAATAAAAAGTAGGTAGTAGTTCCACTTCAAAGAAACGCTTCTAAGCTAGAGGCTGCACAGCTGCCGCCGGGAAGTTTTATCACTCGGATTCTTACGAATAAATATATATTCAGATTTTCTCGAAAGCTCGGCTTCGATGAGAGAACGAGCTGTAGCGTAGAAGCGAAAAAAATATCTTGGATCAGTTATTAATTAATTAATTAATTAATCTTGGATCTTTTATTAATCAATTAATTTAAAATAATATAACAGAAGATTAGAAAAGCAGATAGAACACGCAACACGTCCTGACAACACGACGCCAGTGGATTTTTTTTTTTTTTGGAAAGGATGAAGAATAGAGAGTAGGTAGTAGTTCCACTTCAAAGAAACGCTTCTAAGGTAGAGGCTGCACAGCTGCCGCCGGGAAGTTTTATCACTCGGATTCTTACGAATAAATATATATTCAGATTTTCTCGAAAGCTCGGCTTCGATGAGAGAACGAGCTGTAGCGTAGAAGCGAAAAAAATATCTTGGATCAGTTATTAATTAATTAATTAATTAATCTTGGATCTTTTATTAATCAATTAATTTAAAATAATATAACAGAAGATTAGAAAGCAGATAGAACACGCAACACGTCCTGACAACACGACGCCAGAGGATTTTTTTTTTTTTTTGGAAAGGATGAAGAATAAAGAGTAGGTAGTAATTCCACTTCAAAGAAACTATCCTAAGGTAGAGGCTGCACAGCTGCCGCCGGAAAGTTTTATCATTCGGGGCAGGGGAGGCTACCTTTACTGCTGGGCTGCCTACGGTCCACCCCCACCACTCCGGTCGTGTATTCTGTACGGCCTTATACATAAAGTTCTCTCCGACTCTCTCCGGCCCTTCAAAAATGTAATTCTCTCTCTTTTTCTCTCACTGCTCACGCATATTGGGTTACTATCTCGTTAGACGAGCGCGGTCGAGGCTTTTCAAAAGCAAATCCGACTGCGCATAGGGGCAGCTGTTGTACATTCCTGCGTCCCTATCGTTTTTCCCCATCCCTCGGCTTTCACCCCTCTCTTTTCATCCCTGCTAAGGGACCGAACCGCTCTCTCTCTCTCTCTCTCCTCGATCCCATCCTGGCGAACCCTCGACGTTTTTCTCTCTCCGAGCCCCTCTCTTGTTCTTCTCTCGATGCACGCTGCACACTCTCGTCGTTCACTAACAAAGATTCGTCGAATTGTACCGAGAACGCGAAAGAATATTTCTACCACGTAAACGTTCAGTACCCACCATTGTGTGCGTTGTTGTAGCGCTTTTTAAGGCTGTCCGAGCGGTACAGTACCCGCAAAACTTTTGAGTTTCAGCGAAAAATTCAAACATTTCTCGACTGGATAAAAATCTTTTAAAAAATCAACCATATGGGAGGTCCTGCAAATACTGTTTTTGTGTAATAATAATTCCAAAATGTCATTGACAAAATAACGATAAAAATAATTGTTTAACAAATTTCTATTTTTAACATGTTACTATTTTTTATCAGATTTTTATCCCATCGAGAAGTTTTCGAAGTTTTCTCTGAAACTCACGGTTGATCGCTCGGACCACCTTAGTCTAATTAGTAATTAAATCAGTACCGCGATGAGTCGTCGTCGCGGTACGACGTGCTCAATTTTTTTTTTTCAGTCCAGACTGTACATCCACTTTTTTCTCATCCCGCAATCCTGTTATCCAGGTTTGTTATTTATGAATGTGCATAGGCAAATGTTTAAAGGGTTACCGCTGCGCGGTGTTAAAGAGGGAAACATACAGTGAAGATTAGAAACGCGAGGGGGACCAAATTCATATCAACGCCGGAAGTACTGGCGAGTCCGAAGACCTCGCTTCAGTATTTGGGCGCTGATGTGAACGCAGGCAGTCGTTCGCGCAGGCGCCCGCTTCACCGATTACACAATCCTCGGGTGCTTCGAAGCAACGGTTTGAAGCCACGTTTCTCGAGTGGCTGGCACGAAGTTCGAGCAACTATGGACCAACTTAAAAACATCTCACCGATTGGTGGAGGGTCGTACTATGAGGTCACACAACAACGCTGAGTTACTAACGTCGAAATTAGAGAAAATGGAGAGTCGATTCGGTGCGGGACAAACGTTGTCCAAAATTATTCCGATAGTCGAGGAAAATTGTAATTAATCGTTATTTTTAAGCCGAATGACCGCTCGGCTAGCACGACTTGTGCTTCGCTTCGCTATTGAAATTCAAATGAGTTTACGCTTCTCGGAAGCGTTTCCTGTCTTCCGTGTATTTAGAGGTCATCGAGGCTGTGGGAAGACACGGCGCGACGATCCTTGTCCTTACGTTTCTTTTCTCGTTCATTCTCAGCATCCGGGGAGCTACGGATAACTCGTATGGAAATTGAGATCGAATAGAATTAGTTTCTTTTTCTATGTGTCGATCTTTACATCTACTATTTAATTATTTCGACGGCTGAGAATCAAAAGGTCATTACGCTAAGCTGATGAAAAAAAAAATGCAGTTGAATCGACTAAAGATTTGGACAGGGACGTTTAAATAGTTGGTGGGACAAAATATTGTAATGCCTCGAAAATATTTTAAGGTAATCATTTTTTTAAAATTGTTGAGCTAACGAATCTTATTAGCTTAATTTGCTGTGCCAACAAAATGCCCGAATGTTTCGTTGATTCAACCGTATTTTTTTGCTTCCTCATTGAGGAAGCTTTGTTTTCGTAAAAAAAATTGAGATTTTAGTGTGTACTTAAAATCGTCTAAAACGTCGGGAAATTTGATTTCAGCTGGCGTCCGGATGTGTGTGTGTATGTGAAAGAATTGCATCATTTTAAACGGCTATAAGACACTATTGAGACAACGAGTTAAAATGTCGGTACTATTTTTGAGAATCCAAGTGGAGATTTTACGCAATTTTTAATTTTTTTCAAAATTTTCTATCGTAGCTCTAACTTGCGTAAATGTTGAGCTATCGTCTTAAAACTGCACACAAATATACGATTTTGATCAAAGACCTTTGGTATTGAATTTGGTTCAAATCCATCGAAGTGGTCAGATTTTTTAACATCGCAACGTTAAAACACATGGGTCGCGCCCTTTCGATTCTTGGTCGTCGACATCTGCGGCGGAGTTCTATTTCAGTCGTATGCCGTGTTTTCCCACGGGTGCGTTCGTGCATGCATTAAACTACCGAGTGTCGAGTCCCTTCGCGAAATAATTGAACAATTATTAATCGTGAGTCGGCGCTTTAATCTAACAACGGGATCTCTCGGGCTCGTGGCGTGTGCGGGCACTCGTCCATTGCGCAACGAGCTCTCATGGAAGCGAGGAGTAAACACGCTCGGAGGAGAATTAACGTCGGCACAAGTTCTAGGTGAAAATACCGGTGTACCTGCAAGTTTGTACTGCAATTGGGCCAAGAGTACGCGCGGAGCTGCGCGTGGTGAGCGAGTGAATGGAGAGAAGCCGGCTGGTCTGTGCTGCGAGCGAGGGAGAAGTCGTTACGCTCGAATCGCCTCTCGGTGCGACGATGACACAGACACAACCGGATCGCTCGATCGGAAACGGAACCACGTGCGTTCCCGCGGAATCATCGCGGCGTGACCGTCAAAGTGCACGACCGACTATCTTAGTATCGCGGTCAGTGAATCATTATTATTTACTTTTTTTTTTCGTGACAAGAGACGAGAGTGCGATTCGCAAAGTTGCCCACAAACTGCCGTTGGCTTGTTCATTCGATGTTTCGAATCTCAATGTTTTTCTGTGTTAGATCGATTATTTTATACCGATGTTTTTACTAATCGATTTGGCGACTATTTGATCGATTTTTAACTATCTTTAACTTTGGTGCAGGCACCGAAGCTCGTTTTAAAAACTCAGTAGTTTCTTTTCCGACTGGATTCCCGTTCGATTGGGCTCGAGTTTGGTTTATACGTTTCAAATGTTGTATGTAATGGATACCATTAATACTCTTACTACACCAATAGAAGTATTCGAAAGAAATAATCTGACAGTTTATCGATTTTGAAACATCGATTCTATTTGTAACCGATTTTTTTAAAACATCGCCCACCCCTACTTGGCGCGCGACCGTCAAAGGTCACGACGGACTATCTTAGTATCGCGGTCAGTGAATCATTATTTACTTTTTTTTCGTGACAAGGGACGAAAGTGCGATTCGCAAAGTTGTCCACAAACTGCCGTTGGCTTGGCGCTAGTGGCAGGCGATGTTCATTCGATGTTTCGAACCTCAATGTTTTTCTGTGTTAGATCGATTATTTTATACCGATGTTTTTACTAATCGATTTGGCGACTATTTGATCGATTTTTACGCTAAATAATCGATATTTCTTAACCAATCTTTAACTTTGGTGCAGGCACCGAAGCTCGTTTCAAAAACTCAGTAGTTTGTTTTCCGACTGGATTCCCGTTCGATTGGGCTCGAGTTTGGTTTATACGTTTCAAATGTTGTATGTAATGGATACCATTAATACTCTTAGCACACCAGTAGAAGTTTTCGAAAGAAATAACGTGACAGTTTATCGATTTTGAAACATCGATTCTATTTGTAACCGATTTTTTAAAACATCGCCCACCCCTACTTGGCGCGCGACCGTCGAAGGGCACGACGGACTATCTTAGTATCGCGGTCAGTCAATTGTAATTGTAATTTATTGAGGCGTTGAGGTATACAGATGGTACCATGGCTTACATGTACTTGAGAATACATAGAAGCAACAGTCATACCCCCTCTCCGCGCCCCGCTATAGTTGCATAAACGCTTTAGCGCTTGTCCGCAACCAGATCTCATAAATTTCTATAAATAATATACTCCACTTATTTTTGGCAGGTAACTTATCTTAAATAAAAATAAAAAATAAAATAAAGTTGGGGGCTCACCCGCCACTTACAATCTCGTCTTAATCTATATAACACGCCTTCTAAATGCCGCTTATCATGCAGACTCTAGTATTTGAGAGACTAGTTTGTTATCCATTTCTACAAGACAATAATTATAATTAATTAATTTTTTTCGCCACAAGCGACAAGAGTACGATTCGCAGAGTTGTCCACGGGCTGCCGTTGGCTTGGCGCGCAAACCCGAGAGGAGGAACGAGTGGGTTCACACGTGCTGGCCGAGGCGCGTGCACGTGACGCCGCTCGGATCGCACCACAGTTTTATATTCCCCGCGGGAGGCCTGGCACTATACAGATATACTTCCCTACGGCTCACCAACCACACTCGACGATTTGTATCTATCCCATTCGCTTAAGGATTCGCGACGAATCTCATCACCCGTCACAGATGCATCCGGCAAACATTTTTCTAATTTTAATCGCCGTCCTAAAGGGGCGTTCACAATGGTGTTATACACCGCGACGAGTGACCGTCGAATTATTGTCAAATTAATTCACCGCGGAATGTTGACTCTCGGGACATTAATAATCCTCGCGAGTGAAGAAAAGGAATCGTCGTGGATGTGTCTACAGGCGAGAAGCTGCTTATAAGCCTCTTCGTGCGATCGAACGGGCGGCCGCTCTGGCGCCGTCTTCGCGAAGGGAATCCTAGCGTTTAATGTCGTCCTTTCGAATAGTGTTCACTTCGTATAAGTTTTCAGAGAAATGAGAGGAAATTGCAAATACTTCGCGATGGTATAAAAATCTGAAAAAAATTAAGGATATTAAAGGTGTTGAAAATATTAATTTTGCATAATAATAATTCCAAAATCATCAACAAATTGATGATAAGTCAAATTGTTCAACAAATCGCCCGGAAACCTATCTTGAAAAAAAAAATTAAAATTATTCGTTCATCTTTCTGAATACGTATGAATTTTTCGAGATTTTTACACCATTCGCAAGGACTACTTTAATGTCCTCTCACGGCACGCCACAAAGATGAATCTGATTACCGCCATCGTCAAGATATTGGATCGAACGTCACATTTTCGGCATTTTTTTTTCGTCTCGTCTAATGGAAAAAAAAATTCTTTCACGAAATCATGTACTTGTTGTATACGCAGCGTACACAGTAAAGAATACTTTCATAAAATAGGAATACAAAGTTTCGTAAAAATAGTGTTGTTAAATAAGTGACAAACTCGTTTGTTAAGGTTTGAACTTTTATTTCCCGTGTTATTAACAATTTTAGTTTGTACTTTTGTTTGTCAAACTACAAACCGGATGGTGCGATAGGAGAATCAACGAATAAAAAATTCCGGACGTTTGTGGACAATAAGTTGTCGTAAAGAATACAAACTTTTTTTTACTGTGTATTAACAATTTTAGTTTGTACTTTTGTTTGTCAAACTACAACCCGGATGGTGCGATAGGAGAATCAACGAATAAAAAATTGTGGACGTTTGTGGACAATAAGTTGTCGTAAAGAGTACAAACTTTTTTTTATTGTGTACCGTCGGGTCTTTCGAGGCTTCGCTCCCCAGCACCGCCGGGGCTGTTTCTCTGTAGCGCAGCCCCCTCGATTCGTTGTGCCCGAGTCCTCGTGAGCTTGGCTTTCGTTTCGCTCCCAGCGAGAGGGCCCGGCAACAGCAGCAGCGGCAGCGGCACGTTGGGAACGCACCGAGTAAACAGAGCCGCTATAATAATTCAGTGAACTATCGCTGCCTGCCCCGGAGCTTCTTGGGTCGAAGAAGAACTCGTGAAAGTAAGAAGAAAAAATTTGAGGGCCAAGAGAAAAGGTTATCAACGTAGACGGGGGGGGAATTTCGGTTACTTCGACAATATTTCCCTAACATAAGAGCGTCTATTCTCAGAGTACAAACGCTTCTGTTTACTTCGGTCGATTAAATACAAGTGTTCCGGATGTTCACCTCATTTCAATTTGTTACGGTCGACAATAAATTATTATAACGCCTTTTTGTGTGATAAGAATTAGACGTAAATTAGAGCTGTTGCGTCTGCCTGTCTGTCCGTCACGGCGATGAAGTGCACTAAACCATGGTGGCCGTTTTTTTCCCGGAAAAAAATTCCCTGACTTTTCACTGACCAATACAAAATTTTCCCTCGCCAAACTTCTAACGACTTCTATTGAAAAAAAATTAATGATGCAAATGAAAATGACTAATTATTCTATTAATATTTAATTCCATTTTTTTTTAAGGCGCCCTTTTATGTAATTATTTATTTATAGAAGATTCGGCGACAATTTACTCTTCCCTGACCAAGATTTTCTTTCCTGATAGCGGCCAGCATGTTAAAAATATACCAAGAGCGATCGACGTTCCACTATTATTTTGTTAATTTTTTTCCATCTCAAATATCGTCACGAATTATGTGCCTCGTAGAGCAGAGCTCTTCGCCCGAACAAGCTGCCGATTGATGGCATAGACAACTCTTCAATAAACTCGCTACAATGTTCGCCTCTCAATCTCTCACGACCGGTTACTGTAAATATTTACAAATCCTGTGTAGAGCGTTGTACACAATCGCGTCGATTATCCTCGTTCTTATTAGTCCGAGTTTCATATCGGCATTTAGCGACATTCCAATCGCTCCGGTGTTGGACTACAATTCTGTAAAGGGCCTCGACACACCGGTACGCAGAGGAACGCGCCAATAAACGCGATTATCCGTGCTCCGAGGGCAGCGAATACCGCAGGCGCAAGAAAATGCACACAATAAAAAAAGTTTGTACTTTTTACAACAACTTATTTTCCACAAACGTTCACAATTTTTTATTCGTTAATTTTCTAGTTTTGCTTCTAGTTTTACGAACAAAAGTAGAAACTAAAGTTGTTAACAAGACAAGTTTGCATACTCGAGCCTGAACAAACGAGTTTGTGACTTATTTGACAAAATTATTTTTACGGTTCTTCGAATACCGATTTTACGATATTATTTTTTACTGTGCGCGTGCGAGCGAGAGGAACGAGAGAACGAGAGATTCGTTACTCTCGACTGCGATTCGTTATACGTGAGTCCAGCACCGGATATGCAGATATACATGGCAGTCCGAGGAATTCGAACTCCGAGCGAGTGTGTCGCGTCTCAAGGCTCGCCGATGTGTAGAACTACCGATACAGGAGAGAATGCTATACCGATCGTAATCGGTCAAACGACATTACGCGTACGCACGACGCTCTTGGTACAAATACCGCGGTTTATGGCCGGCACCGAGCGAGCCAAACACGAGCTCGGCTCGTTTTCCAAGTCCTTCGATATATACATTGGGGGGGGGATGAAACAGTGGGGCAAAACGGGACAGTACGCAGAACACAATTTTTCAATCATTTCTCGTTGTCCCATTTTGCCCCATCGATACATGACGATTTTCTGTACCGTTTTGCCCCACTGTCCCGTCCAAAATTTATTGGAAAATTGCGTTTTGACCTACTGTCCCATCCAAAATTTATTGGAATATTGCGTTTGCCCTACTGTTCCGTTTTGCCCCATTGGTCCATCCAAAATTTATTGGAATATTGCGTTTGCCCTACTGTTCCGTTTTGCCCCATTTTCCCATCCAAAATTTATTGGAATATTGCGTTTTTCCCTTGTGTCCCATCCAAAATTTATTGGAAAATTGCGTTTTGTCCCACTGTTCCGTTTTGCCCCACTCTTCCCTACATATCGACGGCCCAGTGCCAATAGGGCGAAACGGCTATGTTTGTAGAGAGCCGATATGCCCTCATGAAATTTGACCATCGATATGCATTTGTATGTTGGGTGAAAGTGCCTAATACGGACCGGTCCGTATGTCATTGATTTACGCAAGAGAATCTACTGTTTTCAACAATAATCATTCTTTGTATCTACAATCCATTCGAACAATGAAGTCTGTTCTGTTTTCAATGTGTATTTTCATAAAAATGACTGTGCGAGAATATCGCTCACCATATGGAATTAAAAAAAAAAGATTATTTTTTTTTACGGCTTTTTTTCATTTCTGTATCGATATGCATTTGTATGTAGGGTGACGGTGGGCGAATACGGAACGGTCCGTATGTCATTGACTTACGCAAGAGGATCGACTATTTTCAACAATAATCATTCTTTGTATCTACAATCCATTCGAAACAATGAAGTCTACAGTTTTCAATGTGTATTTTCATAAAAATGACTGTGCGAGAATATCGCTCGCCATATGGAATTGAAAAAAAAAAAACGATTATTTTTTTTTACGACTTTCTTTCGTTTCAGTAACCTTTCGTTTGCGTTGTTCACCTTAATCGACATCCGGAACTCGCAGCGCCCGGCGTTTCTTGCGCGTCACGCTCGAGGGATGCTCCGGAAAGAGTGCGCACCTGGCGCTATACGGGAATCGTCGGGAAGGAGCCTTCGCCTTACTTCCTCGATTAACGGAGAAACGAGCCGTGCAATTTCCTTGCCGCGTGTCAAGGATACACGTTACTGGCCTCAAAGTGCCTCAACGGACACATTCCTTCGTCGGCGGGCGAGCGGCAGCGGGATTAGCTGGAATTGGCTCCATAATATAACCAACGACATGCAACGTCTTATTAGGGTGCCGAAACGTGAATCGCTGTTCGATCGACGATTTTCTCACCGAGCTGCTCATTGCATGTACAGTAGAACGCCGATTAACTATACGTTTTACAAGGGTTTTTTTTTAGACTAGTTTATGATTACGTTATTAATTAAAAAAAAAAAATCTAAAGCTTTCCATTCTAGTTCACACTATTTAACAATTTCGCAGGTTGCACCAAATGTCAATGTAACTAGTCAAAATCAAGTTGTATCATTAGTCATTATTTAGTTACATACTTTCGAGGTCTAGTTCGGATTATCCGGGGACTGTTCGGTCCCGAGCATCCCGGTTAATCGGGGTTCTACTGTATGTCGCGTTTATCCGGATCGATAATGTCGAAGTGCATCGAATACTTAGATAAACTGCGAATCGACGTTCCACGAATCGAACAGGAGCAAGAAGAAGAAGTGCATTGTGTTCCGGGTAAGCAAGGGAACAAAAAAAAAAAAGTGCGACAGTTGCTCGTCGATAACTCGTTATCTTCCCTCTCCAACTTCCGTTTATTCTGACGGTTGCTACACGAGGACTAGCACAACGTGACGCTTCGCGTCCTACGCGGTCGCGGCAACACCTGGCCAGGTGTAAGGCGTGTTTCGTTCGACGTACCATGCAACGAGGCACTCCCCGACCCGTGGGATAGTGGCTGCAGTAAGAAAAATATAAATAAATAACGATAATCAAATTTTGAAAAATAACAAAATGGTGGCCGTAAAAAAAAATGCTGAAAAATGAATCTATCACAATACTTGATGACAAGGCACGCCGCGAACCGTAAAATAATAAATAAATAAATAAACAACGAAAATCGCAAGTTACGGCAAACAAAAAAAAAAAAAAATGGTGGCCAGAAAACAAAATTCTGAAAAATGAATCTAGCATAATACTTGATAACAATAATTGATGGCCAGGTGCATGGCGTGTTTCGTTCAACGTAGCATACGACAAGGCACGTCGCGAGTCGTGGGATAGTCGCTGCAGTAAAAAAAAATATAAATAAATAACATAATCAAATTTTGAAAAATAAAAAAATGGTGGCCGTAAAAAAAATGCTGAAAAATGAATCTATCACAATACTTGATGACAAGGCACGCCGCGAACCGTAAAATAATAAATAAATAAATAACCAACGAAAATCGCAAGTTGCGACAAACAAAAAAAAAAATGGTGGCCAGAAAACAAAATTCTGAAAAATGAATCTAGCATAATACTTGATAACAATAATTGATGGCCAGGTGCATGGCGTGTTTCGTTCAACGTAGCGTACGACAAGGCACGTCGCGAGTCGTGGGATAGTCGATACAGTAAAAAAAAAAAAAAAAAATAACGATAATCAAATTTTGAAAAATAAAAAAATGGTGGCCGTAAAAAAAAATGCTGAAAAATGAATCTATCACAATACTTGATGACAAGGCACGCCGCGAACCGTAAAATAATAAATAAATAAATAAACAACGAAAATCGCAAGTTGCGACAAACAAAAAAAAAAAAAATGGTGGCCAGAAAACAAAATTCTGAAAAATGAATCTAGCATAATACTTGATAACAATAATTGATGGCCAGGTGCATGGCGTGTTTCGTTCAACGTAGCGTACGACAAGGCACGTCGCGAGTCGTGGGATAGTCGATGCAGTAAAAAAAAAAAATAACGATAATCAAATTTTGAAAAATAAAAAAATGGTGGCCGTAAAAAAAAATGCTGAAAAATGAATCTATCACAATACTTGATGACAAGGCACGCCGCGAACCGTAAAATAATAAATAAATAAATAAACAACGAAAATCGCAAGTTACGACAAACAAAAAAAAAAAAAAATGGTGGCCAGAAAACAAAATTCTGAAAAATGAATCTAGCATAATACTTGATAACAATAATTGATGGCCAGGTGCATGGCGTGTTTCGTTCAACGTAGCATGCAACAAGGCACGTCGCGAGTCGTGGGATAGTCGCTGCAGTAAAAAAAAATATAAATAAATAACATAATCAAATTTTGAAAAATAAAAAAATGGTGGCCGTAAAAAAAAATGCTGAAAAATGAATCTATCACAATACTTGATGACAAGGCACGCCGCGAACCGTAAAATAATAAATAAATAAATAAACAACGAAAATCGCAAGTTACGACAAACAAAAAAAAAATGGTGGCCAGGAAACAAAATTCTGAAAAATGAATCTAGCATAATACTTGATAACAATAATTGATGGCCAGGTGCATGGCGTGTTTCGTTCAACGTAGCGTACGACAAGGCACGTCGCGAGTCGTGGGATAGTCGCTGTAGTAAAAAAAAACATAAATAAATAACGATAATCGCAAGTTACGATATACAAAAAAAAATGCTGAAAAATGAATCTAGCACAATACTTGATAATAAAATACCCGCTTCGGAGGTTGAAAAGAAATGTTTTTTGGCGATCGCCATTTATCCGCGGAGCGTGTGCGGTCGACTGGATCGAGCTCGGCAACGAGTTTGCAAGATCAAGCCGGAGACAAAAAATATTCGAGCCCACCTGTCGTTGCAGCTCGTCCTCTCGAAAACGAGGTGGACCGGTCGTCGAACAAACCGCATTCTCTCGCGATCTTCGCGCGACTTGTTCCGAACGAATTTTCTCGTAAATTAACTGGCCGCACCGGAAGAGAGGGGGGGACACTTCGAAGCCCCGCAGGAAATCCACCTGTCCCCGAGTCGACAACTTTCCCGACGATCGTCCGTCTCGATCGAGTTTGCATTTTTAACCCTGCGTGTGTACACTGGGTCTTCGAAGGAACGGTCGAAATTTTGAAACTCTCCGTTTTTTTCCGATTTTTCGACTATTCTTCAATTTTTGTTAACAACGATTTTTATCTTTTGACTTTGGCAACTTCGGGGCCATGCCGTTAGACACTTCAAGAAGTGACCCAGAATTCTTTCAGATTTTCGAAAGCCTAGGAAAACTTTGAAAACCTGACTGTTCTCTAAAAGACCTAGTGTACACGCTAGGCGTGGTCGATGTTTAAAAAAATCGTCGATGGCAAAATAATCCGTTACAAACAGAATCGATGTTCCAAATCTTTTTTTTTTGCAGAACATCGACAATAATGGATGCATCGTTCAGCAGAAGAAAGGGCGCACTAATTTATAAATGTGCATGAAACGAAAGTATATTTTTTAAATTCCTTAAAATAACTCCTCTTCGAGTGATTCATGAGTGAAACGAAGTGATACGATGTGATATTAATTGTTAATTATTCTCAAAGACTATTTTCATTTTCTTGTTTAGTAATCTACACCAAGAACATATTCATATACAGTGAAAAACTAAAGTGTGAACTGTGCAATACAAAAGAAATTTAATTTTGATCTCATATTGTTACGATATTATATTATCTGAATTATCTTATGTAAAAGGGCTCGTCCCGTGAATAAATAAATAAATAAATAAATAAATAATAAATTAAATAAACGAACTGGGATAAAGTTCAAAGTAACGTCTAGATTTTACTGTATAATATTTTCTTCATAATTTTGAGTTTCGTGGGTAAGACGAGCCCCGTATAATTTTTGTATGCAAAAATTGATATGACAATAGACTCGGTAAACTATATATATACTGTTGTATTATTTTCCGTAATAATCGATTCTTCGTCGCCAAGTCGATTAGTAAAAACATCGGTTTAAAATAATCGACGTAACACAGAAAAACATCGATGTTCCAAACATCGAATGAACATCGCCCCCCACTAGTACACACGCAGGTTTAATGCACGCTGTGTCCGCCAAATACTTCGACTCTCAGAATATTTGAAGGTAAACGTCCCACTGACCGAACACGTACCAGTGGCCGCGCAAAGCACGCGTGCAAGAGAGACGCAAATACGATTTTTCAAGCATGTACGGGAACTGGGACTTCGCCCTTAGGTGTGCGACCGCTGGTAGTTTCACCTTACTTTCGTAACGGAAATTCACGCCAAGAAACGCGCCTACCGGTTGTCAAAAGAGCGACCGAAAAAACGAGACTGCGTCCCTCGTAAGACGGAACGAAGCCCATCGCGACCGTTGGGAGGGCGAATTTTTCACGTCAAATTTCATTGAGGCACGAAAGCGATACTTTTCGCACCGCGAACGAAACCTTGTACGGCTTTCCAAGGGCCAGCGTGTCGGGACACGTGAGATGCGGCAAGTGCCGGTGGGAACTTGCCTCGAGAACTTGTCCGCAACGATAAACAAAAAAAAAAATTGAAATCAGAGGTGCCCCAATTTTTTACTTCACGCGCGAACGAACCTTAGCTATTTCTCCGAAATGCAGAAGCATCCGTCGACGTTGTTATTGAAAGAACATCTTACGGCGCGGTGAGTGAACAACAGTTCGATAAGTCGCGCGCGAAAACTCTAGCTACCGGTCGGGCCGTTGGGGATCGGCGATGGGAGATTTTGTCGCATCGGCCGCAAAGCCCCGAGGGCCTTCAGTCTCGCTAACGACGCGCGCAGCGGGCCTGTTCGCCGAACCGATCGACCGTGCCGCTCGCCTCTTCCCGTCCTTCGACGTTTTTGCACGAGATAAGAATCGCATTGTTTGCCTCGGCCGGCCGGTTTTCTCTCCGAGCGAACGAGCCTCGAGTTTCGAGAATAAAGGGACGGCCCGGGCGCCGCGCCGTTCCGCAAGAGAGCGGGGACAATCGATTGTCCGCAGATTTATTATCTATGCGTCCGAAAGTAAATTCGATTTATCCCACGAATGTCAATATTCTACCGGCGACTCCGGCAAGTGCAGAGTTACATTAACACTGGCCAAAAGTTTATTACACGATCGAATTACCGATCGTCCACCGCACGCGACGAATCTCTCATCACTATATATATATATATGTATGTGTGTGTTTGAAAAGCGAGTGACGCAATCTCCCTGTATATCGCGGGGCGTTCAACAAAGAAGCTCGAAGTACGTGCGTCTTTCACGACGTCTATGGAAGGCTCCAGTTTCAACGACGCGCAGCCTGCGCCATCAGACTCATTATTCGTAGGAATATTTTATCTAGAGAATTTTTTTTTTTTTTTTAACCGATTAGCGATAAACGCAACTTCCTTCCAATATCGAAGAGAGTCGATAAAGCCGAGAAAAGGGGGAGCCCTTAAGTTATAAATCATCGAGACTTCGAGATAGCACGAAAAAGTTGGGAAATTTTTTTTTTTTCGGGTTCCAACGGATCTTTAAGAAGAAAATCACGTTCGCTCGTAGACGATTTTTCTAGCCGCGAAGAGTCAGCTGTTTTTTTTTTTTTCACGCATCGTCGATCCTACCGTGCGCGACGTGTCTAATTGGGCGTAAAAAGTTTGTTCGTTCCCTTTCTCTATTCTTGTCATCTCTAACAAGACCGAACGGACTTGTGGAAAGTGTGCGGTGGCAGAGAAAAAAACTGAAAAAAATTCGGTGGCGTCCGAAACGAAGCGGTCCGATGGACAGATCGAATTACGGAAAGGCGGATGATGGGCGAGTGAGATATTGAATACGGGCCGACCCGATGTTCCGTCATGCGTGTATATCGATAGAGCAAGGCGGAGGCACCTGTGGATTCGAACGGCGTCGAAGACGCGTGTGGCGCGCGGCGAGGCCGAGTGCGCGAGAGTTGGAAGCTTCGCGCGATTTCGTTGAATGCACTCGATCGAATTGGCATTATAAAATCAAACGAAAGTTTATATGCACGAAGGAGGCCCGGAGGGGTGGAGCATGAGGCATTGGAAACGATAAGCGCCGTCTCGAATACGACACCCGTTTCAAGTGCAAAGCACTGGTGAACATTGTCCGAGTTTCGAATACGATATACCGAGAAGTGAGATACGCGCGTCGCTTTGAACCGGCCGGTTATTATTCCACGTGTCAGCGACATTGTACCCCAACCCACGTTACTCGAGTGTATGAAATTTCGTACGCGGAAATTGTACTCGAGACCGTAGATACACGTACAGCCATTTTTTTAAAATTTATTATATTTTTTATATAATATATATTTGAAAATACTGTCGAACGATCCTCACAAAACTTCGAGAAGTTTTGGCAAAGCGTCCGAGAAGGGAAACGATATTTCGAACGCCGAGAGTACGAAGTACATTAACGGAAAGGTCGGCTCATTATCGACTCACAAGTGTTGCGAATAGGCTCGACTGGTCGCCTCTACTCGCTGGTCCAGAAACGTCGCACAACGTGCAGCTTGGAATACGAGTTCTAAGACACTAATGGATAAAATGTCTTGCTCCATTCGAAATCATATTCCTAGTCAAATTGTGATCTCGCAACAAAGTTTATGAAGAAGACAAATAATTTAAAACAATGAATAGTAATGAATTTTTATATATTATACACAACACATGCTACAAGTTATATCTGTAAAATTTTATTTGAACTGTAAAAATTTAAAGTTGGAAAAGAGAAAGCAAATGACCGAACTAAGACGAAACGGCAAGTAAGGAAGAGTTTAGTTAAGGGGTATTAGCCCTCTATTGTAAAAAGAACATGTAAAACAAGGAGTAAGCAAACTCAGTGATACCCACAAATGAGCAAATCTTCTCTCTGTGGGCTAAGCAAACCTAGAGTTTCTACGCGTAGACACATTATATTACATCATATTATATTATGTTATTAGTTATACCAAAGTCTAAGCAATTATGCAAACAATAAACGATAAAAAAAAAAAATTTCATAAACTAAACTTTTTAAATGTTAAATGGTATTCTGAGTTTTATACGTTGAGTCTCGATTATTTAGTTGATATAACCAATGTGATAAATACAAGCTTACGACTTCAGTCGCCACTGTGGTCGATAATGTATCGATGTTGCGTGTAATGTGTAAGGAACAATCCGTGAAATAAACGAAATTAAATAAAAATAAATAGAGCGAGAGTTACGGTCAGGAAACTTACCTTTACGAATGAGTGAAATTTGACTTTGCTGGGGGACACGGGTGGACTGTTTGGAGGTCTCGGCGTGGCCGGAACTTGCAGTAGGTTCTGAACCTCGATAAGATAGCCCTTCCTTGCGAATCTGCTCTTGGGGCTCATCTGAATATCCGCCTCCGCCTTCGCCTTTCTGATGAGCTTGAGATTCTCCTTGGTGTTCTGCCTGAGCATTATGTGGCTGAGTCTCCTCATGTTGGCGCGAGAGTCGTTCGTACAGACCCTCCGCCACGCTTTCGAGACCATGCTAACGGAGCACAGATCCTGCGGACTCAGATGCGAAAATATCTTCGATACGACTCGCCAGTGATTGCTCTTCTCGCCGAGTAGACTCATAAGATCGACGGTTTCCTTCCCAGTGTAGTCCGGCGTGGCTCTCGTTCTGTGCAGCGCGTAGCCTCGCTGACTGAAATTCAATCTCTTGGGTTTGATTTCGGCTATGCTGGACAGATCCGTTATCATAAGGTCGCTCAGTTTTTTGTTGTCTACGGACGTAACAGCCGCCGGACTAGTTCTGCTCGTCGTGGGCGAGGAATTAAGAGACCCGCCGAACAGCGTCGCGCATTTCGGCGAGTTGTTGACGTAGGGCGTACTTTGCGGAACAATGACTAGTTTCATTTCTACGTCTTCCTCGATGGGCTCAGAAGCCACGAACGAGGAGGACGGAACCGCCGGCGAAGGTGGCGGCGAGAGAAGTTGCAGTCTCGAGGCGGGAGTTATCGGCGCGGCGCTTCTCCACGCGCGTCTGCCCCTGTTCCTGCGCTCTCTGAGCTCGGCTCCGTAGTCTCTGACCTCCGTGTGCAAACTCTGACCCTCGGAGCTCGCGCTTCTCTCGTGATGTTCGCAACTGAAGTTCCCGGAATCTTGGGACACACCGCCGTGAGCCTCCTGCGACTCGTCGATGAGCGAATCGCACGCATCGTCGGAAACGTTGTTGAGACGGTAATTCAGTTTCGACCGAAGTCTCGGCGCTCGATCCGACTGCCAGGGATCCGTGCGCATTCGATAGTGCCTCTTCGACGAGGCGAGGGAAGTTCGCGTTCGGCATCCCGCGACCATCGGCGTGAACGGGCCGGAGTGAGGTGTCAACGTCAAATAACCACTGTCCATCCCGTCGTAAGAATCGTGCGACGCTCGACCGTTCGAGTTTATCGTGCCGCGAGGTGTTTCGCTTATGTGCGTGCTCTCCACCTCAGCCATGTCAACGTCGCTCGTCATTTTTTGCTTTCCGTTTACTCGGAATCATATAACTCATATAACTCGGTTCAGTCACTCGCTACAAGTGCCTCATGCCGCGCAACGAAAGTTCAATCTCTTCGACTCTTCGATTTGACACTCCCGCGCTATCATCGTGTTGTTCGTTTTTTTTTTTTTTTTTTTTTTTTTCGTTTGCAGAAAGCGCCTCTCGGGACAACACGCGCGAATATGCGATATATATTGCTCAACACTGTTTCGCGTTTGTTGACGTTTGGGTCGCCCGATCAGACAACATGCGCATCGGTTGCGGCCGCTAAAGCCATAGCTAGGTTACGGCTGAACTCTGTTGTTATTGCGCAGCGATTACGCGCGAAAACGAAGAGACTGTCTTCATCTCTCTTTCGGCGTGTAAGACGGGGCTCCAGATGCCGGTTTTTGCATCGAAAGTACGCACTGCTGCATCGTCGATCGAAAGCCACCCCTTCGCGGTGGAACGGCCACTTTATTCCGGTAAGAAAACAAACACCGGCTAGTCCGTTTATAAATCCAAGATCGAAGCTTGTTATGACACAGTTTTAGGTGAGATTGTTGATTACGAAGACGTGTTCCAACACGATACGACACTGGATTGAGTTTGCAAAGGACGAGAGACACATTCGCGTTTAACTGACACGGAGCAGGGGTGAATACAGAATGATATACGCGCACGCGGGGACCAACTATCCCTCTGCGTGCCCCGTGTGCGGCAGGCACTTGAAAACTTTGAAAACTGTTTATCCGCCGTCTCAGAGGGGATGGCTCGAGGCTAGACAGACCAATCGGCGGACTCGTCTCATCCCGCCAGCGGTTGCCAGGTGGCCCCATTGGCTCCGAGCTTTCGCTTGTAGACGTCGCTCGCGCTGCCTCTCGCGGTGGAATCGAAAACACAGTGCAGACGACGAGCTGTTGCCGGGGAAACTTTCGTGGCTCAGGGATTCTCATTTTGCCGAGGCGGCGGGGAACGATCTTTCCACAGAGCTCAAATGATTCAATTGAGTTCGGCAGTGCGTTGGATTCGAGTTACTGTGGTTGACTGTGCATGGTTGTGTTGTCGATAAAGTGTAGTCTCACGACTATTTGAATTTATCACCGTTCGCTGGGATAATATCGCGCAAGAATGGAGTCCAGCAAGGCTGACTCTGCTCCGAAGCAAGCTATGGTTTATATTTGTGGAGGTACGTTTTAGTTAATCGATATAACGGAGAACGTGAATATCTGTATTCTTAACCTCACTTGCCGCATGAAACTTTGTATTTTTGTCACGCGTACTTTTAGTTTTAGCCTCGTTATGTATTTATCTTAAACTGTTTGTCATTATTTCAGAATGTCACCACGACAATGAAATCCGGCCGCGCGATCCAATTCGTTGTCGGGAATGTGGATATCGAATAATGTACAAGAAACGAACCAAGCGTTGTATCCTTTCTCACAATACTTTGCGACACCAGCGTGGATTGATATCGGAAGATAGTGCATGGTAGCCGCGGTCAGGAAAAACCGGGAAAAGTCAGGGAATTTCAAAATTGGTCAGGGAAAAAGTAAATTGTCGCAGAACCTTCTATAAATAAATAACAAGTACATAAAAGGGAGCCTTAAAAAAAAAATTGGGAACATTTTGAAAAAAAAAAATAGCATTCAGTATTAATACAATAATTAGGCATTTTCGTTTCCATCATTAATTTTTTTAATAGAAGTCAGAAGTTTGGTCAGGGAAAATTTTTAATTGATCCGTGAAAAGTCGGGGAATTTTTTCGCGGGGCCAAAACGGCCACCATGTTGCATTTACGACTATAGAGTCGCATATATATGTTGAATACGATGAAAATATTTTTTCCTTAACATCTTTTTTCAGTGGTGGTATTCGACGCGCGCTAGTTTCGTAGCTGCCGATGGATCCTCTCCGATCTTGGATATAATGAAATGTTTCACATGCTTTTATATATATATATATGTATATGTAGAGATGAAAAGACACAGCACTAATGTAACGTTCTGGAATACAAACAATATTTTTTAATGTACCTTGTATTGAATTGATGAAACAACAAAATTAATCGCCAAACGTCGCCATGAATTGCTTTAGGCAATATATTTTTTTATTTACAATAAATAAATTACATTCTCGTTAATAGTTTAACAGAGTTACAGGATCAGGAAGAAAGTTGTAACGACACCGACAGATCATTGGTCTCTTGACGATCCATAAAAGATGACGCTATTTTTTTTTTTTCTTTTTTAGTATATGCTTATAAAATCTGTCTCCGGTCCCATTCTCTGATATCCATCGGCAATAGCCATTTTGGTTCCAATGAACATGTTACATGATAAATTTCCTTCAATGCTGAGGCCTTTGAGTTGAATTGTTGTACATACGCAATAGAACTCGGCAATGAGATTGCCGAGAGGCGTAAATGCCTCAGGGCTTGTCCTCTGGGTAAATCGTTATAAAATTCTAAAGATCTAATCGTCTACGATACATATAAAATACTATATTACGGCCAATGATCTGTGAGCGTCGGATTCTTGGGCATAGAAAACTGTAATCCACAAAAATAGCTGTTAAGCCTTTCATAGATTATTCTTTTTTTTTTCTTTTTTTTTTCATAAACTTAGATGACAAAAACCGATGATACGGGGCTTGTCCTTACAAAAATGTATCTGTGATGGTTCAACCGATGCCACTCGGTTATTAAGACTTTCTAATACTGAGTCTGGAAGCAGCCAAGCCAACGTCCTGCAGCAACAGAGTCCCATAGTCATATAAACGTCGCAAGTAAAATTATTACAATCGAGTCGAAAAATAGTCGTAGATACTTGCTGTTTGTACGATCGCCACTGGATAATGGTCTTGTACAAATTTATTAAATTTTTTTTTTCTTTATCTCAAAGTTTATCATCTTACGAAAAATATGATAAATTGATATAAATCACGACAGTGCGCCTCAAATAATTAGAGATATGTGATATGTAATGGGCGACTTGTCAAATTATGATGTTAAGTTATGTTAGAATGTAGACTCCAACTTGGTGAGTCCACCTGTAAAGTGTATTAGAAATGTACGTTTTTGGTAGCACTGAGTCTTTTCCATTGATTCGGAACGACGAAAAATTTAACGTTGGCTTGGCATTTTGGACACATGGCCACGTACACATCTTGGAAGCTCTTAAATAGTGTGTGATTGGATCTTCGATAGAATCATAACGGGTATACATCAAATGCTACGTTTCTCTATGCTACATTGATATCGTTTGGCAACAACCTTCTCTCGATTTGACCTCGTTGTATACAATTGTGCGGTCGTTTTTTTTTTTTTTTTTGTTTCGTTTTTCTTTCTCATTCTCCGTTCACGGTCCGTCATCGTCTCAAGCACATCTAGGTACAAATTATGATTATCGAGGTATGATTATGCGATAGGAAAGACATTGTGTGTGCTTGAGCGTGTCGCGCATAACGTTAGACAGATATATGTAATAGTTGCAAGAGCTGTTATAGTTTACGGAAGCATAATGTGCCTCAGTAAAAATACTCTTCGATAGAAACGATTTGTAAATTTGTGGATGTTCCAACTTACAGAGACAATGATCGTTACTTTCTATAGTACACATCCGAGCGATTTTTCATAAATTGAGATTGATCGAACAACTCCCGATACAATATCGCGCGAGATATTGCAGACACCCGAAAAAAAAAAAAAAAAAAAAAAATCGATAACGTTTCGCATCCGTCCTAACATCTATCGTAAAATGCTAACATGTTTCGATAACATTTATACATAAATATTCTATCGTAAATGTCATCTGTCGATTGCGAAGAGACGGAATATCATCGTCGCAACAAACGTTTCAACTGTTACAATTCAAATACACCCTTACCGGTCGTGTCAACAATCTTTTCATCGCGTTTTTTTTTTTTCATATGATAATATGTATATACGTGTATGTACATGTATGTACTTAATATATTTCGATATTCAATAGATAATATTACCTCGTAATATTCGAATACTCTTGAAGGTTGCACGCAACATTTGCACTAAAAATTCAGAATCACATGCCAGTCAATTGCACCTTATTACTACTATTTAAAAAGTTAATCGTATATAAATAGTACATTTTTTAAATATTAGATAAAACGTTAGAATGCACTTGCGCGATTCACGGAATTGATGGCGTCAAAAGTACGTTACATACTTGTGAGACAAACGACAACTCGGCTCGATAAACGTCCCAGTAAACCGTGCTTCGATACCTTCTTGCCAATGGAATTGTCGTGACTTTCCATTGAATACAATCGAGCGTCGTGCCTATCGTGTATTTAAAATGCCTACCAGTTTCATACTGCTAGAAAGAGACGTGTCCCGTTGTAACTCGAAGATTTCACGTCAGCACGATTAATCGTTCGATACGTCCGATCAGCGATCGATGAAACGAATTCCCGAAACCGTCATTGTAACTCAACGTCTCGTCGAGTTTGTCCCGGTCCAGCAGTCGCGACGCGAAAATTTCGGCGTTATCACGTTGCGTCAAATATTCTCCGATAATTCAGGAAAACATTGAATAGTATAGCCGCGTTCGTCGCGTTATTTTGGCACTATGTATCGTCGCTCCTCCGCCTGCTCGGATCATTTCTAACGATGCTCATTTCGTCGGCCATTCGTTTCTGTGCGTTGCTGTCTTTCTCTCTGCAGTCGGCGTGTATATTCGCGATGTTACCTTGCGATTCTATATTATGCTCGACAAAGCAATGTACCTGCAGCTCGTTAATGGTTCTCACGGAAATCGTGCAAATTTGACACTTGTAAGGATGCGAAATTTCGTCGCCAATGGGCGAATCTTCAACGGGATCTCCGGGCCTTCCGTAATCGATTCGTTGCTGTCCGAATCGGGAATTGAGGAGACGTCCGTCGTTAATTACCTTCGACTCATCCCCTACTACCAACATAGGCATGTGATATTGTCGAGAGGATTCGCTCTCCGGATTCATTTGCGGAGGTGGATATTGGTGAATCGCATGAGGCGGTATAGGTTCGCCCTCGTCGGACGACGTTTCGCCACCACTCGCGCCTTGGTGTGGTATCATTTCCGCGTCCCACTGTCCCATCTTACTGGGATCCTTCTCGTAAAGCTTCTGAGCCAGTATCTGCGACAAGACATGAGAATGTTGGAGTTTATGCGAGCAAAGAGATACAAAGATTTCCAAGCGGGAAGTACACCAACCTGTAGACTAGTTAAACTATTATCACAGTCAGTGGTGTCTATGTCATTCAGGTTGACGCCAGATCGTTCCATCTCGGCGTACGTGCCGAACGGAAGTTTCCCGAGACATTCGAGCTTCATAATGTGCATCTTGCTGCGCAGATGCTTAGCAAGATGCCCGTGTATCCGGAAAGCGATTTTACAATCGGTGCACTTGAAGGGCCTCGGGTTGCTGGTCGTCGCAGCGCCAAAGGTTGACGTCATACTGACCTATCGTGCAAAGTGGGAATTGGCGTGATTAAAATTACTTCGCAAAGCGCGGTATTATATATAAATATATATAAATATATATAAATATATATAAATATATATAAATATATATAAATATATATAAATATATATAAACATATATAAATATATATAAATATATATAAATATATATAAATATATATAAACATATATAAATATATATAAATATATATAAACATATATAAATATATATAAATATATATAAATATTATTATTGCAAATCGTTTGACGTTCGAGTACGATTATTTACCTTGTTGTGATGCGAGACGGATCTCTCATGTTTGGTCAAGTGCCCTTTCGTTCTGAATGAAACGGCACAGCTTTCGCATCGGAACGGCCGCTCAAAGTAGTGAATGTTGATGTGCAATCTCAGCTGGCTCGGTTTACTGAAGACCTTGTTGCATATGCCGCAGACACTTCGGCCATCCTCGGTCACGCTGTAACAATCATCGGTCGATTGAGTTTTTCGCAGGAATGAGGCTTAATTTGGAAAAGCCTTAAAGAGGTGCCTAGGGATCTCACCTAACGTAATTAGAGGCCGGACCGCTGGATGGTTGTAGAAATTCTGCCTGAGGTTTCGCGCTTCCTCCCGGTGGTGAGGGAGACCGGAAACCCGGACCGCCCACTACCATTTTCCTCGCCACAGTCTGCTTTATGCTCTCCGCTATACTTTGCTTCGTCATTTCCATCTCGTGTCGCTTAATCTCAAGACGCTCGGCGTTTCTAGCGTCGCCCTGTTGAACTCGCGGAATCTCGTGCAGTTTCGGAGATTCGTGGACCATCGGTTGGATTATTTGGAAGCCCTGTCGAGGAAGATCCTGTGGTCTGTGATCGCTCTTGTACTCGGGAATTATTCTCATATCTCTACTAGGCGGTCTGGCGTCGTTCGTGATATTGTGACGCGCGTCGAGGACGACGCTGGGCGGTGCGACAGGTACAACGTCCTGACTCGATCGGGAGTCGACATGGGGGGATTTGAATTCTTGACTAGGCGGTCTCGACTCTTGACACGGCAATTTGAACTCTTGACTAGAGGGTCTTAGCTCGTGCAACGGCTGCGGCGGCTGTGCTCTATAATCCTGACTCGATGCTCTGATTTCTCGACTCGGCGGTCTCGAAGTTGGTGTGCCATTCTCCTGATTTCTCGGACTGTGACTCGGGTGTATTCTCGAGTCCGCCGAAGTGTCGCGCGCTCGCAGTATCTCGTGACTCGTGCTCGGCATGTCGGGATTGAGCGAGTCTCGAGGACGCTCCGACTCGCTCATCATTTTCATAGCGTTGAACATCGAGCTTCGATCGATCTCATTCTTCGTTTGCTGGCCCGTGCCGATCATTCGATTGTTTTGATCGGTGGCGAAAGACTTCGGTGACTGTCGGTCGATGACCGGAGTACCGCGACTCGGAAAATCCAAGTTAAAGCTCGATCTCTCCATGGGATTGGTCTTCGTAATGACGAGAGGATGATGAGAGTTGCCCGCGAGACCGGCTAATCGAGCGTCCACGTTGTTCTCTCGTTCGAGTATCAATCGATTGTTCGACTCCTTCTCGATGTGAAGAGACTCTATGTCGAAAGGACGCCGCTCGATCGTGCCGTTGTTCTGATAAATTTTCTCTCGTATCTCCATTTTAATCTCATCCGACACTTGTTGCCTCGACATGCACTTGATTCTGGTCTCGAGAATGCTCTGCTGTTGCATTCTGCTCGGGTCGGTGTACGTCACAGTCGGTATGCAGCTGGAATCCATGTTTCTCGAACTCATTAATTCGGGCTCGTTCGGATACGCCTCGCGATCTTTGACCTGCTGTTGCCTGTTGATACTTCCGACGCGGTATTGCTGCTTCATCTTGCTGTCCATCACGTGCCTCTCGGTAAGGTAAGCTTGGAGCATGTGTCCTTCGGCCTCCGGTTTCCATTCTCTGCCCTGCAACGGAAGCCTCTCCATTGTCTGAACGATCGTCTGCATGAGAATCGGTCCGGAGACCGGAGTGAGTATGTCGGTTGGCTTTCCTCTGTGAATAATGGACGTCGGCGACGGCGACGGCAGGGGTTGCAATGTTTGTTTGGTCGTAAGATCCATCGGTTGCGACGATTGATGTCTGCTTTCCGGTTCGGCGACCTCCTCGACCTCGACGTCCGAGTCATCGACTTTGGAACGACGTATGACGCTGTCGCGGCCCTCTTCGGCGACCGAACAACGACTCGACGGGAAGTAGTAACGATGCGAGAGTTCACTCTGTATCACAGTCGTGGACGTGATGCTCATCGGGGCTGTGCCAGCGCAAGTTGAAACGATACTGGTCGTAACGCACGTCGTTGGAAATGTTAGAGCGTACGGATAAGTGGTTGGTCTTCCAGCAGGCAAGAGTCCGGGCAGTCTGTTGGAGCTCCGTTGCGAGAGACTCAACAGACTCTGTGCAGCTTCTTGCTCCTCGCTTCCCGATTCGTCGCTGTCCTCGCCCTCTGTATCGTCCTCCTCGTCCGAGGAGTCGTCGGCGTTTCCACCTCCCGCCACCAATCGAGCGATCGCTTCCTTGTCGATATTCTCGTCGCAGACGGACGTTGGCACGGGAACTACGCCGAGTTCAACGCACTTTTTGTAATGGGCCTTCGACTTCATGTGCTTCGTCAAGTTACCCTTCGTCTTAAAGCTGCAGATGAGAAAAATAATTAATCGATGTCGTTACTTGGACTAATGTCGAATGAAATATAATTACCTAAATGCGCAATGTTTGCACGTGTACGGCCTGACGTCCGTGTGAGTTCTGATATGTTTCTTCAGCATCGAAGGCTTTTTGCAACGTATGCCGCATTCCTCGCAGACGTAACGACCTCGGCCTGTTTGCAATTTATGAGATTAATTGTAGAAATAAAATCACACCATATAGGAATGGTGTGACTTTACCACACCATTCCTATATGGTTTTTTTTTTTGTAAAGCTTCATATTGCTTATTGGGCAAAACTTGTGCGCAAATGTGCGCGCTTATATATTATGCTATTGTAAAAAGATCTTTGGAACGTATATGACATAATAAATAAATAATCATATCGATAATGTTTAAACAATAAAACGAAAACCCCGATGAGAAGGAGAGTGTTCGAATCATCGTACCTCGTCCCCTCACGTATGTGTAATCCTCGTTGCTTTCGAATCCACCGTCGAAGATCTTGACCCTTCGGCTCTTTTCCTGGGTGTCGCTTTCCAGGCCACTGTCGGGACTCGTAGGTGTTGTCGGTCTCTGCGACGAGTGCGTCAGTATATCGTCCTGTCGCTTCCACGCCACGGTGTAACTGAGCGGGCGATGTCGCGAGTCGTAATGGGCCATGTCCAGATCGGGTGGAGCTTCTTTGCATATCTTCCAATTTGAATACATGGACAGACCGTGCTGCTGCGTAACGTACATCGGCTGTGGTCTGTTCAGTGTGCAATAGAACACCCTCGTCGAGCACTTCAGACCCAAATAAGTGTAAGCGTGACCGTTGAGATAGAGCTGACCGTAAGACTTCTTCGGCCTCGGTGTTTCGGGGCTTATCAGCGGCAGTGTGTTCGCCGTTGGCGTTATTCCGTGATGCCGCTTCGGCGTGAATGTACCCGGTTTCAGCGGCAGCGAGGTGGGTCTCAGAAACTTCGTATTCGTCTCCTCCTCCTTCGCCTCGTTATCGTTACTTTTTGGCGTTCTAGTTTCAGACTTATCCGCCTTGGCGTTAACTAATTCCATGGAAGCTTTGTTTGGCACATCTGTCTTGGAAGAATCAAGATTCATCACGATTACAGGTGGAAGATTGTCGACCCGAAGCTTCGCTCCGTTAAAAACGTTTCCGTAACTCTCGATTATCAAGGGCGTTGAATCCGTCGGGTTGATTTTGGTGCGTCCGTTCTCCGGAGTATTCGCAAGGGAATTCGGCGACGAAGCTTCGTATTTCGTCGCGTTGCACTCCCCCACACTCCCATCCGCTGAAGCTCTCGGACTGTCCAGATCGGCGATGCTCCAATTCGCCGGTCTCTTTCTGCTCTCCGTCATTGCCTTGGGAGAGAATTGTTTGCTGTAACAAATATCGGCACTGTCGATGCCGTTCGGGTACGTGAATACCGTGTCGATCTTTGGACTCTTTTCGTAAGTGAATTCCTTTCTTTCCCTCAGGCTCTCCATGGCTAACTTGTACTTGGAAGTCGCGACATTATTTTTCATATGGCGATCCGACTCGGGAGCTTTGGTCGGGTCGCTGATAGGCGTTGAGGAGGATCGTGCGAATCTGTATTTGTCGCTGCTCGAGGATGTCGCCTCGCCGGCCTTGACGCTAGGAACTTTCGGACTCGGCATCGCTCCCTGGCGAATGGACTCGCTGCCGTTCGGAGTTTTGAAGCTCACTTCCTTGGCGGGACTGGCGAGATCGAGCGGTTGTCCGAGATTCGAAATGTGGGAGTTGCCGCTGTTCGAGGTTGGGCCCGGCATACCTGGAACGCTCGGTGTCTGCACCCTAACTGGACTAGCGAGATCCAGGGGCTGTGACATGATGTGAAGTCCCGGTAGGCCAGGAATGACTTTGTACGACGAGGCCGCGTTGTCACCGGTCGGTACGCTCGGTGATATGTCTACGCTCGGCGTGCCTGTGAGTGTATGCGGTCCGGGCATACCCGGAACATAAGGAATAACCTTGCCTCCGTGAAGAATGCTCGCTATACCGGCCTGCGGAAGGGTCAACGGATTGTAGGCAGTGATGCTCGTGAGCGGATTCAAATGGGGCTCCAGATAGTTGTAGCACGACATCGTTGGCGCTAGATTCGGCGTTGATATGTTAGGTACGATGGGTGCCAGCATCTTTGGAGTATTCGGAAGAGATATGGAGGAACTCGGTGTGACGGTCGTTGCCGACGTTCCCGGTGGTTTGTGGACCATTGTTCCACCGGAATGAAGTCCCGAGCGAACGACGATCGAGGCTGTCTCGGTGGTCACGCACTTGCCGCTTACGATGTGCTCGTTGGACGGTGAATTCGTTTGTCTCGGCTCGATTCTCATGGTCTTGGTCTCGCCGGTGTTGTCGAGTATTCGCACCTCGCCGCCGAACATCTGCAACGAGTTTGGCCTGGGATATTTAGAAAGTTCCTCAAGAGAACGCAAACTCGTCGGCACGGACTCGGATCTCTGTTTCTTTGTCGGTGGGGCGTAGGCGTCGACGAGTCTCGTGTTACCGAGGAGGGGACCCGGCGAGGGTAGCGGTTGAATCGCTCCGTAATAATCCGAAGATTTTCCATTCTCAGAATCGTCCCGTTTATCGAGATCCAATTGAAAGTCCCCACGTCTGGGACTCGGTGAGTTACCCTTGCAATAGTATCTTCGATGCGCCTCCAAATTGTCACCGCTGGTGTACGCGATCTTGCACGACGGACAAACGAAGCTCTCGGCTTCGAGCGGCGTCGTTTCATCCTGGTTGAGGCCGCGACTCTTCAACAGAAGGTCCTTTATTATCGATCCCTCGGGATTTTGCACCCGACCGTGACTCTCCTGGGCGAAACTCTCGCTGTAACAGCGCTTTCTCGACGACGCCTCCTCAGCGGCCGAAAGATTCAACGGTTGTTGCTCGACGTGCTTAGTTTCCACGAGACTCTGCTGTCTCTGCATCAGCTTGTGCAGCCTCGGATCCACCGCCTCGACTATGGCCTGATTGTCGGTTATTATCTTGTCTATGTGCTCCTGCAGTTTTTCCGCATTCGGCTTGAGACTCGTCGACGTACTCGTGGTCGCTGTACCGCTCGAGCTGTTCGACGACACCGACGACATATCTGCATCGTTGTTTACGCACTGAAGAGCCGTGTGAAACTTTGGCTTGTATATCTTGCCTGTTTTCACGGTTTTGACGCTCGACACCGAACTCGGCGTCGAGGCGGCCGGTGGCGGAGGAGTGCCCGTTCCGTTGCTCGCACTGTCCGATAAACTGATGTCCGAGTCCTCGGATATCTGCAATGAAAATATCAGTTATTTAGTTATTTAGTTATTTAGTTATTTAGTTATTTAGTTATTTAGTTATTTAGTTATTTAGTTATTTAGTTATTTAGTTATTTAGTTATTTAGTTATTTAGTTATTTATTTATTTAGTTATTTAGTTATTTAGTTATTTAGTTATTTAGTTATTTAGTTATTTAGTTATTTAGTTATTTAGTTATTTAGTTATTTAGTTATTTTACGGAATGAACCCTTTTAGTACATACAATTATAAAAATACATCAGACAATCAGTAAATTATGAAAGTGGCTCTACATTAAGAATAATATCACCAGTTCGCGTCTTAATATAAAACCAGAAAAGATATATTTCATTATTTCGTTTGAACATTAATAATCAACACTTCGATTATTTGCCTTTGGTTGCACGATTATTCAGAGACAAAAGTCGTTCGGAGATAAGGGTTATCGTAACGATTTTAAATAACTTTTTCAATTAAGAATTATTCATAAAAAAAAAAAAAAATGGTCTCTTCGTTACCTTGCTCGCATCGCCACCCTCCATCTTCAGTGCGTGAGCGCGGGATCTGCAGTGTTTGTAGAGATTAGATTTAGTCTTGAATGCAAAACCGCACGGTACACACGGATAGGGTCTCTCGTTTGTATGGGCCCTGATGTGTTTCTGAAGAACGCTGGGCTTGGCGCACGAGAGTTTGCAGTACGGGCAGACGTATCCTGCTTTTCGACCCTCGGTCGGTTCGCCCTCCGACTCGGGTGATCCCTCGGCCCTCGTGGACTCCTTGGCGTCTTTATTGAGGTCCTTGCCGAGATCTTTTTTCTTCGGGACCTCGGCGGACGGTGATGTACTGTTCGGGATCGTTTCCTTCTTAGTGCACTCCACCGGTGCAGCCTCCGTTGTTGCCATTTTCTTGAACTTCTTGTGAAGATATTTCGGCTCTCCATCGTTGTTGTTGTTGTTGTTATTGTTGTTGTTGTTGTTGTTATTGTTGTTGTTCGTTAACTGTGGGTCTGTCATCGCCACAGTTTGAGTCTCTATTGAAACAGATAAAAAAAAACACACATTCATGTTTAATTTATATCCTCATAACAATGGCATACTTGACTCGATTATTCGCACGAGCAAGTAGTTCGTCGACAGGCTCGCGATATAAAGAAAAGATAACAGTTGAAGTAGGGGAGAGCGGGGCAAAAATGGGACAGTGGGGCAAAACGGGATTATGGGACAAAATTCAATTTTCCAATAACTTTTGGATGGCGGCGTCGATGATAAGTGGGGCAAAACGGTGTTGAAAATCCGGATGTATCGTTGGGACAAAATGGGCCATCCAAAAATTATTGTAAAATTGAGTTTTGCCCCTACTGTGCTATTTGGCCCCGCTCCCCCCTATGTGAAAGTTGACAAAGAGAGCCGGGACGTCGAGGGGGGGGGGGTCAATTATCGTGCATTAAAAGTCCGGGTGGCGTGATAACGCGGAAATAAGGTGAGAGTCAAATATCATGGTATGACGGAGTACGCCAGATAGAAAGAAGAAAGGTGCGCGTGGAACTGTTTAAACGTACGAATGTCGGGACACGTGACGGCTCGGTGGCGGATGGGCGAGGGCGGGGGGGGGGGGGGGGGGGCGAGGACGGGAGGGCATTACGAAACCGGAAACAGCCGAGTTCAGCAGTTCAAGTGACATTCAGCCACTTACATGCAGAAATTTCCATCGGTATGAATTACCATTCATAATTAATGAGTCGGGAAACTCGAGCAGCGCATGATGGCTCGGCGAGATTTCGTTTTTAAATTATTCATCAAAGCATCGTATGTTTCGCGATGTGCTCGGGGGCTTTATTTAAATTCCTCCGCCCAGCGCCGACCCGATGTCACTGTCCAATTATATCGACTAAATCCGGCATCTGACTGATTTATAACGCATAACACCGTTCCGATACGCTGTCGAATTATCGACAGCGCACATCGCAGACATCGAGTACGGAAATCGAGTACCAACGTCGAGTACGAAAATCGAATACCAACATCGAGTACGAAAATCGAATACCAACATCGAGTACGAAAATTGAATACCGACATCGAGTACGAAAATCGAGTACCAACATCGAGTACCAACATCGCGTACCAACATCGAGTACCAACATCGAGTACCAACATCGCGTACCAACATCGAGTACCAACATCGAGCATCAACATCGAGTACCGACATCGAGTACCGACATCGAGTACCGACATCGAGCATCGACATCGAGCATCGACATCGAGTACCGACATCGAGTACCGACATCGGGCACCGACATCGAGTACCAACATCAAGTACCAACATCGAGTAACAACATCGAGTCCTAACATTGGGTACCAACATCGGGTACCAACATCGAGTCCTAACATCGAGTACCAACAGCGAGTACCAAAATCAAGTATTAAAATCGAGTACCGGCTCTCATATTGAATACTAAAAAGTATTAGAGCCGGCACCATGTAATTCGATACTATCCACTAAACGGAGAAAAACAATATGTATATAAAAAATAAAAATAAAATATTCCCCTTTGGCGAAAGTGACCAAAGTGGCCTTCGACCCATCAGTCAAAAGGTTCGTTAAAAAAGAAGAAAAAAAAAAAGCGATATTGTTCACTGACGCAAATAGTCATGTGCCAAACTGTCTCGCTCGCCGTTCTCTGTGTGTAGCTATGAAGCACGTCAACGTCGTATATTACCGGTAGCAGACCGTACCGCCGGTAGCGCGCGATTGCAAAGCCGATGCACGCCGCACATAGCGGTGCATCTCGCACACAAGGATCGCTCGACGCTCACTCGCACAGTTCCGTAACTGCATGTCACCTGTATAGGGTATTAGCGACGAATCGTTACACACATACCTAATCTAATTCGACGGGACGACCGCGAACTGAGAGTTGCATAAATTAGAATCGGGCTGCGAGCGTAATAGCTTTCGAGACTTCGCGACGGGCGCAACTGCCGGCCTGTGTCAGCACGAGGACATTTTACTTTCCTCAGACTCCGCTGCAGCGGCGCGGAGACACCTAAAGCCTCACTTTGTTAATTTTAGTCCGTTTTGTTTATAAATAAATTAACAGAACTAAAAGCAAAGAAAAAAAAATGGCCGCAATCGGTTCCACGACGCCCACGGAGCTGGCCCGATGTAATCTGCGCGCCGATAACTGGTACGATTCGTAACGACGAGCCAGCAAGCTACGCTTCATTTACATACCGACATACACGATAGATTTGCGTGATTCTATGCAGCAGCGATGAATCATAGTTTCTCCGTTCGATCGTCCGTAAGTTAGCGAAGCCAAGTTCGGACCTCGGATCGTTCAAGGCTGTGCGAGGCGAGACGTGTATTCTATTAATTTAACAGAGTATATATCGGTCGATGATACTGCAGAGTGCGCGGTCGGGGCGCAGAGTTTACCGAGAGAAGCGGGTTCCCCGTTCGACGAGAAGGATCGCGCGTGGAGAATTGAATGAAACGGCAACAGCGCCAGTCTCCATTGAGAATATCCCGTCATCTGTGGGACGCGAGGCGCTGGCAAGCGAGAACGACTCGGAGAAAACATAACGCGGTGAACTCTGTGTGCACTTCGTATCCACATGCGCGTCTATAAATATATGCATGAGCATTTTTTTATTTTAATAGTATTAATTGCATCTACCGAGAAACGATTGGAAACTTCCGATTACAAATAATATTTTGTATACGTAATCAACTATGCGAACGGAACGTAGTTGCGTCACGCTGGATGATACACGGAGCCCGAGTTCCGAGAAGGCGAACTCTCTTGGCGAAACCGACTCAGCGGTTGCGGTGCGAGCCCTCGCTGATTCCAAAGAGGCGAAGAAAAACAAGCCCGGGGCGCGCGAGCGTGTGTGTGTGTGTGCATCGCTGCGATGTATCGCGCGAGACTCTAGGTTCAAGTACGTCCCTTCCCCACTCCCGACGTCCGGCTTGTTGCATCGAGTCGACGTAGTCTCGGGAATTTCCGAGAACTCGTCTCGTTCCTCAAAGCTGGCGCCTCTGTATCTATCTACGTAGCTACGATGCTGTTGCATCCGCGTTGATGTAGATTTTGAAAAAAAATAAGAAAAAATAATGGGTGAGTCGGCGATAGGAGAGTTTACTGCTCGTCCTACGGCGATATGACGAAAAAAACTGTGACGCGATAGGAGGGAGAGAGAAAGAGTCGTTTATTTCGTGCCCTGGGGCAAAGTCCGCTAAAAACACCGTGCAAATAGCCAAAATACACGCAGCAGCAGTAGAATAAAATACGCAAAATCAAATACACAGAATATACACCTAAAACTAAAAGTACCCTAGAAAGCGAGCATGATGCAAAAGCACGAAGCAAAAGAAAATAAATCAGCACCGCAAACGCAAAGGCGAGAAACGAAAAATAGTTACAACGGAAATAATAGAAACCGCAATAAAAATAATGGAAATAATCGAATAGAAGCCAGAAATGAAAGAACGCATCATAGAAATAACGCCGAAATGATCGCAATAGAAAATAATAAAAAAAATAATGGAATATAATAGAAGCCAGAATAACAAAAAGAACGCAGTGTAAAGTTACAAAAATTAGGCTCGGTCTGACAGCCGGCTCATAGGAGAGGGAGACAGATAAACAATATTGGTATTGTATCAATCTCTAGCTGAACGAATCGTCGTGAAGGAATAGTCGTTCGTCTCGACAATCCTACATTCCGACGAGAAATCTTTTGTACTTTGATCGAGCGAAGATTCTCGATTTACGAGCGGGTAGCGTACGGTGCTGCCGCCGCGACTCGACGTGGGAGAATCCCGTAGCGGCTGAAAGAGGCAATTGGCTCGAAAGTGAGTCACGCACGAGCCGACGCGCGCGTCTGCTGCCGGGATTCTCCCCCACCACAGGATCACCGCTTGTTCCGAGGCGGATCGGCCGGCTTGCCATGTAGCACTCGGCGCTAGCGTCTATCCCCGCCGTTCTCCGCGTATCTCACGACACGAATCTACCGTGGGCGCGCTCGGGAGGCATCGGACACAGGTCCGCGAGGCCGAGCGGGACGCGGTGAACGGGTGATTGGGTCACGCACCCCGGGCTGCCGCTTGCCGCTGCTGCTGCAACGTCTACGTGCCCTAGGACGTTCACGGCCGTGTTCACGGAATCCCCATTGTTTGCGCTCGACGCTCATAGAGTTCGTGCGACGGGCGGCGCGTACGGCTTGGAAACTGTACTGCGGAGAGGGCTCGCTCGCGAACACGTGCGTGCACGATCGACGCTTTCCTCAGGAATTTTCGTAATGCAATCAACGAGGCGATACAGACGAGAAGCACATCGGGATGGAGCGCAATGAGGGAAGACACGGAATCGGGTCGAGCTGAGCGCAGCGCATTCGACACTGGAATATAAGTTTTCGAAAAATTTGAGATCCTTGAGGGAACACGTCACAGATCGCCGTTTCTTAATGGTGGGGGGTGACTGGAGGCATGTTGCTAGCAATGGTTGAGGCCTAGATATCTATTCATACAGTTTCGAAGCTCCTTCAACTCGTAATATCTTCGAAAATCTATGAGTACAGCGCAATTTTATTTTTTTAATGTGTCCCTAATAATGTTGTAATGTTATTTTAGGAAAAAAGTTCTAATGCAACAGCCTGGAAATATATGTTTTTTTTTTTAAACAATGTTTTAAAGAATGTTTTAAAGAATCTCATGCTAATTGACACAATGTTAAGCTCATGTATCTCGGAATCCATGTGAAGAAAAAATTATCAAAAATTCTTTTAAAAAAGCTTATTCATTGCTTTACAACACTTGGGATTTTTAGATCCAAAAGTAGAAAAGTCGTGTGACGTATTCCCTTCCGGTACTCCTCGCGAATAGTCTTCACTTTGCATAATTTTCAGAGAAACGAGAGGAAATTGCAAACACTTCTGGATGGTATATAAATCTGAAGAAATTCATACGTATTCAGAAAAATGAACGAATAATTTTCATTAAAAAAAAAGTGATGTTTCCGGGAGATTTGTTGAAGAATGTTATTTATCAATTGATTAATAATATTTTGGAATTATTATTACGCAAAATTAATCTTTTCAGCATCTTTAATACGCTTGATTTGTTTTTTTTTTTTCAGATTTTCATACCATCGATAAGTGTTTACAATTCCCTCTCATTACTCTGAAACTTATGCAAAGTGAACGCTATTCGCAATGATTACCTTAAGGGACGTAGCTCTTTCGCGAACGTGAAACTAACGAGGGCAACGTAATCGTGGCTGTCGAAGCGTACATTCGATAAAGATCGAAACGGCGCGAAACTCTCGGGTCGGAGGAATTTTTATGATGCTCTATCGAAAGAAGCTATGGTAACGGGCTTTCGAATTTCCGAGTACTCGCCGCACGAGCTAAATTGTGTTGAACACACGAACGGATGAACTGGAGAAAGTAGGCAAATTCTATGGAGACCCCGCTCGCCAAAGAACAGAAAGTATTCCGATCGACGGTTAACGGTTCGAGCTCGACGTAAGATGAGTCCGAGCGGTAGTCGAAGTTACGATAACGGACAACTGGTTTATCCGGCCAGTAATTTCGTTACAGAATTGATGCGCCTCTGTACGCCATTCTAGTCCGGTTTTTTTTTTTTTACTCGCGGACTAATTCCATCCGGTTTTTGCGGATGGTTCCGTGACCTGCCGTACTACGCCGACCGCTAGACAAAGCGTGGATTTATAATCGGCGCGCGGTGCCCAACCATACTGGATTTGGGTCACCGTCCTTACAATGGGTTGCACTTTTACATTCCTCGAAGCATTCCTGCACACGAGGTCGTGGTCTCGAGTCTTCTGGTTACCAATCAGGGGATGAATCAATCGTGATTATTCGTTATTCATAGACTATCGTTCACCAGCACGAGACTAACGTAGTACTTGCGGACGGTTCGACCTCACGCGAGTTCAGAGAGTATTGAGACAGAATTGCGAACACTCCGCGATGGGATAAAAATCGGAAAAAAATCAACCACATTGGAGGTGCTGCAAATATTGTTTTTATGTAACAATAATTCCAAAATGTTATTGACAAGTTATCGATAAAAATAATTGTTCAACAAATCATCCGGCAACCTGGTAACTATTTTTTCTTTTTTCCGATCGAGAAGTGTTCGAAATTTTCTTTGGAACTCACGTTTAGTGGAACTGTACCGCTCGAACTACCTTAAGGTGAAGTGAAATATCGCGGTTGGTAATGAAAACTAATGAACTTTTCTCAAGGGTGCTAATTTTTTTGAGGAAAAAGCAAATTGAGAATTCATGTTTTTCTCGAAAAAAATTAGCACCATTGACTAAAGTTAATGTTAAAATTGCAACTATCTCGCACGCACAGCTGTTTCACTTCCGCTTAAATACATCGTATGCTTTTTTTTTATGAACAAATAATGATGAACTAATAACAGTTTCCCGAAATGCGTGATATATTTCAGTAATTATCGGAGGTCGTTGATGCAACCGAATATTTTCGGTAAACATAAACGGGGAGCTTCGTTGATATCGCGTGTGCTCGATACGAACCGAGAGATAACGAATGTAATAAAAAAAAAAAATCGCAGCGAGATAACGCTCGTCAACGACATCCTTCACCGGGAATCAATCTCAGATCGCTGAGACGACGTTTCGCATCCGCGAAACCGGAGGCTCGATGGGCAGAAGAAAAAACCTCGTTTCGCTGGAGCGACGATGCATTCCATGATTCTCAGAATCTCGAGGAATCGCAGCGTTCGTTGGTTCGCGTCTCGATTGCCGTCTCTACATGGCATTCTAAACGCTCTCCGTCATTCTATCCGCTACAAAAAATAATGCACATACAGAGTACATTCGGTAAGTGGATAAAACAGCCGTTGAGTAGCGTGAAAATAGCCGAGCATACTCGGAATATCGCGATGCTTACGCGTTAAACACGCCGCGAGGCGGTTCAAGTATCGGCGTAGTTTTTGTTTTCCTCTCGTACACGGTTGCTTGGCGGGCGAAGAATCGAGGGAATCCCTCGAGCGACGGAGACGGATAAAAATATCGACGGAGGGGGGAGGGGGGGGGGGGGGAAGAGTTGGCGCACCGCACGAAACATAAAGAGCGAGTGTTTCGAGGCGCACGAAACGAGACGCGAAGTATAACGAAAGAGAAAGAGACGACGAGCGGGCGAGTCGGCGAGTCGGAAGGAGAACGAAGTAAGAAACAGATAGGGGGGGGGGGGGGGGGTGAAAAAGGCAAGGCGCGAGAGAGATATAATAAAGGAGACAGAGAAGAGTCACGCTGTTGTCGCATCGTATCTCAAGTACGAGCGAGGGCGTGAGGGGAGTGAGGTAAGACGAGTTTGCGAGGCATGGGAGCGTGGCAAGGGTGGGAGAGGGGAGCGGAGAGGCACGAGGTTTCCCGACGTCACACACAGCATGAGCGGAGGAGGGCGGGGAGGGGGTGAGAGACACTGCGAGAAGCGGACTGTGGCGCGTACGGGACGGGAGGGCGACGGAGAGCGAAACGAGAGAGAGAGAGAGAGAGAGAGGGGGCAGCCACGGGGGCTCATGGTTCACCTGTCGTCATGGCAACGCCGCTTCGCCGCTCACTTGTTACTCCATCGGCGCAGCAGCCAGGGCTTCGGTCCTCTCGCAGCCTCCGCGGTAACACGAATACAAGTCCCGATCCATCGTGCGCGTCGCGGCACACCAGACCGTAGTCGCACGACCAACCAGCACAGCGCGTACTACTACTACACACAATCGGGGGGAGGGGGGAGGGGGGGGGGGGGGGGGGCTCGCGCGGCCTCTCCCGTAAACTCGACTCTGCTCGCCTGCTGTTACAGCTCGCCTCTATCTCCGTTCTCCGAGAGGTCGACAAGTCAGAGACGAATCGCTCGGACGCTCTCGCCCTCGTATTTTGCCCTCGGGCTGACGAAAAAAAAATAAATATAAATAAAAAGATGCTCTTATTATTAAGCTTCCTCGCGTTATCACAGTAGCCACGCACCGCACTCTGTATCCTCACCGTACTCTTATTCCTTCACTGTTTTCCTTATTCCGTGCCCTTTCCGTATCGCGGCACCGAGCGATAACGGACAGTCCTGTCTCGTTGCGATCGACGTGTTTTTCTCCAAATACGCCGGAGACCCTCGGCGTGCACACGCATTCGCCGCTATTTATACACTGGCCCGATCTTTATTGTCAGCGACGTTCGCACCAGCGCACGTTTCTCACTCTCTTCCGGTAAGCCGCGGTGGTGTTTAAGCGCGGTTTGCACTCGCCGACACATGTACGACACGTACACATAACACACTCGCTCACAAAACGTGCTGTGTGTTGTTTACTACTCTTGCCACATCGAACACTCCGTCCAAACCGACGGTATTTCGTTTATCCGTTTCACCCGTCGAACCATGCGATTAAAGTACCAGATAGTATTCCCGTATTTTTTTTTTTTTTTTTTTTTTTTTTCAGTCACAAACTTTTTTCTTTACTTCACAAAATCAATTCCACATTATTCAGAGTCCCCGATGGAGTGGGCTGGCACTTTTGTTTTTATTTTTCTTGTTTTACTGACTTCTCCGATAGCCTCTCTCGGTCCTCATCGGCGCGCACGCTTTCGTCTCCTCGCGCTCTCCGTCGACTCTCCGTCTCTACGTGTCGTCGGTAGGGCCAGCGCGACTCACCTCTCCCACCATCGTCTCGCCGCGATCCACCTCTCTCACTCCGTGCCGCGTGCGCCTGCTCTCTCCGGCTGCACTCTCCGTCTCTCTCGTTATCCACTTACAAGCGCGTCAATCTGTTTGCTATGCAAATCCCGTCGAACCGGTGCTGACGTAGCCGGGCAGCGGGCGCGCAACCACACGGACGAGGAGACCGCCGTTTCGTTCACGATATCTCCTACTAACACACTTAACGCGCAGTTAGTCATTGCCCGGAGCGCACACGGATAAATGATCGGGCCGTCGCGCCGGGACCCGTGCAGTTAATTCCACGGGCGCTCTTGACTCCCCGCTAATCGCGCGACCAAACTACACCGTGTCTCTCTGCTACTCTCGTAGGCTCGGAGACAGCAATACCATTGCCGCACACGATCACTCCTTCGCTACCGAGTGCCGAATCCCGACTGCGACGATACACCACTTCGAGGCGAAGAGCGAAAAAAAAAAAAAAACATAGATTCCTACGCACACGCGCCAAGGCGTCTCTTCCTGTCCCTCTCGCTTACTTTTTTTTCTCCGCTATCTTCGTCACTCGTATCGGGTGGCTGACTCGGCGAAACCGACGAATTCACCTCGTGTTCCGAAGTGAATGCTCGTGGCCGCGGAGAAACACGCCGACGAGGAGTCTAGCCTGACGTCACTGGCGCCTAATCGCGCTGTACTTTGCACACCGACTCAGCCAGACGCATATAGTACACCTTGCAGCAGCGGGCGCCCCCCCCCCCCCCTCCCCTCCCCTCGCTTCTCTCACCGCCTCTCGCCCGTCTTCCCCCGCTCCACGCCGTTCGACCTGCCCGTCGCTTTCAAACCTCGCGGCTCATCGTCTCCGTCTCATTGGGACGGGACGCTCTGTCCGGCTATCCGCTCACTCACACGCACACGCACCGGAGATGATGAATACGGCAGCACGCACGAAACGTGACTGGGAGATCGACGCGTACGATACGAGTACTCTCCGAACGGTTTTTTACACACCGGAGACTTCGCTTGTGACGTAGCCGTTTGCCGTAGCTTTTTCTCAATTATTTTTATCTCCGCTGTGCTCGCGCTCCTCGATACATTCGGTGAATTTTAAAAAATGGTCCTGCGCGATAGATCGCTGAATTTCTATTTTGGGGCTACGCGCAGCACACCGAGCGCTAGTTTTAAAAATCCCGCAGTACCAACGAAGTCCCTTCCGGAAGGCGAGTAAATAATCACGCCCACGTGGAGACGTGGAGTAGAGCGTCTAAATTCGCGAGCTTGGACAACTCACTTTATCGTGTTGTAATCCTTGCCTCCATACTTTTTTCTCCAGCCATTGACTACCTTAGTTGCATGTATCGTATATCCGGCACGTTTCACTCGGTTTTTTTTTCGCCAGTCTTAGAGTTTACACGGCTTCATAGTTTTACTTTTTCTCTTGACAATCCTTCGATTTCCATCCGACTTAAATTTCGCTTCGACTTTCTTCATCCAGACCCTTTAGTCAATTTGCAAATAGTAAATTTCTGTCCGACAACGAAGAGTCTACGAGTTAAATGAATTTAACCGATTTCGTTAGCGAGTACCGTCCCCGTAGGAAGTAAGCAGGCCCGCGTGCCGTAGGCCTCGCGATTCCTCGCAGCGCGATGTTATTGTTACGTAACCGAAGCCGCGCGCACTACCGCCGCTGTTTCTGGTGCTACTGGCGTCGACGCCGATCGCGCTGGAGCTGTTGATGCTCGGAGCCAAGGGGCTCTACTATAGCGGCGTACTATAGCAGAATGCACCAGTCTACAGTATAGCTGCACTGTAACGTTCTCTCTCTCTCTCTCCTTGCGATAGTAAACTACAAGTATAAGTACAAGTACGTATACATGTATCGTAAAATGCAGCCGTGCACAGCGAGCGAGAAAACGGCTGTGTGAGAGCGTAAGCGTGTTAGTGGGCGGCGAGTTTCCGTCGCGGAGTGCCGAGGCAGGCAGGCGATGTGGCGAGCGGTGCGCCGTCTGGCGTGGCTGGCGACAGTCTACCGCGTTCCAAGAACCACGAGGCGATTCCGTGTATCGAGCGCGCGCGCGCACGCACACACCGATGCCTTCGGTGGCTTCGGCTCTCTCGGAACTCTCGGAACTCTCGGACGAATCGAGTCGAGAGAGTCCCCCGAGAGAGGTACGACCGTAAAGCGAGTGAGACGGAGCTGCGAGGGGAGTTAAAAGGGGTAAAGACGGGAAAGGCGGGAGGCATCGGTCGACGTTCACAGCGGCCAAAGCCAGGCCATTACCAGCGGGCTGCTGCGCTGTGACTGGTAGCTCGGTCCTCGGGGACGCTCGGGACTGCCGAGTGGAGCCAAGAGAGCTCGAGAGACGGACACGAACGAAGGCATCGTGCGGGAATACGAGGGAATAAGATTATGCGGTGAGGGGGGAGGGGCGCTGCGAGCGGGGAGAGTCGAACTGTGCGAGTGGGAAATAACTATAGGTCGAGTCATCGCTCCGAAGGAGAGGGAGAGATGCAGACTCGGGGCGACGGCGAGAGGGACAGACGGGAATCGGCAGCTCCGGGATGAACGGAAAGCGACGATAAGATAGAAAGGGACGGGAAGCGAAGGATGATGGGGACGAGGCCCTCGAGTGTGAACGGAGACGAGAGAGGATGTGTAGGTTCTCCTCCCGTAACCCACTCGATCCTCTCTCCCTCGTTTCGCCTTACCGCCGTCGCCCCATTCCACCGCCGCCTTCGACGCTCCTTCCGTTGCCGTGTAACTTGCCGCTTGAGATGCGCAGAGGTTCTCTGCACGGACGGGACGCTCTCCCCACCCCGACGCAACGTCGTTTCGTCTTTCTCGCACTAGCGCGGCTCGTCCGTCCCTAGACTGTAAAATCTCATTATTTCGGTCTCTCTCGACCTCGCGTCCTTGCTCGTTATAACGTTTCTCTCTCCCCCGCTATTGGTTCGCTCTCTGACTGGGCGCGCGGGCCTCCGAGAGAGAATCCCGGAAGAAGTTTCCTCGTGGAATCGACCTCCGTGTTACGGCGGAAAATCCGCGTAACGAGAGGGGAAATAATATCGGAAGAGTATTAAAAGTTTCGACGAGTGAAACGAAGTAAACAGAGTCACTGCACGGTAAATTTTTGAGGAAACCCTCCTTTTCAGGCAAATTTGTATCAAGCGGCTAGTCATTAACTTGTGATAATTGGTAACCATACATTTTTTTTTTCCTGCAGCTTGTCTTTATCGCCGTGAATAGTGAATCTAATTTATGTTCGGCATTCCACGATCGCTGCGAAAGGCACGCCGAAGTGAGTCACTTCGAGTGGACGGAGCACGGCTCGACGCTCATTGAAAGTGATACTTATCGGTGTCGCGATCGCGAAAATCTCCTTTTTTCCTTCCACGCCTGCAGCCTCAAATTTATCAAACGCACAGTAAAATACAGTACGACGCATAGACGAAATGGAATTGTTTTTAATGTGTGCAATCCAAACTAAAGCTGTCTGTACGTGCGGTAGCGTATGTATACATGCAACTTGTAAAACGCCGGCGAAACTCTCTCGGCGATTGTGAGCTATGTTTAGTGTATACATATATATGTGTACAAACATATCTGCCAGTCCGCACCGTTGCGTCGGCGGTTTCCATTCACTTTAACCGGCATCCCCGACATTCAAGCCCACGAGTGTAGACTTTTCCTTAGCGGTATAACGCGGTGATTACAATATCAATGGGAACCGACTATTGCTCGATGTACGGCTTCCAATTCTGTCGAAGCCCACGATCACAAAGAGGCAGTTGAAAAGGGAGCTGGCCAAATACACTAAGTACTCGAAGTATGAGATCAAGTACCAAGTACTAGAAGTATGCATTCAAGTACCGAGTACTAGAAGTATGCATTCAAGTACCGAGTACTAGAAGTATGCATTCAAGTACCGAGTACTAGATGTATGCTTTCAAGTACCAAGTACAAAAAGTATTCTTTCAAGTACCAAGTACTCGAAGTATGCATTCAAGTACCAAGTACTAGAAGTATGCATTCAGGTACCAAGTACTAGAAGTATGCATTCAAGTACCAAGTACTAGAAGTATGCTTCCAAGTACCAAGTACCAAAAGTATTTTTTCAAGTACCAAGTACTCGAAGTATGCATTCAAGTACCAAGTACTTGAAGTACTAAGGACTCGTGGAATTTAGATGGTGAATTTTTAAGTACCGGGTACTGACTCAGTACCTGATATTTCAAAACGTACTTCAAGTACAGTACACGACCGCGTTTCTTCGACCCTCGGGAGCCAATCCAATTAAGCACGACGGCGTAAGCTGAATACCCCAATACCTGCCCAAGTACCTGCCCACCGTCCCTTTCCATACGCGAAAATTTTCGGAATTACAGCAGCGACGATTTCATTCGCAGGTAGCAAAAGGAAAGGAGTCGTTTGTTTCCCCACCAAGTAGGTAACGGACCTTTAGAAGGGGCCGAATTGGACTTACGCGGTCGTCATTTTCGGAAACACGCGGTCGTTCGGAATTATGCGGTTGGGAAAAACGCGGTCGTGTACTGTACTTAGTGTATTCGCCCAACTCTGGTTGAAAATGAGCTGAGCGAAGAGTCGAATTAAATATGAAGCTTCTGCAATGATAGTAATTGTAGGTTCTTGACAATGTGTAACGTGAGTCGAAAGGTGCGAAAACCAAAAGGGCGACCAAAGAAAGTTGGGGACTGCAAGCGACAGACTTCATTGTGATCATCCGATCGTTATCGTCGAGACATCGATACTTGGCTAACGGGACTCGAATGTGTTGACGCACTGAATTATGCGTCCACCTGCAGTGTAATTAACTTTGGCAAGAATCACCCGTTTTTGCGTTTGAATTAGCGTATTCGGGTTACATATTATACCCGGGTTATATAAATATTATATTATATTATAGAAGACTATAATTGATATATTAATATATAGTACCAATAACCATACTACTCGTGTGATTGATTATGTAATTTAGATGTGATATGCGATTTATACCGTGCAGTGCACGAGCGATACTAAAAAATTTTACTCGATGCTAATTATATAAATTACGCATTATACTCGTTAAATTAAACAGACTATGTTTTGTCTTTGGTAAAAGCGATTTGGCCCGTGGATAAATAAATAAATAAATAAATAATTCATATCCTCGTTCCAACAATCATGCGGTATTATGCCCGTGATGATTGTTATTGTCGCTCGACGAAATTAGCAACATTTAATTATTCACAGGTAGTTTACAATCAACGATAGACAATAGGATCCGAGAGTCGATGGGCGTCGAAAAGTTATCGGGGTGGCTTGGGTAGGCAGGATGGAAAGTCCTCGAAAAATCGTTCCTCGAACTCGGTGGATCGAATTACAATTTCAAGCTGCCTCGACGACCCTACCCGGCAATACCCTCGACCACTCGAGTTCCCTCGCTCATCCCAACCAAACCCCCCGGGGATCGCTCGAGTGGTCTGCTCGAAAACCCGCCGAACTATCCTAACAAGCTCCTCTTTCTGTTTATACTCGACAGAAATAATAGGGACTCCAACGTGGCATGATACTCGGTAATTTGATAAAAGAAATTGTTAAACATTGCACAATTTTGGGTGTGCATGAATATAGCCGGTCAATTACAGATTTCGTTGTTACCGAGTCTCGTCACAGCCGAGTCTGAGGGTCGAATTTTAAGACGTTAGTTTGAACTTCAGATCACTCTTGAGACCGAACTCCATTGCGTGCTTAAGATCTATCTTAAGTTCGAACTTGATCTCGGGCTCAAGTTCGATTTTGAGTTCAATCTTAAGTCCGAAATCAAATCTGATCGCAAGTTTGAACTTAAGATTGATCTTAAGTTGAAACTAATAAAAAGCGATAAGAAGGTATCAAAAAAATCTTCTTATCGTCCTTCACGTTTCGCTTTCCACCCATCGTCATAATCACTGATCATGTAATTGAGAAGAGCAATTGTTCTCCAACAATCATTCCATAGATACGGATTTAAGAAATTCGTTTGCCAGATCACCTATTGATGACAGTGTCATCAAAGTCAACCACATCTGGGATCCAGATGTAGGTTCGATGCCGAAGAAGCCTTAAAGTTCGATCTTAAATTCGAACTTGGGTCGAACTTAAGATCGAATTTGAGTTAAGACTTAAGTTCGAACTTAAAAAAAGATCTTAAGCCAGCAATCAAGTTCGGACCAAACTTGGATCTTAAGTTCAAACGAACGTCTTAAAATTCGACCCACAGACCATAGTTGGATGATGTACAGTCTAATGTACACAAACCTCAACTAGCCAGCTGTTACGTAAGACGCGTTGAATCGCATTACCGGTGTCCGTTGCTCACCTGTTGCGTTCGCGAAATTGCGACAACACGACGCTTACCACTCTAGCCCCGGTCACTTACGGCCGACCTTCAATTTTTGCCCGGCACATGCTCGGCAGATTTTTTTCTTTAATTAGAAGTATCTCAATAGTTCGTTCACCGAATGCGAATCGAAAGATGCGCGATTATTGGCTTATTTATTGCGATGTACTTTGCTGGCCGCATTACAAAACAAAACAGAACGGTAGATAATAAAGTTTAATCGTTTCGTCGCGCCAGTTGTCTGTTCCCGTCGGGTTGTACTCGATATCTCGTTGCGAAATGTCGCTCTGTCGTCGTCGCATTTGCGTGCGTGTCTCCCGATCACGGAGCCTCTGTCGCAGCCTCTCCGAGCCACGATCAAACTTGGCTTATGTTTAAGGCAGTACAGTAGAACCCCGATTAACCGGGGTCGGATTAACTGGGAAGCGGATTAACCGTGCGTCTTCCGAGGATTTTTTTTATGGTCGTTGCCAACCAAAGTCACTGAGTACTTAAAAAAAAAAAAAAAACTAGCTTACGTACTATTAATGAAAAAAATGCAAAGCTTTACATTCACACTATTTAACAATTAAGTGCAATTTGTACCAAATGTCATTTGTAACTGGTCAAAATAAAGTTGTATCATTAGCCATTATTGACATAGTATATACTTTTGCTGTTTAATTCGGATCAACCGGGATCTCGATTATCCGGGGTCTTTTCGGTCCCGAGCATCCCGGTTCATCGGGGTTCTACTGTACTAGCGGACAGTTTGACCTCACGTGAGTTCGGAGAGAATTGAGAGAGAATTGCGAACACTTCTCGATGAGATAAAAATCTGAAAAAAATCAAGCATATGGAAGGTGCTGAAAAGATTGATTTTTGCATAATAATAATTTCAAAATGTTATCAATAAATGAATGAAAAAAAAAATTGTTCAACAAATTTCCGGCAACTTAACTTTTTGTTCATGTAAAAATAATTTGTTAACCTTTTTGAATACGTATGCATTTTTTCAGAATTTTGTGAAATTTTTGAAAATTACCTTTTTTTATTGACTAAAAAGGCAATTTTCGAAAATTACACGAAGATTGCAAAAAAATTCATAAGTATTCAGAAAATTTAACAAATCGTTTTCATTTTAAAAAAGTTAGGTTGCATGGTGATTTGTTGGGAAATTTTTTTTCGTTACTCTGTTGTAACATTTTGGAATTATTATTATGCAAAATCAATATTTTCGTAACCTTCCATATGGTTGATTTTTTTCAGATTTTTTCCCATCGAGAAGGGTTCGCAATTCCTCTCTCAATTCTTTCTGAACTCACGTGGGCTCAGACTGGCCGTAAGTGCCACCTTAATTAGTATACGATGCAAAGAAATTAGCGTGACTCGTTCGCGAGGATCCGAGCGAACGGCCATCGCTGTACGAGACACCGGGGCACGCGTAATAATTCCGGCCGACGTGTATGACGATGATGATTGTCATTCGTCGTCATCTGGCTTGCACGACAACAGGAAGATGGGACGAGTTGCAAAACCGGAAAAAGATCATTTAGTCATCGGGAGAATCCCCTTGGCCGGATTCTCCTTCTCGTTCCCGAGAAATGTTTATTTTCATTGCTCAGCTTTCTCCCGCCGCCTTAAGGTAGTCCTTTCGTTATGTGTGACGTCGTCTAAGTTTGACAGAGGAATAAGAGAGAATACAAACACTTCCCTATCGGATAAAAATCTGAAAAAAATTAAACTGAAAAGCTTGTTTGTGTATAATAATAGTTTCAAAATGTTATTAACAAATTACTGAAATAAACAATTATGCAACAAATTACCCGACAACCTAATTTTTTTTTCTCACGAAAATGATTTGTTACTTTTTTTTGAATACGTATGCATTTGTTCAGAATTAAATGTAATGCTTAAAAACTGCGTTTTCTTTATGTTAAAATTTGTCTAAAACCGCAATTTTCAAACACGACACAAAATTCCGAAAAAAATCATACGTATTCAGAAAAATTGACAAATCATTTTTGTAACAAAATTAAATTAGGTTGCCGGGTAATTTGTTGCATAATTCCTTGTTTCATCAATTTGTTAATAACATTTTGAAATTATTATTATGCACAATCGATCTTTTCAGATTTTTATCCGATCGGGAAGTGTTTCTAATTATCTCTTGTTCCTCTCTGAAACTTAAGCGGCGTCAGACATAACGAAGGGACTAGCTTAATGCAAGACAATTCGCCCGAGCTGGTCTCACGCTAATTTGTTCGACGATACACAAGTAATATATAGGGCAACCACCTATCATTGATTTTTGTTTTTAAGTATACTACGTATGCTCGACGTGTTGTGTGCAAAAGATCCAAAATTACGAAGATAATGAAATGATATGACACGCGAGAGGGTCCGTTTCGAAAACCATCGGTTTCTCCGGGCGCCGGAGATGCATTTCTCTCGTACGTAGTGGCGAGCTGACAGGTGTCACTCGAGGATTAAATTAACCCGGAGGAGGATCTCGCGGGGCATCGATTGGACGTACTGTGCAGGTTCAACGGAACATCCGGAAGCGGAGACGGACACGGTATAAACGGTAGTGTCACGAATCCCGAGCGATCCGCGAGAATAGGACCGTGACGTTCCTGAATATTTTATGCCGTAGCTCGCGGTTACCTCCGTGTTATCTGCATCGTGAGCGACGCTATTAAAAGCACCTGCTCCTTCGGCTCTCGTTCAACGTCACTCGCCGCTTCTGCTCTTCCTTTTTTCCTATTTTTTTCAACCATCTCGCAATTTTTTTATCCTCCATTTTCTTCCACATCTCCAACATCCGTTCTGTCCACGCACAGGTAATTAAATAACAAACATTTTTCCTACTCCGCCGTTTCCCTTCTCAAGTCTCGCAATCACCACGCAAGAAAGTCTATGCGTACACTGAGAAAGAGAAAATTGTTATATTAAGCAAATGCGCGGTGAGATACGTTCAAAGGTGTATTTTGTTGGTACAAGGAAAATGTTTGTTTGAATCGACAAGTTTTGAATAAATTGAAGCAAATAATCGTTTAACAAATCTGTGCTATACACCAGAGCTGGACAAATACAGTAAGTACTTGAAGTACGTATTGAAATGTCAAGTGCTGAATCAGTACCCGGTACTTAGAACGTCAGCATTTAAATTCTAACATTACTCGATGCGTCAGTACTCAAGTTCTACCTAGTCCTTAGTACTTCAAGTACTTGGTACTTAAATGCACAGTTTTAGTACTCAGTACTTCAAGTACTTAGTACCTCAAGTACTTAGTACCTCAAGTACTTAGTACTTCAAGTACTTAGTACCTCTAGTACTTAGTACTTCAAGTACTTGGTACTTAACTGCATACTTCTAGTGCTTAGTGTATTTGCCCAGCTCTGCTTCACACTGAGAGAAGGATCTAGTAAAAAATTACCGATCATCTAAGAAATATTGTACGTAGCACATAGTAGTATTATCCAAGAATTTTTACCATAATATCTAAGAAAAATTCTTATAAATCCGATACTTCCTACCATAAGTGGCGCCCTAGCGCCCTACTACTATGTGCTGTGGTAATATCTCTCAAGCGATATAATAATTTTTACTAGATCCTTCTCTCGGTGTATTTGTACCAAACAAATAACAGCTTTGAACGTATGTCATTGCGACTTTTGGTTAATTCAATCAATTTTTTTTTCTCACTGTACATCAAAAATAGGGTAAAAGTGGCGATTATGCATATCTTCTGTCGATTAAATATTTTCATTCATCAACTTTCAATAAGATAAGCGAATCTGAATTATCAGAACTGTCCATTGCTCTAGCGTGTGTACTATTGGGTGTGTCTGGTGTCTGGCGGATAAAAAAAAAAAAATTAAAGTGCGAGTCATCCGATCCGTGGCGTGGCTTTCGTAGACGCGCCGCGCTTTATGATTTATTCGGGACTCACGAATACCTCCCCCTTATCGTAATCAACTGCCGTTATCAGTTACGAGATAAATTTTCGTTGATAACACCGTAGGCAATTCGCACAATCCGTTGTCAACACGCTGGCTGTGTCACACTCTCATGTAGCGTTCTCGGATGCGTGAATACGAGCTGCCGTAATCGGTCGCCGCGTACGATAATTAATCGCCTCGGTAAATAAAAATCCAGCCCCCTTATATTGCACGGACCGATATGTAGATGTGTACAGTAGAACCCCGATTAACCGGGATTCTCGGGACCGATGAGTCACCTGATAAACGAAATCCCGGTTAATCCGAACTAGACAGCGAAAGTATATAAGTCAACAATGGCTAATGATACAACTTTATTTTTACTAGTTACCATGACATTTGGTACAACTTGCACTTAATTGTTAAACAGTGAGAACTCGAATGTAAAACTTTTGATATTTTTGCTTCCTCATGGAGGAAGCTTTTCTTTCATTAATAGTACGTAAGTTAGTCTTTTTTCGGAAGTACTCAGGGACTTTGGTTTGCTTCGGGCAACATTTTTTTTATTACTTTCAATTTTTTCGATTATATGGAAAAAACGTGTGAAAAGTCACAAAATTCAAAGTGAATTTAAAAATCTGAAAAAATTCATACGTATTCAGAAAAATGAACGAATAATTTTCATGACAAAAAAAAAAGTTATGTTTCAGGGAGATTTGTTGAACAACTTTATTTTTCATCAATTTGTTAACAACGTTTTTGAATTATTATTATGCAAAAATAATCTTTCCAGCATCTTTAATACGGTTTTTAAACCAGCGCAAAGTGTTTACATTTCCCTCTCATTTCTCTGAGACTTGTGCGAAGTGAACATTATTCGCAAGGACTACCTTAATCAGGATTCTACTGTATATCGATAGGCTGTTCGATTTTTTGATTAGAACTTTTCTCGCTCCACCTTCCATAACGTTTATGCATCGGATAGTTATGAAGAACAGTAGGCACGTTATTTACGTAAATATCTTCGGAACCTGAAATACGTGCGTGCATGCATAACACGGACCGTCGATGCGGAGTGGAGAAGACAGAGGGTCTGCCGCGAGAGGAGGTTGTGTACGTGGCCAGTTGTGAGGAAGAAACGCGGAGTGAAGGCGAAGAGGGAAGAACCTGGCGATGGAGATGGTGATGAACGGTGGTACGGGGCAGAGCCAGCCGGAGCTGGTTGTATGAGCAGTGGAAGTGAGAGGGCCAAGAATAATAATAAAGAGAAGAGAAGTGGCAGATAACAAACGGCGCCGTTCTGGCGTCCATTCATGCTTTTTACTCGTTAGCGGTTAGAACCGGAGACTCTTCTAGCTCTCCTGCATCGCGTTTTCACTCCACGGAGCATGCTCGGACGATCACCGCAGTCACCGTAGGTGGCATTGCAGGGGAGACCGGGACCGATGGTAACAGGGGTCAATTGCAACAACGGTATAACGACCACTGTCTTATAGACGGGTCTGGAGACTCGCCGGGCAAAAGCGTGCCAAAATTAAAGCCAACGTTATATATATATCGAAAATATTTTTTTGGTAATGTATCGAAAATATTTTTTTGGAAATGTATCGAAAATATTTTTTTGGTAATGTATCGAAAATATTTTTTTGGAAATGTATCGAAAATATTTTTTTGGAAATGTATCGAAAATATTTTTTTGGCAATGTATCGAAAATATTTTTTTGGAAATGTATCGAAAATATTTTTTTGGAAATGTATCGAAAATATTTTTTTGGAAATGTATCGAAAATATTTTACCAATATTACAAAATAGTTCTGAAATGTTTTTTTTTTGGCCGCTCATCAATATTGCATTGAAATGTTTCAGAAATGTTTTTGAAACATTGCACTGACGGGGACGGTATGGAAGTGACCGGAACTGCACTGTAAAAAAAAAAAAATTGTCGATTTAATGTACCGAACTGGAAGTTTTTGTGTAGAAGCTGGTACATTGAATTTAATGTAAAATTGTAAAAATTAATATACTTTTTCATTGAAATCAAAGTAAATTATAAAAATTCAAGTACCTTTATAGTGCGACACTTTGCTGCTACCTCGCAGCCTTCGACGACTCGGCGTCCTCCCTCGATAATATGAAACTAACTTTTTCGTCTGTAGCTCCGTCGATTCCTCATTCGCTAGTAAGTGTTCCACGACGTGGAGACGAAGCACGGTGAGTGTGCAGGACGACCGCGCGGCACGCCTTAATTGCCACCGGTTTTTCGCACTCGAGAAATACGCGAGAGCTCTCGCGTATACCGGGCGTTCAGCTTCTTTTTTTTTTTCCAGAAAAAATTTACTACCTCCGGAGGTCCGATGTATCGGTATTGCTGACACACGTTGGCAAAAGTTTCAGCCGTGCCAAGAGATTGTATATGGCATTTTTTATGTACAGTAGAACGCCGATTAACCGGAATGCTCGAGACCGAAGAGTCCGCGGTTAATCGAAATCCCGGTTAATGCGAATTGGACAGCAAAGTATGTAAGTAAATAATGGCTAATGATACAACTTTATTTTGACTAGTTACAATGACATTTGGTACAACTTGCACTCAATTGTTAAATAGTGTGATCTGGAATGCAAAGCTTTGGATATATTTTTTTCATTAATACCACGTAAGCTAGTCTTTTTTTTAAGTGCTCGGTGACTTTGGTTTGCTCCGAGCATAAAAAAAACCTCGGAAGACGCACGCTTAATTCGCTTCCCGGTTAATCTGATCCCGGTTAATCGGAGTTCCACTGTATACGAATCTATGAAAAAAGAGAATACGCTGAAATCGCTGGAAGGTTCGAGAGGAGAGATTGAAAAAGTGGGTAAAAATGGGAGAAAGTAAAGCAGGCGGGAGAGGTGCGTCTGCCTCGATGTGTCAATGTATCGGCGAAGAGACACCGCGTGGATCGTGCCGCTGCCTTTTATGTCCACGTGGAGCAGTCGGGATTCGGACCTCGGGTCGAATCCGAATCCGCCAAGTGCACCCACAAAAAACTTTATTCCTATCAAAGAAAATGTATTAAGGACTAAGTAAAATGTTTATTCGCTTTATAACCTAATAGTGCGTTTAGTAACCCTAGAACGCAAAAACGTTCTGACTCATGACTGGGGTACATATGTACCCCACGCTTTTCTTCAACTTACAAGGGTCCTATGAGCAGTAAATGGGTTTTGCCGCATATGAATCTCTTCGTTTTTTCATAAGGAAGAGAATGGTATGCGGCAAATTTGGTTTTATTAAAGTTTAGGGGGCGGAAATCACCCTTAAAGGCCAACACGTAACGAAAACTGGCAAAAACCGCACTTTTTGTGAAAAAAATTGTAGTTTTTTTTTTATAAATGATCCGATTTTCAAATTTCAAACGCCATTTTACAGGGGACAGATCAGGCTATTAGGAAAAAAATAGTCCCATTGCATTTCGTTCAAAAAGTCTATTCATTCGGATATCTGAAAATAGGGAAAAGTCAAAAACTTGTAACATGGAAAAAAATCAATGAAAACGCAAACAAAATTGGTTTTGCATGGGTTTTAACATTTATTTTTCTTGAAACATTGTAGGTAATTAAAGACAATGATAATTAGTACAACATTAAAAAAAAATTATAAACAATTATAAAAAAATAAAATGCCGTCTATATATGTCCGAATTATATAATGGTAACTTATTTTCGATAGTTAAAAAAAAAAAAAAAATCATTTACTTTCATAAAACACCAACGGGAACTCCTGACTGGGGTACTTTAATACCCCAAGCGCGCTGCGTTAGCGTCCTGTGCGACAGCCGGCCTCCGCACATCCTCAGATCATGGAACTAAATTATCGTCGACGTCCCAAGTCGATAATGTAAATTTCTACTTTAGGAGCGCAGTTTGAATATCGTTCGGGGCACTTTCGTGCCCCATACACGAGTTCTAGGGTTAATAAACGTCATTCGAAGATCGAAATTTATTTGATTTTAATAAATCTTTTTTCCGGGTATGCGCCGCGTTCGAGAACGCGTCAGAGAATATGGATTCGGTGTATAGCCGAAAGCTTTGGCGTACACATTCCCGAGATGTGTGTGCGTGCTCTATATAGAGACACCTTTTCGCAATGCACTCGAGTGAACCGGGTTGGTGGTATTCGAATGGAATATAAACAAGTGCTTATTCGCATTCGACTCGTGGACCGGGGAGAAGACGACTGCATCGGGGCCCATCGTGCCTTTCGTTGCAGCGTTGGGCACCGGCGAGAGAGAGTCGCAAGAACGCTTGAATGGAGCTCGGAAGATTTACAGAACCTGTCTTCGCGATCCGAGCATCGGAGGCAAGAGACTTCCCGTTGACGAGAGAAGAGGATGGAAAAAGATCGGAAAGGGCTGGGGGACTTCGTGGAAACAGGCGGGTATTGAAAAATCGGCTTCTGTGTCTCTGAATGGGAATCTTGTCATCTTCGTTCTCCGGGATTTTTTTCTTTTTGCAATCTCGTCCACCTCTTTTTCCTACCTCGTCTTACATATTTTATTTCCTTATATCATGTCCGGGAATAGACGCTGTATTCGCAGTAATTAAAAGTGACTCTTCGTCAGCCAAAGATCGCTCGCCCGATCGTCTATTATTACGCATTTTGCTTAAATAATCGCGATAAAAGATACAAGGTACGATTGTGGAGTGTCGACGAACGAGCGTCCCACGAAGGTGGCGAGTTTTATCGAACGTGCGATGGGCGTACGCTGATAAGTCGACGGAATAAAGATATCGACGATGAGTGAAGTGTGTTGAGAGTTGGACGGATAGGTCGAAATTTTCGTTGGTTGACGCAACATTTGTTTGTGCCTCCCGCTACTTCGTTAAACAACAATAACAATAATAGTAACAACGACAGCAGGAACGCCGTATATATTGGGGACTTGATTTTCGCCGGAGGACCTTGCAACAGTGGCCGGACTGGAATTCTTCCCTTCGTTTTTGTGTTTATTCTTCTCGGATCTCACCGAAGAGTCGAATGCACTTTGTTTTCTTGCCTCGGGGCAAGATACTGAATTATATTGGTCCGGGATCGATCGATGAAACGAGATCGGCCTCGGACGCGATTCGAGATGGTACTTTACTGCGGCTCTCGCTCCCCCAGATGCCGCCTCGATTTTGTTGATTATCGAGGCCATCGAGAACGAATTTGTCGAGGCACTTGTTACCTCCGCCCGATAATATTCCCAACGGGTGGCTCTCTCGAAGGACGTCAACATCCAAAATTCCGTCGCGTTCGGGGACGATTCATTCGTAAACGCGTTGCTCAGAGTGTACGATTGAAGGAGTGTACGATTGAAGGAGTGTACGATTGAAGGAGTGTACGATTGAAGGAGTGTACGATTGAAGGAGTGTACGATTGAAGGAGTGTACGATTGAAGGAGTGTACGATTGAAGGAGTGTACGATTGAAGGAGTGTACGATTGAAGGAGTGTACGATTGAAGGAGTGTACGATTGAAGGAGTGTACGATTGAAGGAGTGTACGATTGAAGGAGTGTACGATTGAAGGAGTGTACGATTGAAGGAGTGTACGATTGAAGGAGTGTACGATTGAAGGAGTGTACGATTGAAGGAGTGTACGATTGAAGGAGTGTACGATTGAAGGAGTGTACGATTGAAGGAGTGTACGATTGAAGGAGTGTACGATTGAAGGAGTGTACGATTGAAGGAGTGTACGATTGAAGGAGTGTACGATTGAAGGAGTGTACGATTGAAGGAGTGTACGATTGAAGGAGTGTACGATTGAAGGAGTGTACGATTGAAGGAGTGTACGATTGAAGGAGTGTACGATTGAAGGAGTGTACGATTGAAGGAGTGTACGATTGAAGGAGTGTACGATTGAAGGAGTGTACGATTGAAGGAGTGTACGATTGAAGGAGTGTACGATTGAAGGAGTGTACGATTGAAGGAGTGTACGATTGAAGGAGTGTACGATTGAAGGAGTGTACGATTGAAGGAGTGTACGATTGAAGGAGTGTACGATTGAAGGAGTGTACGATTGAAGGAGTGTACGATTGAAGGAGTGTACGATTGAAGGAGTGTACGATTGAAGGAGTGTACGATTGAAGGAGTGTACGATTGAAGGAGTGTACGATTGGAGGAGTGTACGATTGGAGGAGTGTACGATTGGAGGAGTGTACGATTGGAGGAGTGTACGATTGGAGGAGTGTACGATTGAAGGAGTGTACGATTGAAGGAGTGTACGATTGAAGGAGTGTACGATTGAAGGAGTGTACGATTGAAGGAGTGTACGATTGAAGGAGTGTACGATTGAAGGAGTGTACGATTGAAGGAGTGTACGATTGAAGGAGTGTACGATTGAAGGAGTGTACGATTGAACGAGTGTACGATTGAAGGAGTGTACGATTGAAGGAGTGTACGATTGAAGGAGTGTACGATTGAAGGAGTGTACGATTGAAGGAGTGTACGATTGAAGGAGTGTACGATTGAAGGAGTGTACGATTGAACGAGTGTACGATTGAACGAGTGTACGATTGAACGAGTGTACGATTGAACGAGTGTACGATTGAACGAGTGTACGATTGAACGAGTGTACGATTGAAAGAGTACGATTAAAAGAGTGTACGATTGAAGGCGCCGCGTAGCTGCGGTATTCCTCTCTTTGAGCCAAATTGGTCTACGAAAGGAGAGGTATCGCGTCCATAAGGTGGGCTCGATTTAATCATCAAGGGACAATGGATGTACAAATGAATCGTTACCACAGACCATTCGGCTTTACACTCATCCTCTCATAAAAACATCACACACGCAGCGTAGGAGGATCGAATTGGCATTCCACCCACGATTCACGCTACTAATTCTGGTTACTTGCGAATCGTCGACTGCGCAACCGTTGATACTCGTACACGAAGAGAGCTGTGTTGACTATCGTTGAGTAGGCAACGGCGATGTATCTCTTTCCTCGAAAGAGCCGCGAGCATCTATGGGGATTCCGCGTACCGGGAAATACTTGGTTCACCGCTGGTACTCTCTTCCGAGAATTCATCATATTTAATGTGTGCGTCCGAATGTACGTATGCAAGCCGCGTGTGTCTGTCGGTTGAATTCCCTCGGCAGCGCGTGGTCGGCGACGCGTGGGAGACCGTATGGACAAAGTGCCGTGTGTGGTGGCCTCCGAACTAAATGAATGAACGACTCTCGCGCCCACTCGTTGCCCCCCACCTGCCCCCTGTACCGACTCTCTCGCTGCCTTATCCTTCCCGTGTTTAGGTAGATCCTTCACTCCAGGCGACCGGCGACGAAATAGATATGCCACATCCACCTTCCGATGATATCTATTATCCAAACAAGTTAACCCGGCAAAACGCGCCTGAGAAACTCGAGGCGGAATTTCGCCCCGTATTTTTGGCCCCACTCCAATTCGCGAGGCTCTCGCGGATCGGCACGGATTCCTCGAGTCGCCGAATCTATTTTAATCGGGCTCTCCCGAGTAGTCGATTACTCATTACGTTTCGCTCCTGGCTCCACCGACTTGCGCTTGCCATAAAATATTTATAAATATTCTCTTCATCCAGCTTCCTCCGTACTCCGCGACCGAGGACGAATTTACCTCGATCGCTCGCTGAACGAAACACAAGAGCATCGTATATCGGTGCTTCATCGGGAGTTGCGCCGGCGTCTTGGGAGACGCGGGTTAAATTGATTTCTCGACGCCGATCCGGTGCAATTATCACGAAGAACGATAATTCGAGGATACAGTTATTGGCGAAGCGATATCGGATCGTGCCACAAATCGGCGGTTATCCGCGGCTATTAGTTTTCCGTGCCGCTGCGAGAGAAACCGTATTGTCGTCGGAAGATTTACTGTTGCTGGACGGGTTGAGTAAAAAAGTCTGTGCGAAATTTAAGGACATTCAAGGACAATTTCCAGGACATTTCCAGGTTGCGTTCGGACATTCATAAAAAATGAAATTATGCAGATCGCGCGCGACTCATGAAATAACATTTAGTTCGATAACCGCTTTTGTTTACGTTGGAATGGGTTAAGAAACCAAAACCACTCACTATGCACGAATGTGTATATGTATCTCAGCGGAACTGAGATACACATTTTTTTTAGGATTGTCACTTAACACACACACTATAAAAATGAACTGACGGGCCCCTTGATCACGAATATGAGGTTCATTTTGCTCCAAAGCCAATATTTTAGATTTTAATCCCAAAAATGCGATTTCACATTAGAGCAAACTATTTTCAGTGCACAAAATCGAAGATACAAATGTCCCACTGTACTTGCGCACAAAAAAGCCAGCAGATTCATGTTCAGCGCACAATACGTCGCAGTTAATTTTATAAACCGAAAAAAACATTTCATATCGACAAAAAATATTTCACCAAAAATTACAAGGCTTTCCCTTTCCAATCCATTTTTCACGTTTTTCAACGTCCTCGAACGGCACGATAAAACGATTCTAAAACTTCGCACGAGGCCCTATTTTGTGTATTTTTTCCCGCAGAACACGATGGGCACCCCGGATTTTTCCTAGCTCCATTGGGAGCCGAGATATCGACCTTTGAAAATCACGAAAATCGACATTTTTTTTCAAAAGTCGCTCGAAAAGTGAAAAATCGTTGATCAATCGATTTTTTTTTGTTTCTAGGCTATATTCCACGTATTTTTTTCCGCTGATCACGAATATGACAATTATTTTACTCCCAACCCAATATTTTCCATTTAAATCCCAAAAATACGATTTTTCGTGCATAAAATCGAGACTTTCAATATCTCATTGACGGGTCATGGCATTTTCCATCCGATCGACTAAAAGTCTAGCACAAATTGTGCAACGCTCCAGAATGTCTGCCAGTTAAGCTCTCAACGATTCAACGAAACGAGCAGTATTTTCATTGGGTAAACTACTAAAAAAAAAAGAAGAAAACCCACGAAGGACGAGTGGGCTCAAACTGTTGGCCGTACTGAACGGAAAGCTTTTTCCTGCATGCACTGGTCAAGAATTTTGTATGCAGTTATGCGGTGACGATGCATCTATGGACGTATTGGCTGCCCCAGCTATACGCGGAGTATCGACTCGAGTGCCGTTCATTCCGACCAACTAGGACAATTATCAGGCTGAACACGATCGCTAATCCGATTGCAGAAATATTAATAACCGGCGATCTAAACTATTCGTCCGGTACGTTTTAATTTTTGATCCTTTATCGGAGTATCGGATTTTGTATACGGAGATGGTCTCGGATTGTCGCAATCGAAGAAAGACTGTAATTTCTCAACTCCGCGGAGGAGGCGAACGGGAGGGGGGGATATGGAAGTGTGGACGTTAAATTAGTCGTACTAATGACGACATCGTGAGTGCACAAACGGTGTCGCTCGTGACATGTTCAAGGATAGGCGGTAAGTTATCGCGAAAGTAACATTTTCCAGGCGTCCTTCGGTCGCTCCTTTGTTATTTCGCCGTGGCTCGCCGAGCACGTGGTCGTTGCCGTTAATGCCTTCGTCTATGCAATTTTTTCAGACGGGCTGTGTCGACGCTCACACCGAACTAGGGATCGGCACCGATTTTGCGGCGGGTCATTTTTTTTTTTTGTCAATTGACTGTCACGTGACCGTCCATTGACCTCCCGAAATGACCGCACTGCGACAACAGCGACATTAACTCTAAAAACCTACACGGTTCTGACTTAAAAATTAACAAAGTACCCAATCTCGTTGAACGGAAAAAAAATATTTTGCACTCACTTTATAATATTGTTTAATCGATCAATTGATTGATGAAAATTTTATATTTTCTGAAACGAAAAAAGGACAGTCAATTGACGGTAATTTTTTCATCAATTGACGTTTAACCAACCTAGAGTGCTAAACAGTTGACCAAATTTGTGCCGCCGAACAAAATTGACAATTATGGCACAACAAACATTTTCTGAGACCAAAAAAGATGGTCGATTGACTTTCATTTTTTGGTCAATTTTTGTGTCATTTTTTGGTCAACTTTTGTGTCATTTTTTGGTCAATTTTTGTGTCATTTTTTAATGAATTGGCGTTTACAAAAATGACCGTCGCGGCTCATCTATACACCGAACGGTCGTGTTGCAAACCGATGACGATACAGGAAAGTCGCGAACACGCACGAGTGCGTCGATCACAGTTCGAAATGAACGAGGAAGCTGCTCGGAGCTTTCGCCGGCTATGAATCCGTCGTGAGAAAAACGAAAAGAACAATAATAAAGAATATAATAATCGGAAGATCGACGTTCGAGCGTGCTGGCCCTTCGGGTGATTTCGGTTGTTGCCGCGGTCTCTTCTCGGAACCTCGATTCCGATCCGTTCGAGAGAGGATCGTAAATCCCTGCAGGAAGAGCCGATCTCGCTTTGCTAAGTGCGACCGGCGCACCGGTGCACACACGATCGACTCGAAATGATTCACGATTTCCCGGAGGGGTCTTCCGATCGCAAACGACTTCGCGGAACGCCGAGACTTATGGATCCGAGTCATCGACAGTACCCGCTGGCAAGGAATCAAAGGAGATCCTTTTAATGCAGTTATTAACAATGCTTGACAATAATGATAATTGAGGTAGTCCGAGCGGTACAGTCCCGCCGAACGTCGGTTTCAGAGAAAATTCTCGACGGGATAAAAATCTGAAAAAAAATCAAGTATCAGGCGGGTGCTGCAAAGATTGTTTTCGTGAAACAATAATTACAATTACCAATCACAACTCTACCGGATAATGACTTTACAAGAAAACATCTCTATCATATTATAACTCTACCGGATAATAACTTTACGAGAAAACATCTCTATCATATTATAACTCTACCGTATTAGAGGTTACCAAAATCTCTACCAGAAAGTAAAAAAAAAACGCTACCGGTATTGAAATAAAACTAAACCCGAATTGAAAGAAAACTCTACCGGAACACAAGGCTAGACGATGGTCTTATATTCCCGTAGAGTTTTATTTCAATTCCGGCAGAGTTTTATTTTAAGCCCGGTAGAATTTTATTTTGATTCCGGTAGAATTTTATTTTGATTCTGGAAGAATTTTATTTTTATTCTGGTAGAATTTTATTTTGATTCCGGTAGAATTTTATTTTGATTCTCGTAGAGTTTTTTTTACTTTCTGGTAGAGATTTTGGTAGAGTTGTGAGTGGTAGAGATGCAAATGTGCCGGTAACTAAAGTATTTTCCTTCATAAAAGTAATTCGTTTCTTTTTCTAAATACGCATTAATTTTTTCTGCATTTTTTGTAATCTTCGAAAATTGCGTTTTTTCCGAGCTTGAACATAGAAAAAAACGCGATTTTCAAAGATCGCAAAAAATTCTGAAAAAATTCATACGTATCTAGAAATATAAACGAATCATTGTTATGGAAAAAAAGTAGTTAAGTTGCCCGGATAATGTGTTGAACAATTATTTTTATCGTTAAATTGTCAATAACATTTTGAAATTATTATTACATAAAAACAGTATTTGCAGCACCTCCCATATTCTTGATTTTTTTTTCAGATTTGTGTCACATCGAGAAATGTTTGAATTTTTCCCTGAAACTCAAGTTTGGCTAGACTGTACCGCTCGCACTACCTCAACGGGGAGATACGGAGACGTTGATATGTTTATCACTGCTCGTGCGTTCGATCGGTTTTAATTGAGACGCAGGACTCGGTGGGACAAATCTTCCTCGTACAACGTTGCGACGGACTTATTGATTTCGCGGAAGTCTGTGGTTGTTTCTTGCATCAGATAAATAAGTCACCTCTCGAATGACTACTCGATCGGTAATAATGAAGTTAATCACCGATACTGTAAATGCTATAAATATTATTGCAGAGCTCAGATCAGAATACAAAGTAAAGCATAATAAATTCGCAACTGAAATATTCAGCTGTCAATACCGCCAGTTTGAAACAACTTCGTTATAGATAATGGTGTAACGACCGAGCGAATAAATAACGCGCGTACATATTTGCTTTTGGGGCGAATATTATTAACACAGTAGAACCCCGTTTATCCGATCTAATGTGGGGAGAGCGTACGTCGCATAAGCGAAAACTCGGATAACACGGATAACATACCCAATTCAAACGTATTCTACTGTTATACGTTTTTTTAATAACACCACTTCATAGAAACATTGACTTTATTAGTTAATTCGGATATTGTTTAAATATAATTATAATTTCGTTAATTAACATTAACTTCATATAAACTACTAATGTATATTACTAATATATATACTACTAATATATATTTAAAAATTAACACAACACTTTATATAAACGTTAACTTTACTAGTTAATTTAAAACTTTTTTCCTTTTTTGAGACATCTCGATATCCTACCATTGACTCCAAAATCGGAACTGATCTATTTACACCTCGCGATATAAAGACGCAGCAAACTTGTACGAGTTTGCTGCGTCTTGTACAAGTACTTTGCAGTGTAAAGACGAGTCCGCGCGCGGTCATGGTGCTTTATCCGTTTTATCCGAGTTTTCCGTATTATTCGGATAACGCGGAGGCTCGAATAATCAAAGGTCGGATAAGTGCGGTCCTACTGAATGATAAGCGTTAATTCACAAGTCTGTTCGTTTTGAAAGTCTCTTCCAGACTCGCTGCAATGATCGATCATGTATCGATTGTCCGTTCGTTCGTCTATCGCCAAACCTAACTAATATCGTGTCTCCTAAAAAAAAAAGTCCGCTACACATTCGTCACAACGCCAATCTTATCGCGGTAGAGAAAAAAATTGAATTTACATAAGTTCGACGCCAAAGATTGATCGGTAATTACGCTGGTTCTTCTAACGTTTCGCAGATGTTACAAAGTATCACGTCATACAAATTGCAGCAGAACAGTTGATAGTCGAACCGAGAATGAGATGTTTCTTCCGAGGCAGCTAACTCCGGCGCAGCCTTGACTACATTCTAGACAAGGTTATCGCGTGTCTGCGGTGGCTCGCTGAGCGCTCTGGCTAAAGCACGCATGAAATTAAATGCACATTTGCGTGCGTGCCGCGAGCGAGCGATGTTACGAGAGGTCTTTTACCTCGCGTTCGTAACTACTGGGAAATACTCGGGCGTCCGTAGCCTCGTATTATTAACACGGATGAAAATTGATACGGAAGGTGGTATTCAAATGCCGCCTCGCTCCTTATTGTTACGACTAAACAGGTAGGCGATATTATATCCGCTTGGTTTACCGTGAAACGACGAGGAACAGCCCGAGAGCTCAGCACACTTCCGTGCTTGACGGGGAGGACCTGTTGCCTCGCGGGGACCCCGGGGTGTGCGTTGTATCCTGAGCAAAGCGCTGAGAGCAATGACGCTGTCTGCCATCGAGTCGCAAGCTGCGAGGCCGTATTAACGAGAGAACCTCTCGGCGGAAAGTCAAGCGAACCGTGAAGCTACGTTGCCCTGGCTTTCCGAGAACCGCATCTATCCTCCGAGAACTCCACGCTCGGAATCGGTCATTCCCTGCCCAGTTTGCTTCTCTCTTCGTCCTCCGCTCTCCCGCCTTCCCGGCACTTGGCCGCTCCGACTATTATCCGCAAACGAAGTTACGTTACTTTCATAAGTGGCGTCCTCGCCTTCTGACCAACCTGAAAACCAACCTGAGAACCAACCTGAGAACCAACATGAGAACCAATATGAAAACCAACATGAAAACCAACATGAAAACCAACATGAAAACCAACATGAAAACCAACATGAAAACCAACATGAAAACCAACATGAAAACCAACATGAAAACCAACATGAAAACCAACATGAAAACCAACATGAAAACCAACATGAAAACCAACATGAAAACCAACATGAAAACCAACATGAAAACCAACATGAAAACCAACATGAAAACCAACATGAAAACCAACATGAAAACCAACATGAAAACCAACATGAAAACCAACATGAAAACCAACATGAAAACCAACATGAAAACCAACATGAAAACCAACATGAAAACCAACATGAAAACCAACATGAAAACCAACATGAAAACCAACATGAAAACCAACATGAAAACCAACATGAAAACCAACATGAAAACCAACATGAAAACCAACATGAAAACCAACATGAAAACCAACATGAAAACCAACATGAAAACCAACATGAAAACCAACATGAAAACCAACATGAAAACCAACATGAAAACCAACATGAAAACCAACATGAAAACCAACCCAACGTTCCACGGTTGGTTCGTCCGCAAAGGATTCGAATATCCGAGTTCCAATTATCGCCAGGTGTCGAGAGTGTCGAATGGTGGAGATGTTGCCAAAAATTGAAAGAAAATTACATACGAGGATGATAGGTGGAGTGGGGGGGGGGGGGGGGGGGGGTGGAAAAGGGTTGACACGCAGGCGTGTGTGCCAAGGTCTCTTTCCGGTACTCTTCGACCAGCCCAGCGCCGGCAGCTTACATCAGCAGCAAAGATCGTGAGGGCCCCCCCGAACTCAGCTCGAAAACGCGGAGATGTGTTTCTTTTCTTTTGTCGAGCGCCATGTTTGATTCTTTCTTAGAAATCGACAAAGCGAAGAGGCAGGCAAAAGGCAGCGCAGCCAGGCGTCTTCTCATCCAGCGTAGGGCAACGATCCGTATTTTTTTTCCACCGTCTCTTCGTTCTCCTCTCCCGGTCGGTGGGCACTCACGCCCTTTCGCCTTCTTCCTTTTGGTATTTCGGAGATACCGTACACAAACACACACGCGCACGCACCATTCTACGAATTTATGTGACGAACCCTTTCCACGCATCTACGCTACCGTCTTTACTTTTCGACTTTTCGACGTCAGGCTTCGATGAGCTCCTGAGACGGCGTCACTAGCTATTAACAAGAGCCTCGTGTAAAGCTCGAAAAAAATGCACGGAAAAATGAATCGCTTGCGGGATGCAAAAGAAATTTTTTTCTTATTTCAATTCTACTTTCATTTCTTACAATTCCATGTGAGATTGAAATAACGACGGCAAGACAGTCAAGGTTACGCATTATAGTTTCAATACCGTATGGAATTATAAGAATTGAAAGTAGAATTGAAACAACAATTTTATTCTTTGGCAGCCATGGCTATGCTGGAAAACAAGATTTTATATTTTTATGGTGCATTTAAAATTTTTCGGTACATTTTAAGCTTTGCAGTACATTTTGTACTCTTGCACGCACATAAATGTAATCGATACAATTACATAGACGAAACGAGAATCGGATGGGAATCGTGTAGACGACTATATTACAAACGACTTTTCGACATCAGGCTTCGAGGAGCTCCTGAGACGGCGTCACGAGACCTTAACAAAAGCTTAATGTACAGCTCGAGAAAAATGCACGGAAAAATGAATCGCTTGCGGGCTGCAAAAGAAGTTTTTTTATTTCAGTTCTTACAATTCCATATGATATTGAAACAACGACGGCAAGAGTGTCAAGGTTACGCATTATAGTTTCAATACCGTATCGAATTAAAAGGATTTAAAGTAGAATTTACATAATAATTTTATTCTTTGGCAGCCCGCAAGCGAATTTTACTTGAGTCATCGATTTTTTTTTTTTTCAGTGTGGCAACGGTGGCAAACAAGATTTTATACATTAACAGTACGTTTTATAGTTTTGCGGTACATTTCATACTTTTGCACGTATAGAAATTTAATCGATAAAATTGCACAGTTGAAACAAGAATCGGATGGGAAACGGGTAGATGACTGTATTACAAACGGCTTTGTATCGAGATCGCGCGATAAGAAATAACACCGTCAATTGCACCTCGCATACATACATGCCTACGCGGTTCGAGCCATTGCAGAGGCTCGTGTGAATTCACCGGGGAAGTTATGCAAGCTTACATTATTCATGCCGGCGTGCATACGCGCTTCCTTCGATGCACTTACTACGCGACTGCACACGGGCGTACTCGATTGCGCGCGCAGTGCTCGTGCTCACAGCATTATATATAATCGGTAATACATATGAAAATATCGAGAATGTATACTCCGAGAGCATTGTATACGTAGCCGTAAGCGGAAGGTTCTTTCATACTTCAAACATTATCGGCAATTCATTCATGCATCATAGTTTTCTTCCACATATATTCACATGGTAATAGTCGATGACAGAAGCGAAATTTATCCTGAATTAAATTCTTTGTAATCGCGTGTACTTTTTTAGCGAAAGGGTCACTGAGTAGAATGTAGGGTGGTCCTTAAATTGAAAATTTTTCAATTTTGCCAATTCTTTCTCAGAATTTTAAAAATTCTTCAAATCGTGAGGTATAAAATAAAAATACGATGTGCGAAGAGTCCCGACAATCAATGCATTTCTAGAGGTCGCTACCGGCTATTTAAGAAATCAAAAACTTCGGAACTTCTAAATTTAAAGTAAAAATGAAATATTCGCGATTTCCAAAGTATAACGAATAAGAAAAAACTCTGCGAAATCGCTATGAAATCCAAGCATTTTTAGAGGTCGCTACCGAGGGTTAAAAAAACAAAGTTTTCGACGATTATAGCTAACAGTTATGACTTCTAAAAATGCATTAATTTCTGAGACCCTTCGCGCATCGAATTTTCATTTTATACCTCACGATAATACGAGGTGGCGTTCAGAAAATTAAGAAATTAAAAATCTAAGGACCACCCTAGTAAGATGACTGGGGAATATCTAGGACGAAGTGAAGAAAGGGACGATCTTCGTTAAACTTCCGAACGAGCGGATCGGGTTTGGAGAGAGGAAAAGTTGAAAAACAAAGGGAAATAAAATAAATAAGAGAGCGCGACTTTTAGAGAGGTTTGAGCGATTCCAGGTACAATTAGACGATGGCCACGAGCTACTGTTATGTCGCTTCCAGGAAAAGTTCGTCCCGGGCACCAGATGGGCACCCACACGACTTCGCTGCAGCGCTGCGCGCGAATTAACGAAAAAAGGGACGAAGAACGAAGGAGGCGGAGAGGTGGAACTATTAGACTCACGCGAGGGAAAGAGATGCGCGCAGCGGACTAACCACCGCGTGCAGCGTATCTCGCGATTCTCGTTTTTTCGTTGAGGATTTCTTTTTTTTTTTTTCCATTTGCCTCAAACGGCACACGAGGCTTTTGTTCTGCAATTACGCGCTCGCGAGATTACGAACGAAGGGAGGATAATTCGCGGGCCGGTGTGAATTGGTGGATAATTTATGTTTTCGTTCGAGGTACAACGGAAAGAATCCTTCGCGATTGATCGTTCGCGCTCTCGAGCGCATGCGCGGAGTTGATGAGCCCTTTTTGTTGCACAATGTATACGTCGGGACTTTCGAAATCAGAGATCGAGCGAAACTATAAACGAATTTGTAAACATTTTTGGGCGAGGTTTTGGTGCGGAAATGTGCAACTTGGAAACTGTGACGGCGGCCAATTAAATATTTTGGAAATAAAAATAAATTGTCGTTTCTGTCTATTATCGATAGGAAATCAATGATTTCGGGTATCAAAAACTGATCGATCGCAAAAATGTAATTAAAAAGTGTTTATACTACACTGTATCTTATAATATCCAAGGTTCAAAAGTAAGAGAGTAAACACGTGCATCTTAAATAGAGTCCTAACGAAACGAATTACAATGCTGTTAACGTAATACTAAATAATAATTACTCAGAATCAATAAACGAAATCGAGAGCTATATAGGAATCGTCTTGTATAACAATTATAGCTCGTAGGATTGTTCCGTGTCGATTATCGATAGGAAATCAATGATTTCGGGTATCAAAAACTGGTCGATCGCAAAAATGTAATTAAAAATTTTTATACCACACTGTATCTTATAATATCCAAGGTTCAAAAGTAAGAGAGTAAACACGTGCATCTTAAATAGAGTCCTAACGAAACGAATTACAATGCTGTTAACGTAATACTAAATAATAATTACTCAGAATCAATAAACAAAATCGAGAGCTATATAGGAATCGTCTTGTATAACAATTATAGCTCGTAGGATTGTTCCGTGTCGATTATCGATAGGAAATCAATAATTTCGGGTATCAAAAACTGGTCGATCGCAAAAATGTAATTAAAAATGTTTATACCACACTGTATCTTATAATATCCAAGGTTCAAAAGTAAGAGTAAACACGTGCATCTTAAATAGAGTCCTAACGAAACGAATTACAATGCTGTTAACGTAATACTAAATAATAATTACTGACAATTAATAAACAAAATCGAGAGCTATATACGAATCGTCTTGTATAACAATCATAGCCCTTAGGATTGTTCCGTGTCGATTATCGATAGGAAATCAATGATTTTGGGTATCAAAAACTGATCGATCGCAAAAATGTAATTAAGAATGTTTATACCACACTTTATCTTATAATATCCAAGGTTCAAAAGTAAGAGAGTAAACACGTGCATCTTAAATATAGTCCTAACGAAACGAATTACAATGCTGATAACCTAATACTAAATAATAATTACTGACAATTAATAAACAAAATCGAGAGCTATATACGAATCGTCTTGTATAACAATTATAGCCCTTAGGATTGTTCCGTGTAGATTATCGATAGGAAATCAATAATTTCGGGTATCAAAAACTGGTCGATCGCAAAAATGTAATTAAAAATTTTTATACCACACTGTATCTTATAATATCCAAGGTTCAAAAGTAAGAGAGTAAACACGTGCATCTTAAATAGAGTCCTAACGAAACGAATGACAATGCTGTTAACGTAATACTAAATAATAATTACTCAGAAACAATAAACAAAATCGAGAGCTATATACGAATCGTCTTGTATAACAATCATAGCCCTTAGGATCGTTCCGTGTCGATTATCGATAGGAAATCAATAATTTCGGGTATCAAAAACTGATCGATCGCAAAAATGTAATTAAAAATGTTTATACCACACTTTATCTTATAATATCCGAGGTACGAAGCTAAGAGAGCGAAGCGCGCGCACGGTGCTAGGAGAGCTATATGCGAATCGTCTTGTACAATAATTATAGCCCTTACGATGGTTCCGTGAAAGGTGCGGTTACGGTAGGGCATGAGGGGTCGATCAGTCGCGTTTGCGCTTTGTTAAAGTAGCGATATAGCGTGCCGGCAACTCGTACACCTCACTGTCGACGTAGCCACTTAATGGTATAGACCAGTAAAAGACTAACATCGACGAATCACGCTACGTTCACCTGTTGATTCCAGTCAGATTTTTCTATGTATTATGCATGCTCGAACGTCGTTTGTACGACGATAACCATGGAGTTGGCTCGGGCTATATCACAATGGACTTAGATTGCGCAACGTCTTGACATTGTATTACGTTTAATGCCCGTGTGCGGTGTTCACTGTACATAAGTACCGCGTTTTACTTGTTATCAATTATTTGTAATAATTGCTCGGGTCATGGCTTATTCAACGTACGTTCGAGATTGCGGATTATTCATGCATCGATCCCTCTCGCCGATTGACGGTTGTGTCTGATAAATGTAAACGGATCGAGAAATCGCGAAGACTTCGGCGGACGAAAAAAATGCACGCGGTTGTCGTATATCTGTAACGAGTCGTCGAGTGGTCGGAGCCGATGACTGATGAAAATCGTTTGAAAAAGAAGCCGCTCAACGGGAAGAATCTTCCCCTCGAATTGGCACGCAATAATTGCACCTCCATGCGTGTCACGAGGCGATAGAAGGAAAATAAGGCGCGAAATTAAAGAGGGGAGCAAGCGGAGTGTCAATGCCCAACACCGACCCGACGAGAGAATTAAATACATCTAAAAAATCCTCCATACGAAACTCGGCGTTCAACGTCTGTGTCTTTGCATTGGATGGCATTGCGTGAAAATGTTATTATCATTTACGTCAGATATTTTGAGTCGCGTTCACACGTGCATTATCCTCTCCGGATCTGCGCGGTATCTTAAATACTTGATGTATTTCAGGTATTCTCAATACTCTTTGGGCCCTTTAAGTACAAAATACAAAATACTCTTGAGTCTTCTCCATATTAGGGCTGTACGGTTAGACCGGACGGGATGGATTTTTGAGAATTACTTCAAGAAGTACTTATAAATGTATTTTAAGTACAAAAAGTATTTTGTATTTTAAAAACATATAGTGTTTATTATTTAAAGTACACACAGTATTTTGTATTTTTAGTAATTTCGAGTATTTTGTGGATACGTTTACAATACCAATAAGTGACAACCGATTAACGCGCAGTATAGTTTAGCGCTACTATAAATAGTAATCTGTGCAGAGAGGAGAGAGTGCATGCTGGCCCGTATTCGCGTTGAACGATCGCGCAAAAGGGCGCCGCTCGCACGCAGGCAACGCACGTTAGCGCGAACCCTTTTACGGCTAACGCAGAAGGCCCGGCTCGTATACTATAAGCGATTCACGTGCGCCTCGACACCTACTGTACACTATACACGCATAATGACGGTAGGTCAACGTACCGCGGGGTCGACGTACCACCCTCGCTATTAAATTTATTCATACGGAAAATGTGCAGTCTCTTGGCGCGGTGGAGCAAGCTCTCTTCGCGAAACACCCACGCCCCGCCAATATCGGCGATACGCGTTGTTACGATTGGCGGTAGGCGTGGTCACCAATTTTCGATGATACCGTCGATATGTTCTCGAGATCGGGCAGATTGCGTATTACGATTAGCTATTGTCAGCGAGAGTGTCGAGGGGAGAGTCCGAATTGTATTCAACGGGCACGAATATGAGGTAGAGAAAGATACAGTAGAACCCCGATTAACCGGAATGCTCGGGACCGAAGAGTCCCCGGATTATCGAAATCCCGATTAACCCAACCTAGACAGCGAAAGTAGTAGTAGGGGAGGGCGGGGCAAAATGACACACCGGGGCAAAACGGGATAATGAGACAAAACGCTATTTTCCAATAACTTTTGGATGGTGTCGATGGTGGTCCGTGGGGCAAAACGGGGTTTATAATCCGGATGTATCGTTGGGACAAAATGGGGCATACAAAAATTATTGGAAAATTGAGTTTTGCGCTCACTGTCCCGCTTTGCCCCACTGTCCCATTTTGCCCCGCTCTCCCCTAGTAGTTTATTTTTTTCAGGTTCTTACAACCTATTACAAAATTGCTATGATAATGATAGGCTTATAGTAAACCTTATACATAGATAATAATGACGTGAACATTACTCGGCTAGGGCGAACGCGCGATCCTTACAAGATGCGAAAATATAACAAAAGAGCTTTTTAACAACATCTATCTCTGCAAATTCAAGGCTTGTAAGGAACTCAAAGTTCGCTAAATACTGGACAGCGAAAGTATATACGGTAGAATCTCGTTTATCCGAGCTAATGTGGGGAGAGCGTAGGTCGGATAAGTGAAATCTCGGATAACACGGATAACATACACAATTCAAACGTATTCTACTGTTATACATTTTTTTAAATAACACCACTTCATACAAACATTGACTTTATTAGTTAATTCGGATATTGTTTAAATATAATTGTCATTTCGGTGATTGACATTAACTTCATATAAACACAAATCCCTTTAAACCATTGACTCTAAAATCGGAACTGTTGTATCTGCAGCTCGCAATATAAAGCAAATTTGTACAAGTTTGAGCGGTTAATCGAGGGTCGGTTAATCAAAGGTCCGATAAGAGACGTTCTACTGTAAGTCAATAATGGCTACTGATACAACTTTATTTTGACTGGTTACAATGACATTTGGTACAACTTGCATTTAACTGTTAAATGGTGTGAACTACAATGTAAAGCTTTGGATATTTTTTTCATTAATTGTACGTAAGCTAGTATTTTTTTGGAAGTACTCAGTGACTTTGGTTTGCTCCGCTTTCCGGTTAAGGTTCTTGCGAATCGTGTTCAGTTAGCATAAGTTGCAGAGAATTGCAAACACTTCTGGATGGTTAAGTTTCCGAACGGTTTATTGAACAATTTTATTTTTCATAAATTTGTTGATAACATTTTGGAATTATTATTATGCAAAATCAATCTTTTGAGCACCTTTGATATGCTTTATTTTTTTCACATTTTTATACCATCCAAAAGTTATTGCAATTCCGTCTCATTTCTCTGGGACTTGAGAGAAGTGAACACTATTCGCAAGTGCCACCTTGATAAGACTCCGTTTAACCCTTTATAAGTCATACCGACCAAAAGCGTGCGAAACGGGACTAACGGACGCAGAGTGGGGGCCTCGCGTTGCCACGGCAACCCCTAAGAGTGGGGATAGAGGTGTGACATACACTGTAAATAATGTCTGTTTGAAAATTCATAAATGTATATGAAGTTTTATGCACATACAGTATATGAAATTTCGTTGACACGTATGTAAGAATATTGCCTTACCGGTATATTAAAAACAATATTATTTCTATAATATTTGTAATAGTAACATAATTTTCATATACCGATGTCTCATAATTTTCAACGCCATCACCGGTAACTTTAATATACAGGTATTGAATTTAAGATTAAAATTATTAAAATTCAAATACAATGTATACGAATTCTAATTTCACATACCGAGGTTCTATATTTCATATAACTTTGTATATTAAACGTGTTGTAAATTTCATAACATTTTTCACAGTGTATTAAGGGTTAACCGGGATTCTACTGTGAATCGAAGAATGCCGCGTTCTCCGTCCAGCTCCCGGTAGCTCGCGGTACACATGCTAATGACGAAGAGGGAACAACCGAGAACGCATGTATCAGCCTCCTACGTAACCCAATTATTCGCCCGCGGAGAAAATCGATCTGCGTGGGCCGGTAAATCGGCGAATATGGTCTCGTGTCGAGAATATCCGGGCACTCGCTCCTCGAAAACCCGTTCGCAAACTATACAGCACGTACGATAAAGCATTGCTGCTATATGGCAATGTACACGCTGTCCATGGAACGGTACTAGCGTCGCTCGGCGATGCACGCTCCGCGGACCATGCTCTAATTGGCAATGCTAATCCATCGACGGTGCCAATAATTAATTAAACAATGCCCGGCTCTCGATTCATCCGACCCGACGGAACCTCGGATGAGTTGGTCTTTGGCAGGAACTTGTTCGAAAATTTACAACGTGGGACTCCGATGCATCGGGGAGAAAAAAAAAAAAAACAAGAAAATTGTGAACCGGTCTCTCATCGCCGTTTAAAAAGTTTCAAAGCGTCGAACGTCCTTGACTTCGAAGGTGGGTTGCTTCGCATGATACCTCCGAGGACTTCTGAGGTTGTTGATTTGAATACGGGGAGTCAAAGTCCGCATTCCCAGTGACCGGACCCACTGCGGTGACATTTCCAAACATCGGTGCGAGTGCCTTGGAAACTAATAAACGCGCATGATTTCTCGGAGCTCCGCGATCGAATCGTAATACGGTTTTGTGTGCGTCTGCATCCAGAATAAAGTTTATTCCAATCAAAGAAAATTTATTAAGGACGAAGAAAAATGTTTATTTGCTTCGTAACCTGATAAAGCGTTTATTAATTTCTAATATATTCATTTATTTATTTATTTATTTATTTATTTATTTATTTATTTATTTATTTATTTATTTATTTATTTATTTATTTATTCATTTATTTATTCATTTATTTATTTATTTATTTATTTATTTATTTATTTATTTATTTATTTATTTATTTTAATAACGGGCCAGGCCCAATTACACAGGCTAGACCCATCGCCGAAATAACCGTGTGAGAGACATACACCCAGAAAAATAATTTATTTGACAGTCTCCGTTCATTTGGTTTAAGTAAAATATTTATTTGATTTCAATAAATATTTATTTAAATCAAATAAATATTTTACTTAAACGGTGGCCGTCAAATAATTTTTTTTTCTGTGTGTACATCGCATTGCACAGATCGCCCAATATAAACAGATCGCACATATGGGAGAATTGCGTACCAAAGTTTGCAACATAACATAACACAATATATATTTTATTATATACAAATATATGTATTTGTTAGATAGTATCATTCTTATTATTCACCAATGTTTAATTGGATATAATAAACAGATATTTATGTTTCTATATTTATGCTACTTTAGGTCGTATGGGAGTAATGTGATAAATGAATGATGCAGAAATACTTTTTTGTTTGAATAAGTCACTTTTTCTGTCAACGAAGCATCAGCGAGCAATGTTTTATTATTAAATAAGCATACAGATGCTTCATTTGAATCTACGCTACTCGAATCTAATAAGGATTTTGTTAAGGCAAGTAAACATTTCGTCTTAATAAACGTCATTCGAGGATCGAAATTTATTTGATTTTAACAGGAAGTGAAATATCGCGGTCGGTAATGAAAACTGTAATGAACTTTTCTCAAGGGTGCTAATTTTTTTGACGAAAAAGCAAATTCCACCCGGATGCGCACGGTAATTTCGCATCCGACCCGAATTCATTTTTTCTCAAAAAAAAAAAAAAATTATCACCATTGAATAAAGTTAATGTGAAAATTGCAACTGTCCCTCTCGCACGCAAAGCTGTTTCGCTTCCCCTTAATGAATCTTTTTTCTGGTCGCGTGTCTCGCTGTGGAGATAGACGAATCGTTCTTTAGGAGAAACCGGCGATCGGTTCGCCTCGTTGCATCGATGCACCTTATCGTCCCCCTTGCCCCGCACGGTGCATACCGCGGTGCATCGCCGTTTGTCACGACGCGAATATTTACAACTCACGGTTAAACACCAGTACCACGAAAATACGATAAATACGTTGGCATTGATACAGCCCGGTGTGGGACGTGCGCGTTCGGTGGTATGTTAAACGCTTATTTTCCGACCTTTCGGCAGGAGTGCGCGCGATGCTGAGTGACGAGCGAGACGAACGAGAGCGAGAGAGACTCGATTGCCAAGTCGCTCAGCGGCAGGAGGGAAAAGAGGGCTCAGGGAGGCCCGACAGACTGACGCCAGGAACCCCACCATGCGAGACGACGACGACGACGACGACGACCAGTAACGCGCCCATATGTGTGTCTCCGAGACTGCGTACGTGCGTGTGCCGCACACGCATCCTTCGCGGACGAGATCCAACACTCCTTCACTCAATGCCGCACACAACGCAGAATAATTTCATATATATATGCGTATATGTGTTTATGTGTGTGTGCATATATGTGTATATGTATATATATATATATATATATATGTATATATAAATATACATATTTATATATATCGGACGAGCTGGACGTCTTGTTACAATATATATATATATATATATACAGGAAAATTATGTATAGATGTCGAATTTAATAAATATACCTCGACCGGTACTTCTTATTTAATTTCTCACTTTTCTCTTTCTCGACTTTAGCGCGGGCGTTCCGGCTTGGAAACTCCGGAGGCCGAACCGCGTGCTCCAACGTTATCGTCATCGGCCCAACGTTCCTGATGATTCACATACGCGTCCGTGTTCCCCCTGCCTCGACCGCACACACACGACGACCACCGCCGCTACAGGCCGCGCGTTAGTGGTGTTATTTAGTACGCTGCAACACGCACCGCCTATGCGTAATTTGATTTTACCGAGAACGAAGGTAAAAGCGAGAGTTCTCGTACGGTTTCAACGGAATCGAACGCCGATATCGCGGAATATCCTGCGAGGCTGCGCTCGAAATATTCTGCTTATGAATGATTGTTCGGCTCCTAGGTGGTCAGTCACAACATTCATTCTGGTCTGACACGCACGAGATAATTATAACGTATGACGTTCGCACATCGCGCGAGGCAACTCGAAAATTGCTGCTCGTTCACCTGCGCGTCGATATCGATCTGGATGATGTTCCCTCAACGGGATTCACATTCGTAGGGGAGAACGGGGCAAAATGGCACAGCGGGGCAAAACGGGATAATGAGACAAGAGGCAATTTTCCAATAACTTTTGGATGGTGACGATTGTGGTAGGTGCACTGAGAAAAAATAACGGTAAATGCAACGATACTGATTTTATACCATAAAAAATAGTTCCCAGGGGGAACGTTTACATTTTACAGTTATGACAGTGACAAAAAATCATGGTTGCAACAATAATTATAATTTAACCAATTGAATATATACTATCAAAAACTATCTATGTAGACGTTCCCCCTGGGAACTATTGGTATAGTAGAAAATACTATTCTTTTTCTCAGTGTGGGGCAAAACGGCTTTGAAAATCCGGATGTATCGTTGGGACAAAATATGGCATCGAAAAATTATTGGAAAATTGAGTTTTGCCCTGACTGTGCCATTTTGCCCCGGTCTCCCCTATACGATCGAGGGTCTGTTGATATTTTTTTTTTATTTCGATTTTCATGCATTTGCGATCTGTCGTTGCAGATAGATTTTTTTTTAAACGCTGTTCCGCCTTTCGCGTGTTATTATGGCTCGTTTCCAGGTCGCGCGGAGCTTCGAGTCAGTGACAAAACATCGGGCAGCCCGAGGCGAGCACCGCGAGAGATGCAATTACGAATTACGGACACAAAGGTGGCACCTCGTCTATGCCACGACTGACATCCCATTTCTCGCTTGCGCACTAAACTCTCTCGTCATCGCGGCTCGTTAAGAATAGTCGGAAATAGAGCGTACGCAGCTAAACGCGACGAGGAACCCGAGCTTCCAATGATTGCTCTACAATCGTGGTGTACACACATGGCTATGTAACTTTTCTGCCATGTACTCCAATTCTCGAAACCGAAATGACGCACCGAACTGACACCCGCGTACTCGAACTGGCGAACATCCACGTCGCATCCGCTACTCCCATATGCTGTATTCTCCAGATTTCGTTTTACGTAGCATATAGAAGTGGATTTCGAAAATACTAGATCCCAAGCAGCATATCAGAGTGGATTTCGATCCTAAATCACACCCCTATATTCTAGAGATTATGGTTTCTATAGTATATGGAAGTGGTTTTCGTACATCCTAAATCCCAAACAGCATATCGGAGAGGATTTCGATCCTAAAAATCACTCCCATATTCTATATTCTAGAGATTATAGTTTCTATAGCATATGGAAGTGGATTTCATAAATCCTAAATCCCAGACAGCATATCAGAGTGGATTTTCATTCAAAATCACTCCCATACGCTATGTTCTTTAGATTTCGGATTTCATAGCATATAGAAGTGGATTTCGATTCAAAATCACTCTCATACCCTATGTTCTTGAGGTTTCGGATTTCATAGCATATAGAAGTGGATTTCGATTCAAAATCACTCCCATACCCTATGTTCTTGAGGTTTCGGATTTCATAGCATATAGAAGTGAATTTCGATTCAAAATCACTCCCATGCGCTATATTCTTGGGATTTCGGATTTCATCGCATATAGAAGTGGATTTCGATTCAAAATCACGCCCATACGCTATATTCTTGAGATTTCGGATTTCATAGCATATAGAAGTGGATTTCGATTCAAAATCACTTCCATGTACTATATTCTTGAGATTTCGGATTTCATAGCATATAGAAGTGGATTTCGATTCAAAATTACTCCCATGCGCTATATTCTTGAGATTTCGGATTTCATAGCATATAGAAGTGGATTTCGATTCAAAATCACTCCCATACCCTATGTTCTTGAGATTTCGGATTTCATAGCATATAGAAGTGGATTTCGATTCAAAATCACTCCCATGCACTATATTCTTGAGATTTCGGATTTCATAGCATATAGAAGTGGATTTCGATTCAAAATCACTCCCATACCCTATGTTCTTGAGATTTCGGATTTCATAGCATATAGAAGTGGGTTTCGATTCAAAATCACTCCCATGCGCTATATTCTTGAGATTTCGTATTTCATGGCATATAGAAGTGGATTTCGATTCAAAATCACTCCCATGTACTATATTCTTGAGATTTCGGATTTCATAGCATATAGAAGTGGGTTTCGATTCAAAATCACTCCCATGCGCTATATTCTTGAGATTTCGTATTTCATGGCATATAGAAGTGGATTTCGATTCAAAATCACTCCCATGCGCTATATTCTTGAGATTTCGGATTTCATAGCATATAGAAGTGGATTTCGATTCAAAATCACTTCCATGTACTATATTCTTGAGATTTCGGATTTCATAGCATATAGAAGTGGGTTTCGATTCAAAATCACTCCCATGCGCTATATTCTTGAGATTTCGTATTTCATGGCATATAGAAGTGGATTTCGATTCAAAATCACTCCCATGCAGTATATTCCTGAGATTTCGGATTTCACAGCATATAGAAGTGGATTTCAAAAATACTAATTCCCAAACAGCATATCAGAGTGGATTTCGATCCTAAATCACTCTCACATGCTATATTCTAGAGATTATAGTTTCTATAGCCCATAAACGTAGATTTCGTAAATCCTAAATCCCAAACAGCATATCAGAGTAGATTTCGATCCTAAATCACTCCCATACGCTCATCGCAAAAAAAAAAAAAAAAAAAAAAAAAAAATAGGAATTAAAAAATATCGTATCCGCTTCAATAGTGAATTACGTTTGCAAAGAGACGTCCGTCTCGTCTCGACAACAGCCTTCGGCATGCGCACGATACATACGCCCGGCGTATACATGCCTCGTCATCTCCCGCGGAGCGTCGAGAAGAGTCGGAAATAGCCTGTGGTACTCTACACGGTCCAGCCAGAGAGCCAGAAGCTGCTTCATGTTCGAAGGAAGGTCGTAGGTAGGCCGAGACGAGGCTGCGGCGTGAAGGAGGAGGTGAACGACGAGGCGACCGCGGACCGCGGTGCCGGCGGATTCTCCCTCGTTTTCGTCTTTGAGAGACCACTGTGCGACAGTGCGAGGGCTACGAGTGGAGCGAGAGAAACCTACCGAGCGTCCGTCCTGGGGATTGGGGAAGCCCTCTCGATTCTCGGCCCGTGTCGAGAGGCTATTCTCGCTTCTCCCGGGACTCACGAATAGATCTTTACTCGGGAAGGAGAGGGACTTAAGCTCCGTTCACATCGCTTTTCCTTTCGTTCACGGTTTATCGCGTTTCCACGCCTCTGTCCCGCCGTTCGATTAACGGGCTTCGATAATAATCGACGTTACCCGTTGAGGAGCGCGGTCTTGTATGCGGAAACCGCCGATGATTATCCCGACTGTGTCCATCAGCATCGGAACATTGCAGAATTAATTTATCAATTTATATCTTGACAATGAACGACGGCAATTTTTCAATTATCTTCAGCTTTCAGAATGGCCAGCCTTCGCGTCGAGACACTCTCGTGCGTCCTGCTCGTTGCGCAAGACTCGGACACTCGTCCGTTCGCCGCCGAGCACATTCGTCCGTGCGAGCGCGGGAATTTCTCGCCGGTAATCCGCGGGATCATGCTCGTCGAACCGGCCGGTTGTTCACACGTAGGCCCCGATAGCATTTTGCCGACAACCCGACAGCACATGGACTGTACAAAAAATAATCGTAAATTTAATGTACCGGTATTGGAAGCTTTTGTGCATAAACAACTATGTTGAATTTAATGTACAAATATTATGTAAAATTCCAGTAGTTTTAAAGTAATTTAAAAATACTTTTTGCCCATGTTTTTGCCAGCATTCAATGCCGAAAATTCTTAGCGGCATATTGTCAGCAAGGCTTGCTTGCTTTGCGACTCACTGCGAAGATTAATTCGCTTGAGTCACGGTTACTTTGCGTCAAATCGTAGGAACTCTTAGGCAAACAAACTCTTAAATAACTCATTATCATGTAACGTAATTCATTATCAACCCATTATCGAACTCATTAAGCATGAAGAAACAAACTTTCATTATCGTTAGCAACAGAGCGGGGCAAAATACTCGAAAATACTCAAAATATAAAATACTGAATTATTTAAAATACAAAATACCTTTTGTACTTAAAATATATTCATAAGTACTTCTTAAAGTAAACTCTTAAATGTCGATACGGATTGATGGATGGACGGGATGGACGGACCCTTCCCGCCCGGCCTAACCGTACAGCTCTAATATGGAGAAGACGCAGAAGTATTTTGTATATTGTACTTAAAGGGCCAAAAAAGTACTTAAAATACTAAAAAAGTATTCGAGTACTTAAAATACGTACACCCAGAAAAATAATTTATTTTACGGCCACCGTTTATTTAGTTTAAGTAAAACATTTATTTGATTTAAATAAATATTTATTTAAATCAAATAAATATTATACTTAAACCAAATAAACGGTGGCCGTAAAATAAATTATTTTTCTGGGTGCATTTAAAATATCTGAAATACATCAAGTATTTAAAATAAGCATTTTTTTTTTAAGTTTTTTTGATAACCATATTTTCTGGACGAGAATACATTTTAAGTACTTGGCGTACCTTTTTACTTTTTTCTAAAAAAATTATTTTTTGCTTTCTGAAATACATCAAGTATTTAAAATACCGCGCAGCTCCGGTTAGCAGTAACGCTGATTGAGGAAAATGTGTAATCAGAGGTCAGCTTCTGATGAGGAATTTTGATGTCTTTCAAATCAGCTTAGAGCAACCGTTGTTGGATTTTTTATACCAATATGCTGCAATCTCACGCTAGAAACTATCGTTTCAATATTGCTGCTGAGGAAACAGCAAAGCTTGGTGACAAGCAATTGTCCTTCTTTGCCTGTGCTACGGTTGGCTATCCGGGCGTTTGTTACCGCGAGGTGGAAAACAGGGGGGGAACGGTTAAACCGACTATGCGATACCGATTGTGCAGAGGGTCGCGTGGAACGACTGCAACACATGAATTAAAATGAATGGACTCTCACTCTCGGTGGAAAAGCGTTAGCGCTATGGTAATGAGATACACGCCGCCGAGAAGTGCAGCGCTCCTCCGGCCCCGGCCCTTTCGCACGCTCCGATGCACCAGGGGTTTCCTCGTGGCGCCGAGTGTCTGCCGACCCGTCGGGGTCCGTGTCAGAGACTACAGAATTCTTGTGTCGGGTGTATCTCCAGGTGAGACGAGTCCTTTTCCAACGTGTCTGCAACCTGCAGACTATGCCCGTCTAGAAATTTTGTAACATCAACTTTTCAGATCAAAATTGAAGCTACTCCTTAGCTTCGATGTTAGCGTAGCTTTTCCCTAGTTTTAGTATTGAAATCTCTGCTACGAGCGGTTATAACAAATAACAGCGAGAGCGTGTTAATTTATTAACTGATTATTACTTGTTGCATATCATACTTGTGCAATCACGTCCACACAGTGTATTTACTATTACTATTTCTATTGTAAAAAGGGTTCGACCGGTCAATATAAATAAAAATTAAATAAAATTAAATAAAATTAAATAAAATTAAATAAAATTATATAAAATTAAATAAAATTGAATAAAGTTAAATAAAATTAAATAAAATTGAATAAAGTTAAATAAAATTAAATAAAATTAAATAAAATTGATTAAAATTAAATAAAGTTAAATAAAATTAAATAAAGTTAAATAAAATTAAATAAAGTTAAATAACATTAAATAATGATATTCACTGTAGCGGCTAAGTCGTAGATCAGAACCCGCACATCCCACTGTTCGACAAAAACAGGTAAAGGAACTTTAGAAATTTTCGTGAGAGCAAACGGAACACGGAGGGAAATATGTTGGGGTCTCAGGCCCGATCGTCCGATGACCGCAGCGATCGGCAAGGGACCGCTCGGGGACAGGGGCGAAATGGGCTCTATGGGCCCAAAATAATTTTAAAAGAAACAAAAACCTGGAAAGAAAAAAAAAATGCAAACTTTTCGTGGGCAATGACAGAAGCGAAGAATTATAACACAGAGAAACGAGGAAAAATGGGGTACCTAAAAAATTATTGTATGGCTTTTTTATTAGGCATGGCTGACTGTCTCGCTGTTAAGACTAGGAAAAAAAAATCAAAACCTTTAGTGGGCAATGACAGAAGCAGAGAATGCGACATTGGCGTTTATTGGTGTGTTAAGAAATAAAAATAACAGGCCACAGAAGCTATTAAAATATTTAAAGCTTACAAAAACCGCTCTAGAATCGAATCAATGATTCTGGGCCAATACCGGCGCACGACAGAAGTAGGGAAACTCAAGATGTATAAGGGTTAAAAAAAAAGTAAACATTTTAATGCTAGCCCGTTTCGCCCCAGACAATTTTTTTTAACGCGTTACAAAATCCTGAAAATATCATTTTTTGATGACAAATAATAAATTATGCTTTCGGCAGTGTTCTAGCCGCGTTATTTGTTTAGGAGGGTCCATTTTCGCCCCAGTCTCCGCTACTGTCAATTTCATCTTAGGACAAAAGTCTTCGAGGATTTTCGAGATGCCCTTCGGTCAGTCGTACCCGAAGCCTGTCTTCCGAGTCTGTGAAGAGGCGTTGGCAGTCGTTGGACTTACGCAAGTCCGTCTCGAAGGAAAAGGAGGTTCCGAGTGTTGTGGGGGTTCGAGAGTGTGCGTGGGGATTCCTCATGGCGCCGGTCGTCTGCCGCGCTGTCGACGAAACAGCGAAACGCATCAGTCGGCCGACCAGGGGACGAGGGTGAAACTAAACGAGAGGATCCGGTGCGATGCTGTGACGGGTGAGAAAAGTTCGCTCACCCTGCTACGAACGCAAAAGCGGACGAATATTATCGCCCAAATGTCCACTTTCGCATCTCTTCTTGGAGCCAAGTAGACATAAGCTAATATCAACGTTTTGTGAATAACGACAAGAACCATCGGAATTTGGAGACTTCGAAGCGGAGCTTGGAAAGAATCCGGAGAACTTGAAAGGTCGGTGCGCGGCCTCCAGGCGCACGTGAGATCGAAGTCAACCGAGTTTGCCCGTAGGATTTTGAAAAAATGTCAACCCACACTCGACTTCTATTCTATCCTACACCAGATTCCATAAGCGTTCACCGTGGAGGCGAGAGAGAGGAGGGGCGAACGGAACAGAGGTAGGAGAACGACTCGAGAAATGCGTAGCAGCTCCACACAAGTTGGACACGTGCACTTTCAGGGGAACGGGCCATTTTTTTAAAAAGGGGAACGGGCAATTTTTTTAAAAAGGGGAACGGGCAATTTTTTTAAAAAGGGGAACGGGCCATTTTTTTAAAAAGGGGAACGGGCCATTTTTTTAAAAAGGGGAACGGGCAATTTTTTTTAAAAGGGGAACGGGCCATTTTTTTAAAAAGGGGAACGGGCCATTTTTTTAAAAAGGGGAACGGGCAATTTTTTTAAAAAGGGGAACGGGCAATTTTTTTTAAAAGGGGAACGGGCCATTTTTTTAAAAAGGGGAACGGGCCATTTTTTTAAAAAGGGGAACGGGCCATTTTTTTAAAAAGGGGAACGGGCAATTTTCTTAAAAAGGGGAACGGGCAATTTTTTTACAAAGGGGAACGGGCAATTTTTTTAAAAAGGGGAACGGGAGTTTCTTCAAAAACTACCTCGAAACGATTATCGCGATGTAAGCAAGACGGAAGGGCCTGAGTTTCATAGATCTCGGGCGATGTCACCGATCGCGCCACATGGTTGTTAATAGTCGCATGCATTGTAAGACGTCTCGGGAGGAGGAAGATATTAAACGGTAAAGAATAGAGGTGGCGAACGACAGAGTAGAGGTGGGGGATTCATCTCCGGATGCAATGCTTGTTATCAGTGCTGAAGATCAGTTATCAGTGCTCTCGCTCTTGGGCGCTTAGGAGGAGCGGCTCTTTCCCGAGGTTTGAGGAGGCTTTTCGGACGTTTCTGCTTGGAGAGGGGGGAGGGGGGCGCGGAAGCAGCAGGGGGGTAGGGCCGGGTTTGCGCTGTTGCGTTCCTGCGTATTTCCTTTCAGTTTTCGGTATTCTCCTTCGAATTTCTCTTTTTGTTGTGATGGTTATTATTATATTATATTCGGGTTATTGTTATATTCTGGTTATTATTATATTGTGGTTATTTATTTATTTATTTGACGGGGACAAGCTCCTTAGTACAATATAGTGGTTATGATTATATTTCTATATTATATTACATTTCTGGATATTATATCGTTGTGGTATCTCGATTATATTTGCCTCGCTCTCTTTTCTTTGTATTTTCTTTTCTGTTTTCATATTTTGTCATACTTTGTCATACTACTTGGTACTTTTTATCGTATGCATGCGATGCTATGCTATCGTTGCACGGTTCTCTTAGGGGACTTTCGGTCCCAGAGAACAAAATAAACGTCTCATTCGTTTTTCTTTCTTTGTTTCGAAAACCTTTGTTGTTTTTTTTTTTTATTTTTTTTTTTTATGATATTCTCGTTATTATGATACTGTAGTTTGTAACATGATTATATTACTTTGATGTTCTTTTTCCGCTTTCTGGTTGTAAGTGCTCCATATTGGTTTCCGGCCGGTACTCTTAGGGAGCTTCGGCTCCAGCAGCACGAAATGAATATCTCTCTCTCTCTATCGCTAAGATTTGCAATCACCATTTCTCACTGTGAGCATTCAGGTGGTCTCATGCACATACGGCGCGATATACGCATTATGCAATCACCGGGCATTGATACAGATTGACGTAGGAAAACTCCGTGCATCGAACACGGAAGCGCGTCGCCGTCGGTGTTTCTCTCGCTTGGCCAAGTGGCTTTCCACCTAGCCAATACCCCGGTCCAATAGCCCAGAACTTTTGCTTCAAGAGGAAGCTACGCGCACGTGAAGTGTAATTCAAGATGGCGAGTTGCGAGACACGTCTAAAAATAAATACGCGAATGCTCGTCTCCCGCTTTTGCTGCCGGTGCGTCCGTCCGTCCATTTGTCCGTGTGCTAGCGGTCTCATCCAAGTACCAGCAACGTGTCCGTCTCTCGGTATTTGTGCCGGACGCCACGATGTCGCCAGCAATGGCGAGTCCATGAGAGGCAAAGGGACGGGGGCGAGAGAATACATTATGCGACCTTCGCATTATGGATTCAGGAAAGTGTAGAAGGGGCTGCTAGGGTCCGTTCGAGATCTCGCAGATTCGTCCAACCGCTCAAAAACTCTTGGAGTTCCTTCCTTCTGCGTTTTCGTTCGGAGAGGCGAGTTCGGCAAGATAATTATTGTAAGTGAAAATTTGAGATAAGAGTACGGGTGTGTCGGCAATTTGTGTAACAGTCAATAACCGGACGAATGAAACGATCGCGTCGAAAAGCGAATTAATAAATCATCGCGGTACACGATTGGTTATGGCCGTGCACGCGAAAGAGCCAGGTGTAAAATTTGGCATACAACGTCCAGGTGTAACGAGAAATTGGGCCGAGAAAGCAATTAAATGCAATGAGACCACTGTGCCATATGCATCATGCGTGGTCTCTTGTAGGTAGAGAGTAAAGAAAGACCACATCTCGCGCTGGCAGTTGAAAGGCGCCGGAAATTAATCCGTTAATTAGCTGTACGTCCGATGCAAGAGTCGACGCCATTATTTGGACTGAAGATCGTCGAAGATCTTATACGTATCAGCGACTTGATAGGATAAAAGTGGTGCATATTGCCCGGTTCGTATATCATCGATCGGATTATAATGGCCTCTCGAAGCGTACACTCAGAGAAGGATATGGTAAATATGACTATATCGCTTGAGAGATATTACGATAGCAAATGGTAGTAGGAAACTAGGGCGCCACATACGGTAGAAAGTACCGGATTTATAAGAATTTTTCTTAGATATTAGGGCAAAAATTCTCGGAAAATCTGAGACTTTCCGCCATATACCGAGTTTCCACCGTGAGTGAGATCGGGCCGAGATCTACTGTGAACTAGTGGAAAAATTGTAGTCGACTCAAAATGTACTTGTGGGATTGGCTGTTGACTAGAAAGTTTCGAATTGACTAGAATCTTGCCACTAGTTCAGACTCGTTTCAGTCCGTTCTCAGTCCCGGTGGGAACTGAGTAATAGGTGGCCCTACACACTGAGAGAAGCATCTAGTAAATATGACTATATCGCTTGAGAGATATTACCATAGCACATAGTAGTAGGAAACTAGGGCGCCACCTATGGTAGGAAGTAACGGATTTATTTATTTATTTATTTATTTATTTATTTATTTATTTATTTATTTATTTATTTATTTATTTATTTATTTATTTATTTATTTATTTATTTATTTATTTATTTATTTATTTATTTATTTATTTATTTATTTATTTATTTATTTATTTATTTATTTATTTATTTATTTATTTATTTATTTATTTATTTATTTATTCACGGGACGAGCCCTTTTACATAAGATAATTCAGATAATATAATATCGTAACAATATGAGATCAAAATTAAATTTCTTTTGTCTTGCACAGTTCACACTTTAGTTTTTCACTGTATATGAATATGTTCTTGGTGTAGATTACTAAACAAGAGAATGAAAATAGACTTTGAGAATAATTAACAATTAATATCACATCGTATCACTTCGTTTCACTCATGAATCACTCGAAGAGTTTTATAAGAATTTTTCGTAGATATTATGGCAAAAATTCTCGGAAAATCTGAAACTTTCCGCCATAGGTAGCGCTCTAGTGCCCTACTATGTGCTATGTTAATTTTTGTAAGATGATCGGTAGTTTTCACTTGGAAAATCTGGGACTTTCCGCCATAGATGGCGCTCTAGTGCTCTACTACTGTGTGCCATGGTAATTTTTCTTGGATGATCGGTAGTTTTTTACTGGATCCTTCTCTCAGTCTACATATGTCTAGTGCCCTACTACTATGTGCTGTGGTAATTTTTCTTAGATGATCGGTTGTTTTTATTAGATCCCTCTCCCAGTGTAATAAAAATTCACCGTGCGTGCTCTCATGATTTTTAGGGCGCACCTTGCTCCGAACCGGACCTTGTGGACACGAACACAGCTTTGGGATATTACGCGGTGGCCGGAGACGATGCTCTATAGCCATCGACTTCGGGACGCGGCAGATGTTTGGCAGATGCAAGCCAGAACTGATTATAAGTCCGTGAGAGGTAGCGGCCCGTGAAAGGTCGCCCACACGCCCGTTCACCCATCCAGTCCCTCAGCCCCTTTCAGTCGAAATAAACCCAAAAAGGTAAATACCTCTCGGATGTAATTGTAATAAACTGAATCTCGTACTTCGGAGCGAAAGATCGGGGGGGGGGTTGAAAGTGTTCTCGGTACCGAAAACAGCACGTTAATTAAGAGGGCCAAACGCTTTAACGAACTGTTGGTTCCGTTATGAAGAATTAAAATATAAAAATGTCCGAGTCTTTCGGGGGCTCCTCTTTGTTCGTCCGTAGAGACGGGAACACCTGCCCGTTGGGCCTGGGCGCGATCGCCCCGATGTTTATCATCCCCCCCTTCGTTTCATCTTTGTGCCTTATTCGTACCAAGTTACCCCTTCCTCCCGTACGGAGGCGCGCGGTCCAGCAACTTCTCAACCGTACCTTGTTGCCCTCTCCAATACGCCCAACAACTCGAAATTATTGGCTCACACAGGAATCGTAGTATCGCCGAGCTGGCCGGTAGCTCGGCGACTCTTTCGTCTCGACGCAGAGACTCCAGCAATGTAAACCTCTCAAAAGAATCGAAAAAAATCACTGTAAAGTTTTATACCCGTATGTAAGTTTATTCATCCTATGAATTACTATTAGTTGACAAACTATTGGCGGATGTTAGGAAAGCAACGTACCGGATATTAAATACCTTCTAGCATACACGATAGATAATATGCAACATGCGTGGGAGGAATCGTCTCGGCCGGATATTCCTCAACTACCCACCTACCTATCGTTGTATCGTTATAAGTTACAAGTTATAAGATACGAAGTGTCACGAACTATGAGTATACACTACGCGAGAAGGTGGTACGTGGGCGTTCGGAGTTGCTAGGCAACCCAACTCCGTGCTCTTTTTACCTCGAAAAGCCCGGCATCTCTTAAACAGACCACTTCCAACCCCCTGCTTTCTCTTTTCGTCTCGTTCCCTCCATAATACTCACCTATTTCGCCTTCTCGTTTTGCCTCTTACGCCGCTACCTCCCTCGATCTCTCGCTTTCGCCCCCTGGCGTTTCCTCCTCGCGTCGCATGCTTCATCCTTCCCTCGCCGCTACTCTTGCACTCGTGTTTCGCAAAGCCTCATCCCTGTACCGCTCCACAGTACGCTCACTCTCAACGCCGACCGGATCAATGCACCTCGTGGACTCACTCCCGATGCACTCGCTGTGCTTCACCACGAGAATACACGTACAGGTATACGTGCTGCACACAAGTGCTTTATGTCTATTGCGATCGAATGTGCGCCGTGAACGTTTCTGTCCCGAAATACCCTCGTAAAACTTTGCACGCGTTCCTGAATACCGACATTTAATGGACACAGGTAGGCCAGATAGCAATTTTGCTAACCCGCCAGCAAGTAGGCGGGATGGCGGCAAAATTGTGGCATGTGCATCCGCTTTTGTCAATGTTGTTGGCGAAAATGCCGAATTCTCAGGAGCATATTGTCAGCAACTTGTCAACGAGGCTTGCTGGTGCTTTGCATGTCACGGCGGAGATTAATTTGCTTGAGTCATGATTATTTTGGGGGAGTTTTTTAAAAATTCGATTTTGTTATAAAATTTAAGTGCTTCTGTCGATTCTCACAAAAATTCAATTCCAAGGATCGTTAGTCCATTTGTGTATTATTTTTTAGAAAGATTTAGCGGCACTAAAGGAATCCACAATTTGTCACAATTTTCGAACAAATTTAAAATCCAAAAAGGCGCATTCTGATTTATGGTTATAGAAGTTAATTCACTTATGTTTAAAAAAATTAATTGTAGAGTATTATAAGTAATACAGTAATTGTTGTGTTTTTTCAATATCAATCAAAAAGGATTGGAGGCAAATTAACTGTTAAAAAATTCATTATCGTGCATCGTAATTCATTCATTATGAACCTCATTCATCGCATGAAAAAATAAGCTTTCGTTATCGTCAGCAATAACGCTGATTGAGGAAATGTGTAATCAGAGGTCGACTTCTGATGAGGAGGAATTTTTATCTCTTTCGCGGCTGTTAAAAATAAGAAATCAGCTTATAGCAACCGTTGTTGGATTTTTGCTACCAATAATATGCTGCAATCTCGTGCTAAAAACTATTGTTGCGATATTGCTGGAAACCAAACAGGAAAGTTTGGCTATCAGGGTAGTGCACTAAAAAAAATATCATTGATTCAAGTAAAATTCGCTTGCGCGCTGCCAAAGAACAAAATTATTATTCCAATTCTACTTTCAATTCTTACATTTGCATACGAGTTTGAAACGATAAGACGTCACTTTGGCAGTTTTGCTGTCGTTGTTTCAATATATCTAATAGTAAGAATTGAAATAAGCCATTTTTGCTTTGGCAGCCCGCGAGCAAATTTTTTTTTCAGTGTATGTCGCCTGCGATGCGCTCGTACGAGTCGCTAATTTCTACAAACAATTTTTTTTCTCATTTGTCCAACGGAACAAGTAACACATCCAAACGCCGATTACAATGAAACTTTTACTGCGACAAGTCCCAATGATTAGTGTCTAACTATTCAAGCGTCAAAACCGCACGATGTGACTATTTGCAAAGCGAAACGATAGATTATTCGAGCTTATTTCAGTCGCGGTAGACAATTTTAAGCCCCCACATGTATCGCGTTAACCTACTTATCCCTCGAAATGTTATTCCACAAATCGGTCAAGTAATTATCAAGCCGGACAAGCGATATCGAATTTTCATCAGTGCAAATATAAATTCGCTTTCCCACTCGCTTTAGCCAACCATGGTATACATTGCAGGATACAACCATGCACGGAACGAGTGACGCTCATTGTGAGGAAGAAGACGCGAAATTTTAACTCTCTGTCGCTGACGAAAATATTCGTTACATAGTGAACTACGATCGGGTAAAGAAACCTCGTTCTTTACCCATCCTGGAAACATACCTTAGTCTTTCCATTCCTTATCTACATTACGATTATTAGAATTTTACTTTGATCGAACGAATAAAGGTATTGACATTCCAGAGAGAAAAAAAAAATTTGAGTTAAAATAAAACCATCACGCGCGTTGATGATAAGCGATAAAGCTCAGCATACCTGAGTGGAAATTTACCCGTTTCTGCACACGAAGATATTAGTTTGGTGTGTAAAACTGGAAGGTTCGCTCGATGGATGGTCGTCGTTATCTCTGGAAAGGATCGGCAGTTTCATGGTCTCTCTCTCTCTCTCTCTGGCCCGTCTCCCTTGAGCGGGGCTTCCCTTGGTGACGTAATATTAAACGCTCGTCCCGGGCTATCGAGCCGGCGGGGGTGAACTCCACTGTACGTATATACACCTTCCGCAGTTAACCGTCCCCCACCAGCAGAGAGCGGCGAACGCATGGCCTTACAGAAGTGAGCATCCATCCACCAATACAACTGGCTCTTGTGTGCCTCGGCGAGAGAATGGCGCTAGGGGATGAGATAGCACGGCGTAGCACAGAATCCTGTCGGACCAGAAACCCGGAATAGCTGCCGGGGAAACGGGTCATCCGCGAAGCGAAGCCAGGGATCGCGCGAGAGAGAGAGAGTGCTGGGTTATGACCTGAATAGCAGATTAGTAGATTACCCGTTTACGACCGGACCCATCGTATCTTTCAACGTTTTATTGAATCCGGCATAGGTATGATCTTTTATAACCAATAAGGGAATAAAGCTACATCGAGGGTACAGCACGTTTTTTTGATGAAAATTGCCAATGGCTCTGCACCCCATTCTATGCGTTGCCAAGCGAGAGCGTTCTTTTTCTCGCCCCGCGCTAAGATAGCATGGCTCGAGGGGTTGAGATCCAAGAAGCCGAGAATGGAAACGGCCTTTTGGCATTTTTCCGCATGTTCCTCTGACGAACGACCTATGATCGGACGCATCCAAAAGACGGTTCGTATCTCGATGATTCTACACAAAGAAAAATCCATGTGCATGTAACACCATTGTTTTTTTTTGTTTCTTTTTTTTTTGTTGATTTACGTCGCATCGACTGCTGTCATTAGCGACCATCATACATACAGAATAATAAATAAAGTGAAAAATTAGATTAGTAGATTACCCGTTTACGACCGGACCCATCGTATCTTTCAACGTTTTATTGAATCCGGCATAGGTATGATCTTTTATAACCAATAAGGAAATAAAGCTACATCGAGGGTACAGCACGTTTTTTTGATGAAAATTGCCAATGGCTCTACACCCCATTCTATGCGTTGCCAAGCGAGAGCGTTCTTTTTCTCGCCCCGCGCTAAGATAGCATGGCCCGAGGGGTTGAGATCCAAGAGGCCGAGAATGGAAACGGCCTTTTGACATTTTTCAGGATGTTCCTCTGACGAACGACCTATGATCGGACGCATCCAAAAGACGGTTTGTATCTCGATGATTCTACACAAAGAAAAATCCATGTCCATGTAACACCATTGTTTTTTTTTTTTTTTTTTTTTTTTTTTGCTGTTTCACGTCGCATCGACTGCTGGGGTCATTAGCGACCATCATACATACAGAATAATAAATAAAGTGAAAAATGAAACAGTGGATAAGTGATTGTAATGAATGCGACTGGTTATAATCGCTCGTGGAAAATTGTCGTTGGGAGTCTATATTGGATCATATATTCCTGATTGTTTGCTGAATGTTAACACCTTCGTGATTGCTTTTGCGTTGGTTTGAGACTCTTTTAGTGTCATCGCGAGTCCGAGCCTTCTTCGCAGGTGATTATGTTGAGGGCACTTGATTATAATGTGTTCGATGGTAAGCTTGGTGTAACAGGTTTCGCACTTTGGTGCAGGCCCATGGCAGAGCAGGTGATTGTGAGTCAGGTGGGAGTGGTCGATGCGAAGTCCCGTTATGATAACTTGATTTTTCCGTTGCTCAATATCGGGCGATTTATCTAGGACATTATCCCCAATATTGTGCAGTTTCGAGTTTTGTGTTTCTTGTCCACTGTGTGTTCCATTCTTTCCAAAATGTTTTTATGTACCCGTCTTTTAAATTCTCGGATAGATATCGAGAGTTCGTTGGATATTGGATAGATCAACCCCTTCAAGAGTCGCTTTATTTGCTGCGTTATCAACTAACGCATTTCCAGTTACACCTCGATGAGATCGTATCCAGCTGTTTTTTCTATGGCTCCGTCTCGGCAGTTATTTGATTCGGATTGAATTTCTGGTAACACCACTGTTGTACATCCGAGAATTGCCTCAGCTGCAGGTAGAAAGATCAAAAGCGGCGAAGTGAGTAGAAGAGGCAAATAGCATCGGCAATCTTCGTCACAAATAGTCCGAGAATATCCGGAGGATGCAAATCCGTCGAAGCAGGATCAATTGACAACCTGAAAGTGGCAAAGTGGATGGGCTATGAAAATAGATTTATCAACGTGATTTATTTATTTTTTAAGTTAACATTTTACCATTACAGACGGATGAGGTTCAACGAAGAACAGAGGGAAGGCTCGAGCGAGACGGAGTTGAGAGTGGAGAGTGCTCCTCGGGATTCTGCCCCGTGGGGATGAAACGAGTGTATGAAGTACGAGACTGTACAGTATACGTTGCATGGAAAAGGATCCCGAGGGAGCCGCGTCGAGGAGCAGCGAAAGCTACGCTATAGCTGGGGAAAAAAAGGGTTGGCCAGCCAGTGCAAGAACTTGGAGGGTTGATTATGAAGATTAAAGATACTGCGCGCGTTCTTCACCCCCCTTTCTTTCTTCTCCGTCCGTGCAATCCTACAAAAGAATTTCTTTCATCCTCAAACATGCCCAAGTGGCGGGGTGAAAAGAAAAATAATTAATTGCCCAATATTGATAGTAGGGCATTAATATTATTAAATTGCTATTAAAATAATTGCCATGGTTAAAGGCGCATTGTCTCAGATTGTTTAGCAGAAAGAAAAAAAAAACGAGGATATCTATGAGAGACCGAGTTTTTGTAGGAACGACTCATTCGCGTATATCTATGTAGTACGTTGGTTACTCGCTCCTGTGTACCTTCCTATAGATGCTCTCGGCTGTACGTCCCTCCCGTTGTATGAGAGGTTTCTCCCGTGTGGACGCCCCGGGGATCGCGTCCGCTCCACAGCATTGTTTCCTTTCGCCTCCAACTCTTGCTCCCTATCCTTTCCAAATTCTTTTTTTTTTTCCATCGGGCGCCAACCCCCTATCCACCCTCGCGTCCATTTCCAAGCTCTTTGTTTTCACTCGCTTTCTCTCCTGCCGTATCTCGACTCGCTTTATCCTCCTCTGCTTCATCCCCTGCTACCTCCGCCTTATACCTTTTCTACTTTACGAGGGAGGATTTCCTCTTGCGCGGGCGAACACGCGTCCCAGGATACAACCTTTATGGGGTCTTCCGAAATTAAACGAAACGACGGTGCGGCCTTCGGATCAACGTTCAGGAAAAGAGTAGCGAGGCTACACGGATAACAATACAATACATTACGTTACTCCAGTGAGGCGCACACGTGACCAGCTTCTCTGGAAACGCGTTTATATTTCCAATCGATTGCAGCAATTGTTATAATAAAGCATAGAAGGTGTAATGCGCCCCTCTGATAGCGTTACTTCTTCAACGTCGTCCTCTCTGCCGATATTAATTTAGAGGTGTCACCCTCACGAAAACGTACTTTGTATCTAGCCATTTTCGCCCCCCCCCCCCCCCCCCCGCTTATCTTTCGCTGGCGCTTTCTACATCATCCGCTTTTTCCTTGGATCTATTCGCTGCGGGGATCGTATCGAGCTCCGCTACAAGTACGATTGAAATTTCCGCCAAGTACTCGTATCATCCCCCTTCGGTGCTCGTCGCACTTTGTCAAACTGATCGGGTAAGGGTCTTTCTTTTGCTTCCTCGCTCGCTTTTATCTTTCCTCTTTTGCTCGAACTCGATATGTCTCTCTAGTCTCACAATCGAGAGCGGGTTGGCTCTGGCGTATCACGATGAGGTAAACGACCCAGTTTGTGACACTTTTGGAGCAGCGGTGTGGGTTTTCTATTAATTACGAACGCGTAACATTGTCAAACTGAAAATGAACTGTCTCTACGTGCATTAAAACGTTTGGAATGAAATTCACCTATTATACAAGTCAAATAATCGAGCATTTTTACAATAGTATTGATTTAATAATGCTTGTCTACTGCCGGGGTTTCCGACACTGTGGAGCCGCCCATGTCCCAGTTTGTGACCCTCGCGTGTACCTTGGTTTCCGACACTCATGCCGCAGTTTATGACCCACGCGTCAGCCCGAATTCTGACACTGACGCAGCAGTAACTTACCCAGTTTCTGAAATTTCGCAATGTCAATTGAAACGGATCTCATTCCATTTCTTATGTAACGTTAGTTTCAAATTTCAGACAGAAACGATGAAAAAGATTTAATCGGCTCAAAGGTATTAGATCCATTGGAAAGCCCTGGCAAGTTCTGCGACTTGAAAAACCACCACCAAACTACCTTCAAAGCGACCGAGTAAACGACCGGTCGTTATCGGACAAAAATACGTCCTCGAAAACGACTGTCAAAACGACTTTATCCGTGTCCGCACCAGCCGCATACGAGCAGCTTCCAGGGAGGGCTTTCAATCAGGTGGTTTTACAATTAATAAACGAATGAACTACCGCGAAAGCGACTGTTCAAAACACCTTTTCGGTCCGGTCGTTTTTTATTTTCAGCCGAAGAAACGTCCGCATAACGACAACCGGACTGAAAGGTCTTTTGAACGGTCGTTTCCGCGGTTGTTCATCCAGTCTTTAAATGAAAAACGACCTGACTGAAAGCTCTCTGACGCGGATGAAGCCGTTTTAACAGTCGTTTTACCGGACGTATTTTTGTCCGAAAACGACCGGTCGTTTTCTCGGCGATTTTGTAGGTTGCAGGATCTGCCAGGGAGGTATTAGATCCACTAGGTCCATTAGATGGTCAGGAAAATCGGGGGAAAGAAACCGCGGCATAACTTTAATTATTTTTTAAGTGTTAAGATTTTTTTTTTATCACATCAATAAAGTGGTTCTTGCTGACCATTGTGATATAAGTTTCATGTGGTTGAATATTTACTTGAGATTTAAAAACACACTATTCAACAACTCCCGAAGCTAGTGAGCTACGTCCAGCAGTGGTCTTCCGAGCCGACCGAAGTGCAAGTCGTACCATTCGCGGATAAATTTAATAACCAAACATTTAACTGAAAAATTATATGTGTTGTCAAAAAAAAAACAACATTTAACGCTTTTCAATTTGCCAGTAATCCAGTTGATCTTTGACGAAAACTGAATTTGCAGCAGTCAAAAATGTGCCGTCGGCGTCACAAACTTGGCCGTTTACCTTACACGGGAAAAATAATAGTAAGTTACAAGTTGAACGTCAATCGAGGTACATGAAGCTCAATGTAGTTGACGTTCCTCTCTAGCCTTTGACTATATTATCCTCGTGGATCGCGGATTCGAATCGATAATCCGAGACGCTCCTACGGTTTCACGCATTCGGCTCATTGTTCTCGATGATTCCACCCTATGGACCGATGCCGGACTACCGCTTTTGCTGCTCCTCTGCCGTCGATGACTACATATACCATCTCGGTCAGTTATGCAATATCGGATATCGACTATCTGTCGGTGGCAGAGAAGCGGAACCCAGCAGCGTTGACTACGGGCCACGACGCGGACGATTTACCCGTCAAATAATCGGATCTAATGAATAAGAGTTATCAGCGGGAAATCCCCCATCGGCGTGTCGAGCACGTCTATACGTCATCCCCGAATCCTTTCTCTGCGCCGTATCTTTCCGCAGCGGGCCAAACGAAATAATATCGTGGCGGCGTTAATGGGGTCGCTAATGTAACGTCGAGTATACCCGGGCTCTCGCGGTGGATCGTTCCATGAAATAAATGGTAATCCAATTGATGAAACTCTCGGTTCGAAACCACGAATATATATTCAAACTCGCAACTTGTCGCCGAGCATAACGGCAGGAAAATCGATATGTGCGCGGAATACCCAACTCGATTATGCTCGATGCCCGTTCCATCGAGAGAACATTTTTTTGTACATCGGTTATTACGAGAAGAGGCGCCTTCGTACAACGTTCAATCCTACACTCGTTCATTCATACGGAAATAAATCGCGCAGCGCAAAGAATGCTACGTAAGTTCGCAACCTCGTGCCGGTGTACACCGCAAATATCTTACACTTGCCCAACCCTCGGATTATGCAATGTTTTAAAGTTGTAAAGTTTGTCGAGTGTTACAATGAAATAGTGTAAACTTACCAGGGGAAGAGCGGGGCGAAATGGCACACCGGGGCAAAACGGGATAATGGGACAAAACCCAATTCATCAATAACTTTGGGATGGTGGCGATGGTGGTACGTGCGCCGCAAAATGGGTTTGAAAATCCGAATGTATCGTTGGGACAAAATGGGGCATCCAAAAAATTATTAGAAAATTAAGTTTTGCCCTCACTGTCCCGTTTTGCCCCGCTGTGCCATTTTGCCTCGGTCTCCCCCAATGTATAACATATTGAATACGTAAACTTCTTGTGGTGTAAGGAAATGGCGATGAACAGTTTTTGATCCAAGGATAGGGCAAGTGTAAGATATTCGCGTTTTACACTTGAACGAAGTTACGAACTTATGTAAAATTTTTTGCGCTGCACGATTTATTTCCGTGAGAACGAACGAGTGTACGATTGAAGGCGCTTCGACGCGAAATTACTTCCACTCCGACATCTAGTATAATCATCGGTGCGCCATTATTTGGTACACAATATTCGTTTCGCCATAAAAATGATCAGCGAGAGGATCGTGTAGGGGAAAAAAAAAATTCTGGAAACTGGTGGCTCGTGCGCCGAGCCGTTATCCACGAGTTTATATACGTTTATACGAGCTCCGTGGACACGGGAGTTGGGCCATAAAGTGGCACAATGCAACGGCATAACATTCAACCCCCGAAGCATCGTTTCACCGTTCCACAGTGTTCGCGGCCTCGGGTCAGTCCACACGTACAGCCGACACCCTTGAGCCCTTTCTCACTTGCCACCTTCTCCGCTATCGGCCGTTGCCTCTGTCTTCAACTTTATTGGCACATTCGGTAAACTGCGGTCCTATTGTATTCTCAACAATAGATTAGTATAATGACCCTTGAGCGACGTCTCTCTTCGACGCTCTTTATTTAAGAAAAAAAAAGTTGAACAATGAAACTTTCTAGCGCTTCCTCATAAAGTTGAAACTTGAAATTTTCATATCGCTTCCTCATAAGAAAAAAAAGGTAACAAAATTTACGTGTACGCGATTTCAAAGAATAAATCCTGACCGTTACGATACATAAGAACCGTCAAGTACATCGTCTCTAGAGAAAGTCATCGCAGATATTTATTGTACGTAAGGTGTTTTTTCTGTCCGAGTAAAAAAGTTGAACAATGGAATTTTCTAGCGCTTCCTCATAAAGTTGAAACTTGAAATTTTCATATCGCTTCCTCATAAGAAAAAAAAAGGTAACAAAATTTACGTGTACGCGATTTCAAAGAATAAATCCTGACCGTTACGATACATAAGAACCGTCAAGTACAATGTCTGTAGAGAAAGTCATCGCATATATTTATTGTACGTAAGGTGTTTTTTTTGTCCGACGCGAATACCGAGTAAAAAAGTTGAACAAGGAAATTTTCTAGCGCTTCCTCATAAAGTTGAAACTTGAAATTTTCATATCGCTTCCTCATAAGAAAAAAAAAGGTAACAAAATTTGCGCGTACGCGATTTCAAAGAATAAGTCCTGACCGTTACGATACACAAGAACCGTCAAGTACATCGTCTCTAGAAAAAGTCATCGCTGATAGTTATTGTACGCAAGGTGTTTTTTCTGTCCGACGCGAATACCGAGTAAAAAAGTTGAACAATGAAATTTTCCAGCGCTTCCTCATAAAGTTGAAACTTGAAATTTTCACATCGCCTCCTCATAAGAAAAAAAAAAGGTAACAAAATTTGCGCGTACGCGATTTCAAAGAATAAGTCCTGACCGTTACGATACACAAGAACCGTCAAGTACAATGTCTGTAGAGAAAGTCATCGCATATATTTATTGTACGTAAGGTGTTTTTTTTGTCCGACGCGAATACCGAGTAAAAAAGTTGAACAATGAAATTTTCTAGCGCTTCCTCATAAAGTTGAAATTTTCATATCGCTTCCTCATAAGAAAAAAAAAAGTAACAAAATTTGCGCGTACGCGATTTCAAAGAATAAATCTTGACCAGTACGACACACAAGAACCGTCAAGTTCATCGTCTCTAGAAAAAGTCATCGCTGATAGTTATTGTACGCAAGGTGTTTTTTTCTGTCCGACGCGAATACCGAGAGAAACTGGAGAGTGGCAGTAATGAATGTTGGGAAGGTGCGGAGGAAAGCCCGGGATTAAGATAGGGGTGTTACATGGATAGGTATGTGCACAATGTACCTGCGTTCAGTGGCTGTTCGCAAGGGAAGAGAACACAGTGTAGGGCCGGTTGCATCGTCTTCGCGGGGGGGGGGGGGGGGGGGGGGGCTTTTACGACCTACGTGGTACGCGTCGTGCAACGACGCTCGGCTTTACTTTTACGCTCGCGCGTCCTCGTAACTCCGCTGGAGCATGTCGAACGAGAACGCCCGTTTCTCTACACCCGGAGAAAACTCGCCTGCCGTCGGATCGTTGCATCGTTGCATCGCGCTGATGCTTCGGTTGCTCGTTGCACGGCGAGCCCCAACTGTGCCGTTGTAAACATTACCGACGGAAATTATAACGGTACAAATTCCCACAAGGTAAGGAAGATTGTGCGCAATGAGTATCCGATGTCGTGATAAGAAACACATGTGCCTCAGCTTCTCACCCAGCATGAATGATCATTGTTAAAATACTTATCTACAATCGTGAATATTCATTCACAATTTAATTCAATATTTTTGTTTAACGCTCCGTTCGTGCGATTCGATTCAATTCTATATTCAAACTGGCGGATGACTGGTGCCATTGGAGGAAAAAAAAATGTATTATTCAAAGATTCCGAGAGAGTCTTGACTGCGTAACACGAATGCAGGCCATCCAGGATAAGCTGAATATACGACTTTCATCGCCGGGATAGAATCGATACGGGTGAGGGGGCTGCTCGTGAAATTCGTATTTTACGACTTTCTTACGAACCTCCATGGCAACCTCGGATTCTCGTACCGCTTCCACACAATTCTGCGTAGCTACCTACCGAACTATGTCGACTCCTTTGGATATACCTGTGCTTTATCGTGCCAATGTCGTCCCCCCTATTAAGCTCACCGTACCCTCGTCGAAGGACAACTATGCAGCGATTTTGAACATCGACATTCTGTACTCGACTCGCTTGCCTACACTGGCTGTAGTTTGTACGGGGACTATAAATATCTTGCGGTATGTCGTAATAATGATTTTCAAACTGAACACCCTCCTTTTTAAGGTTTTTTGCATCACTGATTTTCAATCCTTCGATCCGTGAAACTTGCGAAAGCAGAATTTAAAATGTCCTGTCATCGATTATGTTATTTCTTCCTTGTTATTAGACTCTAAAAACAAACATGTTGTTTCAACACGCTTTACGCGTGTTAATCGTATAATCACTTTTCATATGCTTCATGGTGCGTTGATTCTCAACGCGCCTAGCGTCTGCCTGCGCACCAAGTGAGTTGTTCGGCCTTAAGCACCTTGAAACAACACACATAACGTGGATTCCAATAAGCGTGTTCCGTAGAAAACACTAAAAAGTTTGTTGTGCAGAGAATTCAGGATAGATGCTCTGCAAGCGTGTTGATTGAATACGCAAGCCAACCAACACGTATTTCATGAATGCATTTGGATGGCACAACACATGTACTAGGTGTGTCGTGAGTTGCTTTAACACGCTTGATAGCACTCTCGTTTTTAGAGCCCAGTAGCAGATCGTGTCGTGCACTTAGAGCTGAATAACGTCCATCAAGTATACGATATAGCCGTTAAAATTACCATAAAAACATGCGAGTCTGCACAGTAAAAAATAATTTCATAAAATCGGAATGCGAAATTTCGTAAAAATAATTTTGTCAAATAAGCGACAAACTCGTTCGTCACTTATTTGAATATACGAACCTGTACTTTTATTCCCGGTGTCTTTGACAATTTTAGTTTGTACTTTTGTTTGTAAAACCAGAAAATAACAAAAAAAAAAAAATTGTGGACGTTTGTGGACAATGAGTTGTTGTAAAAAGTACAAACTTCTTTTACTGTGTGTACACTGAGAAAAAAAAAATGGTTGAATTAACCAACCAGTCGCGCTGACACACGTTCTAAGCTGTTGTTCATTTGTTACGAATTAAGAGTTTTTTCTCAGACGATTATTTGCTTCAAAATCAAACAAATAATCGACCAAGTACCAACCAAATAACACCTCTGAAAGTATGTGACCGCGGCTCGGTTGATCCAACAATTTCTTGTTCTCAGTGCAGATGTGATTTTTCAACAGGGGATCAACAGGACCGCCGCGAAGTTCGAATTCCGTGGGCATCGATACGACGACGCACCGTTACGTTTTCAGTTGCTCGAACTGGAGTCTGCGCGTTACTTCCGCTTCCGTGGCGTGCCTCCATCGCATCTGGACTCCTGTTCCATTGCCGCCAGTTCCTTTTACCCGCATGTTGCGATCGTGCCGGCTGCGACACAAGGCGTCATCGAATGAGCCACCCCTAAAACGAACAATGTTGTTTCCGTGATTCTGGAATACAACAAAAAGGCTTTCTCGCGTCTTCTTTGTATTCTTGAGATTTACTGTAAGTGAACAAAAACGAATGAGCGAATATCAATCGTCATAATGGCTTGTGCGATGAAAGTTCGACACGACGAATGACGACGCAACACCGAACGGAAGAATACGCTTCTGTACACTGTAAAAAAAATCTTTGTCGTAAATTAATTAACGGTATTGAGAGCTTATTTACACAAACTGTTTTCGAAATTTCAAAGACATTTGCATTGTAATTTTACAGTAAAATTTGTATTTTTAATGAAAATCTTTGAAAATTTCAGGCGAAAAATTTGTAAATAACTCGCACATTAATTACATTAATGTTCAATTAATGTAAGTAATTTAAGAAAATTTCAAGTTCCGGTACATTAAATTTACATTTTATTTTTACAGAGTACGAAACGCTGGAGTAGGCTGTATGGAAAAAGCACTGGTCGAATCCCACATCGAGCAGGATATTTCACTGTCTATCCCGGGGATGCGATGCGACGGTGGTTGGCGGAAACAGGAAGAGGAGACCTCTTCGTGTTGTGCGCTCCTGTTAACAGGGCGCGCATTTCCTCGTGAGAGCAAGGCCAGCGAACGGCTCACACCGGGAGGGTCGCCGGGCTTTCCCGATAAGTTCCCGGGACTCGGGTTGCGCCGACACCCACGCCTTCGTCCCAGGGTCGAAGAAGCGAAGACCGCCGGACCCTCGGAGGAATCTACGCCCTATCGCTGCTGTCTTCCCGATACGAAAGTCCCTGATTTTCGGGCAAATCGGAGTTTTTCTTGTCGCAATAGGGGTACGACAGGCACCCCCATTGCCTCGTTTGATTTTCGGCAGGTACCAAATTCTACCTCGGCGACGCGCGGAGGCAACAAACCTCGCTCAGGGGACGAACTCCGAAGGGACCAACAGCCAGCGCAACACTCTCAATTTTAACTATATAGAGAAGAGCGGGGCAAAATGGGACGGTGGGGCAAAACGTAATCTTCCGATAACTTTTCGATGGGAGAGTGGGGCAAAACGGGACAGAAAATCCTCATTTATCGATGGGGCAAAATGGAATTTTCCAGTAAATTTTGGACGGTACAGTGGGGCAAAACGGGTCAGATAATCCTCATGTATCGACGTGGCAAAATGGGACATCCGGAAATGATTAGAAAATTGTGTTCCGCTTCCTGTCCCGTTTTGCCCCCACTGGCCCATTTTGCCCCACTCTCCCCTCGAATCCAGCACCATGGCGGTGCTAGATTCGAGGCTCTGTTGCATGATGCAGAGCTCTCGGGCAAAAGCTGCTTTCAAAAATCATGCAGCATTTCGCTCGACTACCTCTTCTCGCTTCTTTCGACACCAAATATTCCGTCTGATTTTGTACAGTTTCATCTGTTCCCTCGTTCTTTACTCGATCGTTCCTAGGTTCGTGCGATAATAATGCGAGATGCACAACCAGACGGAAATATCGCTCGTTGATGTACGGCGGGGGATAAAAAATATTTCCGAGTTGATGCACGCCGTGGCCGAGTAGGAAAGCATGAAGGAGCGGTCGGACATCGTTGAAATTTTCCCGGAGTCACAGGATTCTTGCTCCTCCGAGACAGGTCCGAAGGCATTCCCTGTATTCCTGACACTTCGAAGCTAACGCGCGCTCACGCTGTGAACTTTTCCTTCATCCATGTACGGTCATCTTTTAGCCCGGCAAAAAATCTCGCTGGAAATTGAATTACCGTTCGATGTCGTTATAAGTGAGCAGTTACAGGGATTCAACAATTCGCGATTTTATAACACATGATTAACTTACTTTTTTTTTTTGAGAACCTCATCGAGCTTTCGTCACAGGTCGGTGAAGAATGAAAGCTCGCCACGATATCGGGAAAACATGTTTCGGACGGTCCGTCCACAAAGGAAGTACGAAAAATGAGAACGTACAGGAAGAGAGGACAAAAGAGGACATTTGAGAAAAGGCGAAAGCAGCATTGTTGGGAACTCATGAGTGAGGTGAAAGCTCGGAAAATATTCGCTCCGGACTCTTCCATTTTTTTTCATTATTTATACACGGGTTGTATTGTCGATTTAAAAAAAAAAAACTGTTTTATTATATACGTCACAGCCTTCTGAATACGAATCAGCCATTATTGAAGTTAATTCCGTGTGATTTAATTATTAAATTATCGTTTTAACAATGCTATCTACTCTCTACTTCCGGGCCTTCCGTCACTTTTTGGACCTCATGGTGCAGTTTTCGTCACCTCGCGTTTCCAGTTTCCGTCACTTATGTCGCAGTTTTCGTCATCATCGTCGGCCCAATTTCCGTCACTCGTGACGTAGTATGTCGAACCACCGAGTACCAAGTTCCTATCTTTTTATCGGACTTTATGGCACCATGGTGCAGATATTATTATTTCACAATAATTTTGCAGGTAAAATTATGTCAAAACATTGACTTCAATTTATAATAAACGCTATGCAACAAGTGACGAAAAGTACAGCATGACCTACTTTGTGTGACCCACTTTCTGTCGTGACAAGTTTAATAAAGCACGTAATCAAGAGACAAATTATTCCCGATATAATCGGTAAATATCAAGTATAGCGACGGCTACGTTCGACCGTTTCGGCGTTTCCAAGGTGAAATAAAACGCTCAATTCAAAGGTGAAACGTAAAACGAAGAAGAGGGGAGGTACTCGTTTTATTTCACCTTTGAAACCGCCGAAACGGTCGAACGTAGCCGTCGAAATACTTGATAATTTGTCGCACCGATCACAGCAGCAAAAAATAAAAATAATCGGTAATATTTCTTGTACTAACACCGTTCGTATAACTTTTATGTATTTTAATCCTGCAAATTAATGCATTCAGAGAAGTCGCGATGCGCTTCGGCGTCAGAGAACTGCGGTTTCGAAGTCCAGAAATGCGAATTGCGCTACACACTATTAAATTGTTAAATGAAACATTTTACAAAAATATGCTCATTGCAGCAATAATCAAGAGTAAAATCAGCTCTTCGACATACCGTCAATTTTTTTTTTGTACTAAACAAAATCTCTTTTTATTTTTATTAGTACAAATTGGGATCGACGGTAACTGGGGCAGCGACGAAAACTGGGCCCTCTACCTAATTCCTCCGATAGTTGCGAATACAGGAGCGCACTTTCCCGTCACAGGAGTTAAACAAGCCCGACAGTCCCGAAACTATCCTCCGTGATCGCATGACCCCCTAGTCACGAGGGAAATTCGTCCTCCCGATCTCGGAATTTTCTCGAGTTGGTCCAGACGCAACCGCGGCATATACTTTTGCAATCTATGGCGAGCTGGAAGCAGGCGAGCTTCTGTCCGCCTGCTCCGTAAGCGTCCGATTTTAGGACAAGAGACACGTTTTTTCACGGTAAGAGACCGAGTCCGAGTGTCGGTGAGTATATACACCAATCCCTCGGGAATCGCCGACACGCATTTCACCCGGTAGAATCCTTCGCCTCTCGTTGCTGTTCCCCCGTTATTCGTTGGCTCAAATTTTTCGTCAAAAACCCGTTTTCCGGTGAAAATTGGCGCACGTCGACTGCGAATATGTTCGACTAGCGCATGCAAAATAATTCTACTGCAAGACATAGTATTTTCATCGTATCGTAACTGCGCAATCTTAACAGCAATAAAAACTTAGATGAATCCAAAAAAGGGTCTTGGAACGAAGAAAAAAAATTTGGATGAATCATCAAAATAGGTCTTGGATTGAAGTAAAAAAAACTTGGGAATTCACAAAAACGGCTCTTGGACCTCAATTTTTTTTTCGATCTTTGAGTATCGAATGACAAGTGATGTCTTTTCGAACCAACTTTTTGTCATTTTTGTCATTGATGGATCGACTTTAGTATTTTGTTTCAATATAATGCAAGAAAAGCCCTATTGAAGAACGAAAGTGGGTGTGACTTCCCGGACGAGGGACGCAGGTTACAAAGAGACACGAGCGCCAAAGGAGATGCGGTCTTCGGTCACCTCAGCATGACTCGGAAAAGTTTGTTGCTGAATCGCCTAGAGTCCTGTTACGGCTGCTCGACGCTGCAGTGACGGTTTTCCAGAACCCCAATTTCCTCGGCTTTTCCGACTCGGCGTAATGGGGTGAGAATTCCTCCGAAGGATACCTCCCCGTTACGCGGCTCTCCCTAATTCATCGGGTGGCTGTGTCTGGTCTGGGGTAGCTCGCCTTCGGGATTTCCTGCTTGTTGCGGATTGCAATTCCCATAGCGGAAATATCCCGAGATTTTCCAGGACGCTTGCTGATACACGAGCTACATTAGCCCTCGAACTCGTGTATGGGGTACAAAAGTACCCCAGTCGGGAATTCCCGTTAGTGTTTTATGTAAGGAAGTGATTGTTTTTTTTTGTTAGAAACGTCGAATGTAAGTTACTATTATATAATTTGCACGTATATAGCCGGCTTTTTATAATTTTTTATAATTTTAATACTTTTTTATAATAGTTATCTTTAATTACCTACATGTTTCAAGAAAAATAAATGTTAAAACCCATGCAAAACCAATTTTGTTTGCGTTTTCATTGATTTTTTCCATGTTACAAGTTTTCGACATTTCCCTATTTTCAAATGTCCAAATAAACAGACTTTTTGACCGGAATGCAATGGGACGATTTTTTTCCTAGTAGCCTGATGTGTCCCCTGTAAAATGGCGTTTGAGATTTGAAAATCGGACCATTTTTTAAAAAAACTACAATTTTTTTCACAAAAAGGGCGCTTCTTGCCAATTTTCGGTACGCTTTGGCCTTCACGGTTGATTTTCACCCCCTAAACTTTAATAAAATCAAATTTGCCACATACCATTCTCTTCCTTATGAAAAAACGAAGAGATTCATGTGCGGCAGAACCCATTTACTGCTCATAGAACCCTTGTACGTTGAAGAAACGCGTGGGGTACATATGTACCCCAGTGACGAGTCAGAAGCTAGAAAAAAAATGATACACGAGTCCTGGTGTTAATTTCGCATTGTTGAACTGTGCACGACCTTCGAAAGAATCCGTCGTCATCCTCGGATCCTCGATCGTGATTGCACACAGGCTACTTCGTTTTTTCACCCCGATGATAATAATATTATATCCTTCGGACGGTTTACGTTCGAGTCACTACGGCGTGGCGACGAGGTCGGGCAAGGCGAGCAACCTCACGCATACCGAGTTTAGCGCTCGCCGGTGCACGTTCACCGATTTGCTTCGGTCGCGCGAGCAAATCATTATTCATCCGCTTCGCAGACTAGCGAGCTCCGTCGGTGCCTGGCCATCTTAGAAAAGCAACGTTACATAGTACGCAGCCAAGCGGTAGCAGGGAACACCTAGCGGCCTCGACGATATCCCCCTCACTGAGCGAGAGATACAGCATACCCGATGGATCTCGCGCGTTTATAGTCTCTGGAATTCCGACCGGTAACTCCTGTCCGCCGGACTTGGCAGGATAGAAAGGCGTCTCGTGAATACAGACTCTCTCTAATGTACCTTGTGCGCGTACGCACACACCACCCGGAGTCTACGAGGAAAATGCCGGATAGCAGATTCGTTCGACTCGCCGAACGTCATCGACTCTGGTCTAGGTCAACTGTTACTGGGCACTGATTTCATCTTCCGTGTGTATCTTGTATTTCGGGCCTATTCCGTTTATCGATCATTGTCGGCGGTCGCGAAACGCACTCGAGCCAAAACGCTCAGCGTGGAATGATAGTTCCAGCATGGCCACGCAATGGTGTGGGCTTGCAGGCTCTAGTCCACTATACCATTACGTTCCGCTAGAATGGAATAGGAAGAACGAGCGAGGTACAGTCTGCAGTATAGCTACGTACCGCTGCGCTATCCCGGGTTTTACTGCATATTGGAGCTATAACCCCCGTTTATACGCGCCCTTTTAGAGCGAACCTTCGGGTGAGAAAATAGGAAGAGCCGAGTGCGCTTCACGCCGAGATATAATTTTCAAACGCGCGGTTCTGCACCGACGTATACCTACTGTAGTTTCCTTGGATAATGGGACTTGGTTTAATCGCGAAACCTTGGGACGAAGGGAAACGCTTGCAATCTCGCGCCGTCTCCTATTGAGATTGGCATCGTTGTTAAAGCAGATATGACAAAAAAAAAACAGCTATACGTCGTCGCTTTCTTGATGCTGAGTATTGATGTACCAAAGAAAGGGCTGTAGGTCCGTTTTCGTATATATATTCCATCTATCAATCCGGATACACTCACTGTGTTCGGATTGGTGATCCTCCTTTTTCGCATGTAAGTACGTGTCTATCTACGGCGTGTGATTGCACTTGTACAAAGTAAAAAATAATTTCGTAAATTTCGTAAAAATAATTTTGTTATTGGGCTCAAGGACCCTGGTCGATGGCCCTTTGCCAAGGTGTAAAGTTAGCATTAGGTATAAAATTTAGTATAAGAAGATAACTGTTAATATTAACTTTGGCAATAGAAGTCTTTCACTACTACTAATTTTGTTAAATAAGTGAAGAACTCGTTTGTCACTTATGTGAATATACAAACCTGTCCTTTTATTTCCCGTCTCATTGACAAATTTAGTTTGTACTTTTGTTTGTAAAACTAGAAAATTAACGAATAAACAATTGTGGACGTTTGTGGACAATAAGTCGTTGTAAAGAGTGCAAACTTTTTTACTGTGTACGAGCCATCGAGCGAGTAACGAAACTCATGAGAGAAAAGGCATTTGTGGTTCCATTATGAGTTTTATCTGACAAGTCTCGCAATTAAGAATATCGAAGCAATACAGACAAAGTTAACTTATCGACGATGTACCCTGTCCCTGTCCGGCGAATATTCGTGGTAATTTGATGAGTGAAAGAGGTTAGCAAACTATCGTGCAAGGCTTTGGAGATAATTGATACGTGTTGGATCGTATTTCAACGTCCCATGAATCGAGGAAATCGGCTCATTCCATTTATCGTTCGGAGGCGCAAAATTATACCACATGATAACTGTATTTTCTATTTCGTCACAAGTTACGCATCGACCTGAGCGTGCCTCCACCTTTGCTGGCACTTGGTAAAATTAAAAACGGCAAGCAATTCTGCACTTACTCTGCGAGATAACTAACCGACTTCTCGGAGACCGCGTCCCGGCCGTTGAGAACTGAACACGAGGGCGCCACCGTGCAGCCTCGTCGGTCTCGTCAGACGCCATATTGAATTGCACTGTCATTGAAGCACGGCCGTAGAGTTCTCCGTCACTGCTCTATTCACTCGTCGCCGATCGCTCCCCCGATCATCCGCGTTCACGAGAGCGAATCACTTGATTTTCTACAAACTAATAATTAATATAATCCGATAATCAGTATGTCGGGAGGCGCACTATTTAGCAACAATGCCACTCGCGGAGGTAGCAAGTATCTGGTGGAATTCAAAGCTGGAAAAATGACGATGAAGGGTAAAATGGTTTACCCGGACACGCGTAAGGGTCAACTGTACGTCTATCAATCCGACGATTCGCTGATGCACTTTTGCTGGAAGGATCGCACCACCGGGGTCGTCGAGGACGTAAGCAAATTTGGCCCCGCTTAAATTCCTCCTTAATGTCAGAATGCAGTTATCGCACTCTCCATCTAGCGTTAAGGTTAAATTGCAAACCTTTGGATGGACGAAAAAATATATATTTCTTAATATATGTACTGTGTCTTATATATGTGGAATGTATAATTTCATGTGCAATGAGCATCCAATCAATGATTATTATTATTATTATTTTTATCCGCAGGATCTGATCATCTTTCCGGACGACTGCGAGTTCAAGCATGTTCCTCAGTGCAAAACTGGTAGAGTGTACTTGCTGCGATTCAAGCTTTCGAGCAGAAAGTTCTTCTTCTGGCTCCAGGTACAAAGTACACGAGATATTTCATTTAATTTAACTTAAATTATTCGACGGATTTCTTCTTTACGATCAAAATATAATATATAATATACAATAAATATAATATATAATAAATCGTAAATATAATATATGATAAATCTTAAATATAATATATGATAAATCTTAAATATAATATATGATAAATCTTGAATATAATTGTTAGCTAGCCAATTGTGTATCGATCGTAGTAATTTGATGTACTTTCGTCTCGCAGGATTTGAAAACCGACAAGGACGAAGAGCACTGCAGAAAGATAAACGAGGTTCTCAACAATCCGCCGACTCCCGGATCGCAACGAAGCGGTGGCGCGAATCACGAGGGCGATTTGCAGAATCTCTTGAATAACATGTCTCAGCAGCAGTTGATGCAGCTGTTCGGCGGAGTCGGTCAAATCGGCGGGCTCGGCAGCCTGCTGGGAACGATGAATCGAGCCCACGGCACAAGAGCGGGTACGACCAGCGCGTCTACGCCGGTAACTACCACAGCGGCGAGGCCTCCAGCCGCGCAGACTCCTGCGCCGACAACGGTGACGGAAGCTCCGAAACCGGCAGGTTTGTCATCGACGCGACGGCGATCGTGCGACTCGTCGGTAATCCACTGATTTACATGTCCGTTCCTCAGGAACCCCAAAGACTCCGTCGGCAAGGACTGCGACACCGACGAATCTACTCGGTATCACGTCCGCGAACAACACGATTCACCTCAGCGATTTGCAGAGCTTTCTGTCTGGAATTCCAGCTCCGGCTGGCTCCGAACCGGTTGCTCAGGTAACGTCTCGTTCGTTTTATCGCAACGATGCTTTCGGATAGACCGCAATTGTACGGCCATTATTAACCGTGGACGTGGGAAAATTTTATTGTTACCTTGTGTTGGTCGCTTACACGAGCTATCGCTGCTTCCTGGTACACTCTGGCCTCTTGAACGTCGGTCGGTAGCAAACTCTCTTTCATTCGAGCGTATCACACCGAACGTCGAGAGAGCGCTATCGAGAGCTTACCTTATCTCAATCACCGGGCCTTATCCTTGTATCGAAATGCTCTCTGATAAGATTATTTCTCGATCTCATTCGTCGGATTTTATCGGAGTTATCAGCGTTGTCAAGTATTTTACGCATCCCGTTAGCGTGTGTATCGCGTCTCCACCTGTGTCCGAGCTCGCCGACGGACGCGTGACGCGTTTCATTGACACTGAAAGTCATTTGTTTCTCTCGCTATTCGACGATACCAGATTTTTTTATCGGTCGTTCGTGAATTACAATAACAGTCGGGTCGGAGAGGTCGATCGATATTGCACTCAACGGCTATGCACGTTATGTTCCTTTAACGATCCTCGGTAAAATGAATCACTAAGGAGGGTTTTTATTTCTCATGTTACTTCCGTCGCGTTCGTGACATAGACAATCTCGTCGCGACGTCGATCGAGCGACTCTCGAACTGTTATTACGCATTCCGATACGACCAACATAGACGAGTCGGCGATTCGCGTGGCGTTTCTCGCGCCTCGATTCTGTTATTTGATAATTTTTTTTTTCTCTATCTCTCGAGTAGACATTTGCAGAGCAAAGAGTGTAGATCTACAGTGAGATATGTAACGTCGCCGCAGGCGGAGTAAATCTACATATATATTCATCTATATTACTGATACTCAGTGTTCGGCTGAGGCGTTTAACGTAGAACATTGAACGAGTGACACTAAAGAGCGTTATGATTCTCGGTATACTGGCAAAAAAATTATACATGAACTTTTCGTGGCTATCGGAGACCCTAGCGTTGCTGAGCAGCTGGGGTAGCGGAACGGGATTTGTTTGTTGTTCTCGGTCGGCTACAGCACAGCTTATTGTCCGGCAGAGGGGCTTAGCGAGCGAGCTGACCAATTCCATCCCGGCGGCGATCTCAGCTACGGAAAGTCTGGAGCGCACAATGAGCACGCACTTGCCACCCGGGGACAACTTGTGTACCACGCTATCGTCCCCCCAGTTCTCCCAGGCGCTATCAATGTTCTGGTCTGCTTTGCAGTCGGGACAGGCGGGCCCAGTCATCCGTCAATTCGGCCTGGGACCGGAAGCGGTGAACGCCGCAGCCAGCGGAAACCTCGAAGAGTTCGTCAGTGCCCTAGAGTCCGAGGCTAAGAGCGGTCAAGGAAGCGGGGCTCAGCAGCAACAAGGCGGCACCCAACCGCAGCAGCAACAGCAGGCCGACGACGACAAGAGCAAAAAGCAATCGCCGTCGCGGGGCGCTGCTGGCGGTACGCCCGGAAAGAAGGACGACGACGACGAGGGCATGGCCCTCGACTAAAAGGCCTTTCCAATGATCTCCGTCTAGTGCGAAGAGAGAGTCACTTTTTATTTTTTATTTGTGTTATTCGTCATCTGTAGAAGAAGCGAATGGGATTCCATGTATCTCGGCCTCTCAACAATCAAATTGCTACGTGCAATAAGTTTCTGTACCCCAATGTAGACTCAACTGATGACCACTCGAATTCCCTCGTCCCATCTCCATCTCTCCTCCCCGATTCAAGAAATTATACTATTGTGTAACTGTAACACGCGCTTTTTTCGAACTCGAGAAATCGAGCATCGTTCGGGATTATTCATACATTAACAATTTGTACATGAACGAACGAGTTGTGTCGTGGCAATAAAAAAAAATGTTTCGAGAATATGTGTATTGGAATTTTTTTTTTGAACCTGCTTCTGCGAGAGCGTTAATTTAGGATATTGTCGGACTGCAGTGTGTCGAGGAGCTTCGAAGAGTCGCATATGTTCCGGAGACTAACAGCGACGGTCGTTGTTTTTACTGGAAAACAGCGGGAAAACACACGAGCGCCCGGTGAACTTGGTACTACACGGTGCGCGACTGACCTTGAACTAGCACGTCTAGTTGACACGTGGGTATATATAGCTGCGATGTATATCGGGTGCAGTGGGTCGTTTCCATAAACTCTACAGTCTGCAACAATCCTAAGAAGATTTAATAACGAGATTGCATAATTTGTTGGAAATATTTTTGATAATGCAAAATAAGGGGGCGAGGTTGTCGCGTGGATGGCCTTTTTGCTCTTCCGCGCACAATACAATTGATTATTCAAAGGATGAAAATCCCGGGCGAGACAATCTTGCACGCATGCTTGAGTGAAATCTTTCAATGGCGGGAATTTCCTGGCCAATCGTCTGACATTGTTTACGACGCACAAACGCGCCATTGGTCCAGCGGGATAATCGATATAGTATAACATTGCCGCCAACGTTTATACCGCGATTCATCGTACAAGAAGGCGGGCTATTAAATCACACCGACGATAAGTAGAAGGTAAGTTGCTCGCTCCGACTCGTTTATTGTAACAATTATAAAATATCGCCGGTGAAGATCCTCGTGGCGGGGGATCGATGACTCTTCTCACGAAACAGCCAGAAGTTTGCATGGTTAATTCGCGGAGCTACTTGATTGGCTCTTTATGGATGATATATCATCCAGGAGCGGCGTTACGAGTAAAAATGTTTCCTCTTTTTACGTCTTATACGCCATCAATTTTTACGGAAAGTCGACTTTTACTTTTCCAATTGATTTATCCTCGCAAATGCGTGAGTTAATCTCAATAAGCCGCTTACCAGTGCTTCGGTTCCGACAATACACAATATTTTTCGGCCCAAGAAATCGACGTTTACCTACCTACAATTTATATTGTTTCTCTCTCTAGCGGTCTGATAATTCTACCAACCCAGGCAGAACAGCGATAGATCCATTTAAAATTCGATCAATCGGCGGTTTTGGAAACTCGTCGCAGTGATTTAATGGACCGCATTTAATTGTCAGCATGCCGCCCCATGTAAGCACGCTCCTGTCGCACCGCGCATGCGCATTTGTCGGAGAATCGAACAAGTAGTGGGGACTGCCTCGCGAGTGCTGACCGATGAATCCTTCGCAAATTCCGCTAAAAATTGTCGCGGCGTTTCGCGAGGCTCGTGCATCGTTTAGCTACGTTGCTTCGTACCTTCGTAATATAAGAGTGTCGGCGCGTTATGGCGCTACCGGGTGCCGGTGTCATCGTGAAATAAGCGCGGGTAATCGACTTTAATGTCCATTGTTGTGACAGCGATGCCCGGGGTACGTGACAAGAGAGCGTGTGTATTGGATGCGCGCTTAGTATATCTATCTTCTACATGGGGGCACGTAGTCTCCCTATGTACGCCGAGAGGAGCCTATGTAAAATGGCAACCTTGACATTTCGCGATTGTTTTTGTTGAGACGACCGAGCGCGAGAGTGCACAACAAAATATTCGAAAAATATATGAGGATTAATGAAAACAAAGACCTAATAGTCGTTCTCACTTACGATCGTAACAGCTTGAATTAATGCCCTAGGGTACAATAAAATACCAACAATTTCGGGTATCTATTAATTCGCCGAAAGTGGTACGAAACTGGTTAAAATTATTTGTTTAATTTACTTGCATTAATTCTTCGATGCACCGACAAAAAAACAGCAACAGATGCAATCTCTCGCCGTCGATACAAAACCAGTCATAGGACCCAACACACGGACCGGTTCTCGCATCCAAAGGACCCATGACGTGCGTGCGCGACTTTTTTTCCTATCGTAAGACGATTCTTTTTCTCCTGCGGTCGGTTCGTCCTTCGTTGGATACAACGGTTCATGTATCTGTATGCGAAAGCACGAGGGAACCGCCGTGGATAGAAGCTCCCGCGCCGGAAACCCACATAACATTATGTTTCTCGTATGTGGTCGCATACAGTACATCGATATGTGCCGTATTCGCCAACAAACTCTCGTTAGTCGTGTTTGTCACTCGCGGACTACCGTGAATTTCGTCGAAAGTCGAAACGTATCGATTCACAATACATTCCACCGAATGTAACGTTCACAAGCCGTTCGAATAAATTATGCGTGAGAATGCAAGCTTGGAGACATTATTGTACATCATTATCGAGAATAAAAATAGTCCGAGCTAAATATTCAGCGTCGACTCTACTCGGAAGTAACATCGAAATAATGCCCGTTGCGAATATGACACCTACGCGCTCCCCGATGAGCGTTGAGTTACGAAAAATAACAACAATAAAAAAATAATAAACTCACCGTGTCTCTTGTGTATCGAACCGAGGATATGCTCTCATTTCTCTGTCGGAATATAATTGTGTCTAGAGGCACTTGTACATCGATACTCGGGCGATAAGAAAAGACGCGCACCTTATTCGCGATAACGTTCAGGTATTAGTAGATTGCATTCTCGGCTTCGAGGCTCGTAAACAACAGAAAAAATTCGTCGTCCTGTGAGCCGCGGTGCGATTGCGCGCCGTCGCGTTGACACGTGAGTTGACGGCTGATCGGCTGTGAAGTCTCCATTGTTTCAGTCGCCGGGTCCAACTCGCGGCGGGTAGACTCGAAGGAGAAATGGGATGGGGAAAAAAATGATGGTTGCCATCGGACGGCGATCTTCGCGGCTTCGGCGGTCCCGCGTGCACTCCCGGATAGCGCGCGCACACTGTACAATACATGCATACTAAAAACGCAGTTTTCGAGTCTTCGTATCTGTGTTTGTGGTTCTACATTGGCTGTACACACGGCGAGTTCCAGTCGTCTCGTGACCGCTGTAGCGGCAAGTTGTTCGCGCGAGAGTGCGACTCACGATAATGCGTTATTTGGGCGGTAATTAATCGTAAACTCGCGCTCCTAACGTTTAGTTAAAGCGACAAATTTCGTCGAGTCCGAACGAGTGGAATCCACGAGTTGGTCGACCGCGCGCATTCCCACTATTGCGCGTCAGGTTTCTCACCTCGGACAATAGTAGAATATATGATAACAAAACGATAGGAATTAGCCTCGGGCTTAGCAATGCGTATCCAGTGTGTAAAATGCCGTCCGTTAACAATGTTACAGAAAACAACCTTGTCGATGGAAACACGAATACCGACGGCAATGTAGTGATCATCGAGTATCGAGTTTGAGAAAAAGCTTGACGCGTCGCGAACACGTCGATCGAACAGTCGACTCGAGAGGTGGCAAGGACTTTATCGTGCATCTTCGAAACCGACTTATGTGGATAATATAAACGTCTATTTACAAGTCGACCCAAAGTTCGCAAACATCGGGTGAGTCCTTATTTTTGTTTTTATTTCTTTTACTTCGACTTGTTTTAGGTCCATAAGTAGAAGCTGGCGTTGTTTGATACAAGGGGAATAATAATAATAATAATAATAATAATAAGCTAGTTGTAAACACGCATACGTCTGCATATGTATGGTATCTTTTACAACGAGGAGTTTCTCCTTGAGAATAGAGATCGAATCGTATGGATCACGTACTCTCTAAAGATTTTTCATTCTATTCGATCCAGCATTCCTGGTGAAATGTCGCGATCCAGTTATACCCATTGCTGGTGATATTCATTGAACCGTTATCGTGCAACAAGTAGAGTGCAAGCGGGACGGAGCTTGTGCAGCCGCGGTCGCGGTCTCGGGCTCCTCCTTTTCTTTTCTTCGCTCCTTCATTCGTTTACTTTTTTTTTTCTCCCTCTTTCACTCGTTCGGCTCTTTTGCGCACAGAGTTCCAAGGCCCCGGTTGAGCGTTCGAGCTTCGTTCGTCTCTCCGGCCGCGGTGTAGTTCAATATACACTCATGCTTGTACACTCCGGTAAATACTGATAGCCTGACGCTGCAAGTCAATCGTCATTTTAGAGAGCAAATGCAACTTTCATTTTTCTCGTTTGAAATTTAGTCCGGCTGTTGCATCCGACTGTCGTACAAAAGTTCACATCCGAAACGGGTAATCGACCGGTGAGTGGTCATTCACTGGTACGCTCGGCGTAGATATATTTTAAGAGAGCGCAACTACCAACGAGGACAAAGATATTCGAATTCGTGAAAGAAAGACGGTCGGGAAGAGAGCGCAAGTTTCAAGTGTGTGTGCGCGCGCGCGCACGCGAGCGCTTACACGTGACTCGAGCCACGCATGTGTGAAAGAGACGAACGAGAGTCGAGCGGGAATGAGAGAGACATTGCTGGTGCAACGCGTCGACAAGTCGAACGACTCGAGGGGCGATAGGGGAAGGAAGAACGAGGTGGGAGGCTTGGTGAACTTGAGGAGTCGCACACTGGTCTCCTCTCTTCTCTCTTCCCGAGGTCCCAGGTTGCCAACCGAGCGCGGATCTCCTCTACCCGGCGAGTCGCCTTCGGACTTCGCGCCCACCTCACCGTGCAGTCGTTGGCCTGGCGAACTTACCGTGGACCGATGAAAAATAATGAAGAACTGATTCGATACAGAAAAAAAACAATTGCGCTTAAACGGTTTTTTTTTTTTTTGTAATTCGTCTCGGGCGTTGTTTCGGTTTGTGTACTTTTTTCTCCCCTCATCTGCATTGGCGCGGGCACCTTTATTTAGTCTCACTTTTTAGTCATTGCTTCAATTAACCGGGCTGTGGGATCAACTACGCGAATAAACTACGCGTGTGTCCCCTTCGGCGTGACAGACGCAACCTCACACTGTATACGTTTATACTCGAATGCCGGCGAGCAAATATTGTCACAGCGAGCGCCCATATAGCAATAGTTTGAAAACATTTCAGAAATATTTGCTATCTTTCAAATATTCCTAAATATCGCAAGGAAATATTTCCCGAAATATTTTCAATATTTTAAATCTTACAAAATATTTCTGAAACATATGGAAATCATATTTTTGAAGTATTCTATCAAAATATTCGAACGAAACATTTCTAAAATATTTCAGAAATAGGGTAAACCAACCACTGAATGAACAGGGCCAATGAATGGGCACTTTCAACGTCTTTTCACTGGCTTTTTCGTCTGCGTAACTGTCCAGTCATTGGCCAGTTTACTCTACACTTTCTTTCATACATCTGAAATATTTCTGAAACGGCGAATAACAGCAGGTGTGTACTGAACTATGTTCAGAGGAAATGAAAAATAAAAAATGCCATGATTCGTGGATATATTTTAATACAGTTCGACTATTTAATGTGTCATAACACTGCATGTTATTGGCACACTTGAACCGGCTCACGGGAATCCCATAGTTGAAGTGCTGGAGGCAGTACATATGTTAAAAATAATGGACAATATCTACAGCAATGAAATATTGATAATTTCTCGAACATTTCAGAAAGATATCGAACAAATATTTTACCAACATTTTAAAATATTTGTAAAATGTTTTGAAAACTTTTTTGCGAAATATTTCTGAAACATTTCAATGTAAGATTTATGAGCAGACAAAAAAAATATTTTCGAAACATTTCAGAAATATTTTCGTGCTATGTGGGCGTGGAGGCGAAGGGGCATCAACCGTGTAGTGGCACTAATTCTAGATGACACTTTAAGGGTTTATTTATTTTTGTCGATTTTACGAGTGAGTTCGATGGATTTGGGACGCGAATAAGAAGATTCCGTAAAGGGCCTGGAGCTGAAGACTTTTTTTTTAAATCGCAAATATAATAAGTCATTGGTGTTATTCTCGATTCAATATCGATTCTTATTTAATTTTCGGACCTTGAACAGCCTGGCCCCGCTTGGATATTCGAACCCGCGAAGAATAACGGGAGGAGGCACAGAACTTACATGCACGCAGTAGCGCTTGCTTTGTCCCTGCACAAGTACCACCATCGCTACCCGGTGTACAGTCGTTCCAACGAGTTTTCTGTGGTGCCGAAAAACTTTCGATCCATCTCAATACGTACCCACAAATCCGTATATACTGCCATCACCAATACAGATCTGTACAAAACCAATTAAGTTGGCGTTGAAACACTACAGTGTCTCTTGACGTGCGACTCTCAAAGTAGACTGTCTATTGCGAGAATGAGACATGGTGGCCGTTTTTCCCCGGAAAAAATTCCCTGACCAATTAAAAATTTTCCCCGACCAAACTTCTGACGACTTCTATTTTTTTAATTAATGATGCAAATGAAAATGCCTAATTATTGTATTAATATTTAATTCTATTTTTGTTTCTTCAAAATGGTCCCATTTTTTTGTAATACTCCCTTTCATGTACTTCTCATTTATTTATAGAAGCTTCGGCGACAGTTCACTTTCTCCCTGACCAATTTTGAAATTCCCTGACTTCCCGGTTTTCCCTGAACGCGGCCACCATGTGAGAAGGAAAGAAGTGGGGCTTTCCTTTCAGGAGGACGTTTTCTCTTGGGAAGTGAATGGCCCAGACGAAGGAAACGACGACAGTCAATAATTCGTAACAACTGTGAATGCTTGACATATTTGTATTTAAGGAGCGAATTCAACATTCAGTGACAATGCTATCTTATTCACTATTCTGACCGTGATCTCTCTTTCTCTCATCGATCGCGTAATAGCCTGACAATGTCAGATTAGAAATAACACGTACAGAGTTGTTCGCTTAGTACAAGAAAGGATGAAAAAAAAATCAAACCATCATTAATATCGTTGCACGCCGATTCGTCAAGACTGTGGAATCGTCATACGTTTATCTACCTTCTGCACACGGACAGTTAAACGCGTAACATTCAGTAATGAGCCCGAATTTTCAGACACGATCATCTACGATGGCATTCCCTACTGTTAGTCGAATTTGAAAAACTACGACCTATATAGGATGACGAGATTTTCACACTAGCCGAGTTACCGGATGTACCGAAATTAACGCAACGGAATCGTATTAAATTTTATGTCATCAGTCGACCGGCTTAAGTGTTATGAATCGCGAGAGGATAAATGCAACTATGACTGTTCCCGCGACGAAGCACGCCACGAATATGTACCATGTTTCCTCGTCGAAGACGTCCGTGAACGCGGGCACCTGACTGTACAGTGTGTCGATGAGTTGCATGTTGTAATCTTTGTTTCTTCCCGTTGAACGTCCCGCCATTTTTGTAACTCGTTCCTCGCGCCACTCAATTATATTCCGCGAGCTTCCGACCTTTTATCTACAGCTAAATACTCTCCCCGTGAATTGACAATGTAGGTCGTTTGATCCTCGTCTATATTTTTTTGTAACAGTTGTTTATTGAGTTTTATCAAACTTTTTATGCAATCTAGACTCGATTAATATACTAGATCAGTCTCGAATATAGAATATCGGCGTACTTGTACGATAAATTTCTTCTTACTTGGGAAGTTGTTGAACCACTTAATTTTTGTTGTTCAATGTATATAACTATAGGTGATCTAATCGTGGACAAAAAAAAAATATAGTCGCTTATTGACGACTTCGGGGAATTCTTCTCTTCACCCTCAGCTTCTTCCTCTTCTTCGGTCTGCCGGTCTCTACAGGCGCCTCCTTTGGTACCAGCGAGCTTATGTGCTTGTTGTAGAGCGTCAGGATATCGAGGGTATCCAGATTATCACATTTGAAGATTATTTTCTCACCGGAATCTGGAAATAATTGAGGAATTCGGTATTACACGTTTAGGAATAAAATAACATTTATCGATCGTTTGACAATATGATCGATCGTGATCGAGCTTGTGATGTTACTTTTTCAAATCAATAAATGTCTCGTAAAGTGTGTCGACACTTGTTAACCATTTGTATTTGCGGTACATGGAAAGTTGAGAAGCGCGTATTAGACGAGATAATCTCCGCGAGTAGATAACTGTAGTGCAATACAAACTCACTGAGATCGCATGTGATAAGGGGCGGAGAACGGTCGCACACGACGTTCGACTTCAGTATGAAGGACAAATTCGTTGCCTGCAATTTCGGTGCAGAGAGGTAGAATAGGAACCGTCTGTAACAAAAACAAGTGATAACATGTGAGATTATTATGTTTCTCAGACAAAATGGCGCAACTGGATCAACAGCTGCCTATCCCGATGCCGGATCTAAGTACCCTCCGTATAACAGCCGCCGTTTCCATGCTCGGCAAGGCTTACGGATGCGGACAATGCAGTGGTAAGTTCAGTTTTCACCAAATTAATCAAATTCACAGCCAATGCTCAACTGTTAGGGTCGAACCAACGTGAAAATCGTATATAGAACAAGCACTCGGAAATTTCGATGTCGCGTCATTATTGGCTAGGGGTGTCGAGTTTGATGGGGCGGACTAAGAAGTCCTCCCCTCCACCCTCCCCCCTCCGCGCTACCTTACAGCACTTGATGCACTGGCGATGAACAATGAAAAGAATCAATGCACATGTCGACAAACGAAGGAAACGTAATGACCATAATCGTTACCTGAAATTAGCTTTCTCCGTATTATTACAAGCGCACCATTTTCGTTAACAGCGTACTTGTCTAAAAATAACAGTATTAACCGCTCCGTGTACTTGGCTAGTCTACTGGAAAGGCGTGTGAACTGCGCATGCGCGGATTATCGACATTGCGCGAGACCACCCGACGCAACGTCGGGGTGGTCGATTTTATGCAATTTTCAATTGCATGAAAAAAAACATTGTATTCCGAGTATGAATGACCGGCAAATAAAATGCTCTCAAGTCAGCTTCTCTAATTCGGGGCCTGGGACTAGAGAGACACACGACAATGCTATACACGATCTATACCGTATAAGGCAAAACGTATAAATTTCTTGTTCAATTTTTTTATAGGACTGAATGATGTTTGCAAGATTTATGCAGCGTTATTTAATGAAATAAGAAAACTGCCAAGGCGTTGGTTAGAGAAGTTAATTTTGTGCTCCGTGAAACTTTGTTATCACCAACTAACCTTGCATGATCAACTCGCCGCTCGAACGGATCGAATTGTACGGTGATTTTCGACACTGGCTTCAAATTCAAGAACTTCAATTGTTTACCGATCGCGCTCACGAGTCCGGCGGAACGCGAGACAGCTCCTGATAGAGGAATCGACATAACGCTGAATAATGTGCACGAGATCGTGCACCGCGTTTCACCTGCAGACACTCTCGAGAACTTGCTTCTCCAGTGCTGCCAACATCGGCGCGATGGGAAAATGGCTGGGTCGGATTCGACGCTTCAATATTATCTTCACGGTTCGAAATCAGTGACGACCTCGGCCCAGTAATAATTTTGCAATTAGATGCCTGTTTCTTTTTCATTACGACGTTGCGCATGACTTGATTGAAAAGATGCCCCAAAAGTAACGATTACTCCAAGTAATATTCGCATGAAACATGAAACGCGAAGTTTATTTATTTATTCGTTTATTACACGGGACGAACATTTTTACAATAATTCTAATTCCGCGAATGTATTTACATGTTAAGTTATCATAATTATATATGTTGACACAAAATTTCTAAGAATTTAAAAGAATTTAAAAGAACTTATAGGAACTAACAAGAATTTATAACAAAAGTGAAAATGTATTCAGTTGAGGAGTTGCAGATTTTATAAGTGTTGCAATTCCTTTCTGTAAAGTTTAATAATAATAATGCAAAAAATATTATTTGGAGTAAAAAGATACTGGAACGAGAGCCCGACTCGCCGAGACATGATCGAGTCGGGTGCGATGGGTTTTGGAGACGGCACTGAACGAGGAGCGTCTCGGGATTGGTAGAGGGAGGTCCAATCGTGTAGACTCTAGCGGTAGCCATTGCAGAAGGCAGTCTCGATCGCAGTGTGTGTTGTGGGGAAGTGTGTTGTGCGGCCAGTGGGTTTTGTGTTAAATTTTTTACTTATTTGTTAGTGGTAATCCGTAATTTTTCATCGTTCGACTGCAAAAATGTATCCCGTAGGCCAGCGTGAGTATTGTCACTTGTTTAAGCGGGCTGGCGGATTGAGTGAGGGGAGGAAGAAAATAACAGAAAGGGAGTTGATCCGAAGTTTGTCTAGGCGAGTCTAGAGAACCTCCAAGTCGCTCGAGTGATTTTTTTCAGGCCCTTTGTTCGTCACTGGTACGCCTGTGCTGCAACCACGATATTTCACTCGGTCGAGAGAGAAAAAAAATTAAGCACGAGTGACGAACAATCACTGAAATGCAAAACCCCGCGCAAGAGTCGTTAGACTGACCCCGTATGAACCCCTATTGTCGCTCAACAGGCAGAATGTGTTCGTCGTCGCCGTCGTCGTCACCGTCATCGTTCAGTTGTACTACCAGTACCATGCTACCCGATCAGTCATAGCGCAAGTCCGTAGGCAGATACCGAACCCGATGCCTCTCTTTTCGTCACGTTGCACGCGCTTTCGTGCTGGTATCGGTTCGATAAGCGCAATCGCTTTTCCTTCGTTTATCCGTTCGATTCCACGCGGCTGACCATTGCCGCGAAGTCAATCAATAATTTTCCCATAAAATTTTCATTCTCTCCACTCGTTATCCGATCAACTTCCTCATTAATGTTTCATCCCAATTGATTTCGCGAGCTTACCGATTACGTTGTCTAATGGATATTTTTATAATTTCTTTTTCTCTCTCTCTCTCTCTCTCTCTGTTTCGAGAATCCGTTTTCGTTAACATTAGTCACTGGCAGTTAGTCAATGCTTTCTTTCGAAGATAAGAGACGCGTTAATGCGTTAACATTCGCGGCCTTTCGTTGATTCGAATATTAATATCTAAAAAGTAGCGATAAATTGTGCCGATAATTGTCGTAAACAATTTGTTGCTATTGCAAAATAATTGATTTCGCTTTTTTTTTTCAATCCAAACCCAATGTCCCTTGCTATCGATTTGTTCAATTCCATTGTCTTTTAGTTCTTCCTCTCCACATAATTGACGTTCCTCAATGAAAATCTTAACTTTAATCGAGTGAAGATCATTTTTACTGTCCTTCATAGCTAAGTACCGAGTTTCGCAGAACTTCTGAACAAGTGTATACAAAGATTCGAATATGGAGGAAACAACTGGTAACCATTACAGAATATATGTAAACTGTTGATATATAGAGTCTTTATTGAGTTACTTAAAATTTAATTGATTTTGGAGTCTATATTGAAGATACGCACATGCGGCAAGCGCAAGAATATTGTAATTGTTAATGTATATTAATTACTTTTAGCCCCCCCGCCAGGGCCAACGACGAGCACCGCAGTTGGAGCTGCGGGAGCGACCGGAAGCAGCGTTGTGGCTTCCAGTTCGTTAGGTCTCGTTCCCGCACAACAGACACACACGCCTCCGCAACCTCCGGAACTGCCAAGTAAGCGTCCAGAGGGTCGATCAAAATTCACCGCGTTGACGCGCGTTTAATTAAACTGGGTCTATGTATTTGCAGTGTTCTCATGTCCACGAAGGCCAAATATAGGACGGGAGGGTCGAGCGATCGGTCTGAGAGCCAATCACTTCCAAATTACTATGCCAAGAGGCTACGTTCATCATTACGATATAAATATACAGCCTGACAAATGTCCACGCAAAGTTAATCGTGAGATAATAGAGACTATGGTTCATGCCTACAGCAAGATATTCGGCACCCTAAAACCTGTATTCGACGGAAGGAATAACTTGTACACCAGAGATCCGGTGCCGATAGGAAACGACAAATTAGAATTAGAGGTACGACGGACAGGCCTGATAACGAGCTAAACAATTTTTTTTTTTGTTTACCCTCTGACGAGCAAAGAAATAATTGAGTAATTTTTATTCAGGTCATACTGCCTGGAGAGGGTAAAGACAGGGTGTTTCGCGTAGCGATCAAATGGATAGCCCAGGTTTCGTTGTACGCTCTGGAGGAGGCTCTGGAGGGACGCACTCGACAAATCCCTTACGACGCTATTCTAGCACTGGACGTCGTCATGAGGCATTTGCCGTCCATGACGTACACACCCGTCGGTAGATCGTTCTTCAGCACTCCCGATGGATACTACCACCCTCTCGGAGGTGGCAGGGAAGTATGGTTCGGTTTTCATCAGTCCGTCAGACCATCGCAATGGAAAATGATGCTGAACATTGATGGTAAATATTCCCCCCTCCTGGTTGCCCTGTTTCTTCCAATTTACCAACTTAATCATTGACTCTCGCAGTATCGGCCACCGCGTTCTACAAGGCCCAGCCAGTCATAGAATTCATGTGCGAAGTATTGGACATGCGAGACGTTAATGAACAGAAGAAACCGCTGACCGATTCCCAGCGAGTCAAATTTACCAAAGAGATAAAAGGCCTTAAGATCGAGATCACCCATTGTGGCACTATGCGCCGAAAGTATAGGGTTTGCAATGTTACGCGGAAACCTGCTCAAATGCAATCGTAAGTGCAGTTTATTCATGAAAAAAACAAAAGATTATTCTAAGGAGATAAAAGCTGCTGGTGTACAAAGGATCAAGCGTATCACCGTCAGATTAATTTTGCGTTTTGCAGATTTCCACTGCAATTGGAGAACGGCCAGACGGTGGAATGCACCGTCGCCAAATACTTCTTAGATAAATACAAAATGAAGCTCCGCTATCCTCATCTACCGTGCCTTCAAGTGGGACAGGAGCACAAGCACACGTACTTGCCGCTCGAGGTAAATATCAAATTAACGATGTCTCGTCGGCGACTTGCAATCGACGCTCGGTTTTTTTTTTTCCACAAGGTGTGCAATATAGTGGCGGGACAGCGTTGCATCAAGAAGCTCACCGATATGCAGACTTCGACGATGATAAAAGCGACAGCCCGTTCGGCGCCTGATCGCGAGCGTGAGATCAACAATCTCGTGAGACGAGCGGACTTTAACAACGATTCATACGTTCAAGAATTCGGTCTTACTATTTCCAACAGTATGATGGAAGTTCGGGGACGTGTCTTGCCACCACCGAAACTTCAGTACGGTGGGCGTGTGAGTTCGCTCAGTGGACAGGTATTAAAAGCGTTTCTGCAATTTCCACTACATTGCCTGGAGTCTTATGACCCCGATGATATCTACACGAGACGAAATTTCATCAAGTTATAACAGCTGCGTTTTCCATTCGGCAACATGGTGGCCGCGGTCAGGGAAAACCGGGAAGAGTCAGGGACAAAAAAAATCTTGATCAGGGAATCAGGGAAAAGTCAGGAAATTTCAAAATTGGTCAGGGAAAAAGTAAAGTGTCGCCGAACCTTCTATAAATAAATAAGAAGTACGTAAAAAGGAGCCTTAAAATAAATGGAAACATTTTTGAGAAAAAAAAAAAAAAATTAATATTAATACAATAATTAGGCATTTTCATTTACATCATTAATTTTAGTAAATATAAGTCGTCAGAAGTTTGGTCTGAGAAAATTTTTTATTGGTCAGTGAAAAGTCAGGGAATTTTTTTTGGGAAAAAAAATGGCCACCATGGACAAACTTCGCTCGAGGAATTGCACATCGAGAATAAAATTCTGCAAGTGAAGAATTTTTGTTTATTCCTAAACTGTGCACTGACAAAGACTTGCCGAAGATGAAATTTGATGTCATGCAGATATCTTCAGGTTTATCGATTCTTACCGTGAACCCGGAAAGGCTAATTTTCGTAATCCACTAAAATTTGCTTTCTCTTTATGCCCGTCTTTCGTCAAAGACGAAGCAGCAGGCGTTGCCGAATCAAGGAGTGTGGGACATGCGCGGCAAACAATTCTATACGGGAGTCGAGATCAGAGTCTGGGCGATAGCGTGTTTCGCTCCCCAGCGAACCGTCCGCGAAGACGCTCTTCGAACGTTCACCTCCCAGCTTCAGAAGATCAGTAACGACGCCGGTATGCCGATAATCGGGCAACCGTGTTTCTGTAAATACGCAACTGGCCCGGATCAAGTCGAGCCGATGTTTCGCTATCTCAAGTCCACTTTCCAGGCGTTACAGCTCGTCTGCGTCGTCTTGCCAGGCAAGACACCAGTCTACGGTGAGTACTCTACTGTGCGACGACGCTCGTCCTACGTGTCGTTAGGGGGGAAAACAACATTTTACAATATTTATTTCCGTCACGCACAACAGCCGAGGTGAAACGCGTCGGTGATACACTCTTGGGTATGGCCACCCAGTGTGTTCAAGCGAAGAATGTTAACAAAACTTCGCCGCAAACCCTCTCAAATTTGTGCCTGAAGATCAACGTTAAATTGGGCGGTATTAATAGCATTCTGGTACCGAGCATCAGACCGAAGGTCTTCAATGAACCCGTTATATTCCTCGGCGCCGACGTGACGCATCCTCCTGCCGGAGACAACAAGAAACCTAGCATAGCTGCAGTGGTGGGAAGCGTCGATGCTCATCCGTCCCGATACGCTGCTACTGTCAGGGTTCAACAGCACAGACAAGAGATCATACAAGAACTGAGCTCCATGGTGAGGTGAGTAAAACAAACAAAAATACATTACTTTGTTATTCTTTGGAGGAAGCCCTTCAACAAAAATCCCTGGTATCACGCCCTCCGTAACAGGGTGCTCAGGGCTTGGAATGCCCTACCAGCGGCAGTTATAGATTCGGACTCGGTAAACGAATTTAAGAACAGGCTGGACCTGTATATGTTTACATGAGATTTTCACATTAAATTATACATGGACACACGAGGTCATAATTATATATGTTCACACCAAATTTATAAGAATTTATAAGAATTTATAAGAATTTATAAGAATTTATAAGAATTTATAAGAATTTATAAGAATTTATAAGAATTTATAAGAATTTATAAGAATTTATAAGAATTTATAAGAATTTATAAGAATTTATAAGAATTTATAAGAATTTATAAGAATTTATAAAAAATGTATAAGAATTTATAGGAATTTATAGGAATTCATAACAAATGAAGAATGTATTCAGTTAACAAGATGCAGATTTTATAAGAGTTGCACTTCCTTTCAGTGAATTTTAATCATCTTTTTCTCTTACGATATACCAAGTGATTACATTGTCAATTGATTTCTCCTCAGGGAACTGCTTATAATGTTCTACAAGAGCACCGGTGGCTACAAACCACACAGGATAATTCTGTATCGCGACGGTGTCTCGGAGGGACAATTCCTGCACGTTCTTCAGCACGAATTGACGGCTATCCGTGAGGCGTGCATCAAACTCGAGGCCGACTACAAGCCCGGTATAACGTTCATCGTTGTTCAGAAGAGGCATCACACGCGATTGTTCTGTGCCGATAAGAAGGAACAGAGCGGAAAGAGCGGCAATATTCCAGCAGGAACGACGGTCGACGTGTGTATAACACATCCGACGGAATTCGATTTCTATCTCTGCAGTCATCAAGGTATCCAGGTAAGTCCGCTTCGGATCAATTTTGCATTTCGTTGCTGCTGATTCAATCGCTCACTACTGATATTCCCGATACAATGCTCCAGGGAACATCGCGACCATCCCACTATCACGTTCTCTGGGACGACAATCATTTCGACAGCGACGAACTCCAATGTTTGACTTATCAATTGTGTCACACATACGTGAGATGTACGAGATCTGTCAGCATACCCGCACCGGCGTATTACGCTCACCTCGTCGCCTTCCGTGCGAGGTATCACCTTGTGGAGAAAGAGCACGACAGGTGAATATAAAACATCATCTAATCGACAGTATGGAATTTTACAGCGGTCGAACCGTCCTCGTGATTTTAATTTCTTTATTTTTGCAGCGGCGAGGGATCTCACCAGTCGGGATGCAGCGAGGATCGAACACCCGGAGCCATGGCTCGCGCCATCACCGTGCACGCCGATACGAAGAGAGTTATGTATTTTGCGTAATTATTTCGATACTCGTGTATGCTACGTACGCGAGAAGACCGAGTACAGCACCGAACGGTTTAGCGTAACGCTCGCCAACACAAACGTCATATCTCCAAGTAGGTACGGATTAAACAAAAGAGTCAAAAAGCGGAATATTTGAAAATTCAATGGTTACTTAAAATACGGATAATGTCGGACGACAATCCTCTTCGGTGGCCAATTTTTTTTTTTTTTTTTTAATTTACTTTTATAATTATTGGAAGCGTACAGATCGCGGGGTGTGAAAGACACGTTTCGACTACCTCGCGACGCATGGACAACGACGCGACAGGATTCCGTGGGGAAGACTGATTCGAGTCGTTTGGTAGGGAAAGGAAAGGGAGATGAGAGTTAGGTTTTAAAAGAAAGGTGCTTTTAGTTAATCATGTTTTAGATTACATTAGAGGCGCGCCGGACTGGCTCGTCGGGTGTGAACTACACGATGAAATAATATCTGTTCGATAAATCAATTTCATTTTTACAGATAATATTCGGTTCGTACCTCGCGAATTACGCTTACTTTTTTTTTTTCATCTTGTTCATGGAGGAGAGATTTGTATCATCATAATCCACCATTTGTATTATAAGGTGAGGAAGCGCATCGCCACAGAAATCACTAACGTACTACTTTGCCCGAAATGCGGGACCATTACTTTTTTGTACATAGGTAAAGAAATTTTTTAATCGCCAGTATCAATCCCAATGGGGAAGACGAAAGAAACATCGATATCAACCGTTTGTCAAACAACGCTCGATTAAACGCCCGATCGTAACCGTAATAGCATTGGAGAAAGGGGGGGGGGGGGGGGGGGCATTGGAGGGGGACGAAAAAATTGGTCACCGCAAGTCCGAGCGCGTCATTATCTAAGAAACATAGCAAATCCAACTTTTTATTGATACCATAAAAAAAGGCTACTTGCCCCGTTTTTTTGGCGGCGATACGTCCCGTATCGACGGCCAAAGTAATCTAGGAATTTCATTATAACGAGATCTGGACGTGTATAGATTTTTCGTGGCACTTTCGCGCAAAGCGATGTACTCCCGTGGTCTCGGGAGACTGAAATGCCTTTTGAGCCGCGAGTTACGGCAAGCTACATGCGATAAGAGAAATGCTAATATCTTTTTTATTACCTATACTTGGTCAGTCCGAATCCAATGTCGTACTAGAATTTAAGGATGCTCGCTATAGTTTCGTACTAAGGGTCACATGGAGATCGTTTTCTCGAAACGTATAACGATCGCTCATCTATGCACAAAGTTATGTATTAACTTAAACTTTTTCCCAGCTCGACCGACCGTTTAACATAAAATTAACAATTGTCAATCGCCCCGATAGAACGGATTGTGACCGAGTGGTTTGTGAGTTTTCGTTGCGAGTAGCACGTTCTCCTCGGGCCAAGTACGAAATGCGACTACGCTTACTTTAAAGGGAAAAAAAAAAAGCTGTGACACTTGCCCAACGGGTACGTCGCCTCGCGTCCGATAGTGCATTGTACAAGGCCGGAATTATTTGTTAAAATATCACGAGGACGAGGATCGTTTCTGACGCGGGCAATTGTCGCGCGTAGGCTAATTTTAAATTAACGTGGCATTGGATCTGGACCGAGATTCGAGAAGCCCTATCAATGCAACGCATATGAAAGATGAATGAACTAAGATAACGAGGCGATAAAGAAACACGTAGAGATTAGGTCTTTGAGATGATTCACAATAATGGCAGAATAGTGCGAGAGAATACAATACGGAGTTCATTTCGTTAGATTTAAGATACACGCAAGAATACAATACCACTTAGATCGACCACTTTAAATGAATTATAAGGTCCTGTATCAGTTCCACATCATTGAGCCCTCGTAGTCGTGGTGGAATAAGTCAACGTAAATCAACAGCCGTCTCGACGTGCAATTCGTTATGTACACAATAATTTTGTCAAGCGATCCACCAGGAGAAACTGTAGAGGAGAGCCAAGTTAGATAGATTTGCGAACGTAATGCATTCGAGAGAGCAGGCGACTGTCGCACACAAGGGTATCGGTTTAAGTTCGTTTATCGGAATCGTTAATACACCGGACATTATGCCAGAGGTATTTTCTTTTCTGACGTCAACGCGAAGACTAATGATATCGATAATCAAAACATCTTTTATCAGATATATTCTTCAGTTTCTTTTCATGTCAGTATTAATTTAATTGATTTTTTTTTCTATCCTTTTTTTCGAAAATGCGTATTTAAAGATTCATTATGTAAATTGTAGTACGTGCGTACGTTCCAGTGCATTAAAGATTCCGATTCTAGGCTTACTTGCTATTAATTATGCCACGGAAAGTATGAAAAAGGACCTTGACTTATCAATTAATATTTATTCTAGTTTTAAATGTTAAGGGGAGTATAGAGCTTTAAAATCTATACCACTTGTGACACTGAATATATGGGAATATCTAGCATCTGACTTTATTGAGATAATTAGGCGATTTGTTAGTACGACTATTGTAAGATTAAAAAAAAAAAAAAACATTGACATCAACAAGAATTATTAAACGAAAAACAAACATAACGACAACAACAATAACAATGCAATCCGTTTCGCGTCTTAGATCGGTACGGTACGTTTTGCAATTCAATTGGTACCAAATGTATAATATGGCACCTCGAATTCGCCAATCGAGTGAGAAAGAGCACCCGGGGGGGCTTACGGATTATGAGAATTAGGGATCCATTAAAAAATTAGATAACATTAGATAACAGCATTAAGCTCGATAAATAAAATGAAAGAATTTATTAATAAATCATGTTGTTATAGGGGGTAAAAGGAACCAAAATGTCTGATCGTGGAAAAAAAAAATTATTATTAGTGTCTAACGAATCATTCATGTTGAAGTGGAACGAGGCCCTACAGAGCTATTAGTTTTTAAGTCACATACCCCTAGAACCCCTGAATTTTACATCAGATTGTGGCGCATGAAAATATTTGACCGCAAAATTTACCAAGAATACCATCGTTGCTATATCTTATCGACCCTGTCCCCCTTTTTAAATCATCAGTATCGTTGATATTTTCCTGCGCCTCGAGAATGGGCCGACATTTGTAAATATCTATTAACGTTTTAATCCGAGATCAGAGGCGTGAAATGAACATTAAGTAAAAAAAAAAAAAAAAAAAAAAAACCAGTAGAGAATGATTCGGCACTCACGAAAGAATATGAAACACAACATCAACCAAAATTTCATTATTTGTCAGACAAGGATAAGAGATTCACTTTCGTGTTTAACAATATAATGTAGCTTTCCCTTTGTTGGCTGGCACTGTGTTCTATAATGTACCGACAAAACTGACCTTTCTTTTTATCTTTTACAAGTTGGACGTAGATTTCCACCACCGTTGAAAGTTATTCGTATTCTGCAAATGTATCTCGGGAGCGCTCAACACCAACGGGATTTAATCAAGCTATTTCATTATTAGCGATGCTGTTACTTACGCTCCAGTTTATAATGTTATTGCATGAAAAGAAAATGATAATTCGACGATAATCCAAAATCAAAAAAAAACACTACACCGACGAAAAACAAACGCGCTATTTAGACATGCACTTTTCTCTAAGTGTCCGATAAATCGTATTATAAGAAAAACAATTTATATTTATATACATACAAATCGAATAAAATCATTGCATTTGGCAACATCTTCGACAACGTAAACCGGTAAAAAGTCACCAGTACCTTAAAATTTATATATATAATGAAAAACAAAAAAAAAAAAAACAAAAAAAACAAAAGCAACAAAAAAGCTTTAGCGATCTGTCCAATTATTGCTTTGGATTAAATGCGAATTCATTCAACGTCAAAAACATTACATATACATACTCTTGTGCCACTGTAAAATGAACCGTTGCTTAGAAATGATAACACGATGCGCGCATATTATTTATGAGAATCTCTCCGCCTCTTACTGACAATATTCTTTCTAGTATGCATATCGCGGTCGATGATGAGCAAAACGTTACCACAAATTGTACGAGTCGCCACTTCATCTTGCTGACATTATTCGTTAATTGAACATTGTGCAGCTACGGTCATAATATGCGAATCCTTGTGGAGCAAAGTGATGCAGTAAAAAAAAAAAAAAAAAAAAAAACAAACAAAACCACATACATAGACGATGCGTGAGACGCATCGTTTGTACTTGCACTCAAGTACCACACTATTACTGTCACTTTAAGCTATTCTCGCGTAAAAAGTAAAAAAAAAAAAAGAAAATATCGATAATAATTATAAGAAAAATAATAATATTAACGAGTACACAGTTTTTCAAGAGTTTCAGCTTTAAATTATGTCAAACACCGCAAATGAACGCAAATGAATAATAATACAGTCGAGTGATTACTGAACTAAGAGTGCCGGATAATCAATTTATTAAGTACACTTGGATTTTAATGTATAACTGTAAGATACAATAATTCATAGGTTTAATTGTTTACCCATTATGCGTGTGGTAACGCGATAACGATCGCGTTACGAATATATTATTATTATTATTATTATTATTATTATTATTATTATTATTATTATTACCATCATTAATAATATTGCTGATGTTATCAATGTCATCGTCATACGTCAATAGCGTAGCTACGATTACAATCTATCGGCGACTGAGTTTCTCTCCACGGTTATTTAGCTATCGCAGCTTCTGTGAGTATGCATTTTTAAAAATCATTGTTCGTTTGTCGGTCGCGACCCGAATATGAAAAAAAACAAAACAATTGAGAATAAGTTTGTACACAGTACGGCGTTCTAATAGAAATCAATAATTAACATAATAGTTGCAGACTTGCACCGAAGGTTGTGTGTGTATGTGTATGCGAGTATATATGTCCGAGTGCCTGTAGAATATATTTCCTTTAAACGAGTAGCTTCGGCTCTACTGAACGCAGTTAATTCATACCGACCATTATTGCGAAACCTTCAATTATTCAATACTTTATAACGACTCCACCGAGTTAGACGCATAGTCGCTTCACGAAATCGATCATAGCAACATTCTATTGGGTACATCAATTGTACTTTTTTTTTTTTCTTAAGAGACCTATCGGTCCTATATTAAGGTAATTAATTCTGCGTATGAGTCGGCTGTAGCCTCGTCGTTCGCGTTCACAAGTGGTTGTTAGTCACTTTTTGGAATCGTACATTCCTTGGGGGTACCTGAAAAATAAAGTCTTTGGGCATCCAGAGTGAAAAAAAAAGTCGATACTACAGGGATTACGAATGAAACGTCAGATGCACATCGTAGTAGGCTCTCTTTAAAAGATATATTTTCTTTTGATATTCAGACCGCTCGAGTCGACAGACGTTTCGCACGACTCCACATTCAATACTGTTAGTCCAATTCAGCAACTCGATAATTGGATATATTTTAGTCGATATCGTCAATAAATGACAATAATTAGAGATTTTTCCTTCGACAATAATGATATTTAAAAAAATATTCTCCTTTGCGGGTGTGTCAATTGAGGTCAAGAATTGAAATTCCAATTATTTTCAACGAACAGAATATACAATGATCGCTGTTGATTCTTTACGGCAGCGTTCGCAATATCAACCTTTTACCCTCGGAAACATCGTGTCGAGGAACTGCAATCACAACTGCGCGAGTCCGACGACACTGTGAGGTAGTCTCGACATTGGACTTATGATTCGCCGTCGCTATACGTTTGTACACCTTTGCTTCACTTGTAGAGTGAAGGCGGAAAAAGGCCGATGACCGGAGATGTTTCTGTGGGTAAATCGAAATACGGATCTATTCGGTTCCCTGTCCAAGTTTATCAACAGAGAGCTTATTACATTTATAATTGGCGCTTCGTTGGTCTCGAGCTAACGTTCAAGGTAGTCCTTGCGAATAGTGTTCACATCTCATAAGTTTCGAAGAAGTGAGAGGTAATTGTAAACACTTCTCGATGGTATAAAAATCTTTAAAAAATCAAGCTTATTAATGATGCTGAGAAGATTAATTTAGCATAATAATTCCCAAAATGTTATTAACAAATTGATGAAAAATAAAATAGTTCAACAAATCTCCCGGAAACATAACTTTTTTCTTTAATGAAAATTATTTGTTCATTTTTCTGAATACTTATGAATTTTTTCAGTTTTTTAAATTCACTTTGAATTTCGTGACTCTACACGTTTTCCTCATATAAAAAAAAAATTCAAAGTGAATTAAAAAATCTAAACAAATTCATACGTATGCAGAAAAGTGAACGAAGCACTTTCAGATAAAAAAAAGTTAGGTTTCCGCGAGATTTGTTGAACAATTTTATTTTTCATCAATTTGATAATAACATTTTGGAATTATTATTATGCAAAATTAATCTTTTCAGCACCTTTAACATGCTTGATTTTTTTTCTTCATATTTTTGTACCATCCAGAAGTGTTTGCAGTTTGCAACTTATGCGAAGTGAACAGTATTCGCAAGGACTGCCTTAAGAGGTGCAAAGCAAGATACAGTCTACAGAGTGCCTGGCGCTTCGTTCACCGTGTGGTAAAGAACTGGGAAAAGTTAACAGATGAAAGAGAAGCGAAACACGATTTTAAACAAATTCTAAAGATAATCGCGGTGGTAAATAATTGTGAACGCCACCTTCGCCGACACCAAAAACAAAATATAAAAGCAAGTGAAGTTATTAAGATGCCAGGATCAACTGGCGTGCAGCGAAAACAAAGTACTGATGAAGCGCGTGCGATAATAAATAAAGCGAAAGCTGCGGGAGGATTATTAATAGAATAATTGTTAAGGGACGATCCGTCATTGAAGCTGGTCGCACGCTGAAAGTATGTAACCCAATTATATTTGTTGGAATCTTATTGAAATGCCAGGTAAAATGTTATTGATTAGTTCTTAAGGTATATGAGAAACAAAATGAAACAACAACAACAACAAACATACACAAAGTATATTATATTACAGCATATTATGTAATGTACGAAATGTACAAGATAAGTCAGCCGTTTTAAAAAACAGCCGGGTGGTACAATTGTCCCCTTGCGCACTTTGGTATGCTCGGTTGCATAGTCTCGAGAAATGTTTACGTGTAAACGAGACTCGGTCCAAGAGACTCATCTTGCCGTGTCCCCTCTCTAGATCTCTGGTTAGCTCAACTATTATTTTCTTTTTTCTTTCGTAAAGTGTATCAGAGCTTTGTGTAACACTGTCGAAAGGATGGGAGTCGGACGAGATATTGTATACAAGTTCAATTTTTAACGCGGGTATCGAATCACTTATAGTAAAGAAAATCGAGACGGGAATTATTGAAAAGTAAACGTGAAACCGGTAGTACATTTATATGTTATGCATTTTTAATATTCATTTTATCTCAGCGTGTAAATAGACGTTTCTAAGGACATTTAAACGACAGTAGCGCTTAATTGAGAATGCCCGATTTTATGCCGGCGTCTGTGACAGAAGAATCGTCGATGCGCTGACTGTTTCATAGGTATGAACAAGTTATTAAATTGTAATAATAATGACTCTATTAGTGGACTCTCGTATTGCTGTATATAAAGTGATATACATATACATTCACATAATATATTTTGTCGATCAAATAATCGTTGTCTTAGGAAGCATGAAAAAAAAAAAAAAACGAGAAAAAATTCTTCAAGTACATACAATTATGTTGCATCCTAGTGCCGTGCTGTAAGCGGGGCGAAAGAAAAGAAGAAAAAAGTCTTTATTTTTCGTCGAATTTAATGCAATCTAACGTCAGATGATCCAATGATAAATCAATTGGCCGCTCACTGTACCATCCAAAAAATGTCGAGTATCAAACAGCAGCGATCAATTTCTTCGTTCTACAAACACACATTTTTCGTTTTAGCTAAGCTAACATTAGTCATGTAAGATTTATTATAAATGTGTTAGACCATAAATATAAATAAATAAAGAATGCAAAAAGCATTTTATAAGCGACGTTCAGAATTATTCTGTCCTTGACTAAACGTGTTTTCGGCACATTGCCCGATGACGGCTTTAAATCTGCCGCGCTGTACGCCCCTTCCGGAGGGGGGGGGGGTAACGTATAGGTGCCCGAATGCCCAAGATGTTTTTAGTACCATCTGACTAAAAACGGAATGTAAAGCGGACAATATGTAAAAGCACGATGCGCTTTAATAGGCGGAACGAGATAATACAATTCGCATTCTCGCCGTAAATGATCGGAAACCAAATTGATTTAACACAAACAGCACGGAAAATAATATTTTTTTGCGACAGTGATTTTTTTTCCTTTGAGTATTTTTACCATGCTGATTAACCGATTCCCGATTACTGTGTAGACTGATTTTATAACATTAGCAACCGCAGACGTTAATATTCCGAGCGAAATATTATTTTCATCAAACCTGATTTTATACTTTCCACGACGTACGGGTAAGTTAACTAACCAATGAGGGCTTGTCATTTTCAAACAGCGATCTCTCATTGGTTGGTTAACTTACCGGTGCGTTGTGGAGAGAAAGTATAAAATCTGCAGTTGTCAATGTTCAAAAATCAGTCTACAAAGTAGTAGGCAATCGGAAAATCGGCATAGTAAAATTCATCAAAATAAAAGATCATTTTTACCTAAAAATATTATTATTTCCACATTGTTTGTCTTGAATCGATGTTGTTTCCGAAATTTTACGGTAGGAATGCGAATTGTATTATATGGTTTCGTCTATTAAATCGCATCATGTTTTTACCTATTGCCCGCCTTACATTTCGTTTTTAGTTAGATGGTAGGTAAAAACAACTTGTGCATTCGGGCACACCTATTTATTACCCCCTTCGGGGTGTCTCATCCGTCTGTTATTTCTGTGTGGGTAACTGACTTTTCGAGGTACGGTACTGGCAGGACTTTTTTGAATTCCGACACCCGACAGTCACCCGAGAAGAAAGCAAACCGTTCGCGAGTCTGCACGTACAAAGATTGTCTTTTCTCTCTACCGATCACACAAACTTTGGACAGCGAAGGACATGTCACCTCGAAAATCGCCACGATTGGAAGCTACTAATCAAGATGCAGAGTAAGTAATCGCCGGTCAGTTAATCACCGCATTTAATGTGAAGTAAAGCAACATTTTTTTTTCCGAACGGCTTTTCAGCGTAACCTATTTGCGCGAACAAGTGAAACTCCTCACACGGGAAAACGAGAGGCTTCGCAGTTTCATAGCGGACAACGGTTTGGCCGCGACATTGTCGCCAAAGACGCACAAGACCGACGGAGAACACAGGGAAAGAAGAGTGGCGCACAGAACCGTCATCGCTCATGCTCCGAAAGCCAAAAGTCCGAACACTCCGGCGCGACCCGGCACACCCCGCGCGCCCGGCCGGGGCTGCTCGTGCAAGGGCAACTGCTCGTCGAGAATATGCGGATGTGTAAAAAGAAATATTCCATGCGCAGAATTCTGCAGATGCGGTGACGAACTCTGCCAAAATTCGGTCAGTATAACAACGGAATATAATTTAATCGGTGAACGAATGAATCACAAACTGTGCCGGAGAAAAAAAAAACTCTATGGTATAAAAATCTGAAAAAAATCAAGCGTATTAAAGATGCCGAAAAGAATTATTCGCAAACTGTGCCAGAGATAAAAAACGATGGTATAAAAATCTGAAAAAATCAAGGGTCTTAAAGATGCCGAAAAGAATGATTTGTAAACTGTGCCAGAGAAAAAAAGAAACTGGTATAAAAATCTGAAAAAAATAAAGCGTATTAAATCTGCTGAAAAGAATGATTCGCAAACTGTGCCGTAGAAAAAAAAAAACTTTTCGTCGCTCGAACAATTTTAATTTACAATGATTTGTTTACTGTTTACAGGAACCGGACAAGGAGAACATCGGCGACCCTAATCATCAGCCTCAACTCTCAAAGGATGCCGCTGAGAGTCTGACGAAACTCTCCAAGCTGGCTCTGGCGGAGAACAAAGAATTCGAGCCGAGACATCCTGCGTTGGAGCCGGTGAACAAGAGGCTGGACCAAATTGGGAAGCCTCGCAGTCTGTTCAGTCCCGACGTTGCGGATCAGCAATTTAATTTTGAGATGGGTGACATAGAATCTGGAAACATCTCGCTGCGTTTCGGTGATGTTCCGCAGGCAGCAGAGGCGGAGGAAGAAACCGTTGCGGAAAAACCATCGGATAGGAACAAGAACAAAAAGAAAAAAACGAGGAAGGAGAAAAATGCAAACGTCGACGATCGCGAGGATGATTTAGAAACGATGGGTGACGTCCAATCGGAAAAGGTATCGCCGGGTCCCGGTGATGTTCCGGAGGCTGAAGATGTAGACGAGGAAGCTGTTGTGGAAAAACCATCGGATAGAAACAAGAACAGAAAGAAAAAAACGAGGAAGGAGAAAAATGCAAACGTCGACGATCGCGAGGATGATTTAGAAACGGTGGGTGACGCCCAATCGGAAAAAATATTGGTCGGTCTCGGTGATGTTCCGGAGGCCGGAGAGGTGGCGGCAGAAGCTGTTGCGGAAAAAACAGCGGATAGAAAAAAGACCAAAAATAAAAAAACGAAGGGGGAGAAAAATGAAGAGCACGGAGAACACAGGAAGGAAAAGGAGACACACAGATCCGCAACCGCTCCGGATCCACAAGCCGCGACTACGGATCAGGAGAAGGTACTTAGCTGCTACGCCGGTAAAGAGTAACGAGAGAAAGTGATTTTGATAAATCGTAGAGGCACCGAAAGACTGTTATTCCGCCAAAGATAAAGTATTATCGTCACTTTGGACGCTTCTACGATTTATTTAAATCACCGTTGTTACAAATTAAACATTTTTTTATTCTGCAATAGGTCGCGACCGACTTCGACCCTATGAAGCCGAGACGGCAATTGTCGCGAAGTCCTCTGGTTTCAAAAACGGTACCTCGAACTGAAAGGCTAATGGATGTTTCGGAAATACCTCTCCCAGCACCACTTAAAGAAGAACCCGAAGACGAACCTTTGGAACCGGAAGGTACACATTTTTATTCTCGTGAACAGTCGTGAAGTGACTTTTGAAAATACATGTAATCAAACGTTTGTATACTTGCAGAACTGAAACAGGACGTAGTGCCGGATTGGGATCGGCATATGGCAAATCTAGTTGAATGCACTATATGCGGAAGAAAGTTGTATCCACACCGCATAAAAAAACACGAGGCGTCTTGTCAAAACATATGAATTGGCTCCGTGCATTTTTTTTACAATTTGACATTTTATAATGTTACATGTTGACATGTTGTAATTTTTATGTTCAGAATCTCATTTTAACGTTCGATAATATTGTGATCAAGCGTTTATCAGCGCTTACGTGCTGGGCATCTCTGTGAAAATGTTCAGGAACATATGATAAAAAAAACCATTTAGTGGAATATTATATCGGCCAGACCCTAATAAATATTATTTTTTCATGTACCAACTGACAATACCACGTCTCTATCTGCGTATAATGTAAATAATGACTTTATTTTTTTTTTGTGCTTTGTAATACACAGATTAATATAACTGTTTCATTACAATGTACATCTAACATGTGACTTGGAGGAAAATGAGACCCGAACGCGTCACGCGACGATCAGTTTCATAAACCACAGTATTCGCACGCACTCACAATCGCTTCGAGAGATCTGGCACATCGGTTAATTCTAGTAGGTAATATGCATTCTCTTTATCGTGTAATACGCACAGAGAGTACTTTTTTTTCTCTGACCTATCCACATACTCTGATGTAACAGTTTCCCTTGCATGAACAGTACCGTCCGGTAGCCCGCGTGGAACTGTTCGGCATTTTCATTTTCAACCGCGCGTTTTCGACATTTAATTTTCTGACCGGAAATTCCGGTTTCAATCTTTAATTTTTCGACCGGTAGTGACGTTATGGGGAAAAGATCTTTTTTCGGAAGAGAAGTACCGTATTTCAGGTATGCCGTCATTTCCAGGCGAAAAATGAATGTTCAAAACCGGAAGTGACTTATTTCCTTTATTCGAAAAATGAGATTTCAAAATCGGAAGCGACGTATTTCCCCTGTGACGTCCACATCCCCGGTACGTCGTCTCTTCCTGTCGAAAAATGAGTTTTTGGCACCGGAAGTGAGGTATTTCAGGTATCATGTCCCTTCCGGCCGGAAAATTAGTTTTCGGAACCGGAAGTGACGTTTCTCAGGGATCTTCTCCTTGTAGATGGTTTTATGCCAAAGGCCAAGTACCAAGTTTCTAAGGGATGACATCACTTCCGGTCGAAGATCACTTTCGGTTGAATTTCTGGTAGAATGACGAACATAGAGTACGTCTATATCCGTTGTTAGCAGTGTGTCCGAAATCCGCAGAGGCAAACGGCAAATTTTGTACGTGTGACTTGCACAGCTTAAGTTCATCGGTTTGAGTTTGTAGCGCGCGCTGTTGTGCCGCATGTAAACACGTGTGGATACTTGAAGACAAAGGAGACAAAGTAAGTACATCGCTGAACATAAAATTAAACCCGGTGTTGCCGATTGTGCAAAAAGTAGCTTACATTTTTCATACATGCACGAGATTAATAATAATGTATGAGAAAAAAACGTGAATCTTCTCAAGATAACCTTCAAACGCTTCGACTTAACCTCGGTTTGTTTACAGTCCATTGTGAAGTGTTTTATTACAAAACGTATCAAAAAATGATTAAGATTTAATTAGATGATATTATTTACTTATTTATTTAATTATAGTAGACGAGAAAGAACCCTTTCTACCTTTTAACAAATTAGTAAATCTTTTATGTTTATGTATGAAAAAAAAACCAAGAGAACATTTCACACTTTGTGCGCTAAAAAAGAAAATAGTAGGTCATTAATGTGCCTAAATTTATATTACAGATGAAGACACTCTCTGGGATTCCGTTATCAAAATTCGTGTCGTATTCGAAGGCTCGTAGACATATCGGATCATCGTTATTGGAAAATCCAATAACGGCGAACAAAATAAAGAAAAAACGTAAACGCCTCGCTAATATATTGCCGGTAAACCCGTCTACGGCATCGGTCGATGTCACTTCCGCGCCGAAACCTCTGCCAGTCAAGAAGCCACGAAAGAAATTGAAATCAAAAGTCTCGAAGAAGATTGTCAAAAAGACATTGGTCAACGGAAACTCTCCTGTGGTGAAAGCTTCAAGAAAGCTTCAAAAGGCAAAAACAGCTAAGAAAAAAGTGTTTGTCGTTGAGTCGCCGGATGCAAGTTGCGAGGAACCTTTAAGCCCCGAGAAGCAAAACGAAAGTTTGAAAGTGCCGTTAATAGAAGAAACGCCAGTACATTCGACGAAGAATAACTCGCCGGTGAAAGATAAAACTAGGATAATCTCGCCGAAGACCAGAGAGAGCGTCCAGTCATGTTCGGCGCAAAGTATGGAGACAGATGCACAGGTGTTGCTACCCAAATGCTTGAACAACAATCCAGCGGAAGACGGGAAATCTCTGTTTCAATGGCTCATACATCCGTTAACGATAGAAAACTTTTTCAAGTGAGTTTACGCCTCAAGGATAACATTTTTATCACATTGCATGGTTGCCACGGACCCGGAAAACCGGGAAAAGTTACGGAACTTTTTTAAAATCCTGGACATTTTTTGAATCTGATGTTTTTCGTTTGATTCCGTGCTGCACAACGTTTACATTTTTTGTTTCAGCAAACTTGTCGACTATATACAGCATATATGTGTATGTAGTTGTGATATTAATTTCATTGGGAACTTATAATATTGTGAACTGAGTTTAATGTATTAATAATCATTATTTATTTATTTATTTATTTATTTATTTATTTATTTATTTATTGGGTTTACGGGATGAACCCTTTTACTACATAAAATAATAAGAATAAATCAGTAAATTATGAAAGTGTCTCTACAATTAGAATAATATCACCAGTTCGCATCTTAATATAAAACTAGACAAAATATATTTCATTATTTCATTTGAACATTAATAATCAAGACTATTTGTCTTTGGTTGCCCGATTATTCAGGGATGAAAGTCGTTCGAAGATAAGAAGACAACAACTGCTTTAAACTGTATTTGCGAGGTTCATGAGTCTGTAGATAGCTGATCTTGCCCTGAACGCACTTCTAGCCACCGGCACAGCAAACAAATTAATCCTCCTCAAGGCTATTCCAGGATCCCGAAAACGGATTTGACGTGACAATTCCTGGCAGTTATATATTATATATTCCATTTTACTTTATTTTTAATTGTTCTCTCTTACCCTGATCGTTTGACTGGAAAGATTAAATGTTTGCTCTGGAAAACCGGATAAAGTCGGGGAATTTCAGTTGGAGAATTTCGTGGCAACCATGCATTAGCTCTGTCGATAATTTACATCGTTAATGATTTTGTTTCTTTCAGAAGTAACTGGGAGAGCGCGCCTTTGCACATAAAAAGAAGCAAATCAAATTATTACAAACTCCTCATGTCGACACCACTGCTCGACAAAATACTGCGTGACTTCCACATACTTTACACAAAAAATATCGACATTACATCGTATTCCAATGGTCAAAGGGAGACTCACAATCCGTCCGGCCGTGCCCGTCCGAGCGTCGTTTGGGACTATTATTCGAACGGCTGTTCGGTCAGGATGTTGAATCCTCAAACTTTCATACCAAAGTTACACGCATTAAATGGTGAGAATTATTTTTTTTATGTCTGTCTGGCATTTCTTTAACGAATTGTGAATAATCTTTCAGCGACGTTGCAAGAATTCTTTGGCTGTTTCGTGGGGGCAAACTCCTACTTGACACCGCCGGATAGTCAAGGTTTCGCGCCGCATTACGACGACATCGAGGCGTTCATAATACAAATCGAGGGAAAAAAACGATGGCGCTTGTACAAACCGATGACCGAGGGAGAGTATCTTCCGCGTTATTCATCGAAAAACTTTGACCCTTCGGAGATCGGCGAGCCGATACTCGACACCGTGGTGAACGCCGGGGACTTGCTGTATTTTCCCAGAGGAACGATTCATCAAGGAGAAACGATCGACGGGACGCACAGTCTTCACATCACGCTGAGCGTTTACCAAAAAAACAGTTGGTGCGACTTCTTGGAGAAATTGCTTCCGGATGCACTGAGAACCGCGATCGCAACGGATTCGCGTTTCCGGGAGGGTCTGCCAATCGATTATCTGAAGCACGTGGGATTTGTTAATTCCTCGGAGGAGAGCCAAGTCAGACAGAATTTTATCGACAAGACAAACGACTTGCTTCACAGACTGATTGACAATATCAACGTCGACAAAGCTGCCGATCAAATGGCGAGGGGCCACATTCACGATTTTCTCCCTCCAGTTCTCTCGCCCCAAGAACAAGAATGTTCAGCCGTCGAGGACGGTGAGCGAATGACAGTGGCAGGACTGGTCGAGACCAGAGTCGAAATCGAGCCGGACACCAGGATCAGGCTCTTGAGATCGCATTGCGTTAGGTGATGATCAAAATTACCGTCAAATTTAATCGTCAATTCGGTCGTGTAATCATGCAGATATTAAATTGTTGTAGATTGGTCGAAGAAGAAGATTGCATGAGGATTTATTACTCGACTGAGAATTCCAAAGAGTATCACGAGTACGAACCACAATTTCTCGAGGTGGACAAAGATTTTGCTCCAGCGGTTAGAGAGATAATCAGACGTTATCCTCATTTCGTACGGGTCGATGACCTGCCGATCGAAGGCGAAGACAATAAGGTAGAACAATATTCGACAAAAATAGTAAATATTCCCTTCAACGAGATTACATTCGTCTTCCTTTTACCAAACAGGTTCAAGTTGCAAGAGATCTCTGGGAAAAATGCATAGTCGTGACCGACGTGCCTTTGCCCATCGTGGAATAGTCATTCTCCGTCGGAACAACTTTATGATAGCTTAAAAAATAAACGTACGTAACATTAATACAGATCAATAAAGAGAATTCTATTGTTTTAACTGATGATTTATTTTTATTTTTGTCAGTTCAAGTACCGTAGGAACTGGAATGTTTTGTTTGTATAGACACGCATGTCTGCAGAAGAATATCCGTCGAAAAATTATAACTCTCTGCCCCCCCGTCCTCAGTCAGGTTCATTGATAGTAGAAAAGTATATATTATATTCAGATTTTAAGTTTCATGTCTCTCCTCGAGCTCTCGTCTTGGTCCTTTTCTCGACCGAGGACGTATTCTATGTACCCCAAGTATCCATCGTTGTCCAGGTCGTCTTCCTCGAGCACCCTATCTATCAGCTCTGCGGATAATATTAATATTTATAAAAAATGCATATTAATATTAATATTCATTAAAATTTATATTAATATTAATATTTATTAAAATTTATATTAATATTAATATTTATTAAAAATTTATATTAATATTAATATTTGTTAAAATTTTATATTAACATTAATATTTACGTATACATTTTTTCCGTTCTCACCGACAATCCACGAGTAATCCGCCATCGAGTCTTTGTGCTGATCGTCCTCCACTCTGTTATCGCCATCCACGTCGTCGTCGCCGTGAAGTGTGTGCTGAAGTGCGTGAAGAAGTTCGAGTCCATCCAGTTTCGTATTATTGTCAATGTCGTGGACTCTGAAAGGTTCATAAACTTCGTCGATAAGTATATCACACATTTCCATTCGGTGCATAAATCATTCGGTGCATACTTGAAGTAATAAAATTCTAATTCTTGCGGGTTCATCTTGGATACGTCGATCTGATTGGCGAGCGAGCCCATGTCTTCGGCGAGATGCCTGAAATCGAAATATCAAAAGCGGTTTCGATCACAGTGGATTATTTAATAATTACAATTGATCGGTGCAGAACTCACGCTGCGTCGTGTAAAAGCTCTTCGTCTTGGGTCATCTTGACAGTTTTAATTGGCACGTAATGATGATGAGACACACTGCTCTTGGGATGATGAGGACCCCGAAAGCCGAGAATCGGTTCGACATACGCGATAGTGAGTACAAGTATCAACAACATCGCTGAAGTCGATCTGAAAACACGATAAATTTTCAATTTTGTTGCAGCTTTATTATACACCCAATTGGAATGTTCGCTTCAATATTAGCTGGTATCGAGCAAGCAAGGGCAGTAATCGATACCATGGATCTAAAGTAACGTTTTTACAATGTCTTTTTTTCTTTTACTTTAAGGACTGCAAGCGGTTCGAGCCGAGTGATTTTCCACTTGAAAATTTGGTTCACTCGAAGGACTCGAAGGCCCCGAAAGCCAAGAATGGCTTCGACAGACACGATTGTGAGTACAAGTATCGACAACATCGCTGAAGCCGATCTAAAAGCATGACAAACTTTCAATTTCGGTGCAGCTTTATGATACACTTAATTGGGATGTTCGATTCAATATTTGCTCGTATCGAGCAAGCAAAGGCAGTAATCGATACCATGGATTTAAAGTAACGTTTTTACAATGCTTTTGTTTCTTTTATTTTAAGGACTGCAAGCGGTTCGAGCCGAGCGATTTTCCACTTGAAAATTGGATTCACTCGAAGGACTCGAAGGACTCGAAGGCCCCGAAAGCCGAGAATGGGTGCGACAGACACGATAGTGCGTACAAGTATCGACAGCATCGCTGAAGCCGATCTGAAAGCATGACAAACTTTCAATTTCGTTGCAGCTTTATGATACACTTAATTGGGATGTTCGATTCAATATTTGCTCGTATCGAGCAAGCAAAGGCAGTAATCGATACCATGGCTTTAAAGTAACGTTTTTACAATGATTTTTTTTCTTTTACTTTAAGGACTGCGAGCGGTTCGAGCCGAGCGATTTTCCACTTGAAAATTTGATTCACTCGAAGGACTCGATAAAGTCCACGGGGATGTGGCCCATTCGCACTCGGGATGAAATGCCGCGCAGCGTGCGAGCGGTGTAACCGACTACAATAGGACCTGCTGGGACGCACTGCACCGGGCGTGGATTCACGGGACGACCCTCTTGGCCAACGACAGATGGACGGTAAGGGGGGTCCACGGTAATTATTATGCGATTACCCACAAGCCCATTGATTTAGATTCGTACCAGGAGGGGGTCCACCGCCAGTCTGGTTCTCGATTTATCGAGACGCGAATATTCCTTTTCGCGACATCTTATCGTCCCAGTCATAGTCTATAATTATCCAATGCAAACTGATTCGCGGTGTTTGTTTTTTTTTTTTTTACAATTATTATACACTATTGCATCGGTGATGCGAAGAGGGCAATAAATAAATTGTCTATCGCGTGAAAAGTCACTCGTTTAATTAAACTGTCGCGTTAATATATACTTTTCTGTCCTCAGGAAATGTCGGGCGAGAAAACAGAACGAGTTCTCGAGGTGTTAAAAGACACAAGAGCGTGATACGGATTTTGGGCACTCGGAAATCAATTCTATATGAGCTTAGAACACGAGGGAATAGGGAATGGAGCAGGGGGCTCGAGAATGCATATGTTGAGAGGGTGCCCCAAGGGGCTCTCGATGCAAGTGGACCCCGGTGAGCGAGCACCCCAGTCGTCGACGGTAGCAGCGGCACGGAACAGAGAGCCACCTTCCCTTACCCCTCGGGTGTCGAAATCCATAAATAATTTATATCATTTGGTCCATTCAACGGGGAAAGGGCCCATATGTACCTGTGTCGCCTTACAAATGTGGGACCTGCAGTTCGCGTCGGAGGCGTTGTGGCTGCTGTTCTTACTGCTACAATCCACCCTCGATTCAACCAAGAGACGAGGCACAGCATGTTTCACCAATGTTGCTAACTAATCTGAGCGACAAAAAGAAAAAAACATCGCGATAAAAGCTGGACTATGCATGTTGTAATGTGAGCATGGTAACATATATTCATGACATGTGTGTTATCACATGTACGTTGCAAGTACAGTAGAACCCCGATTAACCGCGACCGAAGAGTCCCCGGATAATCGAAATCCCGGTTAAGCCGAACTAGACAGCGAAAGTATATGAGTCAATAATGGCTTTATTTTGACTAGTTACAATGTCATTTGGTACAACTTGCACTTAATTGTTAAGTAGTGTGAAGTAGAATGTAAAGCTTTGGATATTTTTTGTTCATTAATAGTACGAAAGCTAGTATTTTTTTTAAGTACTCAGTGACTTGGGTTTGCTCCGCGTGTAAAAAAAAAAAAAAAAACGCGGAAGACGCACGGTTAATCCGACCACGGTGTATCGGGATTCTACTGTACGTAAGATAGTAATAGTATAAAGGATCGACAGTTCGATAAACAGATCGACGATAGATAACGTCGTCAAAGTGACAGAGGCTACATTTTATATGCAAGCCAAGCGCATCCCCGGGCCAATTGAGAATTGAAATAAGATACGTAACGAATCTGTTGCCGCATCAAATTTTCAATAACTCCTCCTCTCGCTTATCCGGCACCCGTGACTATCGGTCTTTAATTATCAACGAGCCTACTCCACTCGATACATATTTTAATTTTTTTATCGGTTGTTATAATTGAAGTAATTGATCAAATTCGTCATCGGACGCGACTGTAATTCTCATATGAGTTGGGGTATATTATCATTTCGTTAAGGTAGTACTTACGGACAAGTTCGACCTCACGTAAGTTCAGAGAGAATTGAGAGAAAATTACGGACACTTCTCGATGGGATAAAAATCTGAAGAAAATCAAGCATATAGAAGGTGCTGAAAAGATTGATTTTGCGTAATAATAATAAATTTTTTTTTTTTAAGTTCAACGAATCCCCCGACAGCCGAACTTTTTGATCATATGAAAACGATTTTTCAATCTTTTTGAATACGTATGGATTTTTTCTTAATATTGTGTAATTTTTGAAAATTTCGTTTTTTTATTATTGTAAAAACGCTATTTTTAAAAATAACACAAAATTTCGAAAAAATGTATACGTATTCAGAAAAAGTAACAGAATGTCTTTATTTTAAAAAAAGTTAGGTTGCCGAGTGATTTGTTGGCAGATTTTTTTTCCTTAATTTGTTTGTAACATTTTGGAATTATTATAATTCGAAATAAATCTAAAATAAGATTTTTTTTTCAGATTTTTATCCCATCGACAAGTGTTCGCAATGCTCTCTGAACTCACGTGGGGTCAGACAGTCCGCAAGTACCACCTTAATTGCAACAGTCGGATAAGTAAATAGTCCACTCGTCGTCGTGACATCTGGAATTTCCGTAATAATACTAAATCCTCGTGCTCCATCGGAGTTCGGAGGGGTCGAAGCGGTGCAGCGAGCAAATTCGTTGTCGGAACAGATGCAAAATCTATAATTACCTGTTGTTACGTGACGATCTTACCTGCGGGGATCGATCTAGCGAGGAGGAACGTCGATGTGCCTCGTCTCGATCCTTCCGGGACGCTGATAGTGTTGTTCCCCGGAATTTCGTCCGCGTTCTCGCCACGCGCTGGCGATTATCGACGTTTTTCGACGGACATGCGTCCTCGCGAAGTTGCTCCGAATGCGATGCGCCCAGGATGGGCGGGTATCGTTCGTTTTTCGGATTTCGCTACGGTCCGCAATTCGTCGAAAGACCATCGGGCAACGCTCTTCGCGTCGTTCTCCAATACACCCGAGATCCGATGATTCGACTGTTGTACAGCGTATAAACGATTTATCGTATTATACCAGCAGTATTTCATTCCCGATTCCGCAGTACATCGACGATACGACAATTAAATCGATGACCGATGAAACATATGTGATTTTTAAAATCTTGGACTTTTTTTGCTTGGATTTGAACCCCGAAGAGATTAACTCGATTTTTTTTTTTTCGTTACTAAATTATTGTTTTTTTTTTTATTTTCAGAGAGAAGATGCCGGCCACTTGCAGTATGGAAAAAGAAGAGGACTGTGCGCTTGTTATTTTCGAGCGCAGTCACCGTAGTCACTCCGGAGCAGACGCAGCCGAATTGGGGAAATATCGATGGAAAATTTGTGGATTATCCTCGCGCGATAGGCGGGCCGGCAACTTTTGAGCGGCAAAGCGGAGTGAGGAGATACAGAGGATGAGAGTGAGTGAGCGCGGACGGGTCCCCGGTCGTCATGGCGACGAGCGTAGCCTAAAGCTATGCTTTTATTGATTCCAAGCCGCAAACAATGTACAGGAGTGTGGATGTTTCGCTCCGTTCTCTCTTGCACTCTCGCACCGTTCCCTCTGGTTCTCGAACTTGGTTGTTCCACGCTTGCGAGTTCCGTGCCTCGCGGCTTAGCTTTCGCGAATTGTCCGGCGCAAATTACCTTCGAATCCTTGTCCAGCCAGTTGTTGGTTTGTTTTCTGTTATTTTTTTTTTTTTCGTTGTCGCTCGCTCGACGGTGTTCCGATGAGTTACGCGTTTTGTTCGCTAAAAGCTGGTCGTCCAAAAGAGGAACTGCACTCACGAGTTGTGCGGAGCGGCTACGTTCGTATTCCTTGGGACTAATTGGAACATAGCGAACAGAACGCGTAACTCATCGGAACACGGTGGAAGAAAAAACCAACAAAACGCCGAACCAAGCGAATTACTCGTTAAATGTACGAACGGCATCGACTCGGCTCTCTCAACAATTAATCTAATTTCGATACGAGTTCTACGTATCTGATATCGAGCGATGAATAACGTACGAAATTAGTCATCGGCGGGGAAAAAATAAATAGCATGTATCGTTGAAACTATCAGATTCAGACGTACTTTTTGCCGATCACATTTTGCGAAAAGTGGCATTTTTTTTACACGATAATAATAATAGCAATAATCGAATCAATGGAGTGAAAGCGTAATCGCGTGTGCTCACTAAACAAGTATGCACTTACAGAGTCTGCTCATTTTTATAAAAGTCGAACTATCCCGCAAATCAAAGGTTGCTTAGCTTTCGCGAATTGTCCGTTGCAAATTACCTTCGAATCATTGTTCAGTAACTTATTGTTTTTTTTTTCTTTCGCACCATCGCGTTCCAATGAGTTACGCGTTTTGTTCGCTGAAAGCTGGTTGCAAAAAAAAAAAAGTAACTGCACTCACGACTTGTGCGGAGCGCTATGTTCGTATCCTTGGGACTGATCTAAGCAACCCTCGATTTGCAGTTACCCTTTCATTCTATTGATTCGATTATTGCTATTATTATCATTGTGTAAAAAAAGTGGGCACTTTTCGCAAAATGTGGTCGGCAAAAAGTACGTTTCGTACTGATAGTTTCATGCGATTTATTTTTTCCCCGCCGATGACAAATTTGCCGCGTATGTTATTCATCGCTCGATATTACATACGTAGAACTTGCATCGGCATTAGATTAATTGTCGAGAGAGCTGAGCCGATGCCGTTCGTACAGTTATTAATGAATAATTCGCTCGGTTCGGCGTGTGCTCGCGAGCCGTACATGCAATGTCAATTTCGCAAGTGTACATGCGCTAATTATACTTTTTGTTCGAATGTCGCACATAAGCGAGATCGGCCGACATAACCGAGGTGCGTCGTGCGCGCGGCATTCTGACGCATGAAAATTGCCCAAAGGGATGCGCCAACCGTGATCGATGTTCCATCCGATCGGAGTCTACCGAAACTGCCCGCCGAATAATATATTCATAGCTTCCGGATGGTTGAACGCGACTCCGGTCCCCCCGTTTTTCCCCTACCGGCTTGCCAACCTCGACCCCCTGGACCCGCCGATACGCCTCCGGCTGCCGGTGTCCCATTCTGGCACCGTCATTCCGTCGCGTATTTGGTTCATACCCGCGTAAATGGGCTATCGAACAATTATCCGAAAGTCTCTCCGAACTCGCGATACGTTCTTTCAAATCCACACCCATAACGTATTCATCGACGATGGAGTAAATTTTACACGCGACGCTCGGCACTTTCTGCTCATCCAATCTGGCGCGTCGGCCAATCTTTTCGTTACCCGTTCGATCCTCGTTAAGGTTGTACTAGCGGACAGTTCGACCTCACTGAAATCTGAAAAAATAATCAAGCATATGGAAGGTGCTGAAAAGACTGATTTTGCATAATAATAATTCCGGTGGCTTCGGTCGATGACCAATTGGCAGCATATATGTGTTTGAAGTCTGTTATTTATTAAAAACTGTTCCATGTTATGCACTGTCAATAAATTCACTACTACTACTAATTTCAAAATGTTATTAACAAATTAATGAAAAAAAATTGTTCAACAAATCTCCCGGCAGCTTAACTTTTTGTTCATATAAAAACAATTTGTTAATCTTTTTGAAAACGTATGAATTTTTTCAGAATTTTGTGTAATTTTTGAACATTACGTTTTGTTATTAAGTTATAAGGATTACTAAAAACGCAATTTTCAAAAATTTCACGAAATTCTGAAAAAATTCATACGTATTCAGAAAAATTAACAAATCGTTTTCATAAAAAAAGAAAGTTAGGTTGCCGGGTGATTTCTGGGAAATTTTTTTTTTGTTGATTTTTTAATAACATTTTGGAATTATTATTATGCAAAAGGGCTGAAGGACCCAGGTCGATGGCCCTTTGCCAAGGTGTGAAATTAGCATTGGGTGTAAAATTTAGTATAAGAAGACAACTGTAAATATTAACGTTGGCAATGAATCTCTTTTACAACTACTATTATTCAAAATCAATCTTTTCAGCATCTTCCACAAGGTTGATTTTTTCAGATTTTTATTCCATCGAGAAGTGTTCGCAATTGTCTCCCAATTTTCTCCAAACTCGCGTGAGGTCGAACTGTCCGCAAGTGCTACCTTAAAAGCGTCCGAGCGTATGGGAGAACCGTCACTTGGACTCGGGCAAACCGTAGGCTATCATACTGGAGGCCACGGCTCAGCGTACAGTTTTGCCTATGCGGTAAATACTGTGCAGCGCGCAGCCCGACCTCCGATCGAAAATTTACTTATCGAGAAACGAGTGGCGTTCGGCTCGCAGTAGAAAAAAAGAAAACGAACAAAAAAAAGTTGAACGAGATGAAATAAAAAAAAGAAAAAAAAAAGAAATCGTCCTGTAGGTTGGGCTTCGTCGGTGTAAGAGCCAAGTTTTTTTCCGCTCTTCCGTTCCTCGGGCCCGCGTCTACTTTTTCTCATATTTTCATCGTCTCATCGTCCCTCGTGTTTCTCTTTTTCGTTAAACGTAGCTAAGAGGACGAGGCGAGGAGGAAAAGAGGTTCCACCGGTTGCAGGGACCCACTCGCGCTACCTTATACCGCGTTACACTATTCCAGCGGGCTCGTGTCTCCTTCGTCGGGCTCGTTTCCTTTTTTATTTTTTTTTTATTTTTTTTTTTACTCCCTCTCTCTTCGACCTCTTTCGCCGCTGTTATGTTACGCGGACGCTGCGAACTAAGTGCAAAATTATTTTTAAAACATTTTCCTAACCGCGTTAACTTGAAAGCTGACCCCGCGTGTGCGGAGAAGCATCCGCATACCCGCCTCGTGTGCCCTCGCTCCCCTCGAGCCCCGCCGCGTGCAACCGTCGCAGGCAGCCCGAAAGAATCGGAAATGCCCGCTGTGCGGTTTCGCTCGACTTGCGAACCCTCCCCGCGGTTTCAACCCCTTCGCTCACCTACCCGACTCGCGGATACCTTCCCGATCCCTCAAACGCGCCCCCCCCCCCCCCTCGCTCCAACTTTTTAAGATAATTTTTCACGGGAAGGACCGCTTAACCGCCACCCTCCTCAGTGTTTCTTCGGTCAGTTATAAACGAGGGGTTCGATGTTCGGCGGATAGCATTTTTTTTTAAAAGCTTAAAGACCCCAAACGACCGCGTCGTGACCAATTTTTTTTTCCCAATTTCGATACGGATTGCGTCGATGTGTAATTCTTGATCGAACAGGAATTATAATATTCCTACGTTCGACTGTTATTATTGTCGTAAATGCGGAGATCCTCGACGTTATTTTATCGGTTTATTAGCCGAGTTCCGCTCCTCGAATGCTCTCGACGATTTCCAGATTCCTCCCGTTCCACGGTAAGATAGAGAGTTTCCATCTACTCCTGAGCTCTCTCGGTCGAGAGCTCAAACGCGCCCTTACTCCCGTGTGCCTATAACTTGGTCCACAAAACGTCCAACTTGTTCGAAAGCTTTTCGCTCCGAGATCGGGGATGAGAGGGGTTGCAGGCCGCATGAGAAATTCATCGTGCAACCGGGACGAGCGAGAGTACCTCGGATATATTCGACCTTGCGACGAGAAGGAGAGAAAAAAAGTTTAGCTACCTTCCATTCTCCTCCACCTCCTCTTCGACGAGTCTCGGTTCTTCGGAACATGCATTTTTCGAATCCCCCTAATTTTCTCATATTTTCCAATCCTACGAACGAGCAAGCGTGTCGAATGTGTGTTGCAGGTTAATCGGACCTGATAAGGTCCTGAAAATGCCTTGTCAGGGCCTTGTCAGGGCCCGATGTAACGCTCAAAGAATGTACTAACGATCTGTGCATCTATATAATATTTTGCTCCATACAGTTGTGTGCTCAATTTTTTATATATTGGAATCTGCACTGTAATGCAATTGCACAAGAAAGGGGCCTTGTCAGGGCCCGATGTAACGTTCAAAAAATGTACTAACGATCCGTGTGCTGTAATCTGAGCATCTGTATAATATTGTGCTCTATACAGTTGCGTACAAAATTTTGTATATATTGGAATCTGCACTGTAATGCATTTGCACAAGAAAGGGGCCTTACCAGGGCCCGATGTAACGCTTAAAGAATGTACTAACTATGTAACTATCTGTGCACTATAATCTGTGCATCTATATAATATTGTGTTCTATACAGTTGTGTACAACATTTTTTTATATATTGGCATGTGCACTATAACAATGTGCACAGTAATGCTTGTGGACAAGAAACGGGCCTTACTAGGGCCCCATGTAATGCTCAAAGAATGTGCCAACGATCTGTGCATCTATATAACATTGTGTTCTATACAGTTGTGTACTAAATTTTTTTATATATTGGCATGTGCACTATAACAATGTGCACAGTAATGCTTGTGGACAAGAAACGGGCCTTACCAGGGCCCGATGTAACGCTCAAAGAATGTACTAACTATCTGTGCATCTATATAACATTGTGTTCTATACAGTTGTGTACTAAATTTTTTATATATTGGCGTGTGCACTATAACAACGTGCACTATACGTGGCACTGTGTTCTTAGGGGGGTTAGGCCTCAGAACACGAAATAAACGAATTTATATATCTATCTATAATGCATGTGCACAACAAAGGGGCCCGACCAGGGGCCCATGTAAGGCTCAAAGGATGTACCAACAATCTGTGCATCTATATAACATTGGGTTCTATACACTTGTGGACTAAATTTTTTATATATTGGCGTGTGCACTATGACAACGTGCACTATACGTGGCACTGTGTTCTTAGGGGGCTTAGGCCTCAGAACACGAAATAAACGAATCTATATATCTATCTATAATGCATGTGCTCAACAAAGTGGCCTTACCAGGGCCTCGTGTAACGCTCAAAGAATGTACCAACGATCTGTGCATCTATATAACATTGTGTTCTATACAGTTGTGTACTAAATTTTTTCATATATTGGCATGTACACTATAACAATGTGCACAGTAATGCGTGTGGACAAGAAATATTCCGCTCCAAACGCTATCCGATTTGTACATTTCATCCACAAAAATGCGCACTATAACATCTGGGTTAGATCACTTTTGTGCCCAATACTTAGTGCTCAAAAATATTGTGCCCTATCCCATCGTGCACAAAAAATTGCGCAGGATCGGACCCCAAAAAATGTGTACCTGGCGCCTCCCTCGCGTCCGACAATACTTGCTCACGCAGCCGAGCCGCAAAGTCATCGACATGCCTTCGGATGCCCGTATTTTTGTTTCCTCAAAACAATGATAAAAATAATTCACCGAGGGTTTCTCGTAGAGCGGGAGCCGCGAGAGCCGGGCGCACTCTAGACGAGATTGATCGAAATATTCTCGCGGAATACTTAATTTACTACGAACGACGCTATCTCGGAGAGGCGGACAGAGAGATGGCTTTCCTCGGCTTTACCACCGTTGCGGCTCGTCTGCAGCGCGTTTTACATTATGTACGTATAGGACGCTATACATAAACCTATCCGAGAGCAAGACTTATGATGGGGTTCCAATTTGCCGCGGGGCACCGTCAGGCTGCGTTTAACAACTTTTTAATGGGCGGAGGGATGCTGCTGCTGCCGCTCTCGCTGCCGCTGCTGACGGGGTGCAAGGACTGTAGGCTCACTCTCGTGGGCTCGCGTTTGTGTTGGAGAGCTCCGCCGCGACCATCCTCGCCACCGTCGAATCTACGCAAAGACGCTGCAAAGTCTCGTTACGAACCCTCCGCCCTCGCCGATTTCGCGCGGAATTAAACGATTCTCTCTCAACACCGACGAATCAATTCCTCAACGACAAAACAAAACATCCTCGCCCGAATTCAACCTCGCCCCCTAATTTTTTTTTGTTACCGCAATCTATAAATTTCATAAACGTCGCTGCAGGAATTCAATATTCGACCCTCGCGCGGGATGTACGCGGAGCGTGCGTACCCGAGCGTATAATCGTCGACTATTCGTGCCTATCGCGCGCGCGAGCCCGGGAATCATCACGCAGGTGTACCGACTCGACGCGTCGAACGAGGTGATCGATTTTTCGCACCGGCATACTCGTCCGAGTGAAAATCAACGTATACGCACACACCCAATTTTACCGACGCAACCGAAACCATTTCCAACTGCTATACCCGGCTGCGTGTGTTCAATCCTATATATATATATACATATATGGTGTACTATACATATATAGTGTAGCATATATATATGTAGTATATCCGCGCGGCTATCTATCGACGAATATAGATATATAGATATATAGATATATAGATATATAGATATAGAGATATAGAGATATATAGATATATCCGCCCACACACATATATACAGATATATATACGGGATATAATGTATATACATGCAATACAATGTATATAACTACGCCGCCTTCGCTATCTCGTTCCTCACAGAATATCCCGAGCCTCTGCGTTCCTGGTAACCCTCTTCGCCACCCACTTCGTTCTAGCTGTCTCACGCTTTTTATCCTTCACTCCCATTCGATCCTCCTGCTCGCCGTCCTGCTTCATCCCAGTACCGCGCCGACACTACCACTACTGTACTATATTCTACCGACACTGCGAACCCCACCAGGCGTTCCAACCCCCGAGCAGCGGCGCCAGCGTCTCTACCTCCGGTTCTTCGTGCACCTCCTCCGTCTCTCTACTCGGCCGCGCAAAGCTATAGCAGCAGCAGCCCCCATACTGTCCCCTTCGGTCCCCGCAGTTCCCTGGCCCATCTAACCTAGCGCAGCATCCGCGTTCTGGAGCAGCTCTCGCAGCTCTCGTAATCGCATTTGACGTCGCTACGTTTTTGTTTCAGAGCAGTACGTGACGCTTCCGCCAGCGCGAGGGGTTCTATCTCTCTTGAGCGAAACACGCGAGGTATACGGAGGAAGAAAAAAAACAAAAAAAAGAAAGTGAAAAAGAATAAAATAACCCCGCGGCACGAGGAATGGAGAGGATTGTAAGGGTTTCGAAGGAAAGAAGGCTGAGAGAACCGGATAGGGACGGTGGGACGAAACAGTGAAGTGGGAAGGAGGAGGGAAGGGGGGAGAAGAAATAAGAAAAAAATTGGGATGAACGCGATGGAGGATGGAGAATGAGGCGTGAAGGAAAGCAGCGAACGTTCGGAGCGTGTGTTGATTCGATGATTTATAGATATAAGCTCGATATTCTCCGGTTCGCGCAACACGAGTGCATCGTTTCTTACCTTAGGATCACTTTTTGGAGCGTCTGGGTGAATGCGAACGGTATGGAGAAAATGTTGCAAACTCCCAGATAGTCAACCGTAGCACAGGCGAACAAGGTCAATTGCTTGCCAGCAATGTTGCAACAATAGTTTCTAGCACGAGATCGCTGCATGTTGGTAGCAAAAATACAACAACGCTTGCTATGAGCTGATTTCTTGTTCTTAACTGCCGTGAGAGAGATCAAGATTCCGGATAGTGTATATCATCAAGAGACGCGGTAGCGTCTCGACGCCAAGTACTTAAAAAAAAATGTTTAAGCGAGCGAAGGACGCTAGCAAGTAGTTATACTCCAAAATGCCGGAAGTATATTTTTGTACTACGTTACCTCTTAAATAAATCATCGGATCGAAATGATATTAAAATTTTACTATAGATATAAGATATGATATATTTGTATATCGTATCGCACCCTTAGAACGACAGTGTAACAACTTATATGGCAATCCCATAAGCAACAATAGTTTCTAGCACGAGATCGCTGCATGTTGGTAGCAAAAATACAACAACGCTTGCTATAAGCTGATTTCTTGTTCTTAACTGCCGTGAGAGAGATCAAGATTCCGGATAGTGTATATCATCAAGAGACGCGGTAGCGTCTCGACGCCAAGTACTTAAAAAAAAAATGTTTAAGCGAGCGAAGGACGCTAGCAAGTAGTTATACTCCAAAATGCCGGAAGTATATTTTTGCACTACGTTACCTCTTAAATAAATCATCGGATCGAAATGATATTAAAATTTTACTATAGATATAAGATATGATATATTTGTATATCGTATCGCACCCTTAGAACGACAGTGTAACAACTTATATGGCAATCCCATAAGCAACAATAGTTCCTAGCACGAGATCGCAGCATGTTGGTAGCAAAAATCCAACAACGCTTGCTATAAGCTGATTTCCTGTTCTTAACTGCCGTGAGAGAGACCAAGATTCCGGATAGTGTATATCATATAAGATACGATACATTTGTATATCGTATCGCACCCTTAGAACAACAGTGTAACAACTTATATGGCAATCCCATAAGCAACAATAGTTTCTAGCACGAGATCGCAGCATGTTGGTAGCAAAAATCCAACAACGCTTGCTATAAGCTGATTTCCTGTTCTTAACTGCCGTGAGAGAGATCAAGATTCCGGATAGTGTATATTATATAAAATACGATACATTTGTATATCGTATCGCACCCTTAGAACGACAGTGTAACAACTTATATGGCAATCCCATAAGCAACAATAGTCTCTAGCACGAGATCGCAGCATGTTGGTACCAAAAATACAACAACGCTTGATATAAGCTGATTTCTTGTTCTTAACTGCCGTGAGAGAGACCAAGATTCCGGATAGTGTATATCATATAAGATACGATACATTTGTATATCGTATCGCACCCTTAGAACGACAGTGTAACAACTTATATGGCAATCCCTTAAGCAACAATAGTTTCTAGCACGAGATCGCTGCATGTTGGTAGCAAAAATCCAACAACGCTTGCTATAAGCTGATTTCTTGTTCTTAACTGCCGTGAGAGAGACCAAGATTCCGGATAGTGTATATTATATAAAATACGATACATTTGTATATCGTATCGCACCCTTAGAACAACAGTGTAACAACTTATATGGCAATCCCATAAGCAACAATAGTTTCTAGCACGAGATCGCTGCATGTTGGTACCAAAAATACAACAACGCTTGCTATAAGCTGATTTCTTGTTCTTAACTGCCGTGAGAGAGATCAAGATTCCGGATAGTGTATATCATATAAGATACGATACATTTGTATATCGTATCGCACCCTTAGAACGACAGTGTAACAACTTATATGGAAATCCCTTAAGCAACAATAGTTTCTAGCACGAGATCGCTGCATGTTGGTAGCAAAAATACAACAACGCTTGCTACGAGCTGATTTCTTGTTCTCAACTGCCGTGAGAGAGACCAAGATTCCGGATAGTGTATATCATATAAGATACGATACATTTGTATGTCGTGTCGCACCCTTAGAACAACAGTGTAACAACTTATATGGCAATCCCATAAGAGATGTTACACTGTTGTTCTAGGGGTGCGATATAAGATATGATACACAAATGGACTAGCACTAACGATCCGTGGAATTGAATTTTTGTGAGAATCGATAGAGGCAACTTAAATTTGATAAGAAATCGATTTTTTTTTTGTTAAATTTCATCCAAAATAACGATGACTCAAACAAATTAATCTTCGTAGTGAGACGCAAAGCGGCAGCAAGCTTTGCTGACAACTTGCTGACAATATGCTCCTAAGAATTTTCGGCAGTCAATGCTGGCAAAAACATAGGCATAGGCGGACGCACATGCCACAATTTTGGCGGGTTGTTGGAAAAATGCTATCTGGGCTGTTGAGAGATAATAATCGTGCGCTTGCGACAAAAGATAAATCAATGAAGCAATGCGAGCAAATTATGGGACGAAGAATGAGGATGCATAAAAAAAAAAATGAATGAGCACGTGGGCGTTCCGAAATTTTACTCGGCACGGTCCTTGCCTCCGAGAATCATCGTTCGTAACGAGGGTCACCGAATCGCACGTCGAGCGTTGGCCAATTGATTTGGCGCACGTGCCGACGATAAAACCACTCGGTAACACCGCTGGTGGATTTGAATAGGCCAATATATCGTTCTATGGTGTTAAAGTGCCGCCCATGTTTACCATTTATAGCCTCGTGCAGGTTGCGCTGACAATCATTTTTTTTTTTTTTACGCGTTTAATCGAATCAAGACAATTCACGAGAATACTCCGGCGTAATTTATTTCGCTTATTCGCCGGACAGGTATTGTTAGGTAATTATTAGTAAGTTAGCGGCGGGAACGTTCGAGCTACACAGTAAAAAATGGTTGTGCTTTGTGCAACTTATTGTACACAAACGTTAACAATTTTTATTTAATTTTCTAGTTTCGCAAACAAAAGTACAACTAAAATTGTCAATGACTCGGGAAATAAAAGGACAGGTTCACGTATTTAACAAAATTATTTTTACGAAATTTCTCGTTCCGATATTTCGAAATTATTTTTTACCTTGTAAAATGATCGCGGTGAAATTTTTTCCCGACCCTTTGAATTCATTAAATTATTATAAATTAATTGAGTATCAAGAAAATCTCATTGCAACGAGTAGAAAATATGAGAGTTGACATCCAAAAGATTTAGCCAATTCTCTCTCTGACCATGAAATTTAAAAATTCGCGAAAACTTCGCTTGATCGATATAGTAGTTCGCGCATTTAACATCCAAGCTTCTCAAGAACACTGACTCCGACCATCGAGCACTACAGTTCGAAAGAATCGCTCACACAGTAAAAAATAATTTCGTAAAATCGGTATACGAAGTTTCGTAAAAGTAATTTTGTTAAATAAGTGACAAACCCATTTGTTAAGGTTTGAATATACAAACTTGTCCTTTCATTTCCCATGTTATTAACAATTTTAGTTTGTACTTTTGTTTGTCAAACTACAACCCGGATGGTGCGATCGGAGAATCAACAAATACAAAATTGTGGACGATTGTGGAAAATAAGTTATTGTAAAAGTACACATTTTTTTTTTTACTGTGCAGTAAATTCATACAAGGTCGAATGTTGCCACAGCTATCTTACTAGTACTTATAAAAATCGACCACAGCCAAAATAAAAAATACATTGTTAGGTATTTCCTATAAAAAAACTAGAGTGCAGTTTTGCCCCCAAGAGCAAGGCGGATCTTTGTACACAGTAAAAAATAATTTCGCAAAATCGGAATACGAAGTTTCGTAAAAACAATTTTGTTAAATAAGTGCCAAACTCATTTCTTAAAGGTCGAGTATACAAATCTGTCCTCTCATTTTTAATTTTTTTGTAAAACTAGAAACCGGATAGTGGGATAAAAAAATTAACAAACAAACAATTGTGACCGTTTGTCGACAGTAAGTTGTTGTAAAAACGACACATTTTTTTTTACTGTGTACTTGCCGATAAAACATACTGTTTTTCGTCGCCTCCGAATTTGTCCTAAAATCGCCGCGATGCGTGAGCATAAATCCGCGATAATTAATCTTTAATCGAACGGTTACAATTTTATCCAAAGCTCTCATCGAAAAGTGTACCATCGGTCCCTCGGCGATGCGTCTCGAAAATCGTCGGCTGGCGAAGGGAAGATCGAAGCGACTCGAGGAGAAGTCTGTGCAGATGGAAAGTTATATGTAGTAGTTCGCTCGGCTTCGCTGCGCCCCCATCCTCCGCCCCCCCCCCCCCCCCCCCCCGCTGAAGGCCTTCGAACACGCAGATCAAAGCTGGTAAATTCTAGCGAAACGTGCGAGGGCAATTCGGGAGTGTGGGAGGCTGGCAGACAAGCACAGAGGCAACTGGAGGGTGCCATATCGGTGGGGCGTGGTCGAAATCTGTCACACTGGCCGCGAACGAACGAGCGCACGTTATTTCGAGTGCCTTTCGATACAACTCCAAATCTGCGCCACGTTCATAAGTCTGTGCGCTTCAAGTATCAATATATCAATTATTGAACATACATGTGCATGCGAGCTGCGTATGCTCTTCGGAAGCTCGAGGAACCGGATATAGCTTGATATAAGTGCAATAACATGCAATACGGAACTAAAGTTTGCTATACTCGAAATCATAGTCATACGGTGATCTCGAAACATCTCGATCTCGAAATAAAGTGTATAAAAACAAAAAAAGGGAAAAAATGTAAAATAATGAATTAAAATGAATTTTTGTAAAATTTATACTGTTAGACATGTTACACGATATATCTTTGAGATTTTTTTTGAACTGCAATAATTTATCGGAAACCAAAGTTTGCTATACTCGAAACCATAGTCATAGTCATACTGTGATCTCGAAACATCTCGATCTCGAAATAAAGTGTATAAAAACAAAAAAAGGGAAAAAATGTAAAATAATGAATTAAAATGAATTTTTGTAAAATGTATACTGTTAGACATGTTACACGATATATCTTTGAGATTTTTTTTGAACTGTAATAATTTATCGGAAACCAAAGTTTGCTATACTCGAAACCATAGTCATAGTCATACTGTGATCTCCAAATATCTCGATCTCGAAATAAAGTGTATAAAAACAAAAAAAGGGAAAAAATGTAAAATAATGAATTAAAATGAATTTTTGTAAAATGTATACTGTTAGACATGTTACACGATATATCTTTGACATTTTTTTTGAACTGTAATAATTTATCGGAAACCAAAGTTTGCTATACTCGAAACCATAGTCATAGTCATACTGTGATCTCCAAATATCTCGATCTCGAAATAAAGTGTATAAAAACAAAAAAAGGGAAAAAATGTAAAATAATGAATTAAAATGAATTTTTGTAAAATGTATACTGTTAGACATGTTACACGATATATCTTTGAGATTTTTTTTGAACTGTAATAATTTATCGGAAACCAAAGTTTGCTATACTCGAAATCATAGTCATAGTCATACTGTGATCTTGAAACATCTCGATCTCGAAATAAAGTGTATAAGAATAAAAAAGGGAAAAAATGTAAAATAATGAATTAAAATGAATTTTTGTAAAATATATACTGTTACACATGTTACACGATATATCTTTGAAATTTTATCTGAACTGTAAAAAATTGAAAATGTAAAACGGTTCGTCCCGTAAATAAATAAATAAATAAATAAATAAACTTCACCGTCATTCTGAGGACTTCTTCGGAAAGTCCTTGGTTCCGGTTTATGATTTAGGGGAGAGCGGGGCAAAATGGCACACCGGGGAAAGACGCGATAATGAGACAAAACGCAATTCTCCAATAACTTCTGGATGACGGCGATGGTGGTACGTGGGGCAAAACGGGTTTGAAAATCCGGACGTATCGTTGGGACAAAATGGGTCATCCAAAAATTATTGGAAAATTGAGTTTCGCCCCGCTCTGACATTTCGCCCCCGGTCTCCTATTCAGAACTCTGATCTCCTTCGAACTTCTTTGTGGCATAATTAGGCCTACGGGCAAGATGAGCCATTAACATGACAATTTTGCAGGGGAAGCGATATGGGAAGAGCGTGCGACGATTCGCGGGACGTACGATAGAAAATTAGACGGCGGATTTGCACATAAATTAAGACAGACACATAGACACGTACGTATAACGGAATGAAGCCTGCTGGAAGGTTCGAAGCGCAATTATAATTAACTGTTCAATTGGTGATAGAAAATCGACGAACTCGTAGTTGTCAGACAAGATATTAAGAAGGAGAAACAACGTCGCTGTTGTGAGTAAACAAAAAAAAAGTAAAATCTCCACAATCCGGAAAGTAGCTTTAGTGAGTGGCTGACTACATATGGGGTCTATGTATCTAATCTCCTTTTGTCGATCTACCCCTGGCCGGCTAATGCACAAGAATCTATATCGTACATTGAGCCGATGCATAGATCGGCGGGAGATTCTAGAGCGCAGCGCGTCGCCGCCGGTTCGTGTACAAACAGCGGTTTGACGTTGGGACATGAATCTGTGTATGAATCTTGTACACTATGGATGGCGCTGTAAGCTGCTTTGGACCGAAGTGACGTCATCGGGGAAAACGTCACTTACGATTTAAAAATCTCGATTTTTTTTTACCGGGAGCGAGTTCATATGGGAAAAAGTCACTTCCGGTTCTAGAATCTCAGTTTTCAACCGAAAACTGAGATTCTAGACTGAGTTCTGAGTTCTGAGTTCGATTGCAGTTTCAAAGTCTCGGCAAGTGACGTCATACAGAAAAAACGTCACTTCCAGCTACAAAATTTTAGTTTTCAACCGGAAGTGACGTCATACTGTAAAATGTCACTTGCAGTTTGAAAATCTCAATTTTCAATTGAAAGTGACGTTATAGGGAGAAACGTGACTTCCGGTTTAAAAATTTGTTCTCAACTGGCAATGACGTTTTCCCGCATAACGTCACATCCGATCGAAAGTTGAGGTTTTAAAACAGGACGTGACGTTTTGTCATGTGACGTAATTTTCGGTTAAAAAACAGAGATTTTAAAACCGGAAGTGACGTTTTCTCCCATGTCGTCACTTCTGATGAAAAACCTATATTGTTAAACGGGGAGTGACATCCTCGGGCTTTTTTTTTAATCCTTGAAAATGTTTCGCACCTACTGTACACGTATAAAAATGCATCTATCAATCTCCATAACTCACCGAAATTGATTATAGCCGTAGATCTGGTTTCGAGTGCGAAAGAGCTCGAGATCATCGACCGTGTGTTAACCATTAGTGCGCGCTAATTCTTCGCAATATACGCGGGTGAACGTAACGATAGAGATTTGTCGGCCGTACGCCGAGGATAATTGCTTTTTACATATCGCCCCGAATTCAATAATCGTATCGGCGTACAAATACGTTATTCCCGACGGAATATTCGCGATAGATTAAAAAAATCTTCATCGCTCTCATCGAAATCGTCGAAACTATATTCGGATCGTCATTTGACAATGTTTATCGACCCATTGCAATATGTTAATAGACATTACGTTCAGCAATGTTGCCTCTTATCGCTCGAATGAACTAGTCCTTGGTGAACAATTGTTGATCGTCGAATAAAATACATTTGTATAGAAAGCCTGGGAACGGGCGGGACATGACAGTGTGCACGCCGAGCCGTCGGTGACTGCGCGTCTCACAATAGGCATGACCTCAATGCTACAACAGTTTTGGTTTTGAATTGGCCCGCTTTTGATACCGTGAGTGCATTGTCGGGCAAATTACAGCCTCTACGCTAGGTGACACGCGTCGATGGGCGTTCTGTTTTCGTGCAGATTTTCAGCGAGACTGTTGCTAGATTTAGCTCCTTCGATCGAGAGACAGTGGAACTCGTTCTCACAATGGACACGAGCCAAATTTACTCCGCGCATTGTAGACTGCTGGGCCCGCGATGATCGAATTACACTCACACGAGGCGCGAATATCCGAATTTTAATATTTCACTTTCTCGATTGCTCCAAAATAATTTTCTTATCGGAGACAGAAAAGAACACCGATGTAACATCGGAAGTGTCGTCACCTTCATCGGCCATGGAACTTTCATCGTGATTTTCCATAAAGTATATTACGGTATCTTGAAGAATCGGCCTTTCCGTCTTTAGCGGTAGAAAGACGTTACATTCGAAGCCATCCCTCGAACCCCCCGGCCGGTCCTCTCGGTTCTTATACTCGCAAAAATCCGCCTAGGTTCCCGCGACTCCGCATACACCCAGAATTTTTTTTATTTGACGGCCTCCTTTTATTTGCTTTAAATAAAATATATATTTGATTTAAACAAATATTCATTTATATTTATTTGATTTAAATAAATATTTATTTATATTTATTTGATTTAAATAAATATTTATTTATATTTACTTGATTTAATGAAATATTTATTTATATTTATTTATTTATTTACGGGGCATGCCCTTTTACGTAAGAAATTCAGATAACAGTGTATATGTAAAATTTGTTTGGAATTAACAATTTCGTGGTTTTGTACAGTTTTTTTAATACTCTTCACGAGTAATATAATTTCTAACATATTATAAACGTATTATTGCGCGTATGTCACCCGTAGCTTATTAGTTTGAATTATATTTATTTGATTTAAATAAATATTTATTTTAATTACGTAAATAGTTTCTTAAATGAAATAAACATTTATTTAACTCAAATAAACATTTCACTTAAACCAAATGAACGGTGACCGTCAAATAAATTTTTTTTCTGGGTGTATACAGCGAATATGCCAGAGTACGAGTGTGCGTTACAATCGAATCTCGAAAAAGGAAAAAAAGAATTAAAAAAACTTATCTGCCGCGAGATTATTGATATTGACGTTCGCGATTACTCCAAAATAATTTTCTTATCGAAGCTGCAAAAGAACACCGATGCAACATCGAAGGTATCGTCGCCTTCATCGGCCATGCGCTTCCACAGTGACTTCCATAAAGCATATCACGACATTTCGAAGAATCGGCGTTTCCGTCTTTAGCAGCAGAAAGACGTTACATTCTCAGCCATCCCTCGAACCCCCCGGTCCTCTCGGTTCTTATGCTCGAGAAAAAAAAATCCGCCTAGATTCCCGCGACTCCGCATATACAGCAGAGATCCCAGGGTACGGGTGTACGTTACAATCGAATCCCGAAAAAGGAAAAAGAATTAAAAAAGCTATCTGCCGCGAGCTGATGGAAAGAAAGAGAAAAAGAAATAAGTTGAAAAAAGACAGCGAAGCACGGAGAGAGAGAGAGACAGCGAAAATAGTGCGGAGAGAAGCGGAGAGAATCCCGCCCCGTTTCCTCCCCCCCCCCGGCGTTTCCGCGAGAGAAAGCGCGAGCGGTGCCACGGGATGGATGAAGAAAGATACGGCAACGAGGCAAGGCCGAACGAGGATGGAAAGACGGCGACGGTGTCGGTGTGAGCTCGGTGCGCTGTCGGAGGGTCCGAAAGGGGTGGCGGAGGTGGCTGTGGTGGTGCTGGCGAAGGCTCGTGTGGCGATGCCGTTGCTGCCGGTGCTCCGAGGGGGTGGAAAGAAAATCGCTCGGAGGCTATTTTCCGGAGGAATTTTCATTGGACGGGCGCCATGTTGGTGGCCGGGGGTAGCTACCCCGCTCGGAGAAGCGGAGGATTGGTCGTTGTCCTGGCAACGCTTGGTGAGCCCGGCCAATCATCGGGGAGAGACTCTTGGTGTCGCGGGCTCCGTGTGTGGAGTCGGGGAACGAGTTTGCCAGCGCTCGCGAAGACCAACCCTGGGCCTCTGTGTACTACAACCCCCCCCCCCCCCCCCCCCCCCCCCCCCCGACGAGCGTCCCCCAAGTCACCGGGATAACTGCATTTCGCGGACAGAATCCCACAAGAACTCACGGCGAGCGGTGCCCCCATCATCGGCCGTCATCACCGTCGACGTCCTCCACGTTACACGCACCCCGGCTCCCGAGGATCGTTCGCCGGAATCGCTGGCTTTTTTCCTCTTTCGCTCGAGATCCAGAGGATTTTTTTCGTCGGTCGGATACGCTGGGCAATCGGCTAATTTTTTTTTTTTTTTTTTTTTTTTTTGACCTCCAACGAACAGTTCGCGCGGGCCAATTATAACGCTTTTCTTCGACATCCGCATTGTCAAGGGTACGCAGCGGCGGATACGAACACGGCGGTCGCGCCATCGAGGACGCACCGACATCGGCGACATCCGGCGACGGCGGTTCCTCCTGCCTTCTCCGCCGTTCCTAATTGGATCAGAGCAATAATAAGATTTGAATTCGGAATCGGGGCCAGCGGTGCGCAGCCAACCAGCCGCGAATACCATAACGCCTCGCGCTACTCGATTCGGCTACCGATAATCAGCGGGCCTCCGCGAGTGGATTCCACCGTCTTCGTCCACCGCGGCGCAACAAACCGGGAAGGGCACCAGGAATACCCGGCCTCGCCTGTGACTGACACGGACATCGGCATCGGCTCGAGAGAACTCTTCATCTCACTCTTTTTTTGTTTCTTTTATTTTTAGTTTGTTTGTTTTGTTCCGTCGGTTGCTTCTCTTCGGTTTCCATTATTGACGTGCCGAGCGCGGCTCTGAAATTTTACCTCGGGTAAACACTGTAACGCAATATCCATCCTAACGGCGTTGCTCGAGAGTTTTTAGTTTCTCTAACGAACCGACCCAAGTGTCGCGATTTATTTGGGACACATCGGCTAACGACGACTGTGATTGTGTCGCTAAAAGACTGTGTGAGCATGAACAAGTATTTGGAGTCGTTCGGTTGGGGTCTTCGTTGAGGTGTGCGCGGACGGTAATTCTCTGACAACGGAAACTACGACCGAAGGTCTCGAACGTTTTTGTCCTACGTGCTTTGTCGGTTTGGGGAAAGAGGAAGGATCGAACCGCAGCAATTTTTTTTTTGATGTTCCTCGCCATTTTCCGGGGCTCAGGAAGACGAGGAACTTGAAAGGTTTGGAAGCGTCGACTTCTCGATCGGCTGAGCGACAAACGTGATCGCAGAAGAATAATGTCCACGTAGTGACGAAAAGCGTTCCGAGGAATATCCGTTGCGCCGACCTCACTCAGGTCACCCCCGGCATCATCCTGGCTAACGACTTATCGGGAAGTGGCGGCCCGGGCGGCGGTGTGGGTTCCGTCGGTAGTTCGGTTGGTGGAAGTGGACTCTCGACGACCGCGCTGAGCCTCGATCATCAGCAGTTCAACATATTTCCCGCCATCTTCAGCAGGCAGCTAAATTTCTCGGCCGCAGCCGCGAATTGCGGACAGAACAAGCTGATGGACGAGCTGAGGCCGAATCTCGGACTCCTCGGGGTCGGACTCGTCGAGAACGACACGTTCCATTTGAATCACAATCAGGAGAAGAGAAAGTGCAGCAGCACCAGCTCTAACGAGCAGGACTTCGGTCTTTACGGTGTCCATCAAGGCCTGGAAGCCAGTCCGACACCTGCCGCGACACCCGGAAGAAACAGCGTCGGCAATGCCAGTAACGTTGGTGAGCATGATCTGTCAATCAATAATGCATCGACTAGTCAATCGTTTTCGAATTTTTTCTTGCAACGGTGCCCAATCGTTGGGCACATGAAAATGGGTTCTTTACTGTATGTCGTTTACACCAATGGATTAGGATGGCTCGACCAGTCGAGGGTTCGAGGAAAATCGAGAGTGAGGGAAAAAGCTCGAAGCAAAAATTCTCAAGCATATGGAAATGGACAACTTTGTTGCTACTCGAATTAGCTTAAATTTCCGGCTTTTTAGACTCGATTTTCAAATTTTTCTTGCAATGGTGCCAAATCGTTGGACACATGAAAATGAGTTCTTTACTGTATGTCGTTTACACCAATGGATTAGGGTGGCTCGACCAGTCGAGGGTTCGAGGAAAATCGAGAGTGAGGGAAAAAGCTCGAAGCAAAGATTCTCAAGCATATGGAAATGGACAACTTTGTTGCTACTCGAATTAGCTTAAATTTCCGGCTTTTTAGACTCGATTTTCAAATCTTTCTTGCAACGGTGCCGAATCGTTGCACACATGAAAATGAGTTCTTTACTGTATGTCGTTTACACCAATGGATTCGGATGGCTCGACCAGTCGAGGGTTCGAGGAAAATCGAGAGTGAGGGAAAAAGCTCGAAGCAAAAATTCTCAAGCATATGGAAATGGACAACTTTGTTGCTACTCGAGTTGGCTTAGTTTTCCGGCTTTTTAGACTCGATTTTCAAATTTTTCTTGCAATGGTGCCAAATCGTTGGGCACATGAAAATGAGTTCTTTACTGTATGTCGTTTACACCAATGGATTAGGATGGCTCGACCAGTCGAGGGTTCGAGGAAAATCGAGAGTGAGGGAAAAAGCTCAAAGCAAAGATTGGAAGCATATGGAAATGGACAACTTTGTTGCTACTCGAATTAGCTTAAATTTCCGGCTTTTTAGACTCGATTTTCAAATTTTTCTTGCAATGGTGCCAAATCGTTGGGCACATGAAAATGGGTTCTTTACTGTATGTCGTTTACACCAATGGATTAGGATGGCTCGACCAATCGAGGGTTCGGGGACGATCGAGAGTGAGGGAAAAAGCTCGATGCAAAGATTCTCAAGCATATGGAAATGGACAACTTTGTTGCTACTCGAATTAGCTTAAATTTCCGGCTTTTTAGACTCGATTTTCAAATTTTTCTTGCAACGGTGCCGAATCGTTGCACACATGAAAATGAGTTCTTTACTGTATGTCGTTTACACCAATGGATTAGGGTGGCTCGACCAGTCGAGGGTTCGAGGAAAATCGAGAGTGAGGGAAAAAGCTCGATGCAAAGATTCTCAAGCATATGGAAATGGACAACTTTGTTGCTACTCGAGTTAGCTCAATTTTCCGGCTTATAAGCCTCGATTTTCAAATTTTTCTTGCAATGGTGCCGAATCGTTGCACACATGAAAATGAGTTCTTTACTGTACGTCGTTTACACCAATGGATTCGGATGGCTCGACCAATCGAGGGTTCGGGGATGATCGAGAGTGAGGGAAAAAGCTCGATGCAAAGATTCTCAAGCATATGGAAATAGACAACTTTGTTGCTACTCGAATTAGCTTAAATTTCCGGCTTTTTAGACTTGATTTTCAAATTTTTCTTGCAATGGTGCCAAATCGTTGGGCACATGAAAATGAGTTCTTTACTGTATGTCGTTTACACCAATGGATTAGGGTGGCTCGACCAGTCGAGGGTTCGAGGAAAATCGAGAGTGAGGGAAAAAGCTCAAAGCAAAGATTGGAAGCATATGAAAATGGACAACTTTGTTGCTACTCGAATTAGCTTAATTTTCCGGATGTTGAGCCCCGATTTTCAATTTTTTCTTGCAATGGTGCCAAATCGTTGGGCACATGAAAATGAGTTCTTTACTGTATGTCGTTTTCACCAACGGGTTCGAGGAAAGTCGAGAGTGAGGGAAAAAGCTCAAAGCAAAGATTCTCAAGCATATGAAAATGGACAACTTTGTTGCTACTCGAATTAGCTTAGTTTTCCGGAATGTTGAGCCTCGATTTTCAAATTCTTCTTGCTAAGGGTGCCGAAATGTTGTAACAAATGAGTACTGTACTTTATGTCATTTATATCAATGGATAACAATGGCTCGACGAATCGACCGTTCGGGGAAGAGCGAGAGTGAGGGACAAAAGCTCGAAGGAAAAATTCTCAAGCATATGGAAATGGACAACTTTGTTGCTACTCGAGTTAGCTTAATTTTCCGGCTGTTGAGCCTCGAGTGCGAAATTCTGCATCGCACTCTATTGACAATGGGACAACCATATGGTTGTACCTGTTCCGTGGGCTATTATTATGTTCCGATGGGGCTCGGGGGATCGACGAAGGGAGCGCGAGCGGGAGCGGGAAGCTTAGTACCCGAGGGGTGATCGCTAATGTGGCAGGCACGGCAAGTTCGGATTGAGCTGAATAAACCCGGGGTTGCGACAGCCGGCTACGCAGCTTCCGACGCTTCGGCGGCAGCCGCAACGACACGAATTTTGGTCTCTCGAAAAAAAAGGGGGGTGTCTAGTGTTCTCTTTGTTTGGCTCATTTGGCGTCTCGACAATCTCGAGCTTTTTGACATCCCTCAAACATCATTCACCCTTTAGTTTGCTCGACTAACTGCTCTCTGTAAATCGTTTTTGTTTCTCTCCATCGAGTCAATAGCATCGGGCGTCATTTTTTTTTACTTGCATTCACGCCTCGTGTCACTGCATTAGCGTGCCTGCAAGGATTCCACACCCAGGAAAATAATTTATTTGACGGCCAGCGTTTATTTGGTTTAAGTACAATATTTATTTGATGTAAATAAATATTTATTTTAATTAATAAATATTTTACTTAAATCAAATAAATATTTTACTTAAATCAAATAAATATTTTAATTAAATCAAATAAATATTTTACTTAAATCAAATAAATATTTTAATTAAATCAAATAAATATTTTACTTAAATCAAATAAATATTTTAATTAAATCAAATAATTATTTTACTTAAATCAAATAAATATTTTAATTAAACCAAATAAACAGTGACTGTCGAATAAATTTTTTTTTCTGGGTGCACAGTAGCAAGAATTTTTTTTCATATACGTAATTGCCGTAGTCCAATTGGATTCAAATCTGCACGGCTTGTCCTTCACTGAAAAAAAATATCAATGACTCAAGTAAAATTCGCTTGCGGGCTGCCAAAGAAAAATTATTTCAATTCTACTTTCAATTCGACTGAAACGATAACATGTCACGTTGGCGGTCTTGTCGTCGTTGTTTCAATATCATACGGAATTGTAAGAATTGAAAGTAGAATTGAAATACATTTTTTTTCTTTGACAGCCTGCGAGCCAATTTATTTGACGGGCACCCGCAAATAAATATTTACTTGGTGTAAACCAATATTTTGATTGATTTAAATAAATATATATTCAAATAAAATAAATATTTACTTAGTGTAAATAAAATAAATATTTATTTACATGAAATAAATATTTATTTAAATAAAAGAAATATTTATTTAAATAAAAGAAATATTTATTTAAATGAAATAAATATTTATTTGCGGGGCGCCCGACAAATAAATAATTTTTCCGGGTGCATCTTTGCTTCTCATTTGGTGGTCTTTTGACTCAAGTCTGACAATGTGTACCACCTCAAGTTTCGTTCTCAACTAACACCAACCGTCTTCTCGCTGATGACGATCGGTAACGGGTCCAACGACTAACGATTACAATCCACACCGACAGCGCTTCGTGTCGCGCACAGATTAAACGAGGCACACAGGAGACCCATTACAGTTCTCAGCGATAATTGTAATCCAGTCCAGCTGTAGGTAACAACAGCTGTCCAGGGAAATCCGTAGGTGCGAGAGACCATCTCCTCGCAGACGTGGTTAAAATCGTTTCTAATTATTCGACCCGACGGTCGACGACATCGCCGAGGCGAGCCCTTTGACAGATGGCCCCTTCGCTGTCCGCACTTCGGTGTGTACGCCCCGTTGGGATTTTGTATCTCGAGCCTGAATCGCCCCTCGACGATTCGAATATTCGACACACCGTCATATTATCACCACCCTTTGACAATCCACGTCGCAAAGTCTCGTCAATTGAAATATTTCCAATCCGCAGGAGAATATCCGCTTGTGCGACCGAAAGTAACGACATCTTATTCGTGTGCATTAACAGACAGCGAAAGCGTCTCGCGACTTGCGTACTTCGGTTCTTGGACGAACTTGACGATCCACGTTGCAAAGTCTCTTGAATTGAAATATTTCCAATCCGCAGGAGAATATCCGCCTGCGCGACGAAAAGTAACGACATCTTATTCGTGCGCATTAAACAGACAGCGAAAGCGTCTCGCGACTTGCGTACGCCGGTTCTTGGACGAACTTGACGATCCACGTTGCAAAGTCTCGTCAATTGAAATATTTGCGATCCGCAGGAGAATATCCGCTTGCGCGACGAAAAGTAACGACATCTTATTCGTGTGCATTAACAGACAGCGAAAGCGTCTCGCGACTTGCGTACTTCGGTTCTTGGACGAACTTGACGATCCACGTTACAAAGTCTCGTCAATTGAAATATTTCCAATCCGCAGGAGAATATCCGCTTGCGCGACGAAAAGTAACGACATCTTATTCGTGTGCATTAACAGACAGCGAAAGCGTCTCGCGACTTGCGTATTCCGATTCTTGGACGAATTTGACGATCCACGTCGCAAAGTCTCGTCAATTGAAATATTTGCGATTCGCAGGAGAATATCCGCTTGCGCGACGAAAAGTAACGACATCTTATTCGTGCGCATTAACAGACAGCGAAAGCGTCTCGCGACTTGCGTACGCCGGTTCTTGGACGAACTTGACAATCCACGTCGCAAAGTCTCGTCAATTGGAATATTTGCTATCCGCAGGAGAATATCCGCTTGCGCGACGAAAAGTAACGACATCTTAGTCGTGCGCATTAAACAGACAGCGAAAGCGTCTCGCGACTTGCGTACGCCGGTTCTTGGACGAACTTGACGATCCACGTTGCAAAGTCTCGTCAATTGAAATATTTCCAATCCGCAGGAGAATATCCGCTTGCGCGACGCAAAGCAACGACATCTTATTCGGGTACATTAACAGACAGCGAAAGCGTCTCGCGACTTGCGTACTCCGGTTCTTGGACGAACTTGACGATCCACGTTGCAAAGTCTCGTCAATTGAAATATTTCCAATCCGCAGGAGAATATCCGCTTGCGCGACGAAAAGTAACGACATCTTATTCGTGTGCATTAACAGACAGCGAAAGCGTCTCGCGACTTGCGTACGCCGGTTCTTGGACGAACTTGACGATCCACGTCGCAAAGTCTCGTCAATTGAAATATTTCCAATCCGCAGGAGAATATCCGCTTGCGCGACGAAAAGTAACGACATCTTATTCGTGCGCATTAAACAGACAGCGAAAGCGTCTCGCGACTTGCGTACTCCGATTCTTGGACGAACTTGACCGAGTTCCTGGGGGGTTGAATGGGGTAAACGGGGCAAGGCGCGTAAAGTGGACAGCATTCATCCTCGAACATTGAATCAGCATGTAACATGATTAGGTCATTAACGCCCTAACCGAGTTAGCATAGTGCGAGGGACTTGGCTCGCCAGGACGGCGGCTCTCTCGTCCTTGCTTCGCGCCTGTCATAAACTCGAGGCGCCTCGTATACACACCGGGGTATTCCTCCTGCGGATATTCGGAGCACAATTCGCATCCAATCGGTTTTGAATGGAACTCGCGACAGAATTCACACATGTGCGTTTTGAGTCTTCGTTTCGCTTCCAACTCGTATTCTCCGTGTGTCTTCGCTTTCCGACTCTCGTTCCCGCCCGACGGAACTCGACGAAACGATAAACAAACACAAATAAGTCAACACAGTAGGGCCGCGCTTATCCGGGCTTCGATTATCCGAGCCTCCGCGTTGTTCGAAGCACCCAAGTCATCCGAGCCCTCCGCGTTTAGGAAGCTATGTCGCTTCACTGATAAAAAAAAGTACAGTTGAATCAACTAAGTTCCAATAAATATTTAGTTGGTCGAACAAAATATTTTTGTGAAATCACTCAACAAATTGTTGAACCGACCATTTTTTTAGCTGTACCAACAAAATATTCAGTTAAAGGTACTGAAAAGATTAATTTTGCATAATAATAATTCCAAAATGTTATCAACAAATTAATCAAAAAATTAATTGTTTAACAAATTACCCGGCAAATCAACTTTTTTTTTAAATTAAAATGATTCTTTCGTTTTTCCGAATACGTATGAATTTTTTCAGATTCTTCAATTAGTTTTGATTTTTGTGTTTTCTGACACATTTTTTCCATGTAAGAAAAAAAAAATTAAAGCTAATTGACAAATCTGAAACATTCAGAAAAATGAACGAATCATTTTGATAAAAAAAAAGTTTCGTTGCCGGGTAATTTGTTAAACAATTAATTTCTTGATTAATTCGATAATAACATTTTGGAATTATTATTATGCAAAATTATTGTTTTCGGTAACTTTAATATACATGCATTTTTTTCAGATTTTTATACCATCGAGACTTGCAATTTTCTCTTATTTTTCTCGAACTTATGCGCAATGAGCCCGAAGCGACAAAGCTACCTTAACGGAGGTGTAGGCTCGGATAATACGGAAAACTCGGATAAAACGTATACATCGTTGCATCCGCGCTTAAACTCGTACAAGTTTGCTGCGTCTTTATATTGCCAGCTGTAAATACATCTGTTCCGATTCTAGAGTCAATGGTAGAACATCGTGATGTCTCAAAAAGGGAAACAAGTCGTAAACTCACAAATAAAATTAATCTTTACATGAAGCGGTGTGTTATTTGTAAAATATATGATAGTAGTACAAGTTTGAACTGCGTTTATGTTATCCGTCTTATCCGTGTTTCCGCTTATCCGACGTACGCTCTTCCCACATTACCTCGAATAACCGGGGTTCCATTAAATGAAAATAAATTGAATGTAATTTATTCCATTCGGGGTTCCATTAAATGAAAATAATTAAATGAAAATAAATTGAAACGTTTAATCGCGCGTCGGAGAAAACGGATCGCTCATTGATCACCGTTATGTCGTTCGTTTGCACAAGGTGTCGAAGGGGCCTTCAAGAAATTGAAACCGGAACCCTGTGCGGCGAGTCCACACATCGGCCACACACCGACGACGGCGAGCTGTCCAACGCCCGCGCGACGGCGACACAGGACCACCTTCACACAGGTTAGTTATTTATATATTTATTTATTTATTTATTTGATCTACGGTACATGCCCTTTTACATAAGAAATTCAGATAACATAGTAAATAAATGAAATTATCTTGAAATTAACAATTTTGCGTTTTTTGTACAGTACACTGAGAAAAAGAAATGGTTGGATTAAGAAAATGTGCGGTGACATAAGTTCAAAGGTGTATTTTGTTGGTACAACAAATATATTTGTTTCAATCGACGCATTATGAATAAATTGAAGCAAATAATCGTTTAACAAAGCAACGCTTTATTTGTATCAAAGAAATAACAGCTTTGAACGTATGTCACCGCGACTTTTGGTTAATCCAACAAATTTTTTTTTCTCTTCACGATCAATGTAACTTTTATCGTAGTATTGTTATAAATTTTGTTTAATTAACCATCGGTCAGTATCGACGATGAGTCACTCCGCGTCACTCACAGTATTGGCGATCGGTCGGCATTGACGATGCTGGACTTGTTGACTAAATTGTACTGGCAATGTTTAACGGAAGAGAGACTTTGCGTTGCTCGACGATAAGAGAACATTTTATTGGAGCGTGAAATTCGGAGCGAACGAGCCGAGGAAAGGAGGAGATAAAGCGAGATACCTTGAGCGTGGCTTCCAATTGTTTCGCAGGAGCAGCTAGCGGAATTGGAATCGGCGTTCGCGAAATCCCATTATCCGGACATATACTGCAGGGAGGAATTAGCGAGGAGCACCAAATTGAACGAGGCCAGAATCCAGGTGAGAGTGGTTTGGTGTAATGCGGTATTATACAGTCTATACAGAGAATTATAGAGTATCGTGACGCTGTATTCGATCACACGCTGTCTCACGTGGCGTTGTTTCGTCGGTGTTAAGGTAAAGGTACCAATGATCGGACGGTTAAGAGCAGCCTAAGATCCCAGCAGTTATTAATTTATCAAGAACACTTTTTTTCTTGAAATAACCGAAACCAATGTCAAGCTGATAGTTTCTAGTTTCCAAAAGTCACCGGTTAATTATAAAAGGATAAATATTTTTGTTAATTACGGAAGAAAGTATCAACAGAGCCCAAATGTACCGATCTTCGGACGCGGTTTTTCGGCACGTCCCTATATTCGGACACTGCGTGTCCCAATGTTTCGGACGATCGCAGATTTCGAGAATTCTGATGTGCGAACTTTTAGTTAATATTGACTAAAGGAATTCCTTTGCGATTTATCAATTAAATCAATGAAAACAATAATATTCGCGCGAAACAATAATGAAGATAAGATACGTAGAAAACTGGCTAACCTAACTTTTTCGTACTGTCCGATTATTAGGTCGCGTATGTAGTAACGCTTGTACCATTCTTCGGACACTATATCGTCGGTGTTTAACGGAATTCAACAATAGAAAATAATTTAGGCTTAAACCTTGTGTAACTTTTTTTCTGTGCATCATATAATGTTTGCAGTTACGATTACAAGTGTCATAATGGATTTTCAATACTTCAATTCGGAATAAATCAGATCTGCATAGGAGTGTCCGAAGATTGGGACGTGTCCGAACATCGGTACCGTTACCTTAGATCAGCGAGCGGCGGTGGAATTATTATTTGGAGGCGATTTGTTCGAATCGATTGGGAATCTAACTCACCATCACACGCGATGAGGTGCCCGAATTGCGAATCAAAAATATAATCGGGTAATTTTATGCCGAAATAGTTGACTAATGTGAGATTACAATCGACGATTGGGCGATTACGCGGGTAGAAATTTTCGAGCGTTACATCGGGCCCTGATAGGGTCCTGGTAAGGCCTTATCAGGCCCTAACAGGGCCCGATGTAACGCTCGAAAATTTCGGCAACGGACAACGCGGAGGCTCGGATAATCGAAGCCTGGATAAGCGCGGCCCTACTGTGTTAACTTATTTGTGTTTGTTTATCGTTTCGTCGAGTTCCGTCGGGCGGGAACACGGAATTATTATTTGGAGGCGATTTGTTCGAATCGATTGGGAATCTAACTCACCATCACACGCGAAGAGGTGCCCGAATTGCGAATCAAAAATATAATCGCATACTTTTATGCCGAAGTAGTTGACTAATGTGAGATTACAATCGACAATTGGGCGTTTACTCGGGTAGAAATTTTCGAGCGTTACATCGGCCTGACAAGGGCCTGGCAAGGCCTTATCAGGACCCTATCAGGGCCCGATGTAACGCTCGAAAATTTTTACTCGGGTATAGCGCGACACTGCCGGAACCATCGTGTTGATCCGGTGGACGCAACAAATGGATTAATTCAATGTACCCGGAGCAGCGGTTGTCGAATTATTGTTTGGAGGCAATTCGTTCGAATCGATTGGGAATCTAACGTCAAAAATACAATCGGCAACAGTTGACTTTTCTGCCGAAATATTCGAGCAATGGGAGATTATAATCGACGATTGGGCGATTACCCGGGTAGAAATTTTCGAGCGTTACATCGGGCACTGATAGGATCCCGATAAGGCCTGACAAGGGCCTAGCAAGGCCTTATCAGGGCCCGATGTAACGCTCGAAAATTTTTACTCGGGTATAGCGCGACACTGCCGGAAACATCGTGTTGATCCGGTGGACGCAACAAATAGATTAATTCAATGTACCCGGAGCAGCGGTTGTCGAATTATTGTTTGGAGGCAATTCGTTCGAATCGATTGGGAATCTAACGTCAAAAATACAATCGGCAACAGTTGACTTTTCTGCCGAAATATTCGAGCAATGGGAGATTATAATCGACGATTGGGCGATTATGCGCGACAGAGCCCGAAACATCATAGCCGAGCAATTCTTTCAGTGAGGGGGTCGCACCGTGTTGATCCGGTGGACGCAATAAATGGATTAATTTAATGAACCCGGAGCAGCGGCGGACCGGTCGGCGCAGCGCTTCACAGAATTACACGTAGAACTACGTTAAGCCAGCCCCGACTCCATACCCGTTTCGTCCGCGTAATTATTCGGCAAGGTTGCGTAATTATTTAGCGAGGGAGCCCATAGCACGGAACGTGTGGCCGGCTTCCTGGTTCTGGTCTACATGCCGCTCCGAGCATCACTCCCGTACCCTCGTTCGCCACGGCAGCGACGCTCTATATATCGGACACAAGTTTATTCCTCCAGCCTTCCTGGTTCATCGAATTTTTCCCCGTTTCATTCTCTTTACGAGCTTTCTTCGTCGGATCGCGGCCCTCATTCTTTCGTTCACGTTAACTAATTACCCCAAACTACAAACTCGATGGACTAGGGTGAAAGTGGGCAATATGGCCCGGTCCATGTATCATTGATTTACGCGTTGGTCGAGGTGGGCCATATTCACCACTTTTGCCCTAATGGTAATTTTGATTTGCACATTTTCCCGGCAGCCAACGGCGCTCCATTTGTTTTTTCGTACGAGCTTGTTCGGATGATACGTACACTCCGCGATATCGTGGATTTCGCTCGCTGGACTACGATTTCAATTTCGGGATCCTATTTCGAACTGGTGACTCGATTAACGCACCGTCCAGAGGACACACAACGAATCCCGGCTTTGATGGCTTTCGAACAGCCCGGCGAGAGAACGAGGGTGCGCGCGTTGTGCAGCCCGCAGCCAGTTCGATGCCCCATTTCGATGTCGACATTTTTCTCTCCACAGTCCGACTGTTGCACCGATTTTTTTTTTTTTTTTTTTTTCTTTCGCCTGCAAATGCACTCGTCGAGCTCCTGTTACTGTACCATTGGATTCGCGTAGCATTCTGTTGCCCTCTCTATGTGCGTGGTCGACACCCAAATTACCGGGCTGTATTCTCCAAATCGTCCTATCTTTTCATCGCTGTCGCCGTAAGGATGCAACAATAATACTCGTATGGTGAAATTCAAAGTACTGTGTATGTCGTTCACTTTTGCAGTTTTTCGGTACGTAGTCACTTTGATACAATGCCCTCTTTCTCCCTCTTTTGTGCGTGACGCATTCGTTCATAATTGAATGAGAGAACCGCGTGAGGCGCGTGCAGAAATTGCATTACGGGGATAAATGTCGATTCAAGACACATATAGCACACAATCCCCGAGGTTTTTCACTGCCCCATCCTGTCACTTCTTCTCGTCGTTTTTACTGCGAGGAGGGTGTTTAGATGAGCTTTCGGACAACATTATTTTTTGGTCCCTCCCGATTCCCGCGCCTCCGCACACACGATGGACTCTTCGAAAGCATCGTTGTAAGGGGTTGCATCGTGGCCAATCGTTGCATGGCTAATCGATGGTCCAACGCTAGCGGAAGAACTTTTCGACTTTGAAGGGTTCTTTGACTTTGGGAAATCGTTAAGACACAGTGCTATGGTGAATACTGCGCCGAGAAAAAAATGACGTAGTGAAAGCAACGATACTTTTTACCGTAAAAAAAAGTTCCCGGGAGGGAACGTTCACGATTTATAGTTATGACACTGACGAAAAATCATGGTTGCAACTACACTGAGAAAAAAAATCGATCGAGTCAAAAAAATGAGCGCTTACGGGTGGCGAAACAAATTTTTGGTTGATCGAACGAAATAATTGTTGTATTAAGTGAAGAAAAATTTGAATCGACGGCCTGTTAGTTCGATCAACGAGGTACTCCTTTCGATCAACCAAACATTTGTTTCGCCACCCGTAAGCGCACATTTTGTTGACTCAATTGATTTTTTTTCTCTGTGTATAATTACAATTTAACCAATCGAGTATATATCATCAAAAACCATCTATACAGACGTTCCCCCAAGGAACTATTGGTATGGTAGAAAATACCATACTTTTTCTCAGTCTGCGCTGAAAAAAAATATTAATACGAAAAAATTGTTATTTCAATTCTACTTTCGATTCTTACAATTGCATACGGGATTGAAACGATAACCTGTCGATTTGGCAGTCTTGCCGTCGTTGTTTCATCATCATATGGAATTGTAAGAATAGAAAGTGGAATTGAAATAAGAACTTTTTTCTTTGGGAACACGAAAGCAATTTTTTTTCTTTTTCAGTGTGTGTTGATAACATTTTCTTTGCTGTGCTGCGGCTGTGGAACGGTTAATTTTGGGTATTTCTCTTCTTCCGGTTTTTATTGAAGAGAAGCTTTTACGTTTCGACCCCGCACCGAAAAAAAGGTTTGGTAATATCAAACTAAGCTGCGGTTGCGGGTGGCGAGAGGAATATTTGGTCGATTGAACAAAATGTTTGTTAAATCCAAGTAACTATTTTTTTGAAGCAACTAAATATTCGGTAAAAAAAACTAAATATTCGGTAAAAAAACTAAATATTCGGTAAAAAAACTAAATATTCGGTAAAAAAACTAAATATTCGGTAAAAAAACTAAATATTCGGTAAAAAAACTAAATATTCGGTAAAAAAACCAAATATTCGTTCAATAAACTAAATATTTCTTTCAAACGACCAAATATTTCTTTCGCCACCCGCAACCGCAGCTTAGCATGATCTTACCAAACCTTTTTTTCGGTGTGGTGAGGGCCTCTTCAGAACTTTGTTTATTTATCGTGTAATAATTACATGATTATAATTATTATTCTTAGCTGAGCAGATGACGTTTAGTTTGAAAAACGTACAATTAATTGGCGAAAAAAAATAGTAACGGGAAAGCGAGGTGATGAACGTATCGATGCATGCGTAGCGGTAATTTTTTTGTTTCCGTTTTCGGCGAACGGGAGAGGACGAACATGCCGTGGAACCGTCGGGCGAGCTCACGAATTCCGAGAGCGCGGTACATATTAAAACAGTCGACGCTACGTTTCCCTCTTTTGATATATAATTCACGGGTGTTGTTTGCGTTAAAAGCCCGGGAACCGCCACGACTTAACCCTGTTAAACTGCGATGCCAAGTAAAACGCGGTTTGCTTTTAGTCGCTCCCTCATAACTCATAAGCAATGCCCAAAGGATACTCGTCAACCGGCAACTGTGGCGCACAACTCGGGCAGCTGCGGTACGCGTCAGAAAATATATAACGCATTTAACGATCGACAATTATACGAATTCTCGTAATGTAAATGAATATCGTACGAATGCAACCGGACGAACCGATGGCAGGAGTGAAAGCTCGAATAACAAAATAGTAAAAATATATTACGCAAGAAGAGTGCGAGGGCGCATAGGATTATTCCATAGGAGTAGCGGTAGTGCGGTACACATTAAAAAAAAAAAAAAAACTTGTACTTTTTACAACAACTTATTCTCCGCAAACGTCAACAATTTTTTATTCGTTAATTTTCTAGTTTTACAAACGAAAGTACACGGGAAATAATAGGACTGGTTCGTATATTAAAATAAGTGATAAATCAGTTTGTCATTTATTTAACAAAATTATTGTTACGAAATTTCGAATGCCGATTTTACGAAATTATTTTTTACTGCGTACTCGCAGCAGTTCTCTTACTCGAGGTTAGTGGAGAAGAGATAGATAGATAGATAGACATGCATTTCTTGTACATTAGGACCTGGGGTCCTCTAGGCACATCACGCAATCAACAACAGAGCGAATAAATAGCAAAAACAAAATGATGATAATGAAATAAACTGAACAGTAAACCGCATAAAAAATCGAATACAAATAGGAAAATAAACAAAGGGGCAACAAAAAAACAAAGTAATAATAATAATAATAATAATAACAACAACAACAACAACAACAACAACAACAATAATAATAATAATAATAATAATAATAATAATAATAATAATAATAATAATAATAATAATAATAATAATAATAATAATAATAATAATAATAATAATAATAATAACATTATTATATTATATATATTATAACATTATTATTATAACAACGCACGTGAGGGAGTAACGATGCGAGGGAATGGGCGAAGTAATAAACCGGAAGGGACGATATATAGCGTATTTAACGATTGACAATCAAACGAATCCTCGTAATGTAAACTGAGAAAAAAAAAAATTTGTTGGATTAACCAAAAGTCGCATGGCACGTTCGAACATACGTTCAAAGCTGTTATGTGTTTGGTACAAATAGAGCATTGTTTTGTTAAACGATTAATTGCTTCAATTTATTCAAAATTTGTCGATTGAAACAAACATTTTTATTGTACCAACCAAACACACCTTTGAGCGTATGTCAGCGCATTTGTTCAATCCAACAATTTCTTTTTCTCAGTGTAAATGAATATCATACGAACGCAACCGGATAAACCAATGGCAGGAGTGAAACCGCGAACAACAAAATAGTAAAAATATATTACGCATGCACAGTGCGAGGGAGCACAGGATTATTCCAGAGGAGCAGCGGAAGTGCGGTACTCGCAGCAGTTCTCTTGCTCGAGGTGAGTGGAGACGCGAGCGAGGGAGTAAAGATGCGAGGGAATGGCCGGAGTAATAAACAGGAAGGGAGGAATAGACGAGAAAAAAAGCGAAGACGAAGAAAAAGAAGAAGAAGGGGAGGCCGATGAGTTAGGGAAGGATGAGACAAGAAGAAGGCGAGGAAGGATAAAACAAAAAAAAAAGAAGAAAAAAAGACAAGGTTGAGGCACTGCGCCGAGATGGGTGGCAAAGTTGAGATGAATCGAGGGTGGGTGACTATGTACCAGGGGCTGCCATTATATCTGAGCCGCCATTTTAAATTGAATTTTCTCCACCCTAGATAGATCTGAAACGTCTCGGTCACGACGAGCTCGGGTGTGCGCATGGTTCTCGCCGGAGGCCCCCCTTTTCTTCCCGTGCTTCTTCGTTCCCTCGTCCTCCGGACCCCTCTCGCGACTCTTCTTCCGTACTCCCTAGCGCGCCCTCGTCGCATTCCCCTCGCGATGAATATATCCCTCGTCCAGAACTCAAATTCAGCCCCTCCGACGGAAAACGATACGACTCCGTGAGCCGATCAGGCTACGCCTCGCGTTCCGCGACAAGGAGATAATTCGGCTGGTTCGTTCGGTCTCCGCGAACGAGCTCGAAACTCGCGTCAACGACAGCGAATACGGCATTTTCTTCGAACACGACAGATCTTTTGCAATCGTTCGAGCATCTTAAGGGAATACGTCACACGACTTTTCTACTTTTGGAATTAAAGTCACTAGTGTTGTAAGGCAATGAATAAGGTTTTTTATAAGCATTTCTAATCACTTTTTCTCCATATCATGAACTGCATATCGTGCCGCGTGAAAAGCAACATTCTTTTTAAAATATATATATATTTCTGGACTACTCAAATTCAGCGCCTCCGACGGAAAACGATACGACTCCGTGAGCCGATCAGGCTACGCGTCGCGTTCCGCGACATGGAGAAAATTCGGCTGGTTCGTTCGGTCTCCGCGAACGAGCTCGAAACTCGCGTCAACGACAGCGAATACGGCATTTTCTTCGAATACGACAGATCTTTTGCAATCGTTCGAGCATCTTAAGGGAATACGTCACACGACTTTTCTACTTTTGGAATTAAAGTCACTAGTGTTGTAAGGCAATGAATAAGGTTTTTTATAAGTATTTCTAATCACTTTTTCTCCATATCATGAACTGCATATCGTGCCGCGTGAAAAGCATGAACTGCATATCGTGCCGCGTGAAAAGCAACATTCTTTTTAAAATATATATATATTTCTGGACTACTCAAATTCAGCGCCTCCGACGGAAAACGATGCGACTCCGTGAGCCGATCAGGCTACGCGTCGCGTTCCGCGACATGGAGAAAATTCGGCTGGTTCGTTCGGTCTCCGCGAACGAGCTCGAAACTCGCGTCAACGACAGCGAATACGGCATTTTCTTCGAATACGACAGATCTTTTGCAATCGTTCGAGCATCTTAAGGGAATACGTCACACGACTTTTCTACTTTTGGAATTAAAGTCACTAGTGTTGTAAGGCAATGAATAAGGTTTTTTATAAGCATTTCTAATCACTTTTTGTCCATATCATGAACTGCATATCGTGCCGCGTGAAAAGCATGAACTGCATATCGTGCCGCGTGAAAAGCAACATTCTTTTTAAAATATATATATATTTCTGGACTACTCAAATTCAGCGCCTCCGACGGAAAACGATACGACTCCGTGAGCCGATCAGGCTACGCGTCGCGTTCCGCGACATGGAGAAAATTCGGCTGGTTCGTTCGGTCTCCGCGAACGAGCTCGAAACTCGCGTCAACGACAGCGAATACGGCATTTTCTTCGAATACGACAGATCTTTTGCAATCGTTCGAGCATCTTAAGGGAATACGTCACACGACTTTTCTACTTTTGGAATTAAAGTCACTAGTGTTGTAAGGCAATGAATAAGGTTTTTTATAAGCATTTCTAATCACTTTTTCTCCATATCATGAACTGCATATCGTGCCGCGTGAAAAGCATGAACTGCATATCGTGCCGCGTGAAAAGCAACATTCTTTTTAAAATATATATATATTTCTGGACTACTCAAATTCAGCGCCTCCGACGGAAAACGATACGACTCCGTGAGCCGATCAGGCTACGCGTCGCGTTCCGCGACATGGAGAAAATTCGGCTGGTTCGTTCGGTCTCCGCGAACGAGCTCGAAACTCGCGTCAACGACAGCGAATACGGCATTTTCTTCGAATACGACAGATCTTTTGCAATCGTTCGAGCATCTTAAGGGAATACGTCACACGACTTTTCTACTTTTGGAATTAAAATCACTAGTGTTGTAAGGCAATGAATAAGGTTTTTTATAAGTATTTCTAATCACTTTTTCTCCATATCATGAACTGCATATCGTGCCGCGTGAAAAGCATGAACTGCATATCGTGCCGCGTGAAAAGCAACATTCTTTTTAAAATATATATATATTTCTGGACTACTCAAATTCAGCGCCTCCGACGGAAAACGATGCGACTCCGTGAGCCGATCAGGCTACGCGTCGCGTTCCGCGACATGGAGAAAATTCGGCTGGTTCGTTCGGTCTCCGCGAACGAGCTCGAAACTCGCGTCAACGACAGCGAATACGGCATTTTCTTCGAATACGACAGATCTTTTGCAATCGTTCGAGCATCTTAAGGGAATACGTCACACGACTTTTCTACTTTTGGAATTAAAATCACTAGTGTTGTAAGGCAATGAATAAGGTTTTTTATAAGTATTTCTAATCACTTTTTCTCCATATCATGAACTGCATATCGTGCCGCGTGAAAAGCATGAACTGCATATCGTGCCGCGTGAAAAGCAACATTCTTTTTAAAATATATATATATTTCTGGACTACTCAAATTCAGCGCCTCCGACGGAAAACGATGCGACTCCGTGAGCCGATCAGGCTACGCGTCGCGTTCCGCGACATGGAGAAAATTCGGCTGGTTCGTTCGGTCTCCGCGAACGAGCTCGAAACTCGCGTCAACGACAGCGAATACGGCATTTTCTTCGAATACGACAGATCTTTTGCAATCGTTCGAGCATCTTAAGGGAATACGTCACACGACTTTTCTACCTTTGGAGCTAAAAATCACTAGTGTTGTAAAGCAATGAATAAGGTCCTTTGTAAGAATTTCTTATAATTTTTTCCCTACGTGGATTCTGAGATACATTAGCTTAAAATGGTGTCAATTAGCATGAGCTGCATATCGTGCACACACAGTAAAAAAAAATTTCGTAAAATCAGAATACGAAGTTTTGTAAAAATAATTTTGTTAAATAAGTGACAAACTCGTTTGTTCAGGTTTGAATATTACAAATCCGCCCTTTTATTTCTCGTGGAATTAAAAATTTTAGTTTGCACTTTTGTTTGTGAAACCAGAAATTTCACGAATAAAAAATTATGAACGTTTGTGGACAATAAGTTGTAAAAAGTACAACCTTTTTCTACTGTGTATGAACAGATACCTAGGCCTCAACCATTGCTAGCAACATGCCCCCCCCTCCCCCCCCCCCACCCCCCACGCCGCACCATTAAGAAACGGCGATCTGTAACCTATTCTCTCAACTGAAGAAAATGTTCGCTGGTTTGTCTGTTAAAAGGTAGTTTATTGCATTGTTCTAACACAATAAATATCGAGTGGATACAAATTCAACCATTGAATAATCGCACACCGATATATCGGAGAAATGACGCCGCTAGATTAATCAATTAAACCTTCTATCGTCCCGTTACGGCATTCTAATGAAATTTCCTGAGAGTCTATTCGGTGGAGACTCGTCGACGACGGCTGGCCGAACGAGCGAGATAATTACTTGAAAAAAAAAAAAAAAAAAAGGATTATCATGACGAAGAACGCGGGTCGGGGGGTGCGGACGAGGGAGATGCTGGCCGTTGTCGCCGGTGAGAGAATTATTCTCGAATCACCGCACAAGAAATCCCATTACGGGTCTCGACTAGTGAAAAAAACTGGCAGGAGTGAAAGGAGTAGCCGCCGCGCTGGCCCCCCGATATCGAGTTAGCCAAGTTTTCATTCGATCTTTTTTACTTCGCTTCACCTTCGACTCTCGATCGCAGGGTCGGGCTCGTTCATCGGTTTATTTGCAGTAGCCATTGCGCTCGCGCCCCAACGACGTTTTCGCCATAATTAATTACCCGTGACAGTGAATATTCTCGATTGGCATTAATTTTTATAGAAATATTGTAACGAATGTAGAGAGGAGGATGAATCGAGACCCACGATATTACACAGATGCTGGCCGGTATAGCTGAGCCACATCATTTCGCCGATAGAATCGGCCGAACTACAATCGGCCGAATCGTCGTATGGCCGAAAGTCATGGCTCCGAACGCACTTCATCCGAATAATAATGTCACCCAAATTCATTTTCTCGAATCTTTAAACTTCCAAAAGTCAAGTCGCCGAATCATCATTCGGCCGAATCGCCAATCGACCGAATCAGGAGATCTCAGAAACAAAAGAACAAGATGAGTAGAGAACTATCGCAGAGATTCCGTACGAATCGATTCGGATAAATGACTTTCGGATAAAAGAACTTTCGGATAAATGACTTTCGGATAAAAGAACTTTCGGATAAATGACTTTCGGATAAAAGAACTTTCGAATAAATGACTTTCGCATAAAAGAACTTTCGGATAAATGACTTTCGGATAAAAGAACTTTCGGATAAATGACTTTCGGATAAAAGAACTTTCGGATAAATGACTTTCGGATAAATGACTTTCGGATAAAAGAACTTTCGGATAAATGACTTTCGGATAAAAGAACTTTCGGATAAATGACTTTTCGGATAAATGACTTTTCGGATAAATGACTTTTCGGATAAATGACTTCTCGGATAAATGACTTTTCGGATAAATGACTTTTCGGATAAATGACTTTTCGGATAAATGACTTTTCGGATAAATGACTTTTCGGATAAATGACTTTTCGGATAAATGACTTTTCGGATAAATGACTTTTCGGATAAATGACTTTTCGGATAAATGACTTTTCGGATAAATGACTTTTCGGATAAATGACTTTTCGGATAAATGACTTTTCGGATAAATGACTTTTCGGATAAATGACTTTTCGGATAAATGACTTTTCGGATAAATGACTTTTCGGATAAATGACTTTTCGGATAAATGACTTTTCGGATAAATGACTTTTCGGATAAATGACTTTTCGGATAAATGACTTTTCGGATAAATGACTTTTCGGATAAATGACTTTTCGGATAAATGACTTTTCGGATAAATGACTTTTCGGATAAATGACTTTTCGGATAAATGACTTTTCGGATAAATGACTTTTCGGATAAATGACTTTTCGGATAAATGACTTTTCGGATAAATGACTTTTCGGATAAATGACTTTTCGGATAAATGACTTTTCGGATAAATGACTTTTCGGATAAATGACTTTTCGGATAAATGACTTTTCGGATAAATGACTTTTCGGATAAATGACTTTTCGGATGAATGACTTTTCGGATAAATGACTTTTCGGATAAATGACTTTTCGGATAAAAGAGCTTTCGGATAAACGACTTTTCGGATAAATGACTTTTCGGATGAATGACTTTTCGGATAAATGACTTTTCGGATGAATGACTTTTCGGATAAATGATTTTTCGGATAAAAGAACTTTCGGATAAACGACTTTTCGGATAAATGAATTTTCGGAGAAATATTATTAATTCGGAAGAATGATGATTCGGCGACTCAACGTTTCGAAATTTAACAATCCGTGGAAATGAAGTTCGGTGAAATTAATATTGGGAAAAATGGCTCTCGGTTTAACGACGATTCGGAGGAATGACGATCGGCCAATTATCACTTCCGAAGAGTACCGTTCGCGGAAATGAAGATTCGGAATAATACAGTTTCGGGAACTTGACGATTCGGAAAAATGAAGATTCGGCAGTTTACGATTCGGCAAAATAACGTTTCGGAAGTTTGGACCCACGACTTTCTATACGATACACCCTATACGACTCGGCCGATTGTAGTTTCGGCGAAATGATGTGGCTCCCGGAATAGCTCGGTATGACACATGTCGAACCGTCGGATTGTCGATTAACGAGGTGACAACAGTCTTGATCGAACTCTCAGAGAGAAAACAGACGTTTGACAGTTCGTGCTTGAGATATTCAACTGCGACTCTACTGATAATATCCGTCCCAAAACTAAGTACCAATACTTATTTATTCCACGAGAACCTAACAATATATAAACCGGAGGAACCGTTCGATAATGTGGAAGTAGCGGAGAACATGCCGGGATTCTCCGCTCAGTGGCTCTTTTCGCTTCCCTCCATCTCCCCGCAGAGGAGGGTGATATCCACGGGTGGTGAAACTCTCGAAGTATAGTTATTGAATTACCAACTCTTAGCTTTCCAGTTCTTGCGAGGCCGGGCCATCCGCCTTTCGCCCGTGACACGAAGCCTCTCGAGTGTATGTTCCTGTAAAAGCTCACGCCCGGCTGATGGCTCTTTCATTTTTTTTCCCCCCCTTCACTTGCCTTTTATCGTCCACTCAGAAATTGTTTGTTCTTCAAAGTTATTACTACGAATCTGAAATGCAGTTAATAAAACCACAAATCGTTTAAACATCGGTGATGCGTACGCAACGATCAAAATTATTTGTAATAAGCATGAATTTGAATGTTTGTTTAAAGGCACGAGCCGCAGGGGGGGGGGGGGGGGGGGGAAGTCTGTTCGTTAATTGTCGTCGGTTGTTTGTCGAAAGTAGTGTATCGTGGCAATGTCTACTCGGGGGAACGCCATGTTAGCGAGAGATAGCGAAACGCCCTCGGTACAGTGCCTCGCGGTCCGTCGGAAATGTCGATAAAACGTGTCCGCCAATGAGGGAGGCCCCGGTGACGTCACAGCCTTCCCGACGGCCAATAGCGCGCCGGTTATGACGTCATCGCCGCGCGTGGGCGGCTACCCCCGATTACCCCCGACTAGACGAAAAAAAAAGAAAAAAAAAAAAAAGAATCAGACCAAAGTCGACGGCTCGCGGTTTTGCGGAAAAAAGTCGATTTTTTTGGACCCAGCGGGCGATCCAAAAATCTATGTGGGTTTATGCGTTTAGCAATCGCTCGCAGAACAGCACAAACCGAACGAGTTGTAATAGAAAATTAACTCAACTACCTCGGAGTACTTTCGTTATTCGACGAAACAATTATTTCATCTATGTTTAAAAAAAAAGAATCGGACCAAAGTCGACGGCTCGCGGTTTTGCGGAAAAAAGTCGATTTTTTTGGACCCAGCGGGCGATCCAAAAATCTATGTGGGTTTATGCGTTTAGCAATCGCTCGCAGAACAGCAGAAACCGAACGAGTTTTAATAGCAAATTTACTCAACTACCTCCGATACGTGTATCGGACTACTTTCGTTATTCGACGAAACAACTATTTCATCCATGTAAAAAAAAAAAAAAGAAAAAAAAAAGAATCAGACCAAAGTCGACGGCTCGCGGTTTGCAGAAAAACGTCGATTTTTTGGATCTAGCGTGCGATCCAAAAATCTATACGGGTTTATGGGTTGGGGCTTTATGGGTATCAATCGCTCGCAGAACAGTAGAAACCGAACGAGTAGTAATAGTATATAATCCATATAATGGTACATAAAGGTAATTGTAACTCAACGACCTCCGATGGGTGTGTCGGAGTACTTTCCGTATTCGACGAAACAACTATTCCACTATTTCACTATTCACTATTGAACTATTTCATTCATGTTTTTTTTTTTTGTCGCGCAGGTATGGTTTCAGAACAGAAGAGCGAAATACCGAAAGCAGGAGAAGCAATTGCAAAAAGCGCTCGCCCCGATACCGGCTTGCCAGGGTGCCATGATGCGAAATATCTATCCCGGCGGCGGGCGGGGGTATCAGCCGTACGCTCATCCGCACAACAGTATAAACGGCATTAATCGTTATCCCCAGGTGAGCAAGGAATACACGAAAGGATCGAAAAAAAAATCTTGTTCGGATTTAGAGTCGACATTAACCTAACGACATTCTCGTCGAACCTTTCGAATGGTTACACGGTCGATTGGTTTGCATCCGGGTGTTGGATGTGCGCCATACGAGGAGTTGCATCCTCCTGCCACTGGCCGAGGCTAAATTGCATTTCGAGTGATTAGTCAGGTCGGGCGGATCACCAAACGCCTGCCCGTTTAATTGAGCTTATAATTAATCGGGCGATGTGGCCGGCCGCAGTTTAAAATCTCTAAATCTCGGAGGAACCGGATATCTCCGTTCCCGTCACATATTCACGCCCGATGCCTCTCACGGGTCTCCGCTCTTCCGTCAGACACCTATTTCCAGTCTACCGCCTGTACACTCAACATAGTATAGTAAAAAATATTTGTACATTTGAGAAACCTTTTTTTTGTCCACAAACGTCCACAATGATATTGTTGGTAATTTCAAAAAAAAAAAAATATCAGTAGAATTGGCAGCCATTTTTGTAAAAACGACAATATTTTATATTTAAGAATTGTGGACCACACACGGAGCCTCACACTTCAGAAGAATCACTTTCACTCATCGCGATATATATAAAAAAAACACTTCACAAAAATGATGGACCAATATATAATATGGCCATTCTATATTCATAAATTGCAGAAAATCAGCAATTAAAAAAGTAAAAACCGCAGAAACTTCATCCTGAAGATCCGCTTCACAAGCCCCGAAATACTTTCCTCAGTCACATAGAAATGAGAATTAAAGAACTTACAAAAAGATTCGCTGCAACGCAACTAAAAAGTATAAAACCACCATGTACACAACCCGCTCAAACACACGATACGCAAAGTTAATCACCCACCACATACAATATACCAGAAGCTCGAAATAATGAACAACGATGAAGCTACCTGAACAAACACATGTCAACTACCCACTTACCCCAGATAGACAAGCGCCATGAAAAGTAGCAGTTGGCGCAATAATTGCGACATGTGCTGTACATGTCGTAAATATTGCGCCAATATTTTCATTGGCGCTACTTCGGCGCTACATCGCGCTTGTCTACCTGGGTACACTATGTAAAAAAATGTACATAAATTATGTAAAATCCGTGACTGAAGGACTTGTGTCGACGGCCAATTGGCAATGTATATATAAGAATTGTAAATATTGTGAATATTGCTACTTTTCATGGCGCTTGTCTATCTGGGTATACTATGTAAAAAAATGTACATAAATTATGTAAAATCCGTGGCTAACGGTCTTAGGTCGATGGCCAATTGGCAATGTACATGTAAGAATTGTGAACCTTTGTGGACAAGAAACATTGCTGCCTATTTTACTGTGTACTCGAGAAGGTCGATCATGTGTACTCGAATTTTGTGCAAAATTTTGTCCCATAATTCCGTTGCGATTAAAAACAGCCGACGATTAATGTTTTGCAGATGGGAGCCACGTCCTACCCGAGCATGCCTCAACCCTTTTCAATGTCGCACTCGGCGTCGAATATGTCGGCGGTAACAGGAATGCGGCAAGATACAATGGGTGAGTTGGAACGAGATTTTGTTCGTTCGTAATTTTTTGCAATGGGTTACGCTCGGCATTTCCCTTTATTTGCCGATGGACGTGACCCACTGTTGCTTTGTAAACCCATGAAAGAGCAACCGGAGATAGCTCAGAGAGAGAGAGAGAGAGAGAAGGAGAGAGAGAGAGCGAGAGAACGACGTCGGGACGTTCACTCACTCGAAGACGCCCCATTTCCTTTCAAGCGCCGTCTTACATCATTTCCGGGACGAGATGGCATGTCGCTTTTAAATCGAATCAAGACTATTCGCGAATTGCCTATCGACCTTATCGGCGTTCGCTCTCGCGCTCCAGCGACTCGAAGACGGAATCCGACATGCCGTATAACGATTTAACAATTTAATCCGATATCGAGATTGTCGATATTAACAATCCTACGCGCTTCGTTGCCCGATCATTATCAATTTTAAACTCCTCTTTATCCTTTCGTCTCTCGATAATGTATTCATTAATTCGGTAACAAAAGTCTCATCCCCCCCCCCCCCCCCCCAAATCGATTTAATCAAATGCGTTTAACCCTGCTGTTACGTTCTCATTTTTATGTAGTTTTGTTATGTTCGGCATATTTACATCTCTACCAGATAACAACTCTATCAGAAAACATCTCTACCAGAAAACAAGTCCATTGGATAATAATTCTACCAAAGAAGACAGCTCTAACAACTCTACCAGAAAACATCTCTACTATATTATAAATCGACCGTATTAGAACTCTACCAAAATCTCTACCAGAAAATAAAAAAACTCTACCGGACTCGAAATAAAATTCTACCGGACTTGAAATAAAATTCTACCGGACTTGAAATAAAATTCTACCGGACTTGAAATAAAATTCTACCGGACTTGAAATAAAATTCTACCGGACTTAAAATAAAATTCTACCGGACTTGAAATAAAACTCTACCGGATTTTAACCAAAACTCTACCGGAATTGAAATAAAACTCTACCGAAATACGAGGCTAGACGGTAGCCTTGTATTCTGGTAGAGTTTTATTTCCACTTCCGTTGAGTTCAATTTCAAGTCCGGTAGAGTTCTAGTACGGTAGAGTTGTTAGAGCTGTCTTTTTCGGTAGAGTTATTATCCGTTAGACTTGTTTTCTGGTAGAGTTGTTATCTGTTAGAGTTGCGAGTGGCAGAGATGTGAATGTGCCTTATGTTCCTCGTAGTTTTAATATCGTAGCCGTATAGAATTGACGAGGTTGTCATAAGTGTTTAATGAGTACGTTTTAATGATTCGTATAGCGGAGTTTTTCATTGATTGTATCGCGTTCGGTCAGTATGATCCGAACAGTACAAGCGTATACTGAAGCAGAACTGAACAGCAGAGTTAACCATTTGCACTGTAACAAAATTCGAGGTGACAACACCCTAAACATATTCCCGTCTTAAATTTACCGAATTCATAACGATATCAATCTATATTCCTTTTCGTTCAGGTATGTCGGCCGAGGACGAGTGGTACAACAAGAGCATCTCGGCGTTGAGGATGAACACGGCTCATCATCCCAATCTCGCCGCACCAATGCTTCAGTACCAAACATAATTTTAGACCTAGTCCTGGGGCTCTAGAATGAATTTTGACTATTTCGTAATCCACGAATTCGTTAAAAAGTACGAGTTCTCAACTATCAAACTTGTAAAATTGCACAAACACCGAGCAAAGTTGAGAGAGCAAACATTGGACGTTGCCCCCCCCCCCCCCCCCCCCAATTTTATGACCGTCGAAAATCTTGCCCCAACTAGTTTATTTTGTATTCATCGACCTCTCATTAAGATTGGCTATTTTTATCAAGTACGAATTAAATCGTTTGTCATTACGATTAAGATTATTGCGTAGACGCGTCTACATGTCCAAGAAAGTATACATAAGAATATAATATAAATATATATATACACACATATATATATATATTATATATAAAAAATGAAACAAACTCCGACACATAAAAACCACACACACTGACAGACACGAACATATTCACACGAATATATAAGATGGCACGATACTTTAATAAATCAAGTATTACGAAGTATCGAGGACGAAAAGAGTGCAGAAGGTGACTTTTCATTGGTTTGAAAAATGATACAAAAATCATTGTTTCGTTGGATTGATATATTTTTTTTTGTTTGTTTTTCGAGACACATCACACGGTGTCGGAAACTCTTTAATTAGTTTCTCAACAACGATTCAAGACACTTGCGTTGAAAATGAGAAGAGATTTAAACTGCGGAGGAGGGTCGCGTGGAGAAAAACGCGACGTGTAAATACGAGTTAAGGCGACGTGCGTTGTAGTCAGCGAATATATTCTATAGCGTACGCGATTTTTCAATGTCCTTTTAAAGTGTAATAAACCATACCCTTAATAAATATTAGACACTCACTTTTGGGCTAGTCGAATGACTTTCGATTGGTGAGATTCAACAGAAAGTAAATCGAATGCCAGCGAGATACAGGATGCACGGGTCTTGGAACTTTGCTTTATCGACGAAAGCCAGAGACCAATTTATATTATCGAAACATCCCTATTTGATGACACTTTCGTTTTGTTTGAATCGGTAAAGTGTTGGTATATTGTTGTTTTATTTCAACGAGACATACGTATGTGCATTAAATATTTTGCAACCAAAGATCATTATTATTATTATTATTATTATTATTAATATTATTAATATTATTATTATTATTCGAAAAATTAATTATTTAATACTTGTCTCTGGCGTTTCTCAGCCGCGATATCAAAAAAGTCTGTTTGCACACGGCAATTGTCTATATCGGTGTCATTTTTCGATAACTGTTTAATAAATATATCGATTTGAATCGAGTGAAAGTGTGATAGAAAGGCGTAGGGTGGACGGATGAGGTACCGATTGTAAGATTGCAGCGATCGCGAGGGGGATAGAAATTTTTTGCGCAGATTTATCGCGACCGAAATATTCACGCGAAATGTTCCTAAAAAAAAAAAAAAAAATAAAACAAAAAAAAAATTTGTAACATATCACACGCATTCGACAAGTACATGAGATGTGTGCGAGTGGCACACGCGCCGCGCCCGAACAAATGTTCCAGGAATACATGGGAACGGATACAAATGGCATGGAAGCACGTATTTCGCTCGGGCGAAGGATTGTCGACTTTAACGGCAAGGAAACAGTAGTTTATCGCATCTCGAACAGGGCGCATGCTACTATAGCTCTAAGAACGGATCACGTATTGTACGTATATGTTGTACATAGCCTGAATAAAAAAAAAAAAAAACACACACATATTTAAAAGTATTTGGTTTTTGAACTCGCCTTGAACTTAAAAAAAAAAAAATAAGTACGTAAAAAGATTAAGCCGGACGATACCAAGTAGTTTTACTCGAATATGCCAGTAGTGGAATACGTTTTTCTACAGGTAGTTCGATCAAACTGTAATCTCGGCACTAAGATAACCGAAAATGCTATCTATCGAGTTTAAATCAAAGTGAAATACAGCAGTCGGTATCTGCATATAGCAAACTGTAATGAACTTTTTAAATAGTGCGCATTTTTCCGAGAAAAGAGCTATCTAGCTACAAAAGTTCATTACAGTTTTCGATACTGACTATGGTATTTTACTTCGCCTTAAGGGCATGAGACGGACTAAGTCGGTAAAAAACGGTTTCCCTGTTTTCTCCGCGCCTATCAATATTTCACGTAAAAGGAAATTAGGTCTTCACGTAGCTATATAATAGTCTACGAAAACCTAATTTCCTTTTGTCAAAAATATTCATTGTTATCACATACCCTTAAAACCATATTTAACACCTCCCTACCCGCCCATCCCGGGCTCAGTCGATATCAAAAACTGTAATCAACTTTTCTCACGGGCTCTTCTATGTACGGTCAAAAGAAAAATCACATCGAAACCGAATATCATCTCGGTTTTCGATGAGACTTTTCTTTTGATCGTGAATGCCAGAATCCGTGAGAAAAGATGATTACAGTTTTTCTTACCGACCGCGGTATTGTACATGCCTTCAAGTCGAGGTGAAACAGACTCAGTCGGTAACAAAAACTGTAATTAATGGCATTCGGAGATGGTAGATATTTCGTGAAAAAGCAAAGTATTAGCGGATGTAGAATTCAATACCGCGTCCAATGATACTTCGCTTTTACCCCAAATGTTAACCATTTTTAAATGGCTTTGATTCGAAAAATGCACTTATCTTTCTTGCGCTCATACGTCACGTGGTACATGTTTCACCTCGCCTCAATAGTGATTTGACTCGTTCTCTGGTTGTACCATCGGACCGCGTATGACAAACAAATGCTGGCGTTGCCATGAATCGGCTAGTTACCGTTAATTCCCTCCGATATATAAATCCTAAGAGTCCTGATGCTTCGCATAGTTTTCTGTACCATCCGATGGTAAATTGGAGTCAGGGCGACAGTTGAGTTATCATCGAGGTCAAGAGATGGCGCTCCATGTACCTCCATTCGTTAATAATTGATGATAAAGGTCGTTATCAAAGGACTCTTTATTTAAAAATATGAATTATCCTTAACTATTATTTATATTACAGCTTAAAAGTACAGCCAGACAAATTCATCGGGGAAGAAAGCTGCGATATTATCGTGATAATTTACGAAACCGTTTCACCGTCTCATTTACGCAATAGTTTGTGTGGAGCATTGTTTTTCATTGAATTCCAAAGAAAGAGCACTTGGCACCGTTGCATTGGCTATGTCTCGGACATTAAAGAATCTCAGCTTTTCGACTGCTCAGACTCTTCTTGATTAATGCCCAGTCCTCGAGAATGTCGGCATCGTTGAGCATGTACACAATATATGGACCAGCAACGGAAACGGCCCTTCTTCTTTCCGTATGATTTCTTCTCCGTCGACCGCTCGAGCTGAGCCACAGATCCGCGTGTATGTCTATGTTATTACGATCCTCCTCCAGTCTCCGAATCTTTTCTTGGAGATCGCTGTGAATACCGTCCCACACGAGACCCTTTTCGCTCTCAAAATTCTGTAGAGCAGCCTGCGCCTCCGCTTGAAATTTGTTTTGGATATTCTGTAACCGTAACTGCTTGAGAATACCGGCGACCTCCGTTTTTGTTTTCATGTTCTCTTTAAGTCTCTCCAGAGGGATAAGGTATTCTTCCGATTTGCCTACTCTGACCTCGCCGAGCTTGGTGTCGACCTGAGTTATTCGCTCACGATACAGTCTGAAAAGAATATTTATTGGTCTGTATTCCAATCGATTTATTATGTAGATGTATTAATTTTTTTTTTTTTTGTTTATCGATATTGTCCCCCGCTTCTCAAAGCTACCGCCTTATAGCGGGTCAGTTCGGTTGATGCGTAATTACTAAGTCCTCATTTATTTTTTGTCCATCTCTGTTTTTTCGTCCTTACGCACCAAGCCAGTCCCCCAATTTTTTGCGGCTATTGCCGGCTTCCCCTCTGTATCGCATTCGCCTTAGTTTTACATGATTGCCACCAAATTCTCCAACTGAAATTCCCAGACTTTTCCCGGTTTTAAAGAGCAAAAATCTAATTTTAACGATTAAAAATAACGTAAAATGTAATAAATAATTGATATTAATGTATTAAACTCAGCTCACGATATTAAAGGTTTCCAACGCAATTAATATCACGACACACTCATATATATGCTGTATATAGTCGATAAGTTTGCTTAAGCACGGAATTAAACGATAAACACCATATTAAAAAAATGTCCAGGGTTTTAAAAAAATTCCATGACTTTTCCCTGACTTTTCCAGGTCCCAACAAATCCCCTGATCTGTCCGGTTTTCCAGGTCGGTGGCAACCATGTCTTACAACTAAAGGCATAGGGAAACCGCAGAAAACCTATGCCGATACAGTCGGTCTCGGATTCGCTTCACCGCACCCGAGCTACGTGAAGTTTCGCCGAGAATGCAAAAATGGACTACGACTATTACTTAAGGGCATGTAATACAGACTAAGTCGGTAAAAAAACGGTTTCAGAAAAAAGAAAATTAGGTTTTCATCTATCTGTATACAGTGTACCAAAACCTAATTTGTTTTTGTCCAAAATAATTAATACTTGCAAAGAAAATAGGGAAACAGATTTGTTACCGACCAACTCTGTGTCACATGCCCTTAAGGCACACATGGACGAGTACACGTACGCCTCAAGTATATATCTGGAACTACGTCCCACCCATATTTGTATTTCTCTCCGAAACAATGGCACCGAAAATCGAACCCTCGTCCTACCGGTGCTCCGGTTTAGAGACGAGCACGCTAACCACTAGACCAACGCACCGGTTTTTTCTTATGCAGATGTATAAAAAAAAAAATTGAACATACTGTTCCTTCAGTAGAGTAAATTGTCTCTCGAGATCAACTAGATTCTCCATACACTCGTTTCTTCGTCTCTCGCACTCATCCTCGTCCATCTCTGAGGAGTCATCGCTGTCGCTGTGCTCCGCACTGCTGTCGCACGACGCGGAGCTCTGATTACTGTCGTTGCTGTCGTGCGACATTTCCTCGCCCTCGGCTTCCGATTCATCCTTGACGCTGGGCATCTGCCTCTCAGGTTTTTCAACTGTGGGTAAGCAAAGGAGATCATATGGAGGGGTCTGAGGCTGACAATCGTCATAGTGTACAGTAGCAACCTTGCGACAGAAAATTATTTGTTAAAGATCTCTGGATATCTTTGGTACTTTGTTAAAGATCGCTCCATATATTCGGTACTTTGTTAAAGATCTGCATATATTCAGTACTTTGTTAAAGATCGCTGGATATATTTAGTACTTTGTAAAAGATCGTCAGTCGTTTAAGATTATATTCTAATCCAACACTTGTATAATTTAATCAGGTTCTTACTATTAGTGTGTAATTATTTATCGAAAGTTTGTAAGCGAAAATACTCGCGATATACGATTGTTTAGGCTTAAATGTCTATTCTTCGTGAGTATAAATAAATGAACGAGTAAATAAATAAATAAATAAATAAATATGTAACGCTACTGGTATAACCTAAAATCACTTGGGGCACGAAAAGCGGAATCGTGTTTGTTCTTTTCATCGTTTCTTCAATTAAAGTCGTATTATTATTTGTCAGCGAATTCGTTCCACCAGAGCCTAAAAAATACTCACTGTGTATATCTGCCGAGATTTTCCGGAATATCACTCGTCTGTTGTGAGTCTTGGCGGGCCAAACACAACACTGTCAACTCTTCGAATCGGCGGCCATTTGCAAAGTGAAGCAATGACGTCACGTGAGCGCATGCGCGCGTTTTGTAACCCGATGAGCATTCGATCATTTTCTTAGAAACGATTTTTTTTTTTAACGTCGACTGATAATATTTAATCCCTTTGCTTTAAGGATTATCAACGAGCGAGCGATGCGTGCTTGTTGCATTGGAAATTCGGAGGATAACTCAAACTGCTCAAAATGCACCGCTGTTTATGCCCTCTAATTATCACGCCACTTTGAGAATACTCTTAACTGTTCCTAGTGTCAGAGGTGCTTGACCCAGAAAGCTCAACTACGCCTTCTTCAGTTTCGCGACGACTCACTGACTTCTCTATTGCTGATGGAACGAGGAAAAAAGAAGCTACATGAGATCAGGCCAATAATAACAATATCAATACAAACGGACTTTAGCACTTCAGGTTTTACTGAAAAATTTCTGCGTTCTCACATATAACACGATAGTAAAGATATACATATATTCCGTTATACAATATTCCATCAGATACAATAATACACAATTGGACCTGTATAGAACAAACAGACAGATAATGCAACATCCGCATAACTGCAAGTTATACTAGCAATTCATACAATTTGTATATATATTTGAATATATATATATGTATGTATATATATATATACTTTTTTTTATGTCGTTTTTATTTTGTTTAATCATTTTGTTTGTTTGTTGAAGACTTTCGGTTAAATAGAGCTTGTATTCTTTTTTTTTTTTTCTCTGTCGAAGAGTCGAAGAAGGTACAGGTCATTTGTGCAATTCGTATGAAATTACTTAAATCCGCGTTGAACAGCTCGACGAGTCCCGATGGCCCATTTCGGTATGCACGCGAGTGTGTGTGTTTGTGTGAGTATATTACGGGTTGATTTTTCGGGAGGGTTTCACCCGAGGGTATCGCTGGAGGGTGTGTTATGTACGTGTGTGTGTGTGTGTGTGTACGCTGGCCTACCGTGTAACGACCGCTTAATCGGGATATTTAATATTCATTTCATGCAATATTTATCGTGGCATCTCAGCGGGTCACGTAAATTAAATTGGGGCACATAGCCGCGACGAGCTTCCGTCGGGTGTGAAAAGGGATTTATCCCTTGCGTGTCACCGCTCCGATGGAAACAAGTCGGACTCACTCTACATCCTACTTTACATCCTTATCACCCATTTACTTCGGACATTTATCTCACCGTTTTTCGGTACATTGCGAGTGTAACGTTAAACCTCTCAGATTCATTGTACTCTCGTGATTTCGTATCGATTGAAACGGACCTCAGCCTCGACACGCCAACTAAACCCTTGATTGCCACACGCTTTGTGTCCCACTTCGTATCCAATGATTAAACGCGGTGCGTTAAATCACATTCGGCAGATAGTCATAGGCGTGACTTTCTGACGTTGAAAAGCTTGACCGTCCGTTTCTCGTGCTCGAACGGGAAGATAGTTTAGTCGAGATACGTGGCAAGTAGATATTGAGATAGCCTCGATTTTTTTTTTTTTTTTTAATTCAAGGACCATCTAAGAAATTGACATTTCGAAGAGGGACAAGTATCTCTGGAGCCAGGTCCTTTCAGCGGCAAACTGTCGTCGCAAAACTTTTTCCAATTTAATACATGAATCCGACGATGATTTCGATCGATATACCCTTCGAGAGCGGGCCTTCTAATCTTTTACCTACTATCACTAATACGCATTTTGTTTATCGATGCGCGCTCATCGTCGTAAATTATTAATAAAACCAAATCAACGCTCTCAACACGCGGTACAACTTATCTCAGAAGTGATGCATCAATGGTCGGTGGGGGTTGACTTTCTCATGGAGCAAACATAAATAGAACCCGGTCGATACGGTTTCAACTAAATATATATATATATATATATGTATATATATATATATATATATACAACTATTATGTTTCTCGACTATATCGTATCACAAGGGCATTGTTGTTGGGCCGACGTTCTGATAACTGTACGAGGTTGTTTCAAGTAGTTGTGTGAACAAGTAATGCCGGATTTCTGGGCTTCGACAATTAAAAGAGCGATCGAATAGACGCAAACCCCTCGCTCTTCGCATCGACGTTTTTTCGATTCGCGGGCCCTTTTTTTTTAGTGAATGATAAAATGAACCAAACAAGGAAGACGGAGTTTTTCGGGATTAGACAACGACTGATATAAATAGAAAAATTGTGATGATAAGTAGAAATATAAAAGTCGACAGCTCTCGGCTTACCGGGCCATCCGGTGTCGAATACACGATGGATAGTGTCGTATCATTACGAATACTGCCTAACAATATTTTTGACTAGAAAACATATATCTCCAATTTTTCAACGCCCCATCGATTTTACCATTGTCGACTATTCGTCGGTACGAAGTCCTCGGTCCCTCGATAGATCGTTGCGGTACAATGTGTGACGCATGAATCGATAGACCTCGTCGACGTTACACGCTGACGTGTTTTTCATCGCAACGGTGCACTTCTGTTGGCTCGATGTCTCTTGTCTCTCGAGGACAACGTTGATATTAAAATGTCCCATGGTCACTGGTACGCTCCGAGATAACTTCGTGCGGTGGGTGGAAACCCGTTTTAGCTCGATCGTACAATGGAGCTGTCAGGGTGGTTCGCAGACTGCCGAGCGAAGGCGAGGATTCCGTATTGATGCTGCTTCACAGCGCCGAGCGACTCGGCCGATGTCCAGACATGATTCAGAAGACAACTCGAGAAGACTAGGATTTGGCTTTGTCGAGCAGCGCCTTGTCGAAGCCGTCGATCAGCGTTTCGATTATGAACTTTATCGTGAGCTTGTATATGTTCTCAACGTTTTCCGTGTATCGGTCCTCGAGGGTGCGCTTCACAGCCTCCAGAAACGGCTTCTCGATTTTCTGGCAACAGCAAATACAAAACATAAGATGCAATCGATCACCGACAGTGAGTAAATTTACAATTGTGTGTATTGGCTCGAACATCGGTTTCCTTAATTGCAGTTTGAGTGGATAGCAGCGATGTCTGCCGTGTGGCCAATTGGGCGCTGTCTGGAATTTAGCTACGTGCAGGTATTACGGGTTGCAGTCAAAACCTTCGACATCCACGTCTACATGTGTAACTGAATTAATTTACTTGGGTGCGCGAACTGGGAACAAGAGGATTCTCGACAAAGCACGGAGAAAAAAAATTGTTGGGACAACAAGAATTTTTCTACCACAACTCATTTACCTGTTTAACATAGGGACAAGAAAATATTTTGCTCCGGCAACAAATATTTTGCTGTGGCAACCAATATTTTATTTTGCCACAACAATAAATTATTAACGATTTGCATGTTGTTAGAGAAACAGAACTATTTTTCTCCGTGGTCCATGGGGATGATGTACTTATACCTTTACGATTGTCTAGCAACAGCAAATACAAAACATAAGATGCAATCGATCACCGATAGTGAGTAAATTTATAATAATAATTGTGTGTATTGGCTCGAACATCGGTTTCCTTCATTGCAGTTTGAGTGGGTAGCGGCGATGTCTGCCGTGTGGCCAATTGGGCGCTGTCTGGAATTTACCTACGTGCAGGTATTACGAGTTGCAGTCAAAAGCTTCGACATCCACATCTACATGTGTAACTGAATTAATTTACTTGGGTGCGTGAACTGGGAACAAGAGGATTCTCGACAAAGCCACGAGGATGATGTACTTATACCATTTCGATTTTCTGGCAACAGCAAATACAAAACATAAGATGCAATCGATCACCGATAGTGAGTAAATTTATAATTGTGTGTATTGGCTCGAACATCGGTTTCCTTCATTGCAGTTTGAGTGGGTAGCAGCGATGTCTGCCGTGTGGCCAATTGGGCGCTGTCTGGAATTTAGCTACGTGCAGGTATTACGGGCTGCAGTCAAAACCTTCGACATCCACGTCTACATGTGTAACTGAATTAATTGACTTGGGTGCGTGAACTGGGAACAAGAGGATTCTCGACAAAGCCACGGGGATGATGTACTTATACTATTCCGATTTTCTGGCAACAGCAAATACAAAACATAAGATGCAATCGATCACCGATAGTGAGTAAATTTATAATTGTGTGTATTGGCTCGAACATCGGTTTCCTTAATTGCAGTTTGAGTGGATAGCAGCGATGTCTGCCGTGTGGCCAATTGGGCGCTGTCTGGAATTTACATACGTGCAGGTATTACGAGTTGCAGTCAAAACCTTCGACATCCACGTCTACATGTGTAACTGAATTAATTTACTTGGGTGCGTGAACTGGCAACGAGAGGATTCTCGACAAAGCACGGAGAAAAAAAAATTGTTGGGACAACAAGAATTTTGTTACCACAACTCATTTACCTGGTTAACATAGGGACAACAAAATATTTTGCTGTGGCGACCAATATTTTTTTTTGCCACAACAATAAATTATTAACGATCTGCATGTTGTTAGAGAAACAGAACTATTTTTCTCCGTGATCCATGGGGATGATGTACTTATACCTTTTCGATTGTCTAGCAACAGCAAATACAAAACGTAAGATGCAATCGATTACCGATAGTGAGTAAATTTACAATTGTGTGTATTGGCTCAAGCGTCGGTTTCCTTCATTGCAGTTTGAGTGGATAGCAGCGATGTCTGCAGTGTGGCCAATTGGGTGTGCGCTGTCTGGAATTTACCTACGTGCAGGTATTACGGGCTGCAGTCAAAACCTTCGACATCAACGTCTACGTGTGTAACTGAATTAATTTACTTGGGTGCGTGACTGGGAACAAGAGGATTCTCGACAAAGCCACGGGGATGATGTACTTATACCTACCTCTACACCAGTACATGAATACGGTATAGAAATAACATCCGTCTCATGCGGGTATCTCTGTGCATCCAGGAGCTCATTCGCACTCATCGTGGAGGACGTTAATTCAGGTATTACATACTATGGAAATGTCGTTCTATGTATGTCGTGTGCACACCCGCTTGAATACATGTATATGTATGCGTCTATGGATATTCACATATGAAAGTCAACGTCGTGAGTTTCCCTAACATTCGTACTGTAGCAAGATTAATTCGATAACTCTGTATGAAATGAAGTAGACTCCTATAGTTGGAACTTCTGGGAATATTTTATGCTCGTCAACGAGCAGAGTCCAAGTCTTTCGGACTCAAATAATGGGATGATTTTTATTGTGTACGATGCAAGCTATGTTCTCATCGTGGGTCTTTAATAGTTGAGCCTTTAATAATACAATCAGCAGAGTTGGGCAAAATACTAGAAAATACTGAATATACAAAATGCTATATGTATTTTTAATACAAAATAATGTTTGTACTTAAAATACATTTATAAGTACTTAGTTTGAGTACTCCGTAAAATACGTCAATATACGATTTTTTTTTTACATTTAAAATGTACTTCGCATTTGACATTTAGCATTCGGAATTTGAAATTTTCTTTTTTTAAAATCTTTATCTAATGATTTGACTTTGTATTTTCAATTTCGCATGACAATTTGGCATTACTGAGGATTATACATCAGAATTTAATACTTATTTCGCATCTGTAATTTGGCACTTTGCATTTTATACTTAAGTGGCCCAAAAAGTACTTTAAATACCAGAGAAGTATTTCCGTATTTAAAATACCTAAAATATATCAAGCATTTGAATTACTGCTCAGCTCTGGTAATCAGTCTGCAGCCGACAAACGTCTCAGGCGCGAACGCATCAACGTTTCACATGCAGGTACCCGACCGATACATGCATGTCACGATGTAACTTCAGCTTATCAACCCCGGACATGCCCAATCCGGATTCCCAAAATAAATAGTACAAATACTACTACCGTACAGCTGTCCGTATCTATTGGCGACAGATGTTCAAATGAAAAATGAAACGCATGCAAATTTATGCCGATGAATGTGCCGATATCATCGGTCTGTTCGTCGAGCTCCGAGCTAAATATGACTGTGCTGATAAGGCGTGAGACTATTCGGAGCTCGCGATATCGTGCATAAAAATTAAATAACATCTTGGAAAATGTCAAAGTCTGCAGAGCCATTTACGTGGCGGTATCTCCCAAGGTCTTTTGCTCAATTAGATTGTGGATATTTTACTTTGAAAGTTTTTTCGTAATTCCTCACCATTAAGCTGATGCATGGACATAGTACACTGAAGGAAGGATCCAGTAAATATAACTGTATCGCTTGAAAGATATTATCATAGCACATAGACTACTAGTGATACTACTATAGCACATAGTACTACTACAGCACATAGCACTACTATAGCACATAGGAGTAGGGAATTAAGGCGCCACCTATGGTAGGAAGTACCGGATTTATAAGAATTTTTTTTTATAACTATATGACTTAAGAGCAGAGCTGGGCAAAAAGTACTTAAAGTACTTGATACGTAGTATCGTACGTATCCAATACTTTAAGTACGCGGTACCATGAGTACTAAATACTTCGAGTACTGTACTCAACTTTGATGTTGAATGATGTTTAAGAATATTTTGCCGGTACGCAAAGTGCTAGGCACTTCAAATACCAAGTACTTTAAGTACTTTGCCCAGCTCTGCTTAAGAGATATTATCATAGCACATAGACTACTACTACTGTAGCACATAGTACTACTATAGCACATAGGAGTAGGGAATTAAGGCGCCACCTATGGTAGGAAGTACCGGATTTATAAGAATTTTGCGTAGGGGAGAGCGGGGCAAAATGGGACAGTGGGGCAAAACGGGACAGAGAGGGCAAAACTCAATTTTCCAATAATTCTTGGATGACCTATTTTGTCCCAACGATACATCTGGGTTATCAACCCCGTTTTTCCTCACAGACGACCATTGCCACCATCCAAAAGTTATTGAAAAATTGCGTTTTGTCTCATAATCCCGTTTTGCCCCGCTGTGCCATTTTGCCCCGCTCACCCCTAGTTATTATGGTAAAAATTGTTGGAAAATCCTAGACTTTCCGCCATAGGAGTTGCCCTAGTGTCTTACTACTATGTGGTATGGTAATTTTTCTTAGATGATCGGTAGTTTTTACGAGATCCTTCTCTCAGTGAATAACATAGGACGAATAGATACCCACCCAGAAGTATTGCCTGTTGAAGCCAGGTATCTTGGTGTGCGACGCTCCAACCTGATGGAGATAAGTCAAGAAGACATCCATATTGTCGAGACCCTTTATGCCCTCGTCGAGGGTCCCCATGACCGTCGTAGCATGCTCAGCGAGCTCCATGCTCGTCGATTGTTGCTCCTTCGTCTTGAGATCTTGAAATTTCGTGAACATGCTCAGCAGCTCAGCGTTTTCCTCGAATAATCTGCCGACACGACATACAATACACATTCGTCGTAAAAGCCAGTTACTACATTTTTCAACGTATTAAAAATATAATATTTATAATATTTATAATATCCCCTTTCATGTCCTTCTTTGCTATATTTCTATACTTAATCGCTGTATATTTATTTACATAATGGATAAACGGATTCGTGTGTGATATCAATGAAATTTTCTCCAACTAATCTGGACAATGAAGTAGGAATACTATCCGGATGGGATTACGTCATCGGGTCCTGAGTGTTACACTCTTCATCGCGTTGGTATTAGCAGACGGTGGCAAATAACAATTAAACTTGGATTAATCGGCCCTCGAAGGCTATCGTACGCCGTCGGGGAATCAACCCCACATCGGAGACTTTTCGCAAACCACCCAAACATTCATTAGCTCCGTGATGTTACGTCTATACCAAGTGGTAAATATATATATTTATTGAGTGCATACACGACGATGGGATAGTATATATTGTGAAAGGGTCAATATGACCAACAAGCGGGGTAAAAGTGGTGAATATGGCCCGTTCGATTTATCACTAATTTGCGTGGTAATAGTGGTGGTTCATATTCATGACTTGTACCTAGCAACAATATATATATATATATATATATATATATATATATATATATATATATATATATATATATTGAAAACGAAAACAAAATGGAAATAAAGAAAAAAAAAAAGAAAAATAAACAAACAGATATATTATGATGTTATTATGTTTACACATGTTTCATTTTGGATAATATTTGTATTTTAATCCGAATTGTAAAAATTGAAAATGTAAAAGGGTTCGTCCTGCAAGTAAATAAATAAAATAAATAAATAAAAAAATATACATATATATACTACGTAGTATATACAGTAGAGGTATAGTAGCGATAGTATATATAGTGAGGGGGTCAATATGACCAACAAGTGGGGTAAAAATTGTGAATATGGCCTGTTCGATTGATCACTAATTTACGTATTAATAGTGGTGGTCCATATTCATGACATGTACCTAGCAACAACAATGGAACACCATTTGTCGAGAATCATTATCTGTGCTCCCGTCACGACATTAAATATATTTCAGTACTTATAATATATGTTGTCGCGGCCGAGTCTATCCTGGCACAATTTGCATTCTACGGACAAACGAGATCGAAGCAACTGGTACGGAAGCTACAGTCCGTAAACAAGTACAGTATAGCAGCTTGATATGGTCGTTTATTGATTTTTGGAACGGCGGCTCTGCTGGACCGAAAGCCCTTGCCGAGCTCTCGTCCCGCTCTCGTACGGCGGGAATTGAGTGACCGGACCTCAAGTAAATTCGCGTATGCACGGAAAAGTCACTCGTGCACTTTCCTTCGACAACGTACCTCCATTTCGCGTCTATTTTCCCGAATAATAAAATTAAATTCTACCCGCAATTTTCCTCTCAATTAAGCCCCTTGTTAGTTGTCCGCTCATAAATTCGGCAACAGGTTCGTTTGTGAAAAAAAAAAAAACACAAATCTTTTTTCACAGACTCGCATAACTAACGATCCTTTGAATGACGCATTTTTCAGAGTGCGTGAGAATAGTCGCTCGAGACGCCGCCGACAGAGAGTGGAGTGACAAGCGCTTGATCACGTAGCCGAAATAATTTCGAGACAACGACGAACAAAGCCAATCCACGTGTTCGCTCCAATTCCCGGCTGACGTTGCTGGCGTTTACTTTTATCCAGCGGTCCAATTACCGTTCCGTTACGCTCCCCATTTCCTCGAGACCCCAACTTTCTACATACATTCCGAGCAACCCAATGGATTTTGTTCCACGGCTCTCACCCCCCTATTCTTTTATATCCTCGGGAAAAAAAAAAAAAAAAAAAAATGACTAAGAAAAAGATGGAAATTGCTGTCTGTTTCTTGCCGACGAAATATTTATTCGCTCGCGGCACTGAATTAACTCTGATGTAGCAAACTTTTTCCCTTGCCTCTCTTTTGCTTTCCGCGCACCGTGTTGTAGAGGAGGGGGCTGGGAATAGCTAAACCTTGATGTATTTGAGAGCCATTCACGAGGAACTTCAGCCACGGCGACGACCAAAAAAAAGAATCACGTTGTTTCCCGCCACCGTTATGTGAGCAGTTACGTGAGTGTCCCAATACTCGGGGCCATTGTTCTTCATCGGGTGGACAAAGCGGTCAGGGATTAGGAGCGATATCCGATAAAAAGAGAGGGGGTGAAGCTAGAACGAGCAAAGTTAACGGAAGCGGGTGAATAAGGGTCGGAATATAGGGGGAATATAAAGAGAGAACCAGCGGGACGTTTGAGCTTTGCGGGTCAACGTCGCCGACGCGCAATTCACCACCTCGGCTTGATTGGAAATCAGCCAATTCAATCTATCGCATTGTGTTGAGCTATTATTAGCTCCGTTTTATTGTTTCTTCGTTTTTTTTTTCTGAGACACTCTTGAAAGCTAATGATTATGGAGTCTGTTTATTTTATTGAGTCAATCGGCAACCGCGTATGAAATAGATGAAGCATCGCTAGAATCGACCGCCAGCAAAGAGTGGTTAATGTAATTTAACGCTGCATCACGACTGGGGTCGGAACGCACCCCACGCGAACGCGAAGAAATGAGCTTTTTGCAGATTTTTTTCCGGTTTTCGGTCTTTGAATGCGTTTTTCGTTAACTAAATGTAAATGAAATCATATCTCTCGTACAACATTCTCTTCCTTATGAAAAAACGAAGGAAACACTGTGTGAGAAAGTCTGTTTGTCAGCATAGGACCGGTTTTATGGTCAAGAAAAGCGTGGGGTGCGTTCGGACCCCGGTCATGCGATTGAAGGTAAAAAAATTAAGTCATGAGTTTTACACGGAAAAAAAAAATTGTTGGGACAACAACAATTTTTCTTATCATCACTCATTTACCTGTTTATTATAAGGACAACAAAATATTTTGCGGTGGCAGCAAATATTTTGTTATGGCAACAAATATTTTGTTATGGCAACAAATATTTTGTTATGGCAACAAATATTTTGTTATGGCAACAAATATTTTGTTATGGCAACAAATATTTTGTTATGGCAACAAATATTTTGTTATGGCAACAAATATTTTGCTGCAGCCGCAAATATTTTGCTGTGATGGCAAATATTTTGTTGTGGCAACAAATATTTTGCTGCAGCCGCAAATATTTTGCTGTGATGGCAAATATTTTGTTGTGGCTGCAAATTTTTTGCTGTGGCGGCAAATATTTTGCTGTGGCGGCCAATATTTTGCTGTAGCCGCAAATATTTTGCTGTAGCCGCAAATGTTTTGCTGTGGCAGCAAATATTTTGTTCTAGCAGCAATGAATTATTAACGATCTACATTTTCTTAAAGAAACAGAATAATTTTTCTCCGTGTAGGGTTAAATAGATGGTTTTTCGTTGTGCCAGCGGGTCGGCGTCAACATTAAATGAGAATAAACGAGTAACCGGCAGAGAAGCTTCTCGACGTCTTTCGCTTTCAGGCTGAGGTCGCAACGATTAATTTGACGATGGAACTCTCGTTACCGATAAGCTCTATTGTTTTTTTTTTTCCGACAAATGTGGAAGACACGAAGCGGGAAAAATTGTATGGACTAAATTGTGCAGTAATGCCGAGTGATTAATCTTTCTGGTGGCGCCGGTACGTTGCTATCGGTTTCGAGACAGATTTAAACCGGCGAGCATCCTCAACAACGGAAATGCTGGTGAGCCTGCTTCCGCTCCGCCGTCATTCAGCCGAAGGGAATTTCGAGTTTTCTTGAAGAGAAAAGCGTGCTGTTTGCGATGACTGGCGAGAATCGATTTCTCCCTTCAACGTGAACGCTGGCACTCCACCCCGTCGATACCATAAAATTATCCGGATGACGATGACAAATATTTGCCCTTTATAATCGAGTGACAAAAAAACATTTACCACATGGAGAGATAAGGTAAGTCACGTTGGAAATCATCGAGCCACGAGACATTTCGCACGGCCAGAAAAATAATTTATTTGACGGACATCTGCATATAAGTATTTATTTGGTTTAAATAAATACATTTATTTAAATTAAATAAATATATTTATTTAAATTAAATAAATATATTTATTTAAATTAAATAAATATATTTCTTTAAATTAAATAAATATATTTATTTAAATTAAATAAATATATTTCTTTAAATTAAATAAATATATTTATTTAAATTGAATAAATATATTTATTTAAATTAAATTAATATTTATTTGCGGGGCGCCCGTCAAATAAATTACTTTTTCTGGGTGCAGTATAATCGATTGTATACCGAATTTATTGAATACATTTGATGAAACGGCGAGAAGTCCTTGATCCTCGGGATAAATTCGAGAGGTATTTTTTTTTTTACGTTGGCAATAACGGAATTCTGTTGTATATGGAAGGGGCCTCGTATTGTCTGCTGGATACAGAATATATCCAAGTGCCGGGAGGGAGAGACGCGAGGTCGACCTTTTCCCGGGCCGATAAGGCTTACGGCCGAAAGACCCGATACGAGATCAACGAGAGTCTTCCCCCGTTGATCTCGTATCGAGAACGTGAAAGCTCATTCACGAATAGCACAGTGGGCACCGCAGCTGGCCTCGATCAACCGAATCTATGGCTTCCTTTTCTATCCATCGCTTGCTCGCCATCCTTTCATTATGAATCGCTCGATTATCCTCAACTGCTTTATTTGTTTATTATCGTATCCGGTTTTTGTGAAATGTGATAGGAGTTGCACAAAACGTATTTCCAGATTAAGATGAATCGACTGTTTCTTTGGAATCAAAAATGTGATGGAAAAAAATGTATCACAGCTGTCTCGAATCAAATGCAATATTAGTAAACTGAATTATGCGTGCCAATTATGGGCTACATTTCGCAAAAATAATCCGTTCATCGAAGATTAAGGAAAATATATTGTCCAGATTAAGAATCTCAACGACTTCGGAATCGTCATTACGTACCACTGGTCAACACTACACGCACGCAGAAAAAAAATTATTTGGTTTAAGTAAAATATTGATTTGATTTAAATAAATATTCATCTCATTCAAGTAACTATTTACTTAATTTAAATAAATATTTATTTAAATCAAATCAATATTTTACTTAAACTAAATAAACGGTGGGCGTCAAATAATTTTTTTTGTGGGTGTACAAAACGAAAAAACGAAATGACAAATCATTTCCCAAAACTTATGTGAACAATTTTTAATGAATATTTGCGACATAAAATGGTTGATAAATTGATCATTTTATGTCGTGGATTCGGGATGTGTGATAAAACACTTAGAATTGGACATGTATTAAAATGAAGCTGAAGTGACGTAACGTTTGGTTCTCGGAACGCATCAGCTTTCGACCGGAAAAGTTGTCGAGCCTTGCACCGATAATTCGCCAAATTGATAGACTGCGATGACGAAATAAACTTTGCATCGATGAATCATTGAGTTTGCACAATCCTTAATGCTTCGTTTACACGAAGCTGATTTTTCAAAGCTTTAAGTTGGCTTGATCAGTAGTAAATTAGTAATCTTTTATTCCCGAAGGGACCGACTCCAATGTCAGAATATCGGATGATACGCTCAAAGTATTCAACTTCTAAATTGTATTACAAATAAACTATACGGTCAACATTTCTCAGACTTCGGGAATAACGCGTAGAGTCTTCATATAGAAGATATTAAAAAATGGAGGCCTTAAGTTGGATTTCGTCTGATAGTCGATCCTCCTCAAACGTCGAATGAATCGCAAGATTCATTCGACGTTCGAGAGTTCCACGAACTTTAAGTCCCGGTTAAGTAGATTTTATTTATTCAGTGCTTTTACTAGGCCTGCATCGAGGATGCTCTGGAGTGAGAATTTACCCTCGTCGATCAAGAACCCCAGCGAGAAAAATTGCCCAACTTTCATTGTTTATCTTTCGGGTCGCACGAGTGTGAAAGTTCAAAGATAAGCTCGGTAGTTCCGAGAGTGGGTCGAGTTTAATCACGGGGGGAATCATCGACGCCAGCTTACGAACTTTTGGTCGTGCGGAGAGCGCATTCAGAGACCGTCGGTATCGTACAAGCCCAAGAATCCTCGCGAAGATCGCGATGACCTTTTATTTCGATCTCTCTTTTACGCTGCACGATAATTTTGTCACTTCAGCGAAACGATCTTGAATGAAATTTCGCATCGTTCACGCTGTGATAATTTTTTTTACTCCCGACTGCCCGCTAGCGCAAAAAGACGGGAGTTATGCATTTCACCGGCTCGGCACTTTTCGCAAGTGCCTACAAACTTCGGAACGGCAAAAAATTACTTAACAGATTTTGGTATACTAAAACTTCATAGCCTGATCTATGTTTGTGACAATACGTTTGTGAGCCTATAAACTTCGGAACGGCAAAAAATTACTTAACAGATTTTGGTATACTAAAACTTCATAGCCTGATCTATGTTTGTGACAATACATTTGTGAGCCTATAAACTTCGGAACGGCAAAAAATTACTTAACAGATTTTGGTATACTAAAACTTTATAGCCTGATCTATGTTTCTGACAAGACCAACTGTTAAGTTGAGGATGGATCGTTTTTCCATCAATGACCGTAAAATGACCATATATGGTCATTTTTCCATATCGGTAGTTTTTTTATAAAAACGACCGATGTATGAATTACTGAAAAAGCTCTAGGTTGGGTCGTTTCGCCGGCGTTGATCAGCAAGTAACCGGAAAGACGACCATGTTGAGAATTTTTCTTTGGGTCGTTCTTCAGGTCGTTTATGAAAAACTACTTGCAAAGGGACTGTTGACGAGGACTGGAGATGAGTCGTTTTTCATAAAAGACCCGAAGAACGACCCAAAGAAAACCTCTCAACATGGTCGTCTTTCCGGTTACTTTTTGATTAACGCCGACGAAACGACCCAATCTAGAACTTTTTCAGTAATTCATACATTGGTCGTATTTGTGGTGATTTTGCGGTCCTTGATGAAAAAACGACCCATTCTCAACCTAACAATTGGTCTTTATTTCGGTCGTTATTCCGGACGAAAAGTGTCACAGAACGACCAGTCGTTTTTTGGGTCTTTCGATGGTCGCTTGACTTGCTAGGGTACCCATTGGCTGCATATTAAATTGTGGGGGGAGCCGACTATGCTAGAGGTACCCCTGTCACAAACTGGGTCAGTGTCAGAAACTCGGTCCTTTACCTTACACTGAGAAAAAGGATGGTATTTCCTACTATAACGAATAGTTCCCAGAGGGGACGTCTATATAGATAGTTTGTGATAGTATATACTCAATTGATTAAACTATAATGACAGTTACAACTATAATTTTTGGTCATTATCGTAACTATAAAATGTAGACGTCCCCCCTGGGGACTAGGGGAGAGCGGGGCAAAATGGCACACCGGGGCAAAACGGGATGATGGGACAAAACGCAATTCTCCAATAACTTTGAGATGGTGGCGATGGTGGTACGTCGGGAAAAACGGGTTTAAAAATCCGGATGTATCGTTGGGACAAAATGGTCCAGCAGTCCCGTTTTGCCCCGCTGTGCCATTTTGCCCCAGTCTCCCCTATTTACTATGCAAGATTTTCTCAGTGTACTTCACGCTGCTGCCGAGATAGTGCCGAGTTTCCAAATGCCCCACAAGAAGCTCGGAATTGTTATTTATTTACAATCGTAACGTTTTTTATTCGCGTTTTTTTTACGATGACAACTTACTTGACGAACATGTAGACACCCGTCGGTTCCATCGCTCTGGAAACTGCCTTCCAACTTGCGATAATCGTGTATTTTTGCTTCGCGGTGAGAGGCAGCCGTGGATCCGTGGCCGCTGGGGGTGGCGGACTTTCCCTTCCGCCTTGATTCTGCGACGTCGAGGACGCCAATTTACTAAGTTCGCACCCCATGATTCGACAGTCGTTGACTTCCCCTTGAGCTCCGCTTTTTCAAACTCCCCAACTTTATACCATCCAAACCCCTCGTCTTGCGACCAACGCACTATACGTGTCCCGAGCCTCGCGACACAATTCGCCCGTAGCCACTCGCAGACCCAAACGTATTCTCAATTATCCGATGGTAAAAAATACGATCGCACGCACCACTTCTTACTGGCATGCTATTGATCGATCAACTTTGAAAAAAAAAATCGTAAAAAATATATAATTGATACGCGAATGGGATCGGTGAGCGGGGCAAGACGAGCGATTTCTCGGAGCCAATAATCGTCGAGCTGGCGCACCGGAGAATCCACCCTGGCAGGGAGGATTAACGCGACGCGACCCGGTGGAAGCTGGACGAGGTCGCGTCCCGAGGGAAAGACGCGCTAGCTCAATCTACGCAACGGAATAATTTATTTACTTTTATTTCTTTCCTTTAGCCGGATGATTATATTCCCGAGCGAGTCCCGAACGGAGATTCGCCTCAGATTGACACGTCAAAGTTATTACCGATCTTAATTGTCCTTTGATAATTTTAATTAATAACAACGATCGCACTCTTTTAAGTAAATTATCCCTGGAGCCTCACTCGGTTGAACGGCGCATTTCCGCTTGAGCTTTGTCACTTACAATTTACAATTGATTATTTATAAAGCGCAGCTGTTCCTCAAAAATGCCACGCAATGTACCTTGGCTCGTCCGATTCGATCTGACGCGTTCGCAAACCCCGAAGGTGCTCGCGAAAATCGCGAAAGGTGCCTAAAAACGCGACAGAGTGTCAAACGTCGTCTCGGAAATTTACACTTCGCTATGTACAGGAACTCTATAGCCGATGATGCAATTATTACGTTTTTTTTTTTTTTTTTTTTGTGGTAAACTTTTCGTTTACCGATCTTCGCCGATTGATCGACTACATCGATTGATCCTCGAGTGCCCTTTGCTCAGATCGATCGATGACAATTCACAGACACTCGACGCGATGAGCTTTCGTTCGTGATTTTTTTTTATTCACGGTCTCACTGTAAATTCGAGCGGGTCGATTCGTCGCGCGAATACTCGGTTTGCAATTCCTTGGCGAAGACTCGCCGACACGAGTCGACTATTCCGGAGAGATGTGACACTTTCTCGTCGTCCCGCATCGGACACTCTCCGTCCTTCCGCGACTTGTCGTTTAATTCAATGTTGAACAATTCCATCGCACCGTAGTTCTCGCACTGATCCGGTGCCGTTGACAGTCCGACGATTGTCGAAACCCCGTGGGTGTCGAGTGATGTGCTGCAGCGCGTACTCCAATCTCGGGACGGGGCCGTAGCCCGAGAAATCGTGCACATTCGGTCATTCGGGGCTGACTCTCTGCACGCCGGACGACACCGCGCTCTCGGCTTTGACCATCTGTAAAACGATATTCTGTAATATTCTTGTTATTATATTCTCATTCGAAGTTTTTTAAAACAACGCTCTGCTCTACTTTCCGTGCATGCTGGTTCGAGCTTACTCGAGCAGCGAATATTGAGATAGAGTAAAAAAAATACATATTTTTGCTTCCTCATGGAGGAAGCTATTTTTTCGTGAAAAGAAAAAAAATTCCGAGATTTTAACGTCAGCTTACTAGAAATGGTCGAAAATGTCGAGAAATGGGAATTTTTGCTGGAGTCCGGATGTGTGTGTGTGTGTGTGTGTACACTGAGAAAAGAAGATTGTTGGATTAACCAAAAGTCGCGGTGAAATATGTTCAAAGCTGTTATTTGTTTGGTACAAATAAAGCATTGTTTTGTTGAACGATTATGTGCTTAAATAAAAAAAATGTTAATTCAAACAAAAAATGTTGTTGTACAAACAAAATACACTTTTAAACGTATGTCACCGCGCATTTGCTTAATCCAACCATTTATTTTTCTCAGTATGTATGTGTGACAGACTTGCATTATTTTGAACGACGATAACTCGAAAAGGGCTTGAGATAGCGCTTTGAAATTTTGTACACTAGTAGAGCGGTCACGTCTCTTCCTTCGGTGTAATTTTCATGAAGATCGAGGCCCATTTCGAAATTTTAGGCGAATTCGAAATGTTTTCAAAAAATGTCTGTGGTAGTCCAACTTTCGCAAACTTTGAGCTATCGTCCTAAAACTGCACAAGAATAAAATGTTTTTATCAAAGACCTTTGGTATTGAGTTTGGCTGAAATCTGCCGAAGGGATCAAATTTTATGGAATTTTTTTGAAAAATTACTATAAACGTTCTCTTTTGATTAAACATGGAGATATCGAGCTTAAATTTGGCATGGGAATGGACTAACACTGTAAAATGTTTCGTATTAAATTTTGCAAAAATTTATCCAACCGTTTAAATTTTATGGGATTTTGAAAATTTTGAATTTTTTTTTTTACGCTGAAGAAATAGATTAAAAATTGCCTTAAAACGCCGCAATCCGCAAATTACAGTTTGCGATTTCCTACAATAAATCCTGGTGTAAATTTTGACGCTTTTACTTTTATGAGACGTAGACATTTTTTATGTTACGAAAGAGGTGCAAAGTAATTTGCACATGGTTTTTCTATCCTTAACTCAAAAATACAATTAAAAAAGAGTTGAATGAAAATTGAAATTTTCATATAGCTTTCTCATAATATTCATTTATTAAAAATACGGACGGTTCTACAGGGTTGGTGCGAATTGTCACTTGTGTCGCTCTGGGGTTTCAATTCGTTTAAAGTAACTCCCTTTCGTACAGAATTTTATTATCATTCCCTTGATTGCGATGTTTTGTTCTCGCGCGTCCGTTCGATAGATAACACATCCGTTTTTTCCCCTCCCGTGACAACCGAAGTCCTGAGTTAAAATCAGTTGGAGTTTATATTGTGGGAAAAAACGACAGCTGGCTCGCCTCTCTCCCACGTTTCAATACTCTTATGCGCGATGTAACACGGACTACGCGATAAATACATCGAATAAAAAATATGCACTGCAGAGTGACACAGAAATATTGCCGACATCGAAGCAGGCTTACAACGGATATGCCGCTCGAGGATTGCAATTTTTTTTAACTAGCACAAGGCGTTTAAAATGTACAATTCAAGCCTGTGAATAATGGAACGGCTCGATTAATTCAGTGAATCCGCGGGACATCGAGAGAGCGAGAATATACGGTTGACGCTCATTCCCTCCGTGTCGCGAGAAGATTTAATTTAATTGTGATTTTTCAGTCAATCAGGCCTTATCGATTGCTCATCGTTGTTATTTGTTTAATTATTATCTCTCCTTTTTTCGTCGCGTTTTTTATAGGTAATACTCTGACCCACTTTACAATATGCAATACTAAAGGTACACGAGTCGAAGGTTTCGGATGCTTACAACAATTTACGAGCCACAATAAATTCCATAAACGTTAAGTTATAGCGTTGTAATTGCTCATCATTTAATTGCGATTTTTCCGTCAATCGGGCCTTGTCGATTGCTCATCGTTGTCATTTGTTTAATTATTATCTCTTCTTTTTTTTGTCGCGTTATTTATAGATAATACTCTGACCCACTTTACCATATGTAATACTAAAAGTACGCGAGTCGAAGGTTTCGGATGCTTACAACAATTTACGAGCCACAATAAATTCCATAAACGTTAAATTATAGCGTTGTAATTGCTTATCATTTAATTGTAATTTTCTAGTCAATCAGGCCTTATTTATTGCTCATCGTTGTTATTTGTTTAATTATTATCTTTTTTTTGTCACGTTATTTATAGGCAATACTCTGACCCACTTTACAATATGCAATACTAAAGGTACGCGAGTCGAAGGTTTCGGACGCTGACAACAATTTACAAGCCACAATAAATTCCATAAACGTTAAATTATAGCGTTGTAATTGCTTATCATTTAATTGTAATTTTTCAGTCAATCAGGCCTTATTTATTGCTCATCGTTGTTATTTGTTTAATAATTATCTTTTTTTGTCACGCTATTTATAGGCAATACTCTGACCCACTTTACAATATGCAATACTAAAAGTACGCGAGTCGAAGGTTTCGGACGCTAACAACAATTTACGAGCCACAATAAATTCCATAAACGTTAAGTTATAGCTGTTGGAATTGCTTATAATTTAATTGTAATTTTTCAGTCAATCAGGCCTTATTTATTGCTCATCGTTGTTATTTGTTCAATTATTATCTTTTATTTGTCACGTTATTTATAGGCAATACTCTGACCCACTTTACAATATGCAATACTAAAGGTACACGAGTCGAAGGTTTCGGATGCTAACAACAATTTACGAGCCACGATAAATTCCATAAACGTTAAGTTATGGCTGTTGGAATTGCTTATAATTTAATTGTAATTTTTCAGTCAATCAGGCCTTATTTATTGCTCATCGTTGTTATTTGTTCAATTATTATCTTTTATTTGTCACGTTATTTATAGGCAATACTCTGACCCACTTTACAATATGCAATACTAAAAGTACGCGAGTCGAAGGTTTCGAACGCTAACAACAATTTACGAGCCACAATAAATTCCATAAACGTTAAGTTATAGCCGTTGGAATTGCTTATAATTTAATTGTAATTTTTCAGTCCATCAGGCCTTATTTATTGCTCATCGTTGTTATTTGTTCAATTATTATCTTTTATTTGTCACGTTATTTATAGGCAATACTCTGACCCACTTTACAATATGCAATACTAAAGGTACACGAGTCGAAGGTTTCGGATGCTAACGAACAATTTACGAGCCACGATAAATTCCATAAACGTTAAGTTATAGCCGTTGGAATTGCTTACAACGGCAAAGGCTTTTCCAGATTCTACAAGTTGCTCTTGCCCATTGACTCTGCATTGGCCGGAGCTCGATAAAGATTCGTCGGTGAAGCGAATCTAGGGTATAACCGTTCGCACTCGGTCTCATTGTTTCGCACATTTGGCTACGAAGAATACCGACCCATAAAATTTACAGAGCACAGTCGTCTCAACTAAACTCAGACGGTTAAAAAAGATTCGATAATTAATTTAGCGATGTGCAACAGCAGCGCATTGCATCATACTTGATTTTACAAAGCATCGAATGTTTCGCCGGACAGATAATTTCGTTATTCTGTCCACGAACTCCGGACGAAATAGGATGACGATACGACCGTACATACCACGACGACAAGGACGATCGATTTCACGAATCCACAAAGCACACGGTCCGTCAGTGCCGCCAGCCCGGCGGTTCATACGGTTTTGACCAAAGCAAAGCCAACCTGCCATCTATTCGATATCGTCGTTACGTAAATATTTCACGCCATACTCAGTTCATTATTGAGTGAGCTGATCGGAAAGTCAGCTCGACCTTTGCCGACTCGTAGCCACGCTTTTCTTTCTTCCCATCGTTCCGTATTCACAAATTGTTACACAACTGCACTATAAAAAAAATTTGGTTTGATATTTAATTAACAGTATTGCAAGGTATTCGTTACATAAACTGTTTCTGAAATTACAAACACATGTTGCAATTTTCCAAAATTTGTATTTTTCATGAAATTTTTTTTGAGAGAGCAAAAGCTTTGTAATTTTAATATCTGGTATTTTTATTTTACAAGCAAAGTGCATTAATCTTCAATTAATGTAAGTGAAGTTCGCAAATTTCGTGTTTCGGTGCATTAAATTTACAATTTATTTTTACAGTGAGTCTCTACGACTGGTTGTTCACAAGTGGACATTATTGAATTAGGCCGATTACAAAAATACATTAAAAAGCGAGCGACGAGGCGGAAGGCTCGGGTGACGAAGTTTGTGACGTGAAATGGAGATGTTATCGGTTTGCATATCCGATGACAATTAGACAAACACGAAATGCTCAGAGGGTAATTGCCTACAGCGGAGGCGGCTGGGTCGACCCGGTTGTTTGGCTCGTGAATTGCTGATTAATTGTGATGTACGGCCCCGTAAATGGCTCGTCGGCAGCAACGTTTGCGGACTGCGATCTCATACGTAATCGACTCTTCGCCGAAAAACCGTGCGATTCTTTTTTTAATCGGACGCCGGAGAATCTTGCATTTAAAATAGAAAGTGGATCGAATAAACAAACACGCCAAGGCGTACGGAGCGAGAGCGGGCGTTTAAGGTAGTTCTTGCGAATAGTGCTCACTCCGCATAACTTTCAGAGAAATTGAGAGGGAATTGCAGACACTTTTCGATGGTATAAAAATGTGAAAAAAAATCGAACATATTAAAGGCGCTGAAAAGATTAATTATGCATAATAATAATTCCAAAATGTTATTAACAAATTGATGAAAAATAAAATTGTTCAACGACATTCCCAGAAATCTAACTTTTTTTTGTGAAAATGATTCGTTCGTTTTTTTGAGTACGTATGGATTTTATCAGATTTTTTAATTCATTTCGAGTTTTGTGACTTTCTACGCATTTTTCTCATATAAAATAAATTCAGAAAAGCGAACGAAGCATTTCCGTAAACAAAAAAGTTAGGTTTCCGCGAGATTGGTTGAACAATTTTATTTTATATTAATTTGTTAATAACATTTTGGAATCGTTATTATGCTAAATTAATATTTTCAGCACCTTTAATATGTTGGATTTTTTTCAGACATTTATACCATCGAAAAGTGTTTGCAATTCCCTCTCATTTCTCCGAAACTTATGCGAAGTCGACACTATTCGCAAGAACCACCTTAAACAACGCGGGAACCAGTGTGATTCGGCAATGCCCCGCATAATTATTTCAACGTTACAAACACACGAAATAAAATTTGATGCGAGAGGATTTTATTCGTCGGAAATGACAATCCACTTGCCGCAAAATGGTCCTCTTACGTCAAATGAATTTTGCTTCGAGCGAATGGATGCCTAAGATCTGCATTTTTTTTCATCACGCTTAGCGTGCAGAAGAATAATTCAAGCGTGTTGAAATGCTCGAGCGTAGGGTTGTTTATTATCGCATGCTGCAATTACTCTGCTTCGCCAGATTCTTAAAACAACAGCCAGTAAGAGCGGTGAAGGAAGAATAATACTATATCTTTCGAAAATAATGCCCAGGAACTGAGAACACTTGCCAATGCCACGATCGAGTGCTCATCGATGCAACATTAGGTGACAACCTTGCATGTCATCCCTCCATCAAGGTATGAACGCCAGGCGATACCGTGTATAGATATAGTGGTGGCTTTGAGGGTGAACATGGTCAGTCGATGTGTCGTGTCCTACAAAACCTATCTGTATGCACAGAGCGATATATATAGGTTTCATCGTTACAAACACACGATATAAAATTTTGCGCGAGAGAATTTTATTCGCCGGAAATGACAATCCACTTGCTGCAAAATGTTCCTCGTACGTAAAATGAATTTCATTCTGATTATTTCATCTGATTATTTTTTTCATCACACCGACCATGCAGAAGAATATTTCAAACCGACACTGAAAAAAAATGGCTTGCGGGCTGCCAAAGAAAAAAATTGTTATTTCGATTCTGCTTTAAATTGTCACAATTTCATATGACATTGTAAGAACCTTGTATGAACAACGTTAACGTTAAAGTTATGAAAAAATTGTTATTTCGATTCTACTTTAAATTCTCACAATTTCACATGAAATTGTAACGTCGTTGTATGAAACAACGACGGCAAGACTGACAAGGTGACCAGTGATCGTATCAATCCCGTGTGGAATTGTAAGAATTAAATGTAGAATTTTAATAATTTTTTGTTTTCTTTCCCAGCCCGCAATAGAATTTTACTTGACTCGATGATATTTTTTTTCAGTGTATTGAATGCTCGTGCCGAGGATTGTTTATTATCGCCGCAATTGCGTTGTTTCGCCAGATTCTGAACACAACAGCCAGCAAGAGCGGTAAGAGAAGAAGAACACTATATATTTTTAAAAGAATGCCCACGATATTGAGAACACTTGCGCACGCCACGATTTTTGGATGCCCCATTTTGTTCCAACGATATATCCGAATTTTCAAACCCGATTTGCCCCACCAACCACCATCGCCACCATCCAAAAGTTATTGGAGAATTGCGTTTTGTCTCATTCTCCCGTTTTGCCCCGGTGTGCCATTTTGCCCCGCACTCCCCCCCTATAGATATAAGCGGTGGCTTTGAGGGTGAACGTGGTTGGTAGATGTGAGTCGTGTCGTACGAAAACCTATCTGTGTGCACAGAGCGATAGATGTAGGTGTGCGTAATATCGTGAAAACGATGATCGGGAACGTCAGTGGTGGTGGTGAAGGTTGTACGCGGCGTGAGTGAGCGACAGAAAAATAGGGGTGAATCTTGGCTCTCCCTTTCTCCCGCGCGACGTGACGAGACGAGAGGCCAAGCGAATCTCTCTCGCGGAAGAGAGCCGCGAGAGCCCCGTGAGTGGAGTGGAGAAGTGGCTGCAGCAGCAACCTCCACATATATCGGCGCCGGGAGCCTCCGGAGAGCCTGGATGGCAGAGATCGTCGAGAGGTTTTTGAGCAAGCATTGCAGGCAGCGTCATCGAGGCACGGGTAACGCGCGCCTTCTTTCCGTTCACAGTTTACACTGAGTAAATCTTCAATCTCTCGCTGCATTTTATCGACGACAGCGACAATGGCTCGCAGGTTGGATAAGACACAGGACTCCTGCACATCGCACCAGCTTCCCGTCCGGAAAACAGGGGAAAAACGCCGCGTCCGCGAATTCCAATCGGACACATGCATGATAGTGCACTGTTGAAAAAAATGCACCTGAATCAACCAAGGATTCGGGCAGGGACCTTCAGATTAATATTTTGTTGCTCGAAACATTTTAACACTTCGAATATATTTTGGTGAAATGATTTTTTAAAAATTTTTGTTGATCCAAGCAATTTTTTTTATCAGTGCGCGAGGACTCGTAATGGTGAAATCGTGAAAAAATTGTTGAACCAACCAATCTTTTAGATGCATCAAGAAAATGTTTATTTGAGCCTACCTACCCGAATCTTTGGTTGATTCAACCGCATTTTTTTATCAGTGTGCGATGACTTGTAGTGGTGAAATCGTAAAAAAAATTTGTTCAACCAACCAATCTTTTAGCTGCACCAACAAAATATTTATCTGAGCCTCCCTGCCCGAATCTTTGGTTGATTCAACCGCATTTTTTTATCACTGCGCGATGACTTGTAGTAGTGAAATAATTTTGAAAAAAATTGTTGAACTAACCAATCTTTTAGTTGAACCAACCAATTGTTTTGTTGAACCAACCAATTGTTGAACCAACCAATCTTTTAGCTGCACCAAAAAAATATTTATCTGAGCCTCCCTGCCCGAATCTTTGGTTGATTCAACCGCATTTTTTATCACTGCGCGATGACTTGTAGTAGTGAAATAATTTTAAAAAATTGTTGAACCAACCAATCTTTTAGCTGCACCAACAAAATATTTATCTGAGCCTCCCTGCCCGAATCTCTGATCGATTCAACCGCATTTTTATCAGTGTGCGATGACTTGTAGTGGTGAAATCGTAAAAAATATTGTTGAACCAACCAATCTTTTAGCTGCACCAACAAAATATTTATCTGAGCCTCCCTGCCCGAATCTTTGGTTGATTCAACCGCATTTTTTTTTATCACAGCGCGATGACTTGTAGTAGTGAAATCATAAAAAAAAAATTGTTGAACCAACCAATCTTGTAGCTGCACCAACAAAATATTTATCTGAGCCTCCCTGCCCGAATCTTTGGTCGACCCAACCATATTTTTTTATAAGTCTGCAATGACTTGTAGTCATTCAGACTCGCCACGCGGTACTCGCCGAGACAGTGTTGCGAGTCAGTCTGGCGTAGGACACATGTACGAGATTCTCACCGTAATCCGTGCATAAAACATCGATAACAGATAGATCAATTTTTATACACACCGACAAATTACTGGCACAAGGACGACGTGCAAATATTCCACGAGCACGGGAAACTGACTCTCCACCCTTCGCCTTCACCCTTTATCCATCATCGCGCTCCAACCGAGTACGTGTTTCTTCCAGAGATTGTTGCACTAACGCAGCTATCGGCGGCTCGAGGACACGAATGTGCGATTCGGGAAATTTCGCGACAATATCCGCCGTGCAACGTCGAGGATGCTGCATACGTGAACCGCGTGTCGGGCGGTTATCCTCCTGGATTTTTCAGTATCTCAATCAGAGCCTCCAGCCTCCTCGTTCATGTTCAAACAACCACGCCGCACTGCTCTCCCTCTCCCCCGTCAGTTACAACGGCCATAATCTTGCGTACAGTTTATCCCCTCCTGACAGTTATTTCAACATGGTCACGGAGATCCGGGTAGTGATTTTTAAAGCGCACGCGACATTCGAGGACGCCATTACGCGCGAGTTAAAACCGCTTGTTGGTGGATTGTTCTCTTCATACGTATCATCGATCGATTTCCGTCCTCTCTTTCCTCGTCCGAGTCACCCTTCATTCCATCGTCGCGTTCCTTCTTCCTTTCGTTATTTTTGTTTTTTTTTTTTGTTTTTTTCTAAAATTATTTTTTAATATTTTTTTTTCTTCCTCTTTATCCTTCTCCCCTTCGCCTCCGATGTTCGATACGCGGTTTAGCCCGGGAGCTGCAGATGCTGCTACCGAGCTGCGGCGCTTTCCTCGCAGGCACAGGGATATATCGACGATGTTGCCTACAGCCCAGGCGAGCCGAGACTGAGGCGCCCATAATAAACCCTCGCCGGCGCTTGCGCCCCATCTGCGCGGAATACGCTCGACGACGCTCGACGACGCTCGACGACTCTTTGGCCACCCACACCCGGCCCGCATTTACACCCGCTCGCCTTCTCCGTCGCTCGGCCACCACCGGTGGTGGCACGTACACGACGAGAAATTAATTGTTTATCCCTCACCGCCCTGCACGCTCATCCACCTACCCCCCCCCCCCCTCTCCTCTCCCCCTTCCCCCTTTCGACATACGCGTACTCTCTTCTTTCGTAGGTGCATGTGTACCCTACGGTGCTTTCTCATCATCCTCATCGACCTCTGACCTACCCTCGTCGAGCTTGTAGACGACATTTGTATTCCGCAATTTTCTTTCCGGCCTGTGCAACGAGATACCCCGCACTCTGAAAAGAAACGTGTTGTTTCAATGCGCTTTAGGGACGGAAATCGTGCAGTCACTTTTCGGTGGGTCGATTCACGACACATGTCGAAGTGTGTGTTTTAGACGCTTTACGCGCATTCTTTCAACACGCTTCAAACGCATTCACGCGTGTAGTTAGTTTTTAGATGGTTCTATGTGTGTTCAACTCCTTCCCCACCGCCGATGAAATCATTGAGTGTAAATACGTTAGAAAACAATATTAAAAGAATGTGCTTAATGCACATGACACAGTATTTATTCTTCAAATACGTAGTCACTCATTACACACTGAGAAAAAAAATCGATTGAGTCAACAAATTGAGCGCTTACGGGTGGCGAAACAAATTTTTGGTTGATCGAACGAAATAATGGTTGTATTGAGTAAAGAAAAATTTGAATCCACAGCCTGTTAGTTCGATCAACGAGGTATTCCTTTCGATCAACCAAACATTTGTTTCGCCACCCGTGAGCGCACATTTTGTTGACTCAATTGATTTTTTTTCTCTGTGCAGACTCTTATAAATTAATTACAATGATTTACCTTCCATCCAAAGCTGGTCATATTTTTTTTCACATCAGGATTATCTGCAGTTTGTTCGTTAAGTTCGACGAGAGGATGCTTTCGAAAGACATGGCACATGTCGAATTTTTCGATGACTTTTGGATGGTGGCGATGATGGTGAGTGGGGCAAAACGGTGCTGAAAATCCGGATGTATCGTTGGGACAAAATTGGATATTCAAAGATTATTTCAAAAGTGAGTTTTGCCCCCGCTGTCCCGTTTTGCCCCACTGTACAATTTTGCTCCGCTCTTCCCTACAAATCCGCCAGATTGCTGTTGATTCAAACGCATATGCGAGTGTGTTATTTTCCTAGTGTTTTCTTTTATTAAGCGTGTAGTACATCTGGCGTGTACATGCATGCCAAGTGAGTCGCTCGGTCTTAAATTAAATTAATTACAATGTTTTACCTTCCATCCAAAGCTGGTCATATTTTTTTCACATCAGGATTATCTGCAGTTTGTTCGTTAAGTTCGACGAGAGGATGCTTTCGAAAGACATGGCACATGTCGAATTTTTCGATGACTTTTGGATGGTGGCGATGATGGTGAGTGGGGCAAAACGGTGCTGAAAATCCGGATGTATCGTTGGGACAAAATGGGATATTCAAAGATTATTTCAAAAGTGAGTTTTGCCCCCGCTGTACCATTTTGCTCCGCTCTTCCCTACAAACCCGCCAGATTGCTGTTGATTCGAACGCATATGCGAGTGTGTTATTTTCCTAGTGTTTTCTTTTATTAAGCGTGTAGTACATCTGGCGTGTACATGCATGCCAAGTGAGTCGCTCGGTCTTAGACGCGTTGAAACACATAACGTGTATTCCAATAAGCTCGTTCTTTAGCGAAACACTAAAAAGTGCGTTGTACAGAGAATGCGGGAAAGATGCGGTGCAAGTGTGTTGATTCGACAAGCAACCTGACCAACACGTGTTTTATTAATGCATTCGGACGGCACAACACATGTAATACGTGTGTTTTGAGTTGTTTCAACACACTTGACAACACGCTTGTTTTTAGAGTCTGGCCTTCCAGTCTTCGAGCCGTTGGCGAACGATACGAGGAATCGAACGACGATTAACTCGATCGAGGGTATTCGAGTCTCGTTTGGAATATATCGGCAGGGATTATCATCCGCTCCCGATTCCATTTCAGACTATCGAGAAACGCAGTCCTAATGCAGAGCTCAATTGGAAACGCTCGGCGAAACTTGGGTAGCTGGATGGAAGGAAGAAGGGAATTCTACCAGAGCACCCACTCGCTATCAGGGTCTGGAAATGTTACATTGACCGTAGGGGAGACCGGGGCAAAAATGGCACAGCGGGGCAAAACGGGACAGTAATGGTAAAACTCAATTTTCCAATAATTGTTGGATGTCCCATTTAGTCCCAACGATACATCCGGATTTTCAAACCTGTTTTGCCCCACGTACCACCATCGCCGCCATCCAAAAGTTATACTAAAATTGCGTTTAGTCTCATTATCCCGTTTTGCCCCGGTGTGCCATTTTGCCCCGCTCTCCCCTATTCTTATGGAGCGATCGGGGGGGGGGGGATTTGAGTGTCTTCTCGTAAACGTTATATACTGCATTTTGCTGGGAGTCAGAGCGGTGTAGGCGAGCTCGCAGCGAGGGGACGGTAGAGCAGGGATTGGTTGATTCGAGAAAAGGAGCTTATGAACCGGCACAAGTCCGTCGTCATGCTCCTCCGCAACTAGGTCAATTAACTCGGCTAATTTTACCAATATAATTTACGGCCGATATCGCGGCCGGTGAAAATGATACTCCATCCTACGACCCGACTATCATCCGGAGATATCGTCGAAAATGGTTTTCTTGTTATAAATAGTAGTTCATTATCATCGGTCAAATTTTCTCCCACGGTCATATTATTATCAAATTCGAATCACAATTGGAGCTTGGTTTAATTAATAACGGTAAGTTTTTTTTTTTTTGCTCTTTAAAGGGTTCGAATGAAACTCTCTCTCATTTCACTCTTGGCAATAGATCGGAACTCGTTCGAGGAAAAAGTTGGAAAAGCTGTAAATCAATCGTTACTCAATTTTTTCTACCTTCACCCTAGAACTCACATGTGGGGTACAAGAGTAGGGGAGAGCGGGGCAAAATGGCACAGCGGGGCAAAACGGGATAATGAGGACAAAACGCAATTTTCCAATAACTATTGGATGGTAGCGATGGTAGTCCGTGGGGCAAAACGGGTTTGACAATCCGGATGTATCGTTGGGACAAAATGGGGCATCAAAAAATTATTTGAAAATTGAGTTTTGCCCTCACCGTCCCGTTTTGCCCCGCTGTGCCATTTTGCCCCGGTCTCCCCTACCCCAGACGATATTCGAACTGCGCTCCTGAAGTAGAAATTGAGATCACTGACTCGGGACCTCCACGATAATTTAGTTTCATGATGTGACGATATGCGGAGGCCGGTAGTAGCCTCAGTTGCTCGTTAGCTGTCGCACAGGACGCTAAGGACGCGCGCTTGGGGTACTGAACTTTAATAAAACTAAATTTCGCCGCATACCATTCTCTTCCTTGTGGAAAAACGAAGAGATTCATGTGCGGCAAAACCCACTTGCTGCTCATGGGACCCTTGTACGTAGAAGAAAAGCGTGGGGTACATATGTACCCCAGTTATGAGTTAGAAGGTAGAAATGATACATGAGCTCTAGGCTTAATCCTTTCAACAAAATATTTAAGGAACACTGAGAAAAAAAATCGATTGAGTCAACAAAATGAGGGCTTACGGGTGGCCAGACAAATTTTTGGTTGATCGAACGAAATAATTGTTGTATTAAGTAAAGAAAAATTTGAATCGACGGCCTGTTAGTTCGATCAACGAGGTATTCCTTTCGATCAACCGAACATTGGTTTCGCCACCCGTAAGCGCACATTTTGTTGACTCAATTGATTTTTTTTCTCTGTGTAGGGCTGAAGGACTCCGGTCGATGGCCTATTGGCAATGTCATTGAAAGCGACTTAACAACGACATAGAGAGATGTATCGGAGATTGTGTGGACCAACTGTTATTGTCAAAAAAATACCTTTTTTTATTACTACTACTATTTAAGGTGAAAATGACCAATATGGCGGTTCGACTCAACGCGAAATTGCCATGCAAGAAGAGTGGTCCATATTTATCACTCTTAACCTACAACACCCACGCCCACGATAACTATACCCAGACACGTTGTTACTTTCCGGTCTGAAACTCTCAGACGTGTACGTGAGTTGCGTCGCTGAACGGGAACTGAGAAGAAAGAAGAAGGATGAAGGTGCGCACATGACTCGCGAAACGAGCCATCCAGTTTCCCCTCTCGTCGCAGAGAAAGCTGATTTCTTGATGAACAAAATTAAATTATGAAAAATCGTCGTTTTATAACCATGGTTTATACGAAATTTCCCAACTGGAATCCCCTGACTTTTCCCGGTTTTCCGGAACAACAATTTAATTTTTCACTTTCCATCGATCGGGGCAGGAAAAGGCGGTTAAAAATAACGTAAAATATAATATATAATGAATATTAATATATTAAACTCGCCAGTTCGCAATATCAAAAGTTCCCAACGAAAATAATATCACGACATAGTCATATATAAGCTGTGTGTAGTCGATAAGCTTGCTGAAATTAAAAATGCACGCGTCGTGCAGCATTTAATCTAAAACCATCAGATTCAAAAAACGTCCAGGATTAAAAAAAAAATCCACGACTTCAGTGATAAAAAAGTACAGTTGAACCAACTAAGATTCGGGCAGGGAGGTTCAAATAAATATTTAGTTGGTCGAATAAAATTTTTCAATGACTCAAAAATATTGTGGGGAAATCCAACAAATTGTTGAACTAACCGATTTTTTTAGCTCTACCAACAAAATATTTAGTTGAACGTCCCTGCCCGAATCTTGGTTGATTCAACCGTATTTTTTATCAGTGTTTTCACTGACTCTTCCCGGCACTCTAGGTTTTCCAGGTCCGTGGTAACCATGAGTAACTGTACCAAAAAAAAAAAAAAACGTAACTTCACCAAGTACACGGTAAAAAAATAATTTCTTAAAATCTGAAAGCGAAATTTCGTAAAAATAATTTTGTTAAATAAGTGACGAACTCGTTTGTCACTTACTCGAATATACGAACCCGCCCTTTTGTTTCCCGTGTCATTGACAATTTTACTTTGTACCTTTGTTTGTAACACTAGAAAGTTAACAAACAAAAGATTGTGGACGTTTGCGGACAATAAGTTGTTGTGCAAAGTACAAACTTTTTTTTTACTGTGTACACGATCCATGCCCAAAGATCATCGATGCAAAGTTTGAGATAAGCCACACACATATTTAGAGCCAGAGACAATGTCGTCGTTAGATGGGCGGGAGATGCATTGTATCGATGCCCTTGTCTCCGTATCTTGTGCCTGCATCGTAAAGTTACGTGGCCATTGAAACTTGTGTTCGCTTCGGAGGTTCTCTTCGATACGGAGGCGAGCTTACAGTAGTTTATCAGTCCTGTACCACACATTGGTGTGGTTGACACCTCCGGCAAGCTACAATAACCTACTCGTTCATTGATGGTATCGATCGGCGCTCAGTTAATAAATAATCCCCGAGTGCGAACCTGCGCCAATACAGCGGGCGATTCGACGAAAAGCAAAACCGAGAAATCAACAAAGTTTCCCCAGACCTAATCATCGACTGTGCACTTGTTCGCCTTTGCGTCCAGGAAGTGACGTGAGGAATGCGCATGAAAAAGTTCCGAGGCCAGGGGACTCGAGGGATTCGCGTCTACTTTTCGTCGCTCCTTCGTGCGAACGAATTCTCTCGGGGAGATGGAACTTGTACCCAATTTGTCCTCGTTATTTCCAGAGTTTCTTCGTAGACCTGTTCACTCGTTGCTCTCGACGTTCACACTGGGGCTCGTGGAGTCTCGAACCTCTATACCGGATAATTCAAGAAAAGAGGTGGATGGCGAATACTTCATAGGTAGGACCGAGCTTGTGTACAGTACTTCTTTTTTCGAGGAGCGTCATTAAGAAGTTGCGCATCACTGCTCGGCGCTCTATTGGCGAAACTGGCCCAGATAGCATTTTGCCAACAACCTGCAAATAGGCAGCATGTGTCCGCAAGGGATGACGTCAAAATTACGCCATGTGCGTCCGCATTTGCCTATGTTTCTGCATTCAATGCCAAAAATTCTTAGGAGCATATTGTCAGCAAGTTGTCAGCGAGGCTCGTGCTTTGCGTTTCACTACGAAGATTAGTTCGCTTGAGTCGTGGTTATTTTGGATGAAATTTTTTTAAATTCGATCTCTTACAAAATTTAAGTGCCTAGAGGAGAGCGGGGCAAAATGGCACACCGGGGCAAAACGGGATAATGAGACTAAACGCAATTTTAGAATAACTTTTGGATGGCGGCGATGGTGGTACGTGGGGCAAAACAGGTTTGAATATCCGGATGTACAGTTGGGACTAAATGGGACATCCAACAATTATTGGAAAATTGAGTTTTACCATCACTGTCCCGTTTTGCCCCGCTATGCCATTTTGCCCCGGTCTCCCCTATATTGATTCTCATAAGAATTCAATTTCAAGGATCGTTAGTGCTGGTCCATTTGTGTATCATATTTTATACGATACACAAATGGACCATCCAGAATTTCGATCTCTTTCACGGCTGTTAAGAATAAGGAATCAGCTTATAGAAACCGTTGTTGGATTTTCGCTACCAACATGCTGCCATCTCGTGCTAGAAATTATTGTTAAAGAAATTATTGTCATGGTTATTTCGGATGAAATTTTTGAAAATTCGATCTCTTACAAAATTTGAGTGCCTATATTGATTCTCATAAGAATTCAATTTCAAGGATAGTTAGTGCTGGTCCATTTGTGTATCATATTTTAAACGATACACAAATAGACCATCCAGAATTGCGATCTCTTTCACGGCTGTTAAGAATAAGAAATCAGCTTATAGAAACCGTTATTGGATTTTCGCTACCAACATGCTGCACTCTCGTGCTAGAAATTATTGTTGCAATATTGCTGGCAAGCAAACAGCAACGCTTGCTGGCAAGCAATTGCCCTTGTTTGCCTGTCCTACATTTGACTACACTGTAAAAAAAAATTGTAAATTTAATGTACCGAACTGGAAGTTTTTATGCAAAAACTGCTACATTAAATTTAATGTGCAATTATGATGAAAAATTAATATACTCTTTCGTTGAAATTAAAGTAAATTCTTAAAATTACAGTATTTTCATAGTTAAATTAAGGAAAATTATTAAAAATAAAGTATTCCCAATGTTTCGAATACACTGAACATTAGTTTTTCATCATAATTGTACTTGAAATTTGATATACCAACTTCTGCATAAAAACTTCCAGTCCGGTACATTAAATTTCATACGATTTTTTTTTTACAGTCAGCCAGTAAGCTACATACCGAGTGATATTTTCGGATGGACCGCTCGCGAAGCTGTGAATGAAACTCGTATGAACCGTTAGTAGAGAACTGCGAGACTTATCTTATCGCCCATCGTGCCCGTACTATTATCATAAAACCATGAAAATAAAAATCGAAGGTAACGGCGGAGCATCGAAGGAGGAACTCTGTTGGTTGTTTTTTTAAGTTCAACTGATAGGCGCATCGAGCAATGGACGGCGGACGGTGTCCCTGATCGCTAGGCGCCTCGTCGAGCATGTAACCCGGGGAACATTCATCGAGTAGGTCGCGCTTCCGAAGTCGTGCCGTCAAGCTCGAGGTACACGAGATTGCACTATCCTAGTCTGCGGAATACGTTAGATACCCACTCGAGCGTCGATCGGATCGACCGACGTCTATTCCCGCAGAGAGGCTCTGCCCTATCTCTATCAAACTTTAAACACTGTCCGAAAATTCGATACAATTTATTGATTGCGCTCATCAACGATTTTCTCAAGAAGCGTCTTTATCAGCGAATTTTATTATATCGATTTCTGAAGTCCATGTGTAAAATATTGGATACGAAAATTCGGAGTTTCATTACACCGGGTTAATCGTCGATCCAACAAGACCGGAGTAGGAGCCACAACATTTTGACGAAAGTAGAATCGGTCAAATCGTTGGATGGCCGAAAATCATGGGTCCGAACGGACTTCGTCCGAATAGTCAAACTTCCGAAACTTTATTTTTCCGAATCGTCAAATTTCCGGATCTTCATTTCAGCGAACATCTTTACTCTTCGGAAATAATAATTGGCCGAACGTTATTCCTCTGAATCGTCATTTAACCGAACGTCACTTTTCCGGAAACAAGTCGCCGAATCAGTATTGTTCCGAATAGTATTTATCCGGAAAGCCATTTATTCGAAAAGCCATTTATCCGAATCGATTCGTACTGAATGTCTGCGATTCATATTCAGTAGACTAGACTAATATTATTTAGTATTTAGGTTCTTAGTCAAAAAGTCATTCATCCGAAAAGTCATTTATTCGAAACGTCATTTATCCAAAACGTCATTTATCCGAAAAGTACTTTGTCCGAAAAGTCATTTATCCGAAACGTCATTTATCCCAAAAGGCATTTATTCGAAGCGTCATTTATCTGAAACTTCATTTATCCGAAACGTCATTTATCCGAAACGTCATTTATCCGAAACGTCATTTATCCGAAACGTCATTTATCCGGAAAGCCATTTATCCGAAAAGCCATTTATCCGAAAAGCCATTTATCCGAAAAGCCATTTATCCGAAAAACCATTCATCCGAAAAGATTCGTACTGAATGTCTGCGATTGATATTCAGTAGACTAGACTAGACTAGACTAGACCAATATTATTTAGTTTCGTAATTCGGTTGATTCGGATGAATGTCTATTCGGTCGATTGGCGATTCGGAGAAATGACGTTCGGTGAAATTATTATCCGGAAAAATGTCGTTCGATTACATTTAATTGCCATTACAATTCGGAGGAACAACGTTCGCCCGATTACTATTTCCGAAGAGTGACGTTCACTGAAACGAAGATTCGGAACAATAAACTTTCGGAAATTCGACAATTCGGAAAAGCAAACGATTCAGCAGTTTGACGATTCAGCAAAATAAAGTTTCGAAAGTTTGGCTATTCGGATGAAGTGCGTTCGGACCGACGACTTTCGGCCAATTGTAGTTGCCGCAAAATGATGTGGCTCCACCGTAGTACAACTATCGGTCAAAGTTTCGGTGAACGCCCAGGAGGCACAAAAATGACTCTGCCCGAAAACTCTTTTCGCCGGAGCTATCAACGGCGCTCGACCCTTGGGGCGAGGGGTTCGCGGGAAAGCGGGAACGCGAGAGAGCCCGAGAGAAAGACGGAGAGCGAGAGCCAAAGGAGAAATTATTTTTTTTTTTTTGGCGAACCAGAGCCTGGCAACGGTTGCGATGGCGCTCGGAGAATATTTAGCAATGAAGCCGTAGGTTTCAGGAGCAAGGCTAGACATATAATTAGAGCCAGGGTAGATCCCGTGAGAAAATGCACCGGCTCATAATGGCCGTGTATCATGGAACCCTCGTCGCTCCCGGGTTTCTAGTCCGCCGCAGGCCGCAGGTACACTTCTCGCATCTTCGTGCTCACCTCTTCGCGTTTCTCGCCACGCTAAATTGCTCGCTCGTCTTCGCTTCTACAAAATATCCCGACCTCCCTGATCCACTGTTTTCAATCATTTTTACTTCTGCGCAGTAGCGGATTTATCCATTGGGGAGCCTTATCGGCGGTCGGTGAAGAAATAGAGAGTCGTGGGACGGAGATGAATATTGGACGATGCAAGGGTCACTATTGAAAGAACAGCGAAAGCCCTCCCGCAAATTGAGCAAGCACAGCTCACACACTCGATTTTCCGACAGCTCATCGCGCTCGAATAATTGATCATCCGAGAGGTCACCGCACGGAGAAAAAGAAATTTGTTGGTACACAGTGAAAAATAATTTCGTAAGATTGGAATGCGAAATTTCGTAAAAATTATTTTTTTAAATATGTGTCAAACTCGTTTGTCGAATCTGTCCTTTTATTTCCCGTGTCATTGACAATTTTAGTTTGTACATTTGTTTGTAAAACTAGAAAATTACCAAATGAAACATTGTGGACGTTTCTGGACAATAAATTGTTGTAAAAAGTACAAACTTTTTTCGCTGTGTACAACAAGATTTTTGTTACCGTAACAAATTTAGTTTGTTAGTATCGGAATAACAAAACCAGCTTGTAACTATAGCAACATTTTTCGCTTGGAGCGATTTGCTACCGCGACAAAGGAGCTTTTGTTATCGTAACAAAAAAAAATGTGACTGAGTGGAGCGCATATATGTGCCAACAGCTACGACGAGCTCGAGACGCTTGACGCGAAAAATGAAAACGATGATACGCGAGGAAACAGTTCCTTTGTGTTCGAGTAAAAATAATGAATCCTCACCCTCCCGATTTCAGAACACGATAAAGACCGTTAATCGGGAAGGGAGTGAATGGACGAATCGTCGAAACTTGGCTATCGCTGAATTCCCAGATCTTTGCAGCAGACTAAGGGTCGGATTTCAAGACATTAGTCTCTACGTGAGATCGAACTTAATATCAAAGTTCGTCGCGAACTTTATCGCGTACTTAAGATCGGACCTTAGTTTGTACCTGATTTCTTCCTAAAGTTTGATCTTGAGTTTGATCTTGAGTTTGATCTTGAGTTTGATCTTGAGTTTGATCTTGAGTTTGATCTTGAGTTTGATCTTGAGTTTGATCTTGAGTTTGATCTTGAGTTTGATCTTGAGTTTGATCTTGAGTTTGATCTTGAGTTTGATCTTGAGTTTGATCTTGAGTTTGATCTTGAGTTTGATCTTGAGTTTGATCTTGAGTTTGATCTTGAGTTTGATCTTGAGTTTGATCTTGAGTTTGATCTTGAGTTTGATCTTGAGTTTGATCTTGAGTTTGATCTTGAGTTTGATCTTGAGTTTGATCTTGAGTTTGATCTTGAGTTTGATCTTGAGTTTGATCTTGAGTTTGATCTTGAGTTTGATCTTGAGTTTGATCTTGAGTTTGATCTTGAGTTTGATCTTGAGTTTGATCTTGAGTTTGATCTTGAGTTTGATCTTGAGTTTGATCTTAAGTATGAACCTGACTTCGAACTTACGATCAAACTCAAGTTCAAACTTGAGCACGCACTGAAGTTCGATCCAATCTTCGATCATAAATTCGTTGTCAAGAGCGGCCTCAAGTTCAACCTAACGTCTTGAAATTCGACCCTAAGTCTCTCATCTCCAAAGGGTCAGACACGCGCGAGCAGCTGTGGAGAAAACAAAAAGAACTGTGCGGAGGTCGACATGGGATTCGAGATCCTACAGCACGGTACGCAGATCACAGGTGCGGAGGGTCGGTAACGTAGGTATTTCCTGCGGACTGGCAGGTGAAATTCGTGAGCGTAGAGTAAGGTTCTCTCCCGAGCGCGTCTTGCACGCTTCGGACAGGATGTGCGTGTACACAGCGTGCCCGGACCGAGCTCTCCCAGCCAATGGGGAATGAGCGAACGGTTCGAGAGCCAACAATTCCGAGGTATACCAGTTTCTCAAGCGAGAGAGCGGAGAGAACCCGAGGGAACTGTTGTGCTGGCTGCAGCGGACGACGGGCGACAGGCCGATAGGCGACAGTAAAACCTTTGCGTAGATCCCGGCCGGGAGAGGAGACAGTGAGGTGGGGCCGTTCGGTTAATCGAGAGTGCTCGAGTCGGCTTGCCGTTGTCGTGTACATATACTTACGGCCCTCGCGCGGCTTTCTCAGTCCTCTTACACGCCTGTAAAAACACTATATATGTATATCCCCTTTACTCCCACCTGGCGTCAGGGAGGAAGCCGGGCCGCGAGGCTGCACTGTCCCAGCTACACCAGCCACACGCTTCCTCGGCGCGTCAGTCATCGGATCCGTACGGATCTATCGGGCGCCATATATCGGCGCGGATCGCGAATCGATACGATAAATATCGACATTTTTTTTTTTTTTTTTACCCCCTCTCCATCACGGAAAGGACTCGTGGACCAGCGTGTGAAACCGTCGTAGATCGGCAGTGCGCGGATTGTTCGTGTCTCGTTCGTTCGACGTTCATCGACTTATCGACGGTGAGTTAGCTCGTCGGGCATCGACACCTGCGTGTTTCACTCGTCGGCAGAGAACGAGCGATTTTTCCCTCATTCGGAGAAGAAGGCGCGCGCGTGCGGCGCTCGCTTGGATTAATCGCTGCTTGTAGGACAGTGCCGCAAGTACCTTGGACTATATATATATATGTATATATGTGTATATATGTGTGTATAGAGACACGGTACCCGAGAGGCCCTGGCGAGCCGGACAGAGCAGAACGATACCTGGAAAAAGCCCGGGCGCCGGTTAAACGCCTTGGAATGCGGGAGAATCGAGCAGTGATAAAAATCTATGGCAACTGTCGATGCTACCGGAGGATTGTCGTCGCGTCGTTTGTGCGCTTACGCGAAACTGCGTGAGAGATCGATCGCAGCTGCGGCGAACTGTCGAAATTTCGTCGTCGATCCGGTGACTGCTCGATAGCGATCGTGCCCGCCGGAGTGCGATTCTTAAGTTGCGTGCAAAGTGCGAACAGTGGAAACGGAAGAGCGGGGAATGTGTAACATCGTCGGGGCCCACTGGGTGGAAGGACATAACAGTGTCGGGTCGTTCACTTGAGATTCGACGAGACAGGTAAGCTCGCGAGTAAAAATTATTATGCACCACTCGCGCACCAGATTTAAACTGGCTCAAAGAGTCGCGACTGCTTCGGACTATTTTGAGTACTCTGACCCTAAAATCTTCAATAGTGTTATTTTTTTTTTTTTTTTTTTTTACGTAATGGGAGAATAACGATAAATAAAATAAATATATGGAAGGTCTTCGGGGAGTTCAAAAGGGCGACAAGCCCAATTGTGCTGAACTACCGATAAGCATTCTTCGCGCTATCCATTATGCGACTTAGATGTGGTATTTTATATGTAGCGTGCAGTGCACAGCGATACCAAAATGTTTTCTCATGTTAATTATGTCACTTACGTATTATACTCGCTAAATCAAAGAGGCTATATTTTATCTTTTGTAAAAGGGTTTAATAAATAAATAAATAAATAAATGAATAAATAAATAAATAAATAAATGAATAAATAACTAAATAAATAAATAACTAAATAACTAAATAAATAAATAACAAAATAACTAAATAAATAAATAACAAAATAACTAAATAAATAAATAACAAAATAACTAAATAAATAAATAACAAAATAACTAAATAAATAAATAACTAAATAAATAAATAACTAAATAAATAAATAACTAAATAAATAACATAATCGTGGATTCGTCTATGAGATGGCAAACCGTCGAAGATTCGGGCGCCGTGTAATCCGAAGGGAGCGGATGACTAACATCCGTTTGCCCGACACGCACGACGAGGCTCTTCCGTCTGTTAAAAAGAGAAAACGTTACTTCCAAATAAACCGTCCCGCGGGGCCCGTCTCAGGCTCCATCGTCGAATTTCGATCGGATTTACCGAGTCGCCGGATTCGCGAAACCCATCGGAATCGTAGCGTGAAAATTGAGATATTCGAGTTGCCGTGCCCAACAGTTTACACACGCATCGGCGTGAATCGTTCGTTCCGCGAGTTGAATAGTTTGAAGAAAATCTTTTCTATGCACGTCGTTCGCTCGTTCCCTTTCTCCCGACGTTCGTTGCTCCGGAACCCACGCGCTCTGAGGCTCGTAAGTCCTCGCGAGTCCCGAGGGCTCGCGAGTACACTGACTCGAGGAGCCCCTCGTACGCTATGTACGTGCAGCAAGAACGGCTCGTAGGTCGTATACCACGGTGGAAGAGGCGGCTCTCTTCGACAGCACTGCGGTAAGGTGCCTCGATAAAACTAATGCCGTCCACACGGCAGCGGTTTGATTCCTCTTAGGGTCTAATTTTAAGACGTTAGTCTGGAATTAAGATCGCTCTTGAGATCGAACTTAAGATCGAAGTTTGGCTCGAACTTCATTGCATGCCTAAGATCTATTTTAAGTTCGAAGTTAAGATCGAACCTCCGTTCGAACTTAATTTCGTGCTTAAATTCGTGTGTACACTGGGTCTTTGAAGGAACACACGAAATTTGAAACTATTCGACTGTTCTTCAATTTTCATTAACGACGGTTTCAAAGTTTTGACCTTGGCAACTTCTGTGCCATTGTAGTGAGATACTTCAAGAAGTAACCCAGAATTTTTTAAGATTTTTTGAAAGCCTAGAAAACTTTGAAAATCCGGCTGTTCCCTAAAAGATCCAGTGTACACACCGTGTCATTGAAAATAATTAGTCTTAATTTCATGCTTACGTTCGGTCTTAATTTCATGCTTACGTTCGGTCTTAATTTCGTGCTTAAGTTCGGTCTTAATTTCATGTTTAAGTTCGGTCTTAATTTCATGCTTAAGTTCGGTCTTAATTTAACGCTTAAGTTCGCTCTGAATTTCATGATTAAGTTCGCTCTTAATTTCATGTTTAAGTTCGGTCTTAATTTCGTGCTTAAGTTTCATCTTAAGTTCAAACTAGACTGCGAACTTAAGATCGAACTGGACCGACAATCGAATTTGAGTTCAGACTTAAGTTCGGTCTTAATTTTAAGACCGAACTTTGAGATCCATCTAAGTTAAGACAGATCTCAAGCACGCAATGTGGTCAAACATCGATCTTAAGTTCGAACTAACGGCCTGAAATTCGAGCCTTACTCGTATCTCTTCTCGACTGTAGATCATGCAAATGAGCCGGATCTCGGCACGCGAGTTGACCCATTAGCCGTTCGAGACGGCTGTCTCGGAGGAGACCAATAATGCATAGCGCAAAACGCGTCCAGGACTTTGCAATTCTCTCGGGTGTCTACAGTAGGGTACGGCTGCTCCCTCGGGGGACTTGTACAGTGCGCTGTAGCGTTCTATGAGCGAAACATCGGTGTACACATACATGTGTACCACACTACGGATCCGTACTATGTAGCATAGAGCTAAGACGGGATCCTAGATCGTTCAAGGCAAAATCGAGTAGCCGACCAACCGGTTCTATAATAATCGAGATCCGACCGGTCCGAGCAATTAATATTAATTCGAGCGTGCGACGGTGAGGATTGCCGAGTCGTCGTCCGGTTATTCTTTTTTTTTCCCCCATCGGCTTCCGCACGCCCTTTTGGCGAACGCAATCCATACATTACTACGATCGCCTTCCAGCTCGCCTACGGGGCGAGAACGGCTCGCTAAGTGTCTCTGATAACGAGATGGGGAGAGCGGGGCGAAATGGGACAGTGGAGCAAAACGAACATCTCCAATAACTTTTAGATTACCAGTTTTGCCCCATCGATGCATTCGGATTTCTCGCCTCGTTTTGCCCCACTGTCTCATCCAAATATCATTGAAAAGTTGCCGTTTTCCCCACACAGTAAAAAATAATTTCGCAAAATCGGAATGCGAACTTTCGGAAACATTTTTTTGTGACATAAGTGACAAACTCGTTTGAACTCGGAAAAATAATTTATTTGACGGCCACCGTTTATTTGGTTCAAGTGAAATATTTATTTGATTTAAGTAACAATTTTCTTAATTTAAATAAATATTTGTTTAAATGAAATAAATTTTTTTTCTGGCTGTGTCACTTATTTGAATATACGAAGCTGTCCTTTTATTTCCCGCGTCATTGACAATTACAGTTTGCACTTTTGTTTCTAAAACTAGAAAATTAACAAATAAAAAATTGTGGTCGTTTGTGGACAATAAGATGTTGTAAAAAGTATTTTACTGTGCATCGTCCCGTTTTGCCTCACTGTCCCATTTTGCCCCGCTCTTCCTTACATAATGGAGATACACGAACAGAGGACTGAAACATGAAAATTCACGCGGTTCGCATCGATGGTATTTTCGAGGTCGGAATACGCGTTGAAGTACTTGAAGTGCACGACGAATGTTGCAGGGCACAAAGTACAGTTACGTCGGTACAGCCGTTCTGCCGGTGGCGGCAGATGCTAGACGCGGAGAGCCGGCCAGATGACCAGCACGGCCCGAAGTTTCGATACGCGTCCACAATAACAATAATAATAATAATAATAATAATAATAATAATAATAATAATAATAATAATAATAATAATAATAATAATAATAATAATAATAATAATAATAATAATAATAATAATAATAATAATAATAATAATAATAATAATAATAATAATAATAATAATAATAATAATAATAATAATAATAATAATAGGCGTACGAGGAGTGAAACGCGAGGTGCTCATAATGGACACGTTACGAGAATGAGATTCCAGCGTGCTCCGTGGAAAGTAACTTGTCAGGTGGGCTGGATTAGCTCGCAGCGGCCATTTTAGCGGTGAAAAGTGTTTTGAAGCACCGAGGATAATTTCATAGCGGTTCTATAATAAAATATAAAAATAAAAAAATGACAAGAAAAAAAAAAATAAAAAGCACGACTGTTTATGAAAAAAAATATGAAGATAGGTGGATTTATGCTATTGAGCGATATACAAAACGAAGCAAACCTCTTCCGGAACGATTATGGAAGACGATAGGGTCGATGCCTCGGGGTAACATTACGAGCGCGTTAGCGAAAGGTACCAGGTATCAGTTGTCAGTGGTCGATCTCGTCGGAACGGGGAAAATCTCCCCGGCAATTGGCCGTCGTCCTGGTCGTCGTCGGTAATCGAAGGGGAGGGAAACTAAATTAGAGTCTGGTGGAGGAGCTCTCCGAGAGCGAGATAAAAAGAAGGAATCGAGCCGGCGAGAGCGAACACGCACATGGCTGCGAGTGCATTTTAGAAGGGATGCGGAGAACGGCGGAGATAAACCTAGAGGATTAATGGCGATAGGAGTGCGGGGGTCTTGTTTCGTATGCGCACAATGACCATCGACCGTAGGGGGAAAAATAAAAGGTGTCTTGAGTAAGCGACACTGCAACGAGGTTTGCAATGCAAGCTTTCTAAAAAAAACTTCCCGTACGCTACGGTAATATAATATTAAATTTAATAAGAGATGTTGCGACGAACGAGCCGGTGGCCCGTCTCGGACGGCCGTTCGGAGACGCTCGAGTGGCCCGTGAGAAAGTACGCTGTAGAATTAATCCCAAAGTCCCTGCATTATCTCTATAGGGCTGACTTTATCGGCAAAAATATGCTACTTAGTCAGCTCTTTACTCGAATGTATATACACATAAAGATATATATACATATATGGACATACACATATAGAGGTATGGAGGACATAGATATATATGGGCAAGGGGTGTATGGGCATAAGAGTATGCGTATACATATGCGTATTTGTCATCTCAAAGTATACCTTACATATATGTATATGTATATGTATATGTATATGTATATGTATATGTATATGTATATGTATATGTATATGTATATGTATATGTATATGTATATGTATATGTATATGTATATGTATATGTATATGTATATGTATATGTATATGTATATGTATATGTATATGTATATGTATATGTATATGTATATGTATATGTATATGTATATGTATATGTATATGTATATGTATATGTATATGTATATGTATATGTATATGTATATGTATATGTATATGTATATGTATATGTATATGTATATGTATATGTATGTGTATGTGTATGTGTATGTGTATGTGTATGTATTTGCATAGAGGAGCGACCGAAGGTCGACTATTAAAAATATTGAAGATATAAAGCCGAAGCCAGGGGCATTAGTGGAAGCAGTCTATGCTCGACCGGGGTACTCTCGGCCGGTAGGCGCACTCGAGTTTGGAATCAGCCAGGCGTGGTTCCCCGTACGGAGTACCTACTACAAGCATCGTAAGCGAGAGCTCCTTATTGCCACGTTGCACGATTCTCCCGCGGAACGACTCGGTCGACGGGTTTGGAAAAAACTCTTGAGATACAAGTCACATACTCGGGCACTGTGTACGAGAAAATAGGATGAGAACCTGCGTGCTCGATACAAGTGTACGAGTATACCCGCTCGCTGGCTTTTCCACGTATTAATGGGATACACCCCATAGACGAAGGTAGTCTCTCATGTTGTTTACGATTGGTCGATAAATCGCCGATTTCCACGATTGAGACTTGTCGCAGTAAATCGTAATTCCAGAAGAAGAAAAGTCAGGCAGAAAAAACGAAATTTATCTAGTAGAGTGAACTTGCCACTCGTCAGAAAGAATTTAGTAGAACGATTATCGGATGACACAGAGAATTATTGAAAAATGAAACAGCAACAAATTTGTATAGAAGTATATCCGAATGATACATGAAAAAATATTGTTTAAATATCAAATTCTTCACGAGAATTTATATTCTCGGTAACACGGAGCTTGTAGTGTCTCATGTTGTTTACGATTGGTCGATAAATCGCCGATTTCCACGATTGAGACTTGTCGCAGTAAATCGTAATTCCAGAAGAAGAAAATTCAGGCAGAAAAAACGAAATTTATCTAGTAGAGTGAACTTGCCACTCGTCGGAAAGACTTTAGCAGAACGATTATCGGATGACACAGAGAATTATTGAAAAATGAAACAGCAACAAATTTGTATAGAAGTATATGCGAATGATACATGAAAAAATATTGTTTAAATATCAAATTCTTCACGAGAATTTATATTCTCGGTAACACGGAGCTTGTAGTGTCTTACGTTGTTCACGATTGGTCGATAAATCGTCGATTTCCACGATTGAAACTTGTCACAGTAAATCGTAATTCTAACAAAAAAAAAGTCATGGACAAAAAAATAAAATTATTTCGCAGAGCGAACTTGCTACTCGTCACAACGAATTTAGCAGAACACATATCGGAAAACACAGATTATTATCGAAAATGAAACAGCAAAAAATTTGAACTTGCCCCATGGATAAAGAAGTATATCCGAAAGATGTTTAAAAACCTATTTTCCAAATATCAAATTTTTCACGAGAATTTATATTCTCCATAACACGGAGCTTGTGGTATCTCACGTTGTTTACGATTGGTCGATAAATCGCCGATTTCCATCGTGGAAATCGTCAATTTTCTTTTTTTGTGCACGACTTTTTTTGGAATTAAGATTTACTGTGACAAGTATCGATCGTTGAGACTTGCCACGGTAAATCTTAATTCAAAAAAAAGTCGTGCACAAAAAAAGAAAATTACAGAACGACACAGATAACTATGGAAAATGAAACGAACAAATTTGAACTTGCCGCATGGATGAAGGAAGTATATCCGAAAGATACATGAAAAAAAAAACATTTTTTAAATATCAAATTCTTCACGAGAATGCACATTCTCGGTATTGCGGGACTTTTGTCAGTCGCCATAAAGTTAAAGCTAATGTGTAATATTGAAGATTCGATCTGGTGTCCAGAATAGATTAAGGGTACATCGGATCGGGTTCACGTGTTCCGTACTTCTCGGTCCACGAAGTCTCGGCTCGCGTCGGCGGCTGCATTCGTTCGAGCTAGCTAAAGGTGCAGCGGCGTACATCGGAAAAAGAAGGCAACTATTATCACGTACCAAGACGGTGTACGGGCCCGGGAATAAATTATCCTAGTGTCTTCTCAGCCGCGTTATGCTGTAGCAACGACGCTGTGAGCGTGGTGGGATGATACCGGAAGCCAAGTCAGAACGGCGGAACCTGCGGACGTTCACTCAATGGAAAGTTTTGTGTCTTTCAGTACCGCCAAGAGGCTCGTTGGGGTGGTTGCTACGGCGGCAAGAGTCCAATTCCAACGAATTCTCCGTACAATTCGAGGCCGTATCTCAATCGCACTTGGACCCCGGAGGTGTTCGAGTGCGCCTTGAGCTTAATCCCGATAACCGTTCGAGCGATTAGTGGTGGCAAGTGGGTGGTCGATGAAAATTAAAGAAACAGTTTGTCAATTGGGTGGAAAATCGACGGGGAGTGGTTCGGAAGATCCATCTCCACAGATATGGTCAGCCAAAACGCGATGGCAACGACAGTTCGTAAAGTGAAGCAGGAGAACCGTCTGAGACGACAGAATCAGCATCAAGGTATCAACGCTAACGGGATAAGCCCGGGAGGACGGTTTAATTAGGGCCAACTTAATGATAAAATTGTCACTAGGCGAGAGACGTTCTCGACTGAATTAATCTCGGCGATGGGACTGTTTTCCCCCAGAACAGCCGAGAAGCGTCGCTCAACTCTGGACGAGTGTCGAGCTAATTAATTGCTTGGCATGTTCCAGATGAAGAGGATTCCTACAAATCGGTGGCAGCGCCGAAGCCGGTGCCGAACAATCATCGCATTAAAAACTGTCAGGGACACGACGAGTCAACGCCCAGGCAGCAGACGCAGCGTTCGATAGCCGATAGAATCGCTACTGGGATTTACGCCGATAATATAAACGGCAGGATCGAGGAGGGCAGAACTATCGACTCCGGACAGACCGGACCTGGACCCGAATACAGGATGCCACCGCTATACGGCGAAGAGCAAACTTCTAATCAGAATCAGCCAACGACTAATCTTCAGACGCACAGTAACAAGTTTCCGGTAATGATCTCTTATTGTAGTTACACCGCAAAGGCAATCTAAAGTCATGTGCACAAACTTTTGACATGTTGCAATTTAACTATTGAATTTTACTTGTACAAAATCTCGAAGGCTTTTACCGGGCATTTGAATGAATAATTAGATGTTGAAAATCGGTCTTTTTACACTGCGCTTACAGCAGAGCTGGCGAAATTGATCTTCAAATCGAGAATTAACATACTTGGATCAAAGATAGAGAAGAAATTTTAAGTACTGCGGACTCGCGAATCAATCAGGAATTGATGCGCAAGAAAAAAATGTGAAGTCACCGGACTAATATTCAAAAGAACTGCGATCAAAGTGCAAGGTTTTGGCCCAAATGACGTTTCCTAACTTAATTGTAGTAAAAATGAAGTCAAAACCACACTAAACAAATAATCTGCTTACAAATAATCGGTTCAATGTAATTGCGAAAATCTTCATAGATACGCCATTATAATGTTATTGATGCAGAAAAAGTAACACATATAGTTATTTTTTTATGTCGTACCAACATAGCTACCTTAAGGTAGTTATGTCACGAAGGCCTTCCAAAGTCATGTGCACAAGCTTTTGACATGTTGCAATTTAACTATCGAATTTTACTTGTACAAAATCTCGAAGGCTTTTACCGGGCATTTGGATGAATAATTAGATGTTGAAAATCGGTCTTTTTACACTGCGCTTACGGCAGAGCTGGCGAAATTGGTCTTCAAATCGAGAATTAACATACTTGGATCAAAGATAGAGAAGAAATTTTAAGTACTGCGGACTCGCGAATCAATCAGGAATTGATGCGCAACAAAAAAAAGTGAAGTCACCGGACTAATATTCAAAAGAACTGCGATCAAAGTGCAAGGTTTTGGGCCAAATGACGTTTCCTAACTTAATTGTAGTAAAAATGAAGTCAAAACCACACTAAACAAATAATCTGCTTACAAATAATCGGTTCAATCTAATTGCGAAAATCTTCATAGACACTCTATTATTTTTTTATAATGTTATTGATGCAGAGTACCACATGTAACTATTTTTTTTTATGTCATATAGACATAAAGTCTGCAAAGTCTATGACTCCGACGCGCCGACATAGTTACCTTAAGTTTGATTAACGTTATGTGTTATCCAATCAAAAACGAGTACGCTGCGGGCACGCGAGCAACCCGGCGAAGAGAGCGGGCGAGAGACAAAGCTGCCCGACTCGCGTTACTCTACGTACGGTTAAATCTTTGAGGATCGGTTCGGCGTACGCTGAGCCTCTGCTACTTCTCTTGTTGCCCCCCTTAACGATTCTTGGGAATATTCTCATACTCTGCTCTTTTATAGAGATTACGAGAAGGAAGAAAGAGACAAAGGCATCGTTTGCCCGCGCTCGACGTACCTGCTACGACGTACCAGACTACCGCTGTTGTTACATATACCGTTTACCGGAAACGGCATTACGATAGCCGTTCGGATGTACCGCGCGTCACTCTTCCATTCTCGGACTTGGCTCGCTTACATAGTTAAAGCAAATTATTGAGTTAAAATGTACCGAACTGGAACATGACGGTGCATTAAATTGAATGTACAGTTCTGATGAAAAATTAATATCCTTTTTACAGGGAATTAAGATAAATTGGTTGGAATAAAAGTAATTTTGTAGAAAATGATTAGAGTGAATTATTAATAGTTCTACAGTTTTCAATGTACTGTATATTTCATCACAATTATACACGAAATTCAATATACTAGTTTATGCATAAAACCTTCCAGTGCCAGTACATTAAGGTCGTACTAGCATATAGTTCGACCTCAAGTGAGTTCAGGTGGAATTGAGAGAGACTTGCGAACCCTTCAAATCAAGCATATGGAATGTGCTGAAAAGATTGATTTTGCATAATAATAATTCCAAAATGTTATTAGCAAATGAATGAAACGAAAATTGTTCATCAAATCCCCCCGGCAACTTAACTTTTTGTTCATACAAAAACAATTTGTTAATCTTTTCGAATGCGTATACATTTTTCTAGAATTCTGTGTAATTTTTGGAAATTACCTTTTTTCATTAACTAAAAACGCTATTTTCAAAAATTATACGAAATTCTGAAAAATACGTACTCAGAAAAATGAACGAATCGTTTTCATTAAAAAGAAAAGTCAGATTGCCGTGTAACTTGTTGGGAATTTTTGGTTGATTTTTTCAGATTTTTATCCCAACGAGAAGTGTTCGCAATTCCTCTCTCAATTCTCTCAGAACTCACGTGGGGTCAAACTCTCCGCAAGTACCACCTTATCCTTACAACTCATGACTGGGGTCCGAACGCATCCCAGGCGAACGCGAACAAAATGAGCTCTTTGCTGATTTTTTTCCGGTTTTCAGTTTTCGAATACGTTTTTCATTGACTAAATGTAAATAAAGTCAGCTTTCTCGTACGCCATCCTCTTCATTATGAAAAAACGAAGAAAACCATGTATGAGAAAGTCTGTTTATCAGCATAGGACCGGTTTTATAATCAAGAAAAGCGTGGGGTGCCTTCGGACCCCAGTTATGAGTATGAAGGTAAAAAAATTGAGTCATGAGTTGTAGGCTTAAGTCTCATACGACCTTTTCTTAACATTACATACGACGCCGACAGATCCAATTATTAATAGATAGACAGATTCGTTTATTTCGTGTTTCGGGGCCTAAGCCCCCTAAGAACACCGTCCATCAAGATACAAACAATTCTTACAATCCAAAAAGACAACTACAAATAACATGATAAGAAAAAAAAAAACATAAAATAATATAAGAAAAAAACAAGAATACAAATACAATGCAAGAAAAAATAGAATAGAATAGAATAGAATAAATTATATTCGCATCGATGTACAAAAATGTTGCAACTTTATTGGTTGCCAAATCTATCGAATCAACTGTTGACCCTACGGTCTAAAAAAAATTCGGCGATGCCGGCCATAACAATGAATCCATCGATGAATAATTCTAGATCGAACGGGAAGTCGTCCTGTCCTCGACCGACAAGAACTCCAAGATTCCGATACTGCACGAGTACAAGCAAAGAAGTGCCGGAAGAGTGGCGATCGCCCCGGATGCGCCGATCAAGCAACAGGCCTGGGTCCAGGAGGTAAGGAAGATTCTCTTTTGCCTAGTTCTTTCTCTCGTCAGGTTTGAATCTCGTCTCGCGTGATTTATGAAGCCATTCGTTTTGCCGTGTCAAAAATAAATATGTGTTCGTGCGTGTGTGTGTTGGTGTGTGTGTGTAAGTGGGGGGTTATAGCGGCACAGTCACTGTCCTAGTTTCTCGAAACGAACGCGAGACCGTTCGAAGCGCGTCCTCTTCGCTTATGGACGCGTAGGGAAAGCCTCAACGTCGCGCAAACACGTCGAATAAATTTATCTACGACAATGATCGTTCTTCTTCCTACTCCCCGATTCGCTCTATTATTTATTGTACAGTTATTGAGCGCGATTGGCTCGGTGAAGCACGGCAAGCTAAACTGATGAGTCTCGCTTCGGCACTCGATCGATTGAGGACGAAGTAGAAATTCACATTTTCTTTTAGTCGTGCACGAGTTTGCGAGCCACTTGTAAAATTAAGCGGCTCGTGATAGCGTTGATTAATCACGGGAGTGCTTAAGGTAGTCCTTGCGAATAATTTTCACTTCGCATAAGCTTCAGAGGGAAACTCAAATGACAGGCAATCACAAACACTTGCGGATGGCATAAAAATCTGAAAAAAATCAAGTATATTAAAGGTGCTGGAAAGATTAATTTTGCGTAATAATAATTCCAACATTTTATTAACAAACTGATGAGAAATGAAATTGTTCAAGAAATCTCTCGGAAATCTAACTTTGTTTTTTTATTAAAACGACACGTTCACTTTTCTGAATAGGTATGAACTTTTTCAAATTTTCTAATTGACATTAATTTCTTTTAATGAAAATGTGTAGAAAGCCACAAAATTCAAAGTAAATTAATGCGTATTCAGAAAACTGAACGAATCATTTTCATAGAAAAAAAGTTATGTTTCTGGAAGATTTGTTGAACAATTTTATTTTTCGTCAATTCGTTGATGACATTTTTGAATTATTATTATGCAAAATTAATCTCTTCAGCACCTTCAATATGCTTGATTTTTTTTAGATTTTTATACCATCGAGAAGTGTTTGCAATTCCCTTTAATTTCTCCGGAACTTATGCGAAGTGAACACTATTCGGACACTGAGAAAAAAAAATTGGTTGGATTAACCAAAACTCGCGTTCACATGCGTTCAAAGCTCTTATTTGTTTGGTTCAAACAAAGCCTTGTTGTTTAAACGATCAATTGCTTTAATTTATTCAAAATTTGTCGATTGAAACAAAAAATGTTTGTTGCACCAACAAAGCACACTTTTGAACGTGTGTCACCGTGCATTTGCTTAATCCAACAATTTCTTTTTCTCAGTGCAAGGATTACCTTAAGCGACGACCGACGAACGGAGCTTAAGGCGACGATTCGACCGAAATCGATAGATATATGTTGCGCTATTAATGCTCCATGAACGATGGGCATGGAAACTCGGTCATTCAACAAAGGAAGCATGTGCCACAATTGTGGGGGTGAAAAAAAAAAAATCGAAGAATGGGGCCGCAAAAGCTTCGTCCGTGTACCGTGCACTTACGAATGTTTGTGAAAGGAAAGCCTCCAAATGAGAACGTCCCAAATATTGACGGTAAACAGGCCGCGTTATCGATTTTTTTCCCTTTTCTATTTATACAGTCTGAACGAACCGCTCGGTTCTACATGTCTCGTCTACAATGTTGAAGCTCGAAGAGAAATAATTCCCGTGAAAATTTGCCCACTCCGATATTGTCACACTTCACAGTAAAAAAAAAGTTTGTACTTTTTACGACAAAACTTGTTGTCCACAAACGCCCACAATTTTTTATTTGTTCATTTTTCTATCGCACCATCCTAGGCTTCCAGTTTTACGATCAAAAGTACGGACTAAAATTGTTAACAATACGGAAAATAAAAGGACAAATTTGTATATTCAAGCCTGAACAAACGAGTCTGTCACTTATTTGTCAAAATTATTTTCACAAAACTTCGTATTCCGATTTTACGAAATTATTTTTTACTATCCGAGGAAAAGAAATGGTTGGATTAAGCAAATGCGCGTTGCCATACGTTCGAAGGTCTATTCGATTGGTACGACAAAAATGTTTATTTCAATCAACAAATATTGAATAAATTGAAGCAAGTAATCATAAAAAAAAAAAAATCTTTATTCGTACCAAATAAATAACAGCTTTGGACTGTTGCGGTGAATGTCACCGCGACTTTTGGTTATTCGAGCCAATTTTTTTTTATCGGTCTACGCCACGAAAAACAGAATGTTTTGTCATCGTAGCAGTTGCGACAAAGTCTGCTGACGAGAGTGAAACAACGTTCAACGATCCCATCGCTGTCCGTTACGGGCAGCGAGTAAATCGGATAATTTTTCGACGAACAAGCGCTCTCGCTTTTAGCCCATTTTCAGTCACGAATGAGCTCGGTATAACGACCTCGCATCCATAGCCCAATTATCCTTACAATCACAGAACGTCGTGCCGATCCACCATACGTGACTTTTCATTCATTAATTCATTCAACCTCATTTACAGCGAGCCATACGAGGAAAAGAGGAATGCGTCTATGCAGCATAGTCGTAAAAATCCGAGTCGTAGAATGCAATTAACGTAAAAAAATGCGAATACGTTGACATTGTTCTGGAAAAGTCGTAGAGATCGTATCGCGAGTTTGGCGCGCGGGATGCGCGTAACTTTTCCCACCGCAAAATCATGATTACAATCGCACTGATAAATACGGTTCTGCCAGTACTCGATACATCAGTACTCAAGAACTACCCAGCGCTCAGTACTTCAAGCACTTGATACTTCAATGCGTACTTCAAGTACTTAGGGTATTTGCCCAGCTCTGATTTATTTATAAACGATGTGTACATATTTGATTGATATGCACTGTCTTTCCCAGCTGACGGTGCCGATAAGTCGATCGTAGATAGAATGCGTCTATGCAGCATAGTCGTGAAAATCCGAGTCGTAGAATGCAATTAACTTTAACAATCGCGGATACGGGGACATTGTTCTGGGGGTCTGGAAAAGTCGTGGAGATCGTATCGCGAGTTTGGCGCGCGGGATGCGCGTAATTTTTCCCACCGCAAAATCATAATCACAATCGCGCTGATAAATACGGTTGGTGCGTCGCGAGTGGTGTAAATAAGGAAATCCCGGTCACTCGCCAGAGAAAGAATTCGCGTCCCAGATCCGGGTACAAAATCGCGAATGTGCAAAACTCGGACGCGACACGATGAAAACACACGGAAGTGTAGTTTCATCGCGGCGACGCGAATGTCGAGTATGAAGAATGGTGTATTATTGTTCGCACTGGAATAATATTGGTACAAACCGTTCGCGCAAAGTCGGAACGGAGCGGTGAACGATCTTCACCGCCGAGTCGTTGGCATACTCGAGGAACGAGCTCGGCGAGCGAAATAGGCTGCGAGAGGTGCATCGGAGCCCACGTACGGGGAGAGTCGGTACCTCGTGTACGAACCAACTACGACCGGTGTTACTCGTCTACAGTCAACGCCGCACTCAGTAATTATCCTGTGGGACTCGAGAGAGACGCACACTCTGCTGCGCGGTGGCGATGCACTTTATACTCGAGCGCCGGTGTCTCATCCACAGGCTACTCATGAAAATAACATTATATGCGCGTCGATGTATCCGGACGGGGATCCTGTGGACTGACATTGTTCTAGATTCTTTTAATACATATAATGCCACATTTACATCTCCACCACTCACAACTATACCAGATAACAAGTCTACCGGATAACAAGTCTACCGGATAACAAGTCTACCGGATAACAAGTCTACCGGATAACAAGTCTACCGGATAACAAGTCTACCGGATAACAAGTCTACCGGATAACAAGTCTACCGGATAACAAGTCTACCGGATAACAAGTCTACCGGATAACAAGTCTACCGGATAACAAGTCTACCGGATAACAAGTCTACCGGATAACAAGTCTACCGGATAACAAGTCTACCGGATAACAAGTCTACCGGATAACAAGTCTACCGGATAACAAGTCTACCGGATAACAAGTCTACCGGATAACAAGTCTACCGGATAACAAGTCTACCGGATAACAAGTCTACCGGATAACAAGTCTACCGGATAACAAGTCTACCGGATAACAAGTCTACCGGATAACAAGTCTACCGGATAACAAGTCTACCGGATAACAAGTCTACCGGATAACAAGTCTACCGGATAACAAGTCTACCGGATAACAAGTTTACCGGATAACAAGTCTACCGGATAACAAGTCTACCGGATAACAAGTCTACCGGATAACAAGTCTACCGGATAACAAGTCTACCGGATAACAAGTCGACCGGATAACAAGTCTACCGGATAACAAGTCTACCGGATAACAAGTCTACCGGATAACAAGTCTACCGGATAACAAGTCTACCGGATAACAAGTCTACCGGATAACAAGTCTACCGGATAACAAGTCGACCGGATAACAAGTCTACCGGATAACAAGTCTACCGGATAACAAGTCTACCGGATAACAAGTCTACCGGATAACAAGTCTACCGGATAACAAGTCTACCGGATAACAAGTCTACCGGATAACAAGTCTACCGGATAACAAGTCTACCGGATAACAAGTCGACCGGATAACAAGTCGACCGGATAACAAGTCGACCGGATAACAAGTCTACCGGATAACAAGTCTACCGGATAACAAGTCTACCGGATAACAAGTCTACCGGATAACAAGTCTACCGGATAACAAGTCTACCGGATAACAAGTCTACCGGATAACAAGTCTACCGGATAACAAGTCTACCGGATAACAAGTCTACCGGATAACAAGTCTACCGGATAACAACTCTACCGAATAACAAGTCTACCGGATAACAAGTCTACCGGATAACAAGTCTACCGGATAACAAGTCTACCGGATAACAACTCTACCGGATAACAACTCTACCGGATAACAAGTCTACCGGATAACAAGTCTACCGGATAACAAGTCTACCGGATAACAAGTCTACCGGATAACAAGTCTACCGGATAACAAGTCTACCGGATAACAAGTCTACCGGATAACAAGTCTACCGGATAACAAGTCTACCGGATAAAAAGTCTACCGGATAAAAAGTCTACCGGATAAAAAGTCTACCGGATAACAAGTCTACCGGATAACAAGTCTACCGGATAACAAGTCTACCGGATAACAAGTCTACCGGATAACAAGTCTACCGGATAACAACTCTACCGGATAACAACTCTACCGGATAACAACTCTACCGGATAACAACTCTACCGGATAACAACTCTACCGGATAACAACTCTACCGGATAACAACTCTACCGGATAACAACTCTACCGGATAACAACTCTACCGGATAACAACTCTACCGGATAACAACTCTACCGCCCGAGTAGAAATGTTCGAGCATTACATCGGGCCCTGATCGGGTCCTGATAAGGCCTTCTCAGGACCTTATGAGGGCCAGATGTAACGCGTGAAAATTTCTACTCGGGCGGATAATAACTCTGCCAGAAAGACAGCTCTAACAACTCTACCACATAAGAACTCTACCAGAAAATATCTCTGCCATATTACAACCCTACCGTATTAGAACTCTACCAAAATCTCTACTAGAAAGTAAGAAAAGCTCTTTGAAGTATTCTGCGGCTACGATCGACTTATCGGCACCGTCAGGTGGGAAAGACAGTGCGAACCTCCAAACTTCGTTGCCTTTGGGCCATGTGTGCTGGCCCTCTTCAGAATTATTTATTTCAGAGCTGGGCGAATACACTAAGTACTTGAAGTACGTATCAAAGTATCAAGTACCGAGTGAGTGCTCAGTACTCAGAACTTCAGAAACTCAGTTCTGCCAGTACTCAATGCATCAGTACTCAAGAACTACCCAGCGCTCAGTACTTCGAGTACTTGATACTTAAATACGTACTTCAAGTACTGAGTTCTACTTTGACTCTGGTAGATTTTTTTTCACGTTCCGGTAGAGATTTTGGTACACTGATAAAAAAGTACAGTTGACTCAACTAAGATTCGGCCAGGGACATTCAAATAAATATTTTGTTGGACGAACAAAATATCTCAATGACTCAAAAATATTTAGGTGAAATCACCCAACAAATCGTTGAACCAACCAATTTTTTTAGCTGTAACCAACAAAATATTTAGTTGAACGTCCCTGCCCGAATCTTAGTTGATTCAACCGTATTTTTTTTATCAGTGTACAGTTGTAATATGGCTGAGGTGTTTTCTGGTAGAGTTTTAAGAGCTGTCTTTTTTCGGTAGAATTGTTATCCGGTAGAGTGGTGAGTGGTAGAGATGTAAATGTGCCCACATAATCGACATGACACTCCACATTGCAGGACGCCCCAACGAGCACAGTTGTGCCGAGTGTTACGGACAAGTCGAACCAGTAGCAAAAATCTCACTGAGCGAAGGAAACGCATGAGGATGAAAAAAATATTCGAATCAAGAGTGGGGTGGGGCAGGGGAAGGGGGGGGGGGGCTAGACCGGTGCCTACGTACACGATCGTAATTCAGCGGCAGGCATTTTGCGTATGCAACGTGCGTCCGCTTATCCCTCCTCCCGATTTGAGACGAGGATCCCTTGGTTATTCCAGTCGCATCCCTTCGTAAGTGGCGTCCTGTTGTACAATTCAGTGGTTACTTATGAATTCCCTCTGCGCGACACATACAGTACGCGAACATAGACTTTCCGTTTAGTCCACCGATTATTCAACGACCTTCGCGAGATGGATAGGAATTTTTTTTTTTTTTTTCTCCATTGTAACTAGCGACTATTGATCGGATCGACGAATTCCCATCATCATCATCACCTCTGTGATTTAACTCTTTAACACTTAACTCTTTAAATGCTTTCAGGGACATGTGCAAGATCAGAGGCACGAGGCTCAGGCGAGAAACTTTCAATCCCAGGAAACCCACTCGTAAGTGAATTCCGTGAGGCACTCGAATGAGGATCGATTGTTGAATACATCTGGACAAAAAAAAAAAAAAAAAAAAACACAAAATTTCGTTCCCAGGTCACCTTCCACAGGAGCCGTGCCGAGAACCGGAAAGGGTGATGAGGAGAAAACAAAGTCCCTGTCCAGGACCTACCACACAATCAAAGATATGATCTCGAGCCGTTTCGGACCGAGCAGGAAGGATGTGGAGCCGGAGCCGGAAGTCAGTTTGAACAATGTTACGGAGGAACTTAGAAAGTCTAGCAGGAGCATAAACGAGGAGGAGGCGAAGAAGAACGAGACCATTTACGGAAAACCGCGCCCTCAGGATCCAACGATTATCAATATGCAGCAATATTCGAAAAATACTTATGGTAAATGATTCATCGATATAAAACGAGAAACCAAGCTAACGAGTCGCCTAAGAATCCCCGACGATATAACGCGCGCACATTATACTTGTATATTTCACCGCGAACAATGACGACGTGAGAAATTCATACCGAGCATGAGCTCGTAATAAACTCGGTTGCACTCTACTTCGCCGCGAGTCGCACGCTGTACGACGTCGATTCTTCGTTACTCTTTTTTTTTTTTTTTTCTCACACTAGAATGTATATACCACTTTGTACTTTCGCGGATCGCGTGTAGACCGAGATTTATCTTGCCGCAACAATGAAACTTATGTAAGATGGTACAGTCGAGTTTGATAGGATTCCGCGATTAAGAAAAAAAAATAAAAAACTTATCCCACTGGTGCATGAGATTATTGAAACTCACCGCCGAGTCTATTGCGTAATAAATGTTCGGTAATGTTTAATCAGCGGTTCAGTACGGTCAGGCCTACGGCTATCAGGGTAATCAGCAAAACGTGCCTCTGCCGGGACAACTTCAATCCACCCCGCAAACTCTTCAGCCGAGCCTGCCCGGTCAGAGCGCCCAGCTTCACGTCACCCATATAACTCCGCCCGGAGGTGTTCAAACCGTTCATCAGACGGTGGTGACGAACTTCGGCAAATCGTCGGGCGGTGTTCAGCAGGTTCAAAACTCCAATCGCGAATACGTCGTCCAAGCTCCCGGAGGAATGACGACGCAGCTGCAACAGAGCCTTCATCAATCCTCGGTACAGTAATGACGTCGATAAATCGAGGAAATTTATTGTTTCAAATGAAAACTCGAAATTCTTGTTTCAAATGAAAACTCGAAATTCTTGTTTCAAATGAAAGCTCGACATTCTTGTCAAGTGAAAGCTCGACATTCTTGTTTCAAATGAAAACTCGAAATTCTTATTTCAAATGAAAGCTCGACATTCTTGTTTCAAATGAAAACTCGAAATTCTTGGTTCAAATAAAAACTCGAAATTCTTGTTTCAAATGAAAGCTCGACATTCTTGTTTCAAATGAAAACTCGAAATTCTTGGTTCTAATAAAAACTCGAAATTCTTGTTTCAAATAAAAACTCGAAATTCTTGTTTCAAATGAAAACTCGAAATTCTTTGTTAAAAAAAAAACTCGAAATTCTTGGTTCAAATAAAAACTCGAAATTCTTGTTTCAAATGAAAGCTCGACATTCTTGTTTCAAATGAAAACTCGAAATTCTTGGTTCAAATAAAAACTCGAAATTCTTGTCTCAAATAAAAACTCGAAATTCTTGTCTCAAATAAAAACTCAAAATGCTCGTCTCAAATAAAAACTCGAAATTCTTGTTTCAAATAAAAACTCGAAATTTTTGTTTCAAATGAAAACTTGAAATTCTTGTTTCGAATAAAAACTCAAAATTCTTGTCTCAAATAAAAACTCAAAATTCTTGTCTCAAATAAAAACTCAAAATTCTCGTCTCAAATAAAAACTCGAAATTCTTGTTTGCAGATTAAAAACGCACCTGTAAATAAGCATGGATTGCCGATGCAGCCAGCGGCATCGATTCAGCCACCGAACAGTATTCAGCAAGCGAATCAATCTTACCAGAGCCCCCAGCAGCTCATTCACCAGAATCAAATCCATCAGAGTCCAAGGTTTTCGCAGCAACACGTTCAGAACATGCACCAGCGCCAATTGATACAACAGATGCAGCAGCAGGTTGTTGGTCAGCAGAGTCCTCAGAGCGCCATGAGAAGTCATCAGCAACAGGCGCACTTTCCCGTCGGTGTTGGTTATCAACAGTACCAGCAGCAACAACAACAGCAGCAGCAACAGCAGCAGCAGCAGCAAGCCAGACAACCGATGTCGAGATCTCAGCTCGATTTGCCGAGCACGTCGAGACAGAGTCTGGACGTTCGAGTGCCCGGACAGGAAGTCTACTATCACTACGCTCAGAACAGAACGCGATACGGTGCTCCTCAGGTGTACATGAAACCCGAGGCGAATAATCAGGAAAGCGAGTTTCAGCCGAGAAGTTCGGGGAAGTGCATCGAGAAAGCTGCCTCGCAGCCGCAACTCTGTTACGAGGAGGAGAAGAATGGCGAGAGGAACGCGGACAAGGACGACTACGCCAACAATATTAAAGTCGACTCGATGACCAAGGAAAAGTATGAGATCACGGTGGAGGAGCGCGGCGACGGTGTCGTTGACTTTGGCAGAAAGGGATCGCAGAGGCAAAACAATCAGGAGCAAGTCAGACCGGAGACGAGTTTTGGTATTGGCCGTGACGAAGTGAGGTCTTCGAAGAGGGATCTGATGAGCGGCGAATACCTGCAGGATGCAAACGCCGATACCAAGGACCTCAACGCGGTGCAGAAACGCATCGAGGAGATGCACAAGAGAAACGAGCACGAAGCGTCTTCGTCGAACTTGTACGGGCAAAAGATTCAGATCAAGGATCCATCGGAGATTGAGAATTTGAGAATCTCCGTGAAGAAGAGTCACGTGCACGAGGCTGCGAGTAAGATCGAGGAGATGCCGAGGAGGCTTGAGAAGACGAGTTACCAGGAGCGAAACGTTCCTCCGAAGCACGACATCAGAAAGGACGAGCTCGAGCATGGAATGTCGAGATTGAAGCTTCAAAATCAAGGCTCCGGTTCGGACTACGACAAGACCGGGCAGAGCTCGTCGAACGTGGATTCGGGAAGGGGCTCGGCGGTTTACTCCAGCGGAAGACGACCAGCGCCGGAAGATCAGAGTGACCCTCGTCAAGGTTCGTCGGCTCGATCGTCTAATGACTTTGGTAATACGAGCGAGAAATTTCTATATTACCGATCGTCTTTGCTTTTTGTATTGTTCATCAATAGGACAGGATTCCGAGTGGGTCGATATCGTGGAATCCGAACTACGAAGTATATTGGAACCGAGGGACGTTCCGGCGATGGCTCACTCGACGCTTTCCGAGAGCGTCTCTTCGGTCAGCCCACCCTTGCCACCGCTGTCGCCTCACGGAAGTCCGAGAACTCCCAGAAATCGATATTCTGCCAGGTACGCGTTTGTTCCTTCGGCACCCATGGCGATATTTTGGATACTCATTTATTTGTCGTTATCCGTAGCTTGCCCTACGGATCCAAGCCGAGCTACAGCGAATACGGGAAGAATGGCGACAAAAGAAACTTTCCGAACGCCGGCAAGCATCGAGGTGCCTGCACCTCGAAGAAGGACGCCGCGAAAAAGTTGTCTCATCGTGAGTGCTGATACGATGATCGTATCGAGGATATAATCATATAATAATCTAACTAGTAGCGGTAAAAGATGTTTGTTACACTCGGTGCGGAAATGTGAGTTTTACGCACGCTTCGCGCAAAACCCCCATTTTCACATCTCGTGAAGCTAAATTTGGCACGATACTCGTGCGAAAAACTTTTTCTGAACTCGTGTGTTTTCAGAATAAATGATATATGATTGCGGAATAAAGACACACACATCGCATCGAAAAAAAGGTTTGGTAATATCAAACTAAGCTGCGGTTGCGCGTGGCGAAAGAAATATTTGGTCGATTGAACAAAATGTTTGTTAAATCCAAGTAACTATTTTTTGAAGCAACCAAATATTCGGTCAAGAAATTAAACATACGTTCAATAAACTAAATATTTCTTTCAATCGACCAAACATTTCTTCCGCCAACCGCAACCGCAGCTTAGTTTGATATTACCAAACCCTTTTTTTCAGTGCAGAAAAAGTTTAATCGCACTAGTATCGTAAATTACTGTTATGTAACTGCCAGCCGAGAGTGGCGTAGGTGGCGCTTTGTAGCCATGAGTTTGGTAAATTCCCGGCGCATGCGCAGATCGGCTCCTTTGCGTGCGATTCCTGGAATTTATTGCACGCTGCTCATACTTCATGCACGCTGGCTGCACTTCTTCAGCATTCGTTACACAAAGTACTTTTATTGATCTCCCATACAATGCTAGATCTTTTTTTCTTTGGAATCCATTTTTTTTACACATAATTCCATACGGTGGGCCAACAGGCCATTGACCGAAGTCCTTCAGCCTTAATCCAACTATTTCATGTTCGCCCTACGTTTGTGCAGTGTTCGGTGTTGAAGCCGGTGATCTGACGTCGACGACGACAGCCCTCGATTTGGATTCCATGCTGGATAGAAGCGATTCTGACTTGAGTACGAACGACGCGCGGACGATCAGAAAACAGTTGGAAGGATTGGAGAATATGTACAGCGAGGCGAGTACCTGCCGATGGTCTTTGATGGATCGTGTGAATCTCGTATAATCGCATTAATCCACAACGTCTGTACGGCAGGTTTTGAAGTTACTGGGCGGTAGCGTAAAGAAGCGGAGAAAGGCGAGGGGACTGGCGAGTTACGGTTCGGTATCGTCGCTGCCCACTTCCTCGGTCTCCTCGAGGCCAGTTGCCAGACACCACGACAAGAGAAGATCTCATGCGATCGACGACCGAATGAAGAAAGCCAAGGATGTCAAGGTGACAAATAGTCGAGTCGGCTTTTCGAATAAACATAAGATCGTTGTATATAATACTTTCAGAGCATAAACAAACGTTTTCAACGATTAGAGTCTCACGTTGTTACTCTGGCGAGATCCGTCGCTCATCTGTCATCGGAAATGCGAACGCAACATCTCATGATCCAGGTTGGTGGATTTTCAAAAGAGCTCGGCAGTATTTTAAATACGTGATATATTTTAGGTATTTTAAATACTCAAATACTTGTCTGGTGTTTGAAGTACTTTTTGGGCCAATTAAGTATAAAATAGAAAATATTTTTACAATCACCTCCACATTTGAATTTTAAGAATGATTGTGGGAATTTGCGGAGCCAAAATGCTTGGAAGTATTTAACGGAAAGGAATAAAAATGTTACGTAAAAAATAATGTAAAAACTGAAATGTAATGAGAAAAAATGAAATTGATATTTCACTGATTTTTACAACGTATTTACGGAAGTACTAAAACGAAATACTTATCAATGTATCTTGAGTACAAACAATATTTTGTATTTAGAATACATATAGTATTTTGTATTTTCAGTATTTACTAGTATTTTGCCCAACTCCGATTTTCAATTGAATTTATATATTGTATATAAATGATCGAACGAGTTACAGAAGTTTGCGATATTTGATAGGAAATGGAGAATATCCGAGGTGAGATCGCGGCATTGAGGACGCAGACGAGTATGGCTATGGTGAGGTCGCAGTCGCAGCCCCTGATCAAGGATTCGGAACTTCCGGCGCTATCGAACCCCTCGAGAGTCAAGAAATTGACAAAGTTCTTCGGCGCCGAGCCCCCCCTCATACGACTTTTCCTTCGCGAGCTCGGCTACGAGGTGAGTTACGAATGATCAAGTCGCACCGACATTCTGTCTAACGAGAGTAAAATTATTCGTCAACAGAAATACGCGAACGCATTTGAGAAGGAAAAGGTGGGAATGGTCGAGTTGCCTTACTTGAGCGAAGAGAGGCTGCAGAAAATGGGCGTTCCACTGGGCCCGAGACTAAGGATCCTTCAAGAGGCGAGAATATCCGTTTGCAAGGATCCCGTTTACGTCGTTTGAATATACAGTACGCGAGCGTATCTATTATTTTTAACACGAGGAGATAAAAAAAAAAGAAAAAAAAAATAAGTCTTTCAAAGGGGCACACAAAGTTACAAATTGTAGTTGCAAGCATACCCTAGAATTTTTATAATCAAAACTGCGACGGTTTTGAATAACGGTTTATAAAGATCATCAATCTCGTGCTGTTCCTCCTCCCGTTCAGACTGAAGACAATCGAAGAGAGGAAGGTGGATGACGCGCACAAGACCGAGTACAATAGACGATACAGACATTATTATTATCCATACCAACTAAAGTTTAAACGACGAGAGTTCAAGAGATGTTACTATAGCTTTAACTATTTATGTACGAATGGAAAGATGTCGTGTGCGTTATGATCGATGCGAGGGTGCGACAATGGCGGCATAGGATTAATAAAGAAAACGGAAAAGCCAAAGAGACTTTGTGAGGAGATACTTCAAGGGTCAAATGGGGGCGGCTGAGCTCTTGATGAAATAAAACAGAATATGAGGCTAAAAGTAGAGGAAACACCAACAATTTCGATGGGGGGTGAAAGACCACGAGTCTCATCTAACGTCGACAGGTACCAAAGAATCGATATCCGTTCTCGAGTGCCGACCCGGTAGACGCTGCCTCTTGACTTTTTAAAACGACACTTTCGAGCCTGCGAAGCAGCCGAGAACACTCAGATAGAATGTCATCTTGATTGTTTCTAATATCGCGATATCTCGTACACGACCAATTTTATCTGCCTATCGGTCTTCAATCCTTGTATAGCAAATAATAATCATCGATATTAATAATTACTCATTATCACTTATACGTACATATAAATACGCCTGTTTATCTTCATATTTCAATAAACGATTCAACGACACGATTCGACGCACGATTGTTATATCAACTATGTAAAACTTTTGTCCACTCATCCGTTAAACTGTCTGATAACCCACGTTGCCTTTTAACCAGAGCTAGGCAAATACACTGAGTACTTGAAGCATGTATATCGAAGTATCAACTAATAAGTCAGAATTCAGTACTCAGAACTTCAGCAGTTAAGTTCTGCCAGTAATTAGTATGTCAGTGCTGAAGTCCTATCCAGTGCTCGGTACTTCAAGTTCTTGATACTTCAAGTTCTTGGTACTTCAAGTTCTTGGTACTTCAAGTTCTTGGTACTTCAAGTTCTTGGTACTTCAAGTTCTTGGTACTTCAAGTTCTTGATACTTCAAGTTCTTGATACTTCAAGTTCTTGGTACTTCAAGTTCTTGGTACTTCAAGTTCTTGGTACTTCAAGTTCTTGGTACACAAGTTCTTGGTACTTCAAGTTCTTGGTACTTCAAGTTCTTGGTACTTCAAGTTCTTGGTACTTCAAGTTCTTGGTACTTCAAGTTCTTGGTACTTCAAGTTCTTGGTACACAAGTTCTTGGTACTTCAAGTTCTTGGTACTTCAAGTTCTTGGTACTTCAAGTTCTTGGTACTTCAAGTTCTTGGTACTTCAAGTTCTTGGTACTTCAAGTTCTTGGTACTTCAAGTTCTTGGTACACAAGTTCTTGGTACACAAGTTCTTGGTACTTCAAGTTCTTGGTACTTCAAGTTCTTGGTACTTCAAGTTCTTGGTACTTCAAGTTCTTGGTACTTCAAGTTCTTGGTACTTCAAGTTCTTGGTACTTCAAGTTCTTGGTACTTCAAGTTCTTGGTACTTCAAGTTCTTGGTACTTCAAGTTCTTGGTACTTCAAGTTCTTGATACTTCAAGTTCTTGGTACTTCAAGTTCTTGGTACTTCAAGTTCTTGGTACTTCAAGTTCTTGGTACTTCAAGTTCTTGGTACACAAGTTCTTGGTACACAAGTTCTTGGTACACAAGTTCTTGGTACACAAGTTCTTGGTACTTCAAGTTCTTGGTACTTCAAGTTCTTGGTACTTCAAGTTCTTGGTACTTCAAGTTCTTGGTACTTCAAGTTCTTGGTACTTCAAGTTCTTGGTACTTCAAGTTCTTGGTACACAAGTTCTTGGTACACAAGTTCTTGGTACTTCAAGTTCTTGGTACTTCAAGTTCTTGGTACTTCAAGTTCTTGGTACTTCAAGTTCTTGGTACTTCAAGTTCTTGGTACTTCAAGTTCTTGGTACTTCAAGTTCTTGGTACTTCAAGTTCTTGGTACTTCAAGTTCTTGGTACTTCAAGTTCTTGGTACTTCAAGTTCTTGGTACTTCAAGTACTTGGTACTTCAAGCACTTGGTACTTCAATACGTACATTACATACTTAGTGTATTTGCCCAGCTCTGCTTTTAACCATGTCGCGACATCGCTCGCCGATATCATTGTAGAAAGTTTGAAAAGAAACTGCGCTACGACATCTCTGTACTGTGAGTTTCCTCATAGTCCTTCGCTGATCAACCGTCCGGCGTCTTAAATTGGATAATCGTCGATGGACACGTAGCGGTAGCTGATGTTTAAACTCACGGTGAATCGGATACGCGAGGCGTTCTATTTTTATATAACTCCAGACATTGAAGAGCTGATGGTCGGTCTACTCGCGTACAGGCTCAACGATCACCGAAATTGATGATTCGCGATTATTCTCGATTAAGAGCTAGCTATATCGTGCGCAATTAGATTGGAAATGGCAAACTAGCAGGAGAATCAGCCTGTCACTACCGTACTCATTGAATCGTCGAGGAAAATAAGACTGTTGGTTTTTTTTACAGAACATGCGCCCATCTAGCGGGTATCGATTACGTAGACGGAAGTTGATTAAAGGGAAGGGAAAATAAGCTGAAAATGGGATAAAATTCAAATGGCACTCGTGAAGAACTCAAGCAACGTACATACATTTTCTTTTTTGCAACATTTTTATTGGAGTTTTGGCTATTAAATTCAGTGGTTAGGGTTTCAAAAATATAAATATTTAAGGGAATTATGGGCGGATAAAGAAGACCACGTGTCTCATGCTCTGCTCCCTCATTGCCACGATTCCAAGCGAACGGTTAGAGTTTTCGGCAATTTCCAAGCGCCATCTTCTTCGTGGGATGTTCCTCTACAGACTGAACGAAAAATTTTGAACGAACATAACAATTAAGAAAATGGCGGCTAAAATTTGAAAAACGTTGAAAAAGGGATGAAATTTGCTGTGATAACAACAATAATAAATTTATTTTTTCACATAAACGTTAGTTCACTTTGTAGAGAAACTTTGTGATATCTTCATTAAAAAAAAAAAAAAAAACAGACGCGCCGAAAATTAACCGTTTACTTGGAATCGTGGTAATGAGGGAGCAGCGCATGCGACGCGTGGACTTCTTTATCCGCACATGTCTCACTTAAATATTTAGATTTTTGAAACTATAACCACTGAATCTAATAGCCAAATCTCCAATAAAGACGCTGTTAAAAAAGAAAATGTATGTATGTTGTTTCAGTTCTTCACAAGTGCCATTTGAATTTTGTCTCATTTTAAGCCTATTTTCGATGCCCAGTCCCCTTAACGGCACTAGATGTAATCTTGGCTGCGTCGCTCACAGTCATCGCGTGCATTGAAAGCGGCGTAAACCGGAAAGGCAAAACAGAAGCGGTAGATAGTAAACGGTGCCCGCCAGCTTCGAGGGTCAAAGATCTTTGGCCATTCTGAGAATGTTGTCGCGTCTCGTACGATTCGTGCAACAAGTTAGCGACGATCAAACAAATTGTATCGGGTAATTCCCGGTTCGTATCGGAAAATGGGGCCGACTGTTGGGAAGAAAACTCGAAGGATATCGAAGGACTGTCGTTTCGTGCGATCGGCTATTTAAGGTACTCCGAGCGGTGCGTTCCCGACAAACGTGAGTTTCAGAAAAAATGTCGAACACTTCTCGATGGAATAAAAATCGGAAAAAATCAAGTATATGGGAGGTGGTGCAAAGATTGTTTTTGTGAAATAATAGATTAAATTTGTCATTAACAAATTGAAGATAAAAATCATTATTCAACAAATTACCGGGCAATTCCGAAATGTTACTGATAAATTAACGATAAAATAATTGTTCAACAAATTACCCGGCAACTTAACTATTTTCCTTCACAAAAATAATTCGTTTATTTTTCTGAATACGTATGCATTTTTTCAGAATTTTTTGTCATCTTTGAAAATTGCGTTTTTTCACAGCTTTAACAATAGAAAAAAACGCGATTTTCAAAGATTACCAAAAATTCTGAAAAAATTCATACCTATTCAGAGAAATAAACGAATCATTTTTATGGAAAAAGAGTAGTTGAGTTGGCGCGTAACTTGTTCAACAATTATTTTATCGTTAAATTGTCTCCAACATTTCGGAATTATTATTACATAAAAACAGAATTTGCAGCACCTCCCACACGATTGATTTTTTTCGGATTTCTGTCCCATCGAGAAATGTTTAAATTTTTCCCTGAAACTCACGTTTGACCGGTCTGTACCGCTCGGACTACGTTAACATCCACAAAATATTTCGAAGCGCTCGAAGCCAGTGCCAGCGACTGCACGACGAGGCGCGGGAAAAAAAAAAAAAATTAATCGTGAAGATAGAAAAAGAAATTCCCGACGCTATTAATACACCGTCTATTATAAGCGTTTGGGGTGAATCAATATTTTTCTCCGTCATCCGAGCGATTGCTCCTGACGCGTGTTCTATGGGATGTTAATAATGCGCAATTCTCATAGAAACCGTCGACGGCATTGTTTACGAAAATTCGAAGTCGAAGATGAAAGGTCAAACGAGGTGTTAGGATGCGCGATAAAAACGAGCGTGGAGCTCCCTCGGTGACCTCCAGGGAGTTGAAACGCGTGGGGCTGAGCATTTATCGTGGCTAACGACACAAGCCGAGACGAACGAGATACTATCTCAATTGACCTATGCCCCACCCCGATCCTGCTATCAGCTTACTCAGTCGAGAGCCGCATCGGATTTCGTTCACTCACTACCGAGACGTTGCCAAGAGATGAAGAGCTACGGTGTTGCGGTCGCCATCCTCGGCATCTTCGCTATAATATGTTGCGGCGTTAACGCGGATGTTGTTCCGTTCCAGGCCTGCCCTTATCCCGACGGTGAGTACTCAATTGAATCACAGACGCGACATAATCGATAATTTAATAAATATAAACAATTTTCAGCCAATGCGCCAATCAACTGCACCGTCCACGAACTCCGTGTTACTCCGTGCAAGGAAGCGGCTCAAGGGAAGCCCTGTCGTATAAAGCGCGGTCAGAATGCCAGCATCGATTTCGATTACACCGCAGGTGAATAATATCAAGATTTTTTTTAATTTTAAATTAACATTTTTTTATAAGAAAGTGTTAAATTATATTCGACAACCTACTCCTAAAATTTTTATTGGTGCTCCCAGATTTCGAAGGTGCGACATTGGAGGGACGTGCCTACTGGGTGAATCAGGTTCTCGATCTGCCCTTCCTTGGCATGGAATCGAACGCTTGTCTGGCGACCCAATGCCCAGTGACTCCGGGCCAGAAACGAACATACCACATGGATCTGCCAATATCGAAGAATTATCCACTCGTAAGTAAAAAAAAGTGGACCGCAAAATTGCGACTTTCGCGTATACATGGTGCCGAGTCCCTTCATAAGGTTCGAATTTTAATCCTTCGGTTTGAATGACTCGAAAAAATAACTCGCGAAGTTATTCATGGTTGCCACGGACCTGGAAAACCTGGAAAACCTAGGAAATTCAGGGGATTTGTTGGGACCTAGAAAAGTCAGAGAAAAGTCAAGGAATTTTTTTCAAACCCTCAAAGTTTTTTGAATCTGATGTTTCTCGTTTAATTCTGTGCTGCACAAAGTTTACATTTTTCGTTTCACCAAACTTGTCGACTATAAACAGTCTATATACGACTATGTCATGATGTTATTTTCTTTGGGAACTTTTAATATTGTGAACTGACTTTAGTATATTAATAATATAGTATAATAATAATATATATTATATTTTACATTATTTGTGATTGTCTTTTCCTACGCTGATCGACAGACTGGCAAAATTAAGTTTTTCTTCTGGAAAACTGGGAACAGTCAGGGAACGCCAGTTGGACAGTTTCGTGGCAACCATGTTACTGTACCGTTCGAAAATTCGTTGACCCGCAAGTGTTCACGTACTTGATAAATGCACGAGTGAAATTTTCCGAGTCAAAGAGACTGCCGTTTGTCATCGTCTTTTGTTCAATGTTAATTAACGCTCAAAAGGAACCAAGTGCACATGTGGCCGTGCATCGAACGAGAAGTGTTACAAGGTCGCCGCCCTCCATTAATTGATAAATCGACGTCAATCAACTGGTTCACAACGTATAATCACTCCCCTGTTACAACTCTTACACCATAGAGCTATTGATATTGACTCCTACAACAAGGACTCGCTCGTCGTCCTTTAATAATTTGATAATTGTAATAACCGACATGAAATTTCGTTGCAGAGAACGTACGACGTTAAGTGGAAGCTCTCTAATCCCCAGGAGCAGGAGTGTTGCTTCATCTTCCGGATCAAAATACACCAAATGAAGTGGTAGCTTGGCAATCTCCACTACGGGCATCGATCGCAAATGCGTTAATCAAAGTGTACGACTGCCTTCTCGCGATGGATAGTTTTATTATCACAAACCCCGGATAGATGTGAAGGATAGAATCTTCTGCTTCTATGGGAAAGTCAAAAATGAAGAGAGCCAAAGGACCTCGGTCGATGGCCCGTTGACATTATATGTATTGCATATCGTTTGTAAATGTCTCACCATCAATATTGTAAAGACCAAAGTCAATAAATACATTTACTACTGCTAATTATTATGTATGTCACATGCAAGCGGCGCGTGTACCGTCTACACTGAGAGAAGGATCCAGGAAATATGACATTATCGCTTGAGAGATCTTACCATAGCACGTAGTAGTAGGGAACTAGAGCGCCACCTATGATAGAAAGTACCGGACTTATAAGCATTTTTTTTTTTTTAGATTTTACGGTAAAATTTCATGGAAAATCTGGGACTTTCTGCCATAGGTCGTGCCCTAGTTGCGTACTACCATGAACTATGGTAATTTTGACACATTTGCACCTCTACCACTCACAACTCTACCAAGATTTCTACCAAAAAATAAAAAACTCTACCAGAATCAAAATAAAACTCTACTGGAATTGAAATAAAACTCTACTAGAATTGAAATAACTCTACTGGAATAAACTCTACTGGAATTGAAATAAAACTTCTAAACTCTACTGGAATTGAAATAAAACTCTACCGGAATGGAAATAAAACTCTACCGAAATATAAGGCTAGACGGTAGCCTTTTATTCAGGCAGAGTTTTATTGTAATTCCTGTAGAGTTTTATTTCCATCCCGGTAGAGTTTTATTCCCATTTCGGTAGAGTTTTATTTCGATTCCGGTAGAGTTTTTTTTACTTACTGGTAGAACTTTTGGTAGAGTTCTAATACACTTTTTGAAAAATTGTAAATTTTATGTACCGGACTGGAAGATTTTATGCAAAAACTGATACATTGAATTTCATGTACAATTGTGATATGAAAAATTAATGTTCAGTGGATTGAAAACATTGGAAATACTTTATTTTTAATCATTTACTTTAATTTGCCTAGAAAAGTACTTCAATTTTAATGAAAACGTATATTAATTTCTCATCACAATTATACATTAAATTTAATGGACCAGTTTTCGCCCCACACTCTCCCAGCGATTGAACGATCGAAAGTCTAAACTATACTAATTGTGATATAATAATTTCGTCGTCTAGGAGTTTTTCATTGACAATGAAATCATTAAGGAACATGCACGAATGTTGCAAACGAAAAAAAAAGGAAAAAAAATATTCGCTGCGGACAGGATTCGAACCTGTGCGGGCAAAGCCCATTGGATTTCGAGTCCAACTCCTTAACCACTCGGACACCGCAGCTCGTGCTAGCGCCAAGGCCTAATCGCCGTAATTGGGAGCGCGAACGAGTCCTCCCGTTATCGAGCGGTTAAATTATTGTTGTCTCCTTTCGAAAAAAAAAAAAACTTATCAGAAATAAGATGAAACTGAAAAAAGGTTAATCTCAAAGATCGATTCTAGGGTTTATCTTATAAGCATTATAGTACGTAGAAATAAGTAAACGGACCATTGCAACTAGCAACTCGCTGAATATCGATTAATAATCGAATAATGACACATTGATGATGAAAAAAATTTTAAACACCAGTGGCAACACCTTTGTTTTATATAAGATGGATTGCGAGCGCGAACGAGTACTCCGTTTATAGAGCAGTTAAATTATTCTAGTCTCGTTTTGCAACAAATAAAAACTTATTAGAAATAAGGACAAACAAAGAAAAGGTCAATTCCAAAGATCGCTTCTAGGGCTTGTCTTATAAGCATTATAGTACGTAGAAATAAGTAAATGGACCATTGCGACCAGCAACTCGCTGAATTATCGAATAATGACGCATTGATGATGAACTTTTTTTTTTTAACGTAAGTGGCAACACCTCTGTTTTATATAAGATGAATCGTCTTGGTTCACGGTGGAACGATCTTATTTCCGTCTGGAAATAAGGGAGCTCGAAATTTAAGTCACGCTTCCCAGGCCTGACATACATAGGACATTCATATCGATGGCTCGATGGCATAAGGCCTCATAGGCTGTGTGCGGGCATAGCCTCTACGCCTTTATGGCGTGCGACCATCGACATAACCTGAGCGGAAGTGACTCGCTTCGGCTAGTAGCTCGGACGAGAAAGAAAGTGCCGCGCATGTGAGGCGAGTTGTGAAATACATACGTGTACGTACGTACAGGATAAAAACACGGCATTCTTCCTCTCAAATGGTATTCTCACAGGCGTCAAAGAGATCTGCGATAAAAAAGAAACGTCGGGTTACCGCGACGGCCACCAGATGGCCGCTTGGCAAAGATACACATTTTACTATCTGATTTACCCACAGTCGAATTTATCGACTGGCTTCGGCCGCGCATAATGGCTTGTACACACGCGTGTGCATACGAAATTACCATAGTCGCTTAATAATATACACTGTAAAAAAATTCTATATTTAATGTACTGGACTCGAAGTTTTTATGCGAAAACTGGTACATTCAATTTAATGTAGAATTGTGGTAAAAAAATAATGTATTTTTTCATTTAAATTAAAGTCAATTGTGGCAAATAAGATATTAGGTTTTTAATACACTGAACATTAGTTTTTCTTCACAATTGTACATTAAATTTAATATACCAGTTTTTGCATAAAAACTTCCAGTTCAGTATCGCTGTAAAAAAAAATTGTAAATTTAATGTACAATTGTGATGAAAAATGAATGTACTTTTTCATTGAAATTAAAGAAAATTATAAAAATTCGTATACTTTCATAGTAAAATTAATGTAAATTATTAAAAATAAAGTATTTCCAATGTTTTTAATACACTGAACATTAATTTTTCATCTCAATTGTACATTAAATTTAATATATCAGTCTTTGCATAAAAACTTCCAACCCGGTACATTAAATTACATACGATTTTTTTACAGTGTAGATACACAGAGCTCCTGGCGTTAATAATGACAATATCCATAATCAGACTATTGTGAGCGTATTTCGTTTTGTTCTTCCAATGTGTGCGAACATTACAGCCGGTTTGTATCGACGACGGGCGAGTAAACAGTTTTAATACCACGAAAATAACATTCGAGAGGGGGGTTGCTGTTTATCGCCGAGTTCGAAGTTCGTTGTAGCTACATATTGGATTACCACGTATTAGACGTGTTATTGAGTTTTTCGGAACTACAACAGCACGAAGCGTTCGGGTTCGAAGAATAAAATAGGCCGTATATTGCCTGTTTTCGTGCGAGCGAACGAGTCCATCCAAGTGCGGTCTCGGAGTGTCGTTCAAAGTCATAGTTCAAAGTCGTACTCGACTGACTATGTAAATAGAGAATATCTGTGGAAAAGTCTGCGCGGATACCCGTGCTGATCTTCGGCGGCGTTGATTGGTCGCGAGCCGATAGACGAAAGCAGTAGCGGCAAGGTGGGACAGCTAAACCGCCCCCTCCATCCTAATATGACCGGTACGACGACGGTTCGGACGCCGTGGTAGACGTTGAAAAAAATATTTTACAGGAGGAATTAATTTGTAAAGGACGATTCGAAAAAATCCAACGCGCCGAACAATATTTTTGACCGGACTGTACCGGCTACAAAAACTTGAATTTTAATTCACAACCTGTGTATAATTAAAAAATGATGTTTCGATCGATAACTGTACAGGCGGTAAAATACCTCACCTGTTGCCTCGATTTCTCGACGCCCGAACAATTCCTCGCTCCGTCACTGGGCCCGAACTGTTGGCACGGCTCACCTGTTGGCCTCGCCAGTATCTGACTGGAGTTTCAACCGCGCGGATCCTCGTCGCTCGCTGCCGGATCGTCGCTTCAATGTCCGCTGACGATTTTTTTTATCGATATTCGATAACGCGCGGTAGAAAACGAAAAGTTGCACAACGAGAGAGGAAATAATAAACGAGAGAAAAAGTTGCACGATTCGACGACGTTGGTCGATATCGATTGCTCGTGCTTCTGAAACGCGTACGATTTTTTTCTTTCCCTTTCGATTTCTCGTGAGCGACGCCCTGCACGGTGAGCCTGCGTTCCGGAACGAACAACACCGGGCTTCACACACGCCCGTTGCGAGTGGAAAAACGTGTCGAGACAACGTTCGTAACCGCCCGATCCACCAGTGTTACCGACTAAATTCTCATCGATCTTCGTCCCGGAATCTGGAATTTCCCTTTCGGTGAGTACGACCAGCTTTTTATTTATCGTTGTATCGTCAAATTTAATTTAACTCGTATCTGCCTCAAAGATCGGAGAGTCGGATTTTCGCCGGTTGATCGGGTATTTCTATTTTTATTTTTTATCTGTCTTGTCTAGTATTCCTGACATTTAAAACGGCCGTGCAAGGACGTAGCGTTGGGACATTTCTAACGATGAAGGAATGCGAGTAACGCGACGACAATCTATTGCCGGACTTGGACAGAAATCGTTAAGTCTACTCAGACGCAAATCGTTAAGTCTACTCAGAAGTAAATCGTCAAGTCTACATAGACGCAAATCGTCAAGTCTACATAGACGCAAATCGTTAAGTCTACTTAGACTCAAACCGTTGAGTCTACTCACACGCAAATCATTAAGTATACTCAGACGCAAATCGTTGTCTACTTAGAAACAAATCGTTAAGTCTACTCAGACACAAATCGTTAAGTCTACTTAGACGCAAATCGTTAAGTCTATTTAGACGCAAATCGTTAAGTCTGCTCAGACGCAAATCGTTAAGTCTATTTAGACGCAAATCGGTAAAGTCTACTTAGACGCACATCGTTAAGTCTACCTAGACGCAAATCGATAAAGTCTACTTAGACGCAAACCGGTAAAGTCCTACTTAGACGCAAATCGGTAAAGTCTACTTGGACGCAAATCGTTAAGTCTACTTAAACGCAAATCGGTAAAGTCCACTTAGACGCAAATCGGTAAAGTCTACTTAGACGCAAATCGTTAAGAATATAAAGAAAAAAGAGGAATAAAAGAAATGTTGCCCGATAACGCCTGAACTATTGCATCGGTAAGAATAACCGCCGAGGACACAAGACCGTACGCAACGGTATTCGTTACTTTTTTTCAATCACCTTGACGGTTGCGCGAAGAATACATAATGTTCGCCCGTTAATTTCAACAAGCAGATGCGGCACTTTTGCTCGTACCGATCCTTAGCCATTATATCGCGAGCAACGTGAGAGTGAAAGATTCTGCACGGGTGGAAACTATTTTTTATCGTGGACACACATCCCCGTGGCTCAGGAGGTCACGTTCCCGAGTTCCGTTCCCACAGAACCGCAATAACCGTGACGACGCTCCACACATTGCTTCTCTCCGACTCGCAGACTTTCGTTCCTTCCGTCTCACCGTGAACGCCAAGTTATTTTGTTTCTGTTGTTTGCGCGACGGCGATGCTCACTTCTTTATCTCTTACGTTACGCTGCAACGGTGGGGTTATCTCGACGTCTCCTTTTATGAAACAGATTACCCCCAGATTGCGCCCTCTTTTTCCAATTTTTCATTATTGTGCATTTTCCATTACTGTAACTCCCGACGACGGAAAAGCCTCTTTCACGACTTTGCCATCTTAAACAGCAAAAAAGATTTGTACATTTACCAAACCTTTTTTGTCCACAATTATTTTGTTGCTAATTTTACAAAAAATATTCATAATATTGACAGACATTTTTGTAAAATGGACAAGATTTTTTTGTAAAATTAACAAAAAAAAAAAGATTGTGGACAGTAAACCAGTAAAACACACACACACAACTATAACACTATACTGTACACTAACTATACTATATTACACTATACTAACACTATACTAACACTATACTAACACTAACAATACTAACTATACTATAAACGCTATAGACAGTAAAACAGTAAATAGACAGTAGTTGGTATAGACAGTAAAGTTACTGTCTACAAGCTCGCTCTCCACAATAAAAAAAAAAACAACAGCAAATTTGACGCCCGGGGATTCTTTTGAAAAATTGTCATACCCAAAGGGCACATTGGGCTCGAATAGCTTTGCGAATTCTCGACGAATGCACTTGAATCCTACGCCTGTGAGGATGCAAATGCAACGCGGCTTGCCCCGGCGGGGAGAACTGAGTGAGTACGCGTTGCAGTTGAGTGACCTCCTCTCTCGGTACATTTGCCGGGACGAAACAGTGGCTAAGCAGGTTTCTGCAAGTTACGTGTTGTCGCACACCACTGCCGGTTGAGAACTTTATGCACGCGGCACATAACAATATAGTGTCTAAAAGGAGCCCCAAAAGAAAATCTTTCTTTTGCCATATAACACGTTCCGTTTCTCCGGCAACGGCGAAGAAACTCCTGTTCATCGTCTATAAAGTACCGCAGGAATTCCGCTTCATACTACTCGGTCATAATGGTTATGCTAATTCAAGGCGGCCGTAGGTAGGAGTCAATCGTCGAGTCAGCGCTAAATAAAAGACCGCGACGCTACAAGACTCGAATTAATATAAGCGAGTTGTGTTGTATCCTCGAACGTACTTGCGGTACGTTAAACGTCACCATTTCGCAAACTTTAATGACCAGCGTTTCACGCTGGTACGCGACCATCCTCGTAATTTGTCTCTGGAAGCCGCTACATCGAGATACGTGCGAATTTTTGAGAGTCCATTTTTATTTTATTTTTTTTCTCTATTCGATCTCCTGTTTTGAGACCTCGCGACTCAAATAAGTCGCATTATTAGTAAACAGAAGAGCGTATTTAATAATTCGTCATTGGAAATTGTTGCGTGACGAATTTTACAATGCCTTTGAAAGCACGGGCGACGGGCGAACTCTGTTCTGTCCCGACAACCGATTTTGCAAGCCGTGACCCACTTGCGGGTGTGCCGTGGTAAGGGTACACACGATCGAGACTCCTTGTCTCTCCCCCTTTTTCTTTCACCGAACGCGCACGGTCGTTCTATTCAACGATACATTGTCACGATAGTGTTACTCTATACGCGTTTAATTGTACGTATATCGAAATATTGAGGTCATAAAAATATAAGGTGAACGGCCCAATTACTGACTACCTCAGCATGGCATTGAAAATGAAAGAAGATTTTTAAACACAGTGGAGGTATTGAAGTAACTAATATGACAGAAAAGTTTAGAGTCTTACACTGTAAAAAAAATTGTAAATGTAATGTACCCGAATGGAAGTTTTTATGCAAAAACTGGTACATTCCATTTAATGTATAATTCTGATGAGGAATTAATATACTTTTTCATTGAAATTAAAGTAAATTATTAAAAATAAGGTATTTCCAATGTTTTAAATAGGATGTTTTATCATAGATAACATGATTAACGGTCAGTAATTGGGCCGTTCATCTTACCGGCGACTTACCAATCGATGCCATCTAAACGGTCGTCCAATCCCAATTGCACTAAGGCAAACGTGACCGAACACGTCGCGGTAGCCGGACAAAGCGTGCGCGCAAGAGAGACGGAATTACGGTTTTTTCATGCATGTCCGGGGAATGAAACTGCTTCCTTGGTTGTCCGGCCACTGGTACTTTTACCTTATACACTTTCCACTGGCCAATGCCTGACAGGAAAAACTTTCACGGGGAGACACTTAAATCCATTAAATTTGCGCATAAAACCGGCCGGTTCGGCTGTCGAATCGATCGAGCCGCATCTAATTTAACTAGCGAAGAATCATCGTCCTCGTGTTTCGAGACTGTAACACAATGAATCGAGAAGGTAATTAACGTTACGTCGTCACAGGGAGCAACGAATCGACAGGTTGCACTGACACACTGACGGTTCGTCGATGCCGCGACGCACTTTTTTTTTATGTAAACAAAACATGCCCGAACGTTGGACGGCCGGCGTGTTTGCCGGTCCTCTCTCGGGGCCCGCAAGCCGACTGCTCTGCCCCCGGCGAAGCGTGACGCGCTCTATGTAACATTTATCGAAGTAGAATGCGTCCGAGTAATGGCGTACCTGTGGGATATCGCGAGTTCGGTAGTTTTCGGTCTCTCATCGAGGTTAGAATATCGGTCGGTTTGTTTAACATCGACGAAGATTCATGGCGGTTGTTGTATTGCTTTGACGATTCGGTGCAGTGACTTGAGACAGATTCACTGACATTCTTGGCCCTTCGAGATATATCGAGCGCGGCGTACAGACCACTCGAGTTCCATGTCCCGTGAATATTATTCCGGTCCGAATATGGCTGTCAACCGCTTTACTGTTCAGTGAACTCGTGTAAGTGTTGCATACGAAAGTAGTGTAAGGTCCTCGCGATGATAGGAATCGGTGACACCTGTGGCTCGAGGTGCATATGCATTGAACGAGCGTCACTGCTCCCTCTCGCAGTATTTGGCGAGTTTACACATTGGTTAGCTATAGAGTAGAACCTCGCTAGTCCGACCTTCCATCACCCGAGCCTTCGCGTTAACCGAGGCGAAGACTCGGATAACACGAAAAACTCGGATAAAACGGATGAAGCAGCAATTCCCGAGTAGTATGTACACTTTGAAAATAAAATTGTAATTTTAATGTACAAAGATTTTATACAAAAACTGGTACATCAAATTTAATGCACAATTGTAATGAAAAATTAATATACTTTTTCACTGAAATTAAACGGAATTATAAAAATTCAAGTACTTTCATAGTAAAATTAAAGTAAATTATTAATAATAATGTATTTTCAATGTTTTTAATACACTAAACATTATTTTGTCATCACAATTGGGCATTAAATTTTATATGAATTTTTGTCCAGCGTAGGTTATCCGTGTTATCCGAGATTTCACTTATCCGACGTACGCTCTCCCCACATTACCTCGGATAAACGGGGTTCTACTGTACATGATACTGAAATATCAAGCCAGCGCACCAATCCTAGCCGCGCGTAGGCTTCGTTGCAGAGATTCTCGGCATTGTCGTTAATCCTGCTCTAGTATTCATTCAACACACAATATGCAATATATTTATTGCACTGTACGCATCGAGTCATGTTGTTAGGACGAGCGGAAGCTGTGCATAAATTGATCAGAAATTATTACCAGGGAATCTAATGACCGTAAACCAAGATTTATCTTATATGGGCTTAGCGTCGCTGCGACAGCCGGACGAAACAGTAGAAGACTGCTGGAGCGCTCTGTTACACCTTTGAAGAGTTAAATAAACAAGCGCTCCTGTGCGGTGAGCAGCGCTCGACCAATAAGGCAATCTTCCGGACGGGTCAATGCTTACTGGTTTTGTGTTACACACCGCGAACGAGAATCCAGAATTGCGTCGCGCTGTACTATATGCGCTCATTCGTAGCGCAGTACTTTGGCTGCTCTGTGCACCGGGCTATCGGCGGCATTGCCGTTGAAGCCGTTCCCCAATAATAATAATAATATATTTATTTATCAACGGGCAAGGTTCTTTTACACATACAGTCTTAGAATTTGAAACATTCAACATAAGTACGTATTAAATTCATACATATAAATATTTGAGATTAAATAACATTCGATAGATGTATATAATAATAATTTATTGAGCATTCTCAACAGAAATTCCTCTTGTACGAGCTAGTGGGGCTAATGCTTAAAATACGATGTATTCCTGTCGCGGTCAATATACATAAAATGATTGCAAAAGTGCCGTAAGCACTTGTCCGCAATCTAAAACTATATTAACAGAAAAAACTATAATATTTAACGTTTCTTTAGCGGGTTGAACAGTTTGTTTTACACGCAGCTTTTTCTCGCTGCGTGGGGCTTAACAACTAATTTACCATTTCACTTCGAACATGCCTGGAAATATCTTTCACAGCCACAGTTATTGCTTTATTACGCGCGATTAAGAATAATTAAAAATATATATATTTTTTTAACCCCACCACGATAACCAATTCCTCGTATGATATAAAAAAAAAAAAAAACCGATGTTTATGTTTTTTCGCACAGCTTTATGAATGCCTGATTGTAACGTTCTCGTTGTTTATTGCAGGTACAAGGGGCGAGCGAGAGCGACGACGGTGACAAGAATTATGAGAGAAAAATTTTGAGGCCGATGATGCGCGTAAACGGGCATCGAACGTATGACTCGTGTCGAGAAATGGGTAAATAAATAAATAATTATTGTTATGATTGTTACGTAGATTAAGTGATACATTTTTGTTGGAATGGTAACAAGTAGGCTCGACCGAATTATGTCTACGACTAAAGTAGCGAGGCAAGTCTGTTACCGATTTAACTCTAAAAGGCGAGGAAACTTTTGCGGCACAATTGATTCTCGGCGGTGCAGAACACTCGCAGCGCCGAGGCTGTGCTCGTTCGTTGTACGAAAAAGGTCATTCTAGCGAAAGATTAAACGATGTGGCTACGGTCTGTGCGGCATTGGTAGGAGAAAAGTCGAGCGGCGCTGCGGCCGAAGAGCTCCTATGTCTTGACGCTATGTTTTCATTCCTCGATTATTATAAATAAATAAATAATCATTCATTTATTTATTTATTTATAATATAAATAAATTATTTATTTATTTATAATATAAATAAATTATTTATTTATTTATGATATAAATAAAAAAATTATAAATGTAAAAATGTGTAATTTCATTGCATATGAAATTATACATTTTTACATTTTTTTTTACGGTAACAGATTTCAGATTCTTACGGTATTACATATTGAATAGTTTAATACTGCTTTCCAAGCATGAGCAGGTCGCCTAAACGCTTATGCGATTGTTCCCGGCCCCAATGCTTATCCTAAGATCCTAAAATATATTAACAATTAGAGTAGTTATAATAAATATAATTTTCGAGATCCTCTATTGCACCAAGGAGCTACTTTATATCCCCATTAATGCTATGCCTAACAAAAGGTGTTCATTTAGGTATTTTTTTAAATCTTTTTGGATTCATATTCTCCTAACATGGGTTGGTAAAGTGTTAAAGCACTTTATCATTATTCTTTTTTTAAATTTATCACGGCCGTGATACGACAAGTGTACAAAAATTGTTCGACGATACGAGCAATAACGTCACTGGTCGTTACGTGAACGGCCGTTCGAGGTAACTCATTAATGAATGGCGCTAGCAAGGTGTGTCCAGCTGCTCGTCCTTATTACGCTATCAGCGAATTACAGACCAGTACGAACCTTCGTTTTCGTTCGGATTTCATAATCATCTAATCTCGTTCGCTTACTCATCCACTGGATAAGTGACCAGCGACCGATTATGCTGCACCTACGTTAAACGACCAACGCCCACCAAAGGCTCATGTAAAAATAAACCACAACCTCCCGCGATAAGTATCGAATGCGTTGAGCGGAGGCAATGTGTTGTTAAAACAAGGAAAAAAGAGCAGCGCTCTCATTGGCGCGTGAAAAAAAAAGTTTTTTTTTTCTTTAACGCTTGTAATTGAATCAAACGGTTCGGTGGCTCGTACAATCTCGGGTGTTTTACTTAAAAAAAAAAATAATAATAAATGAATACAGTGTGCAGCGCTACGAATGCGGGAGTGCTTGAGACCAATCTGTATTCCTCCGTGGAATCGTTTGAGCCATTATCCGACGACGCGCCAGGGCAGTGCTCAGCGAGCAATTTTCATCAGGCGTTAATAAAGCGCTTCGCTCCATCGAACATGCGCCGCGTAAATATTGTTCCCGGACGGAAAATTGGACCATCGTCCTGTAATACACGAATTGTACCGAAAACAATGGAGGAACTACAGTTGAAGCCCGATTAACCGGGATGCTGGGGATCGAAGAGGCCCAGGATAATCGAAATCCCGGTTAATTCGAACTGGAGAGCGAAAGTATACAAATCTATAATGCCTAACGATACAACTTTATTTTGACTACTTACAATGACATTTGGTACAACTTGCACTTAATTGTTAAATAGTGTGAACTAGAATGTAAGGTCTTTGGATTTTTTTTTTCATCGATAGTACGTAAGCTAATTTTTTACGGAAGTACTCAGTGACTTTGGTTTGCTCCGCGCGTTAAAAAAAAAAAACCTCGGAAGACACAGTAAAAAAAATGTAAAAATACACAGTAAAAAAACAACTTTATTTGCTAACTTTCTAGTTTTACTAACGAAGGAACAAACTAAAATTGTCAATGTCACGGGAGATAAAAGAACAGGTGCGCATATTCAAATAAGTGACAAACGAGTTTGTCACGTATTTATAATAACATTTTGGAATGATTATTATGCAAAACCAATCTTTTCGGCAACTTCCATCTGCTTGATTTTTTCTGATTTTTATCCCATCGAGAAGTGTTTGCAATTCTCTGTCAATTCTCTCCCAATACTCACGTGAGGTCGAACGGTCCGCAAGTACAGTAGAACCCCGATTAACCGGGAAGCGGATTAACCGTGCCTATTCCGAGATTTTTTTTTTTTTAATGCTCCCAGCAAACCAAAGTCCCTCAGTACTCTAAAAAAAGGTCTAGCTTACGTACTATTAATGAAAGAAAAAAATATCCAAAGCTTTACATTCTAGTTCACACTATTCAACAATTAAGTGCAAGTTGTACCAAATCTCATTGTACCTAGTAAAAACAAAGTTGTATCATTAGCCGTTATTGACTTACATACTTTCGCTCTCTAGTTCGAATTAACCCCGATTTTGATTATCCGTGGACTCTTAGGTCCCGAGCGTCCCGATTAATCGGGGTTCTACTGTGCTACCTTAATCCGCTTCCCGATTAATCCAATCCCGATTAATCGGGGTTCTACTGTATGCGGATCGAAAAAAAAAAAAAAAAAAAAAAAAAAACTCTTGCCGTAAGTGTACTCTATATATTGCGTTGGAGTGTAGCTGCGTCGGGGATTCGTGAAAGAGATTGGATTGTGAAAGGGCATCCACACAGAGCGCGGTGTCGCTTCGAGGTGCGCCGACGCACCGGAAACTGATAATTTGGTCTCGTTCCGTTCGAAGAGCGTAATTTATTCGGCGGGACGATAACAGAGAATCGCGCATGGAGACGGACATATTCGCGAACGATCGGTGGACTCGTCGTTCGTTCGAGGGCAAAATTAAATTTATCGAATGCGATTGGTAGGTGGCGAAACGGTGCGTCGGTCCTCTCGGGTGTTGCGTTTCCACCGAGTCGACGAGCTCCCCCCCCCCCCCCCCCTTTCGCCCCGCCTCCCTCCCCCCATTATCTGAACGATCTCGACTATCTACAGCGTATTGATCGCGTCTAAGCAGCTGTAGTCGGTCTCTGACAGTAGCGTTAGAGCGGCCACGGGGAAAACACACGTGTCGAGCGCGCATTATCGCCGGCGCACCCTCCTCGTTGCCAAGTTTCGTTCTCAGAGCATCATCCAACGCCGCACATATATAAACCAAGTATAAAGTGAGAAAAAGTGTTTACGAAAAAAAAATCCCCACCCGACGAATTATCATTATAGCTTCGATAAACTTTTACAATGTATTTTAAAAAAAGATCTAAAATCAATAAAACGTTAGGCGAGCATATTAAAATAGTGCAGGATCACATCAAGTAAAGCTTCCACATCACTTTTATTTCCATCGGGAAGAGCAATAGGGGAAGGGGGAATATTCCTTAGAGTTAGTCGATTCGGTAACGTACATGTGATGTAATAGAAAAAAAAAAAACAAAATCTCTCGAATCGGTTCAAACGGCTGTACCGGAAGATAAACTCATCCACGTGAGAGAGTAAGAGATCATCTATCTCGTTAAATTAACACGGATAGAGTCCCATGGACGGTACGTGCGGAATATAAATAAACGTGTTTTTCTCGTTGGGGATCGAAAGCCTCGATCGATATCGCGTGCGCGCGAAAGCTCGTTTCATTTCTGGCTTTGACGCCAACTGTGCACACTATACGCACTTACATATTATATATATATATATATATATATATATATATATACGTGTGTTAATTTATACTATGAGGCGTACGCGTCGAGCAATACGTGTAACGTTATATCCCGATCCGCTATATCTATTTCAGAATCGAGTGTACGGAATAAATATGTTTATCATTTATGCGTAGCTGCTCGAGATAGGGTGTGATTTTCAGGAATTTGACGAGTTTTGTTCTCTATTTTTTTCCGCTCGACAAAAGTATGACACGACGTCGGCGACGACGACGACGAGTGAGGTCGGAGAGTGAGAGGCCAACGTATAGCAGTGTTACATAATCTTTCGGCGTTCGGAACGAGCGAGCGTGTGCGACGTACACACCGATCACTCGCCGAGTCTCCCGATCTGGGATAAGTCGAATGCATAGTCTTTCGCTCGCTCTGTCAACCGGTGCGTTCTGTCCACCGGACACGCGATACTTTCGTTCGGAGAATGAAGGCCCGGTGCATCGCCGGCCACGCTCATCTCAAGCGTTTTAGCGCGACTCACAAGTGCTTCGCATCGATTGGCAATAGATTGCTAGAACGGGAGTGTGAATAGAAGCGAATATGAGAGTGGAAGGGGAGAGACAAAGTTTTTATCGGTTTGAGGCTGTTAATTAGAAACATTAATTTAATCGAAGGCCACTGAGAGACCGCGGGTCACCGCGAGGACCCGATCTCGCGATGACCACGCCGGATATGATGGACACTATCGACGAGGCGGAACAGGCCTGGAGTGAGTATTGCTTCGATGCTGCGTTCGTGGCGCGTGTTATTGACAAACTGCTGTGTACTTTCTTTGCTGTACTCTAACTGCGATTGACTTGAATAATCGGACGATAACTCAGTTTTTTTTTATTTAAGCTAGTCCTTGCGAATGGTGTTCACTTCGTATGTGCCTCAGAGAAAAGGGAGGCGATTGCAAACACTTCTGGATGGTATAAAAATCTGAAAAAAAATCAAACATATCAAAGGTGCCGAAAAGATTAATTTGACATAATAATTTCAAAATGTTATTAACGAATTGATGACAAATAAAATTGTTCAACAAATCTTTCGGAGACCTAACTTTTTTTTTTTTATGAAAATGATTCGTTTAATTTTCTGAATTTTTTCAGTTGTTTAAATTGCAAACACTTCTCGATGGTATAACATTCTGAAAAAAAAAACAAACGTATTAAACGTATTGGAAAGATTATTTTTGGAATTATTATTATGCAAAATTAATCTTTTCGGCACCTTTAATATGTTGGATTTTTTTTTAATTTTTATACTATCCGGAAGTGTTTGCAATTCCGTCAGATTTCTCTAAGACTTATGCGAAGTGAACACTATTCGCAAGAAATATCTTAAGGGAGTCATCGCGTGTGAAGGCTTTTTTTTCGCTTTTTTGAGAATTTTTTTTTGGCGAACTAAATAAACATACAATTGCGAACTTTTCACTACATATTTATTCATATTTTGAGCACACTTTAGCATTTTTTTTTCCGCCCGAAATCGTAAATGCAAGGTAAACGGCCCAGTTTGTAACACTGTCCCAGTTTGTGACAGCGGTACCTCTAGCATAGTCGGCTCCCCTTTATCATTTGATATGCAGCCAATGGGTAGCGCGCGTTCGGGGGGTCACAAACTGCGACACTTGGTCCACCTGGTTTATCCCTATGATTGTGCACGCTTAAAGTGAGAGAGCTGCGTAGAAGTGTCATAAACTGGGCCTTTTACCTTACCAATGGCCGGAGACCTGAGGGAGCAGTCCCAGTCCCAGGGCATGCATTAGGGGAGAGCGGGGCAAAATGGCACACCGGGGCAAAACGGGATAATGAGACTAAACGCAAGTTTAGAATAACTTTTGGATGGCGGCGATGGTGGTACGTGGGGCAAAACAGGTTTGAAAATCCGGATGTATAGTTGGGACTAAATGGGACATTCAACTATTATTGGAAAATTGAGTTTTACCATTACTGTCCCGTTTTGCCCCGCTGTGCCATTTTGCCCCGGTCTCCCCTAGAAGTCCCATTTCCATCTTTCTTGCACGCACGCTTTGTCCGGCCACTGGGACGTTTACCTCAATAAAGCGACGATTTCTTCACTCAGCTAGATTTTTTTAAACTAATTTTAGCCACAAATTATAGACTTTGCTACAAATGATACATTTAGCTACAGATGATAAAATTAGCTACAAATACTAAAATTAGCTACAGATAATAAAATTAGCTACAAATGATGAAATTAGCTACAAATGATGAAATTAGCTACAGATGATAAAATTAGCTACAAATACTAAAATTAGCTACAGATAATAAAATTAGCTACAAATGATGAAATTAGCTACACATTATAACAAAATCGACCCCGTGATAGAACTCGATACGTAGAGTCCCTTCGTGGAACTACCGAACGAACTTTTACTAAAAAAAAACAAATAATAAGGATGAAACGCAAGAGTCGTTGCCTTGTGCGAGCGTGAGGCTCTATCGGAGCCGAAGCCGGGATTACCGGTTTATACAGAAGGGATTCTTCTTCGAAGCGTTTTTTTTTTTTTTTTTTTGCATATCTATAGACATACGCAGTGGTCGCATGTCACTGGAACAGGATTTTAAATAATTTGTTTCCCTTAATGACGTTGCAGATGAGATGCTGGAATGCGAGACTGGATCTTTACTCGGCAGAGTTGCGGATCTCGAGAGGCAATCCTTGGCACAGAGGGACGAGATAGTTTGTCTTCGCGCTACTCTCGCCGACGCTCTGCGGCGAATCGCTCAATTGGAGGGTCGAGACAAGAGGGAGGACGAGAGAAATGAGAGGAGAAACGATAGGCTAGTCTCATCGCCTCTTAGAAACGGCCACGTCCCTCTCAGGGGTAAGCGGGCGAATAACTCGACCTTTACACGCTATGCGCCATTTTATTTTATAATTAATTTACCTTCACGTTCGACACGCGCCTCGCTAAATTCGGCGCATTCGCATTTTCTTTATTACCCATTTTTAATTAAAGTCTAAAAATTTCGTGATCGTTTCGGCATGAAATATCTGGACTTCGGTGGAAACTTTTTGGGTAACGCATAGTTGCGCAGACATAATAGAGTTTGGTACGTTAGTAATTGTTGAAAGGCCAAAGCGGGTCTGCGTAGTTTCAATGTACACAATCCTCGGAAGGCTCCCTCGGGTGATAATGGGTAACCCAGTTTGAGGCAAAGTTCAACTCGCCATGAGTGCCTGCACGCGATGGTTAAGGCCGCTTCGCGGCTCCGTGCAGCGCCCTTCGCTGGTGACTTTGATCGTCAATCGAATGGAGATAAAGTGCACGAAATAAAATTGAAATGCGAAACCATTTCGGTTACAGGTCAAAACTCGATACCTCAGAAGGAGCCGCGACTTCGCCAAAGCAGCACGTCTTGTCTCCGGAATTCCAGCTCCTCAGGATCGACGCAGGACGTTCGCGACGCCGCAGCGAGTCCCAGGCGTCCCGCGAGCTACACGCCGCCTTCGCAGCTACCCCAGAGGTCGGTCGAGAACGGTTCACCGTACGGGTGTGCGAATAGCGTTCGAATTGAATTGAATTGAATATTGATATATTGAATGCAAAATTTAAATTGAATGTTCAAAAATGTGAACAATTCAAAAAATTCGAACAATACGAATATTCATGAATATCGCAGAAATGCGAATATTTCGAATAATTTTTATGAATCGGATATTCGAATGATGAAATTCCGATTACAATGAAACTGAGCACGTAAATTGTATTAATTGAATGAAGAATTTCGATTACTACAAAGCTGAAGAACTTTTGCTCGGTTGCAAGTCATTCCGTTTTTCAAAGCTCGAGCGTGTACAACAAATTCTGTTATAAATCAATTCGCATTCTTTATCGCGTTATTTATAATGACCATTATGGTCCATTATAAAGTCTCAAATCAATATTTCTAATTATCGGAATATTTAGACTATTAAAATCATTCGAATATTCTTAATTATTCGAATTATTCAGGTATTTTTAATAATTCAAATTATTCGAATATTTTGTATATATTCAAATACGAATTATTCATATTCAATTGATGGCGAATTATTCAAATTTCTGAATATTCGCACATCCCTAGTTTACAGTGAAACAGCTTCGATAATCCATGAGAATGTATATTGACGGTTTATAATGTCCAGAAGGTCGGTCCACTATCAGTCGACGGGTTCGTTGCATTCGGACAGTCCGAGCAGCAGCAGCGTGTCGCCCGTGCCGTCTCCGAGTCCCCGAGCGACACCTCTACCAGTTGCCAGGTCAGTTGTGATTGAATTATTTTGCACGCGACTCTCGTCAGGAAACGCTCGCCGGTGAAAAAAGAGTTCCTTGACGCAAAGCAATTTGGCTGATTGTACTGTGAACCGGTCGCCAACGTAGGTCACCGACGACGAGAACGAACGTTCCTCCGCAGAGCAGTCTACGCCGCGCCAAGAGGTGGTCGTCGACCGGAGATTTCACGAACCCCCCGCAATCGCCCGGCGGTAACTCGCAGCTTGGCGCATCCAGCAGGTAAATTATTCACACTTGTCCGAGAGAATCAAACGACGAAATCTCACAATCGCTTCTCCATGCAATGTTACGCACGATCAATGCTTGCTTACCCCATTTCCCATTGTGGCCAAACATTTTTCGTCATTCACATTGTTATTTTCTTTTCATTTTGCACCGCATGCCTTTCGTTTGCATTGTCGTTACTTTGTAGATTGTCGGCATCGACCAAGTCACTGTTCAACCTCTTCAAGCCCCCGGTCCAGAGCAACGTCAAGCACGGGTAAAATTCATTTTACTAGTAACGACGCATCGATTAGATAATATGACATCTAACGATCTTCTCGTCTCTGCTACGAACTTACATTTATACAGTATGCAAAATCGTGCATTACTTACGATTTTTGTTACAAGAGCCGAATAGCCTCATTGGCGAATGAACGGTCTCTCGATTCCGGCGACTAAACAATTCGCGAAGCGTGTCGGTAATACCTCGGCTCGAAGCCTTGACTTGACCAACTCCGCTTCGCGATTGGTTGTTGCCGGGAGAAAAACGAGAGTTGCCGTTGAAGTAAGAAATAATATAGTACGGCGATAATACGGGATCGTTGCGAACAATAGTACACATGTAGACGAGCGGAGAGAGTTCCGCGTAGTAACTCGCCGACTGCACGCTCGAGAAGGTCGCTTCCTCCGATTAATTCGCGAGCTCGAAACAGAGTTTTCTGAAGTTCTCTATGAATATTATAAAGCAAGTTAAATTCCTTGTAGTCGCTGATTATTCTGTTGAAAATCATTGTCATTCGTTCGTCTCTTATTTCACGTAGCACGAAAGACATGAAGTACAACGAGACCGACGGCACCGTCCGCATGTATCTACGGGGTCGACCGGTGCTTCTCTACGTTCCGACGCCCTCCATCGATTCCTACGATCTGCACAAAGTCAGTACACCGCCGCAGAGCAAACTCAAACTCGATTGGGTGTACGGCTACAGGGGAAGGGACTGCAGGAGCAATTTGCATTTTTTGCCAACTGGCGAAATGGTTTATTTCGTCGCTGCGGTCGTTGTGCTTTACAACATGGAGGAACACTGCCAAAGACACTATCTGGGACACACCGATGACGTTAAATGGTACGTCCCCGAAATAGGAGCTCTTGTGGAGAGACCATGGTTGCCACCGACCTGGGAAACATGGAAAACCGGGAAAAGTCAGGGGATTTGTTGGGAGCTAGAAAAGTCAGGGAAAAGTAAAGAAATTTTTTTCAAACCCTCGAAGTTTTTTGAATCTGATGTTTTTCGTTTAATTCTGTGCTGCACAAAGTTTACATTTTTCGTTTCACCAAACTTGTCGACTATATACAGCCTATATATGACTATGTCATAATGTTATTTTCTTTGGGAACTTTTAATATTGTGAACTGACTTTATTATATTAATAATCATTATATATTATATTTTACATTATTTGTAATTGGAAAACTCAGGGAAAAGTCATGGCATTTGTTTTTTTTTAACGCTGGAAATTTTTTTAAACTGATGTTTTTCGTTTAAGTCTGTGCTGCACATCATCTACATTTTTCGTTTCAGCAAACTTGTCGACTATATGCAGCATATATATGACTATGTAGAGTTTTTTTTCATTTCTTTACAAAGTCGCTTCAACAACTATGGACATTAGCGACTTATCTCATACATCAATTTACAAGTGTAGTTCGCTTTGTTGTTACCTTATAGTTTGTTGTATATATCAATGATTTTGCAGAATTCTAGTACATTGACGGAGTTGTTTTTTTGTATTATTCAGACATTCTTTGAATGATCGTGATAATAATCTATGTAGTGATATTATTTTCGTTGGGAACTTTTAATATTGTGAACTGAGTTCAATATCTTAACAATCGTAGTGTATTATATTTTACGTTATTTGTAATTGTCCTCTCTTATCCTAATCGATGGACGGGAAAAATTACATTTTTGCTCTGGAATACCGGGAAAAGTCAGGGAATTCCAGAATGAAGAATTTCGTGGCAACCATGAGAGGAGAGACGTACTTGCTGAATTGAAACACGAAGGGATTGATTATTAATTCTTTCAGCATAGCGATTCATCCGAACAAAATGATCGTGGCTACCGGCCAAGTTCTGGGAACCGATCGACGGGAAGCTATGGTAAATTTTTCAAGCCTTTGACGAAAACAATTAATTGAAACACTATTTCACGTACAGAAGCGTTTATTTCGACAGCCTCACATTAGGATATGGAACGCCGTGAGCCTGACGACTCTGAGTGTAATAGGAAGTGGCGAGTTCGACGGTTCGATTTGTTGTCTTTCGTTCTCCAAGGCTGACGGTGGTAACTTGTTGTGCGCTATAGACGAGACCTCCGATCACAACATATCGGTCTGGGAGTGGCAGAAGAGCGATCGAGGGGTCAAAGTAACCGAAACCAAGGTAACGATCAAACGATAATCGAAAAACTAAAGAAAAAATATTTAAAAAAAAAACACACTGTAGAAATATTGTACTTGAAACTGAAGAATTCTTGAAATTGCAGTGTTCCGTCGACACGGTGGTGTGCGCAGAGTGGCATCCGCTGGAACGGAACCAGATCGTCTCCTGCGGCAAGGGGCACGTTTCCTTCTGGTCTCTGGACAACGGTGGTATGCTTTACAAGCGAATGGGAGTTTTCGAGGGTCGCGAGAAGCCGAGATACGTCACTTGCGTGGCGTTCAATCAGAATGGTGACGTTCTTACGGGGGACAGCAACGGAAATATAATCGTATGGGCGAGAGGTGCGATCAGATAATTATTAAATTAACGAAGGCTCAGAAGACTTAAATCTATATCTTAAATCTTTCAGGCACGAATACAATGGCCAAGCTGGTGAGAAATCTTCACGAGGGCTCTATATTCTCGATTTGCGTACTCAAGACCGGAAACATCGTCACCGGCGGTGGAAAGGACGGAAGGATTCTCTACTACGATTCTTCTCTGAACGTCACGGGAGTTGAGGCTCAGGTAAAATATATATACAACATAATAAGAGGAGAGAAATATTCTCGAATAAAAATGGGTGGTTAATAACATTTCATTTTATCTATTGACAGATCGAAGATCACTTTGGTGGTATTCGAACAGTATCCGAGGGCAGGGGTTTCCAACTGCTGGTGGGTACGACGAGAAACTGTATTCTCGTCGGCGACGTAGAGATGGGCTTCAATCCAGCGATGCTGGGACACACGGAACAAGTTTGGGGCCTCGCCTCGCATCCCACACTACCGCAGTTCGCTACAGCCGGTCACGACAGATTACTGCAGATGTGGGACAGTCTCAGCCATACCGTCGTATGGAGCAAGGACATAGCGGTCAGATTTTAAGAAGATTTTCCATTTTTTTTTTTTTCCAGAAACGCTTCATGTTTTATTTATATTTAATTGTTATAAAATCTTTCGTCCTGCAGGAACAAGCACAGAGTGTTTGTTTTTCACCGGATGGCTCGATAATGGTGGTCGGTTGTGTTTCCGGCAAATGGTTGGCTATCGACAGTGGTACGCGAGAGCTCTACAGTCACCATTCCGACGGTTCGGAACCACTGCAGGTAAAGTCAATCCGACTGCAGTTATCGTTCGTACTGGACCGTTATTTTACTATTACAATTATTCAGGTCGTCACTTTCTCACCGAGCGGAAATCTTCTCGCACTGGGATCGAGAGATAATTATATTTACATCTATCAAGTGAACGAGGATGCCACGAAGTATAGCAGAGTTGGCCGTTGCTTGGTGAGTTTAAATATCACGTACTCATGAAATTACCGACTCGATTTATGAGGTTCATTGAATCAGCCTCCCTTTCTATCTTCAACTAATAGCCAAAGCGGATCCGAAGGCTCCGAGTAAGACTCTGCGTTCTGATAATTAGTAAAGTCTTAGTCCACTGCGTTTCGCACCGATTTGTATGCGAGCTAGCTTTTCGAATTGGCTTTAGAGATGTCACAGGCGTGCACGTTGTAGGGACAATTGTCCGCACGAGACACGCTTGAAAAATTCATCGCCATCAACATTCTGATTCCATTTTCTGTCATAGGGACATTCCAGCTTCATAACGCATCTGGACTGGTCGGTCGACGGGCAATATTTACGGAGTAACAGTGGAGACTACGAATTATTGTATTGTATGTATGACTCTCGTGTAATAATTCTTCACGTCTTTGCGTTATCGATTTATCGACGCGTGATTTAAAAAAAAAAAAATGTTTGCAGGGAATCCCGGAGTCTGTCGACAAATCCCGCAATCCTCCGCCCTCCGGGACGTAGATTGGGCGACACACACCTGTGTGCTATCTTACGAGACCATCGGCATTTGGCCGGAAGGTGCGGACGGTTCCGATATAAATTATTGCACCCGTAGCGGCGATGGAAAGTTGCTCGCAACCGGCGACGATTACGGCAAGGTCAAGCTATTCTCGCATCCAGCTTGCCAGCCGAAGGTGCGTGTTTGTGCGAGGATAACGATCAATTTTATCCGATTGAGACCCGAGAGAAAGCGAAGATGCCTGATTCTGGTCTCGTTTGATTTCAGTCATTGTGTCACGTATACGGAGGTCATTCGAGTCACGTGACGAATGTGACTTTCCTCCAGGACGACACACGTTTGGTATCCACAGGAGGAATCGATACCAGTGTTCTCCAATGGGTTGTCAACTAAGCCCGTGGAGCGCGTACTACGATATTTGCACCACTGGCCTGATTGGTGACTATCCGGCGCGCACTAAGCTCGAGGCTCGACTCGGCTCGATTAAACAATCTAATAAGGAAAACAACTATCGTGCTACGATACCGTCCAGAGAAAGTTTCGACTAAAGTGTCAATTTTATTATCGTATTTCGGTATTGTTTGTGCAACTTTTATACAAGACGAAGATGATATCTTATGGTTTTTCGACGTTTACAAACAGAGTCTAAGATGTATTTATAGCAAATCGGTATTGTGACCTGATTGTGTTACATACATTGTAAATATTGTAGAACGTCGTGCATCGTGTGAGATCTTTAATTAATATCAGCATTAATTTTTTTTTTTTTCCTTCTCTTCTGCAAGTCGTATTGTTATCACACACGAAAAACACTTTGCCAAACTCGCGTCGAGCCTTATTATTCTCATTCTATCGCCGTGTAAGATAATTCTATAGTTTCGTAATATAGGTATATTTTATTTATGCCATGTCGACAATCTCGTGTATGGATATGTATAAGATTGAGAATGAAAGTTCATTAATACTTTGTCGTATTTTTACGTTGAATTGCGGAATAAATGTAAACCAAGAGGGCGCCACGAAAATTTTCTGTGGAGGATTTATCGGCATGAAAAAGGGTCATATGTTATCTACGCCTGTGTGGAAATGTAGTCGTAATCAATGTCGCGCATCCATCGGATCTGTTGTACAGCGTCGGCGGTCAAGAGGCGCAGCAATTTGGCTCTTCGGACCCTCACAAATTCCAAACTAGTGGCCCTCAGCTCGTCACGATACTGCATTATCTCCTTTCGGCGATAGGTGCGTTTGCTCGGATCGCGTTCGGTGACAGTTCTCGGATTCACCTGATGAACCTCATTCTGACTAAAAGTTAAAACTCACTATAATTCTCAAGCCTGATGAACAAATTCTCACAGAATATTCGAGTTTCTTAACAATTTTTGAAGCACGGCCATCTCAACTTTGGACATGTGGAAAGCCATATTGCTTGCAGCCCGGGTCATTCGAGGTGCGTTCTTGAATGCAGATTTGCTCAGCTGTGCGTTTTTTATTTGTGTCCACTGCGCTAGTGGGTTTTTTAAAATTGCCAACGGCACGACCAACGACTCATCCGATTCTGTCCGCCGGATATGATTCGTCCGTTTTGATAACAAAAGAACGCTCATCAGAGCAGGGTCGCGTCAAAACCAAACCCTGAAATGACGACACTTTTACATCTCTACCATATTACAACTCTATCAAAATCTCTACCAGAAAGTAAAAAAAACACTCTACTAGAATCAAAATAAAACTACCGGAATGGAAATAAACTCTACCGGAATTACAAGTCTACCGTCTAGCTTTGTATTCCGGTAGAGTTTTATTTCCATTCCGGTAGAGTTTTATTTAAACTCCAGTAGAGTTTAGAAGTTTTATTTCAATTCCAGTAGAGTTTATTCCAGTAGAGTTATTTCAATTCTAGTAGAGTTTTATTTCAATTCCAGTAGAGTTTTATTTTGATTCTGGTAGAGTTTTTTATTTTCTGGAATATTAGACCGGAATACAAGGCTACCGTCTAGCTTTGTATTCCGGTAGAGTTTCATTTCAATTCCGGTAGAGATTTATTGCAGTTCCGGTAGAGTTTTATTTCAATTCCGGGAGAGTTTTATTTCAAGTTCGGAAGAGTTTTATTTTCATTCTGGTAGAGGTTTTTTACTTTCTCGTAGAGATTTAGGTAGAGTTCTAATCCCAAATAGACATGTGACGGCACGGGATCTACTCGGTGCCAGCACGGGAACGTAAGTCGTGGCGGCACAATGCAGACATGTACGTCCGCGTGTGACGATATTGTGACGGCACGGCATTTTTATACCAAAAACTGCTTGCACAGTTTCAGCTTGGCGTGGAGCTCCACCATCTTGACGTGAAGCTCCACAGTGAGCTGGAACTGTGCAAGCAGGTTTTGGTATCAAAACGCCGTGCCGTCACATGCGGACGTAGTTGACGGCATTGTGCCGGCACGGCGTGACGAACGCACGGCACGTTTTTCTATCTGGGAATATGACAGAGTTGTAATATATTAGAGTTATTATCCGGTAGAGTTGTTAGTGGTACATATGTAAATGTGCCTAACGACAGTAGACTAGAATACGATAACGCGTATTTCAGCCGCATCTACACACGTGGAAGCATCTCTAATATTTTTGGATTTAGGCGAACAGATCAGAACTGTATTCAAGAACGCCGTACATCCGATTCTTTCCACAGGATACATTTAATCCGTTTGAATAACAAAGGAACGCTTGTCAGAGCGGATTTGTCTGATAACTAAACCCTGAACCGAGGAGTCTGGAGTATAAGAACATCCACTTCAGTTGCGTATACTTACATGTAGATACATCTCGAATATTTTTGGATTTAGCCGAACAGATCATAACCGCATTCTCATTGAACGCCGATCGCCTTACCTCCCGATTGAACTCGCGAGCATCCAAACAAATGCCTACTCATTCATGAGCCTATACAATCTACGACACGAACCGCGCGCTCCTTAATTCATCTCTCGCCGTCACTGCAATTTAATGCAACATTAAATCGCGAGAATGCTCGAGCGCTAATGTCGAGATGGTGCTGCCTGTTCCGTGTCTCACTCCCCGATAGACACGACTACGCGGTTTGTGCTTTCCGCGAGAGATCACCGTCTCGTCTATCGGGAATCGAACGAACCGTCCGATCGCCGAACGGAACGAGCCGGCCAGATGAATATACACAATATATTCATTCATGCAATCTTGCGACACCGCCGCGCGTTACACGCTCGATTACATAAAGGCTTTCGGTCTCTCCCTCTAAGTAGGTAGAGTACCTACGTGTGCATTCTTGGTTCGACAGTGAACGCGTGTCGGTCGTGGCGCGGAAGTAGGACACCACTTTCCCTGTCCGCTACTCGCTTGCACGATTCTCCTTTTCATTTCGCTTTCCGCTGGTCCCTTGTTTCACTCCGTCTCCATACGAGAGACCAGATCCGTTAAACCTTCGTGCGAGCTCGACGGCAAAGGTTGGCAACATTTTTTTTTTATCATTTTTTCCTATACCAAAAAAAAAGAAGGCATAGTTATATATAATGATATAATGATATCGAGAAATATAGCCTATTAAGTTTTTATGAGATGAGACGATTAGCGAAGCATTCCCTCTTTATCTCGTCTCTACCCTGATTTATTATTATTATTTCGCTCTTTGAACGCCGCGATAGAAAAAACATAAAAAAAAAAAAATTCATCCACATCCTTCAAGTTTTTAATTGCGATCGAATGATACAGATATAGAAGGACTGATATTCTATACCGAACGCGAAGGAAACCGACTCGAGTCGAGTCGTAGAGTCTGAGATATACAAGTATAAAGAAAGGTACGAAGACGCGCGGGCGAGGGAGAGGGGGGGGGGGGGATACTCTCGGGTTCGAATCAAGGACCAGACAGACCGGTCTCCCGCTCTCCGCGAGATGTGCCCAATTTTTGTTTTCTTCCTTAAGCCTTTTTTTCCAGCTCACCCGCGGGCTTATCCTTCTTCTTTCTCTATTTCTTCTCCCGTAGCCGTGCGGGAGATCCTTGCAGATGTCCCGCAGTCTCGAATGATGCTGCTGATACGGTTCTCCGCTGCGGTAGGAGCAGAACGAGGGCTGACCAAAGTTACACTCCCGTCTCCGTTGGCGCTGCTGCTGCTGCCCCGGGCCGATGACTTTTAAATTTCCCTCACGCCGATCGACGGTTCGCCCGTGAGTTACTTTTTAACAGTTATTCGTTTTACTCGTGTTCGCGCGTTGGATAGCACCGAATATCAGCAGTCTGTTCACTTTCTTTTGTAATAAACGCTCAAGGCTGTCTTCCTCGCTTCATCCTCGTTCAGGCTTAATGAAACGCGATAAGAGTTTATCTCTTGACCGACGGAGCCGTGTGACGCAACGACGCTCACGCACTATTGTAAACAGCCCGTCGGACTGGAGACGGGCGCTGAATTTGTGACCGGTCATTTCTTTTTTTTTTGTCAATAGACCGCTCCGTAAATGACCGTAGTGTGACGAGAGCGACATTAGGTTTGTTCTTTGTCAGAGTTAGCTGGAACAGAGCGCTCGATTTTACGTCGAAGGTATATCTATATATCCACTAAATATAGATATACTTTGCATATAAATTAGAGCGCTCTGCTCCAGCTTGCGCTGAAAACGAACAGACCGACAAACTCTAAAAACCTCCACGGTTCCAACTTTAAAATTAAGGGCTTGTGATACAGTTGTTGGTCGGTAAGAAATCTGTTTGCCTATTTTCTTCGCGACTATTAATATTTTGGACAAAAGTAAATTAGGTTTTCATTGATTATATATATGGAAGAGCGGAGCAAAATGCGACGGTCGGACAAAATGCAATTTTCCAATAAATTTTGGACGGGCAGTGGGGTAAAACGGGACAGGGAATTATCATGTATCGATGGGGCAAAATGGGACATCCAGAAATGATTGGAAAATTGTGTTCTGCTTACCGTCCCGTTTTGCCCCACTGTCCCATTTTCGCCCCACTCTCCCCTAGATACATGAAAACCTAATTTCCCAGTGTCCGAAGTATTAATAGGCGCGGAGAAAATAGGGAAACCGTTTTTTATTACCGACTTAGTCTGTATCACATGCCCAATCTCGTTACGGCGAGGTAAAACATGTACCACGTGACATACGAGTGCAAGAGAGATAGTTGCATTTTTCGAATCAATGCCATGCAAAAATGGTTGACATTTGGTACAAAAGCGAAATATCATCGGACGTGGTATTGAATTCTACATCCGCTAATACTTTGCTCTTTCGCGAAATGTCTACCATCTCCGAATGCCATTCATTACAGTTTTTGTTACCGACTGAGTCTGTTTGTTTGACTGAGTCTGTTTCACCTCGCCTTAATCAGAAAAAATGAATTTCGTATTCATTTTATAGTATTGTTTCACTGATGAGTTAATTGACACAAAAATTAAAAAAACGGATGATGAACATTTATCGAAATCAACCAAAACTGCTAAAAAGTTGATCAAATTTGTGACCAAACAAAAATTACGGTCAAGTCCCAACGTTTTTCGCCGTTTGGACCATATTTGTGACCCCGAACAAATTTACGATCATGGCACGACAAACATTTTGTGGAATAAAAAAAAACCGGTAAATTGACGGTAATTTTTCAGTCAATTGACGCTTACAAAAAATGACCTTCACGGCACATCTCTGGCTCGCCCAGTTCGAGGCAGAGTCGCGGAAACCCTCAGACCAACTGGTACAATCATTCGACCATACCTCGAATTAAAGTACACGGTAGCGTCTTTAAAAGAAAATCTTTTGTTCGAGCACTCGGCCTCGAGTGCTCGAACGGAAGAAAAATCGAAAAAGAGATATTAATGGTTGCGAACACGTGTGCCGAACGGCGACGAGACTAGTCATACCCGCCGCTCGGAAAGAACCGACGACGGTTTATGTTTTCGAGTTTTACCGAACCGGTTTTTCATTACGCTCCCTCTCTATCGGTTGGGTTTATCTCATGAATGTACATTGGAATTATCGTGCTTAGAACTTTTTATTGTTGTTGTAACTCTCGTGTTATATTGAAATTCGAAATATTCGTTTCTGTAAAATCACATTTACACGATGTAAAACTAAAAGAAGCAGTCTCTCAACGTGTTCGTCGAACGAACACGCTGGATCGGGCGAATCGGACAAAAACGCGTACATCATAATACATATTAAATATTTAATCAGTCGATATTATATTATCGTCGAGGAAAAAAAGCCCTCGAATACCATTCACCTGAGCACTCATCGAAACTCTTATCGCGCACGGCAATCGCAAAAAGTCGTGACGCAACGATATTTGACGTCGAATGTGTATACAACGAAAAACAATGATAAGGAGGTATTTTTAAAAAAGATATAAAATCGTCTGTCCGAAACGCTTACAAATTAATGCCGACACGTTTCCGTCGGTGACAATTGTTTTTGAAAAATCCATCAAAGGTTCATTCTCGAGAATAATAAATATACCTTCGGAATACTACACCTTACTGGACATGCAGTACTGTGTAGTAACGCCTAATCTTGGGTATTTGAGTATTCAAGCGCTCGCTCGCGCACGCTATTCGTAGGAAGTCTGGTACGTGACCGTTGCTGTCAATCAATAAAAATAAACGAGCGTGTAACTCTAAGAACAAAGAACGAGAGTGAGAGAGTTCGAGAACGTAAAACAAGGGAGCTGGAGAAGAAAAAGGGAGAGAAGCACGGGCGTGAACGCGGCACGCCGTACCGCACCATGCATATGAAATGCGGGTTGTCGTTAAATGTGTTTAACGCGCTGGCTCCACGACTTCTCTCCATTGGCTGATCCGTTGAATGTGGCCGATGCGCGGCAGCAGTAGCAAACAGCTCTCGGGATCGGACGCTGGCCCGAGACCGTACGGCCCTTAATCGCGTATTTTTCCACCTCCCGAGGCAACGCCAGAGTTATTCCCGACTCGAATTACCATTGACGATATTGTACGATGCATAATTTCCCTTTGTTTTGAATTTTCACGCAACGTACCACACTTACCTGCCTACCTGCCTAGGAGCCACGTCTTTTGCCGAAACTTACGATTCGCTTAGTCCTCATACGGTCGAAAGTCATGGGTCCGAACCCTTTTATCCGAATAGTCAAACTTCCGAAACCTTATTTTTCCGAATGGTCAGATTTTCGAAACTTGATTATTCCGAATCTTCACGGCAGCGATAATTACTCTTCGGAAATTGTAATTGGCCGAACGTCATTTCTCCGAATAATGATTTCCCCTAACGTCATTTTCCAGCATCGTAAAATTTCCGAACATCAAGTCGCCGAAACTAAAAAATATAACTAGTCTAGTCTTAGTTTAGTAAATATGAATCCCAGAGATTGATTACGAATCGATTCGGATAAATGACCTTTCGGATAAATACTATTGGGACGAATGACGATTCAGCGACTTGATGTTTGGAAATTTGACGATTCGGCGACTTGATGTTTGGAAATTTGACGATTCGGAGAAATGAAGTTCGGTGAAGTTATTATTCGGAAAAATAACGTTCGTTCAAATGACGATTCGTTCAGCCAAATACTATTTTCGAAGAGTAACGTTCACTGAAATGAAGATTCGAAATAATACAGTTCCGGAAATTTGACGATTCGGAAAAATTAAGAATCGGCAGTTTATGATCCGGAAAAATAAAATTTCGGAAGTTTGACTATTCGGATGAAATGCTTTCTGACCCATGATTTTCGGTCATACGACGATTCGGCCGATTGTAGTTAAAATAATGTGGCCCCCTGCCTACCGACCTAAGGCTGCTGGTGTAACCTCAAAAACAACTGTTCATATACGATTTTTCTCCCGTTATCTCGACTCCGGCCGAATGAGATGAGAGGAACTTTGCATCGAGAGAAGCAAGCTCGCCTTATGAGGCGGACTGTACGGTAAATTCGTATCAATTGCTCGTACAGCTGCTTCAATTTATTGTGGGATTAGAAACAATGAGTGGGGTCAAATGGTCCCTACTCCTTGTCACAACGTATCAAACGTGTGTCGCCTTCGTTCGGCGCTGGCTGTTACGTCACTACGGGCTCTCGTATCCTCGCTGCGATACACAGAGCCAAAAGCACGAACGAAATTATTAATGGACGCCGCAAGCTCTCCCGCATCTTGCCGCTATCGTCGCCTCGGCGCACTTCACTTTCACTTTCGCCCTCGCATTTTCACTCTCTATATTCGTGTGTCATTGGATTCTCCAATTGTTCTCTTGTGTGACGAAAAGAAATACCAATATTTTGTAAGCGAGTTCGTTCGTTAATATTTAAGTACACTTAACCCTTCGCGGTCGCACATGTTTCACCGATCTCGATGCTCAGACTGCGTCGATTCTACTCGGTCCATTTTTTTTAACCAGTATTGTGAACAAAGTATCGGTCCGAAAAATCTCAAAAAATTACAGAACACCCTTCAAACATTCTAGTTGATGTACTAACATTTTTTTATGAGAATTCAAATGGCAACATATTGAAAAAAAATCATGAAGAAAAAACGGAAAAAAGTTTTTTTCACTAAAAAAATCATAACTCCGTGAGTTTTTAATATTTTTGCCCAAAATTTGAACCTGATACTCCTTAGATATGGTCCTATCATCGTCGGGTGGATTCTGCCCAGGGTGCTCACGAAGGGTAACAATTATTGTTCAGAATTGTGAGGCGCCGTTAAAATCTTAACAATTGAAAAAAATTATTTTTATAATGTACAACGCGCTCGTTTCGCTCACGCTTATTTCATTTCTTTTAGGTTAGGTGTGCCGACCTTACTAAAGAAACGGACGATCCCGATTGGCTACGAAAACTGACTTCACGATTTCGATTATTTCGATATATTTATCTCGAATCATTCGAGTGTCATGTATTTTTCAAAGAGGGGAATATAATATAATAAATATGCTAACAAAGCTCTAACTGTCTCGATTCTCTCGAAGAGTCAGCGAATCGCGTTACAATGTAAGACGTTGCCTGTTTATCGTCTGAAGTCGTGCGGAAAAATACAAAGCCGCGGGAGAGCCACAACTACGGAAAACGTTAACACTTCGATAATAGTGCAAGTAAAATTATCATTCACGAGACGTTAAGACGTCATCGACAATGCGAGATGCTGGTCGAGGCGTCGCGGTTATCTCGACGGAGATACGACCAATTGACGCACAAGACCGTCGATAACGAGTCGGGATTTTTTTTTTTCGCCGGCATGTACGCCTGTCGGGAGAAGCTATGGCTTTCACCCGTCTCTCTCGACCCTCGTCGTCGTCGCCGTCGTCGTCGGCGTCGCCGTCGAGGAGTCGATCTGCGCTGCTCATGCTGCCAGGTTGAGTGATGGGCCGAGCCGAGTTGAGCGTGGAACGGCGAGTTATCGCCGTCCCTCTCCGGGGTCAGGTCGCGACCTCTCGGGACGCCCCTTCGTTCCCTCCTCGCTCGGCTCCCATCTTCATCTCTCGTACTTTTATTCAGCTCGCTTGATTCTTTGCATCGAAGAGAAAAGGCCGTTTTACCGATATTTTTAACACGCTCGTTTCATGTGATCTTTCTTTGTTGATTCCTCGGTCGTTTGAATGTCCTCTACTCGACAAACGGATACACAATATTCCGTGACCCCGAATTTTTAACAGAGGAACGAGTAGAAAAGCAGACACAACAAGTTTACCGACTGTATCGACGCGATGCGCGAATCCAAGTCAAACAAAACTTTGTTTCTTTTCTGGCAAACTTGTTTACAAGAAACGTAGAAATTTGTTTATTTATATGATATAAAGGGTCGTGGTACAATTAATTGTACGACGCGTACGATTATATGCACAACGAAAATCGATTCGACTGTTTTTGTCGGATGATTACGTCGGTGTTATTCCAATTAATTTTGCGATAACTCGCGCACGATAAGGATAACCTCGCGGCTGTAGGTTTTTTAAGAATAGAGATACAAACACTCTGTCGAACAACGCCCGATAGTCGAGGATTCTAACGAGATTAAATTGATCGACCGATCGGCATAACGTTCGGCTTCGTTCGCACTCATAAAATTGAGTGTAATCGATCGTTGAAGGACCTTCACATGTGTGGTTGAAAGAAACTTTTTGATGGTTCGAATGAGCTCCCGAAATTCCGAACGTGAAAAGACGCGAAGAGACGGAAAAGAAAACGAACTAGTGGAATCCACAATGGAGAAATTATAATCGATCTATCCACTGGCATGCAGAAAGGAATAGGGAGTTTCGCGTAATCGGTACGCGGCTAATTTGTTCAATTGTAGATAAACTTTTTTCATCGTGGGTACGAACTTGTGGCCGTTCAGGATAAAGAAAGAGAGAGAGTAAGATCGAGCAGCGAGCGCAGCATTCGAGAGTGGAGACCGCGAGAGCTAGCGCGACAGGACTCGCTGTAATCGACTGTATAGCGTAGAGATCGAGAGTGAGGGGAAAAAGAGAAAATAGATAGGCCGAGCCGCGTAACGGCTGGAGGGAGGACCGGGGCTAGGCGGTACGAGAGAGTAAAAAAAAAAAAAAAAAAAAAAAATTCAACAAGAGCTGCGAGACCGGTGGATCGTGCGACGGAGAGGCAAGTGCCTCGCTTCTTCCTCCTCTTCTTCTCGTGTCCAATATCCCGGTAGCTCTCCGTCCCTCTCACTCGTTTTCTTTCTCTTTCCCATCCACCGCTCACTTGCTCTCCAGTCTGAGATACGTGTAATTCCGAGAAGTGTACAGTCACCCGGCAAAGTTAAGGATCGGTAAGGAAGAAGAGGATGAAAAAGAGGGACAGACAGATAGCAAACGACTCCTCCTCTCTCGTCGCTCCCCACGCGTATTCGTACAAGTTGTTTGGCATTGGACGCAGCCGGATGCACGCTTGAATAAAATCAACTAGGAGATAAAGATTACAGGACAAAAAAAAATCTTATTTTTTTTTACTGTTGGTATTATTAGCATTAACTGTAGACTCCTGGAGTGGAATATCGACAGGTTCCGACGGTAAAAAAAAAAACATTATTAGGCAGCGAGTATATTAAACGTACATCGAGTCAGCGTAAAAACGGATATGCATATTACTATCCGTGTTCATCGTTTACAAAATTTATAGATACACGTACGAAAAGGGCGATGTGTCGTTTATGTAATGCCTCGCCGTTCGGTTGGTGTGCGTTAGCGTGACAAGCCTGACGCACTCGGGTCAACTTCCGACGCTGCACGATCGTTACCGAAGTCGCACGCGGAGCCAGGGTAAAGGTTTCTTTGTTCGACGATGACGATCGTCAGCGCTGACGGGCTCAGCCACGTGGTGAAAACACGTGCGCACCAGCCAGTACACTCTCGCAGTTTAGGCAAGGGACTCGACGATCTTTTACGAGTGCTTTTACACAAAAGCGCAGCAGCCTTTAAAATACGGTAAAATCCATATGTTCGTTATTTCGTGTACATGCCCGATCTCGCCGAGGCTCTGTCGAGGCCTCGGCTTCGCTGCCGCCTCGCACGCTCGTTTGTACAACCAACGTGGATCGATTAATCGTGAATAAACTTCGGAGAGCGGTAAATATAAATAATTAATTCGGAACCGATAAATCGTTAATAAATTGAGTTAAATTGGAACTGCCCGGTACAGTCGGATGCTCTCACGTACGCGAGTAGTAGAATGCGCGTATGCATTTCGCCATTGCTTACGACCTCGTCGCTTCGCCGATGGCGATCGCGTCATTGGTTCTCGGAACTGAAACCTTTTGCGACATTTCAAGCGCGTAATACACCGGAGAGATGAGAGCGTTGGACGGAGAAAGAAAGCAACGAAGAGAGCGGGGGGGGGGGGGGGGGGGGGGGGGAGCGAGAGAGACAGAGAGTCGTTTCCACGATCGTGCGTGACAGTGAATCGAGCCGAGTTTCTCCCGGAAGCTCGTCCCGCGAGTCGCCGCTCCCACCAAACTTGGCAAACAAATCTCGTTCTCATATATTCTCGTACGCGTATGCTTGTGAGTTCGATTATTATACATCGTACCGCGATTGTTAGCTAAATATCAGAAAAAATGACGACATTCCGCATTATTCGTTTTCTTCGTCCGCGACGTCCTGTGAGCTAAATGCGCGTCAACAAAAGTTACTCGGATTATGCTCGGGCTGCTTTCGGGCCACGGGAAGTCCGTGTCGAGAGATTAAAGATGGGAAAAGTCGTGAAGAAGAAAAAGGAGGAGAGCCACGGACAAAGATCCGAGAGAAACTGTGCGGAGACGAAACAGTCGAGGGTCCTCGGTCCGGACAGACCCATCAGAGGCTTACCGTACTATCGAGATGGTTTTTCGACCTGCTAAAACAAACCTCGTCCTATCTGCCCTCTTTTCATCTTTCGTTTCCTACTCGAAGAGGCCCCAAACTACACTCAAAAGTCTCAACGTCTTTCCCTAAAACTAACGGGCACCCCGTAGCGCTATGCGTGCCTTCTCCGCATGTCCATGCTGTTTTCTGGCCGTACCTCGACTCCCCCACAGGGACATCCAGTGACTCTCTCTTCCAACGCTTTGGAATTTAATCTCTCACTCCTTCTCCCGTCCCACTCGCTCTCGAGGTCCCGCCGTACCCTCGCGCAGACACCATTAGAAACATAAGAAGACGCTATTGCTGAGAAAAGTAGTGGAACTAAAAAAAAAAGGAAAAAAAAAAAACCTTGCCCTCACATTTCCCCCTCCGCCCTTGCGTTGAGCTAATGCGGTACGCATTGAGTTTAGCCCGCGTGTTCGGCGGTCCCCCAACAGAAACTCCGCTACGTCCGCGACAGATTCACAGAAATTCCTCGAGAGATGATACCGATGACGATGGAATTTCATATTTGAGTGTCGAGTTACGTGGCTAAACGGGGCGCCTTCAATCGTACACCGTTCAATCGTACACTCGTTCATTCTTACGGAAATAAATCGTACACCGCAAAAGATGTTACATAAGTTCACAATTTCGTTCAAGTGTACACCGCAAATATCTTACACTTGTCCTTACACCACAAAAAGTTCACGTATTCAATATGTTACACGTTAGTAAGTTTATACCATTTGATTGTAACACTTGCCAAACCTTACGACTTTAAAACGTTACACGTTCAATATACTCCACATGCGCAAGTTTACACGCGAGCAACTTTACACCGACGGAGAGGAACGACGGTCTTCGAGAGGGGCATTGGATGGAACGCCTCTGTTATTTTCAGGTAAGATGAACCGACTGTTGACTGTGATCACATGGTAATCCGCCATGTGGTTCATCTTACCTGCAGAATAACAGTGGCGTGGTGTACGATTGAAAGAGTGGAGGATTGAAAGAGTGAATGGTTAAAAGAGTGTACGCTGGCAAGAGTGTACGATTGCAAGAGTGTACGATTGCAAGAGTGTACGATTGAAAGAGTGTACGATTGAAAGAGTGTACGATTGAAAGAGTGTACGATTGAAAGAGTGTACGATTGAAAGAGTGTACGATTGAAAGAGTGTACGATTGAAAGAGTGTACGATTGAAAGAGTGTACGATTGAAAGAGTGTACGATTGAAAGAGTGTACGATTGAAAGAGTGTACGATTGAAAGAGTGTACGATTGAAAGCGCGCACGATTGAAAGAGTGCACGATTGAAAGAGTGCACGATTGAAAGAGTGCACGATTGAAAGAGTGCACGATTGAAAGAGTGTACGATTGAAAGAGTGTACGATTGAAAGAGTTTACGATTGAAAGAGTGTACGATTGAAATAGTTTACGATTGAAAGAGTTTACGATTGAAAGAGTGTACGATTGAAAGAGTGTACGATTGAAAGCGCCTCGGCGTAACAGTGCCGATCGCGAAGTCAACGGATTCGAACGGAAAACGTTTTCAAAGTTTACTCGCCGAGCGAGCTACGTACAAATTATATAGCAATCGCCTTGGTAGACCTATGTTACAGACATCGTACGCAAAGTATCTCCACGACGTAGCTGTGAGTATCGGCGCGTAACGAATAAGCGAGATTCCGAAGGTCGTCGAGGAATATCGCGATGGATCCGTTACGGGATATCTCGTAGAAAATTATGTTTCATCGCATGAGTCGAGCAACCGGATGTCGGATGCCAGTCGTTCGGTTGAGGACACTCGCGCGTACCCGCCTTCTGTTTTTTTAAACTATTGACTTGTTACAAGCGCGGTTCATTTCCAATCCCTCCGCTCGTCGGGGCCGGAGATTCCCTTATCTCGAGTTATCACAGGCTCGCCCTCTTTTGCTGCATGAGGGCTCGGCGAGGTCGCTAAGTCGTCGATTTAAAACTTGGTAGGATATTATCGAACGAAGCCGAAGAATTTAAAGAAAAATTTACGGTCTCGGACCCTCTTATTTTATATTTATTAGTAGTAATTGTATTTATTGGCAATGTTTTGCATGGTGCGATCATCGATACATGTAGGATAATATTAACAGTATGTATTTGAATTTCTATTGCCAACGCGCCATCGACCTCAGTCCTTCGCCCCTGATTCGCTTTTTTTTTGTACAGGTGCGTTCGTTTTCGGTGGGAAAGTATTATTTAAATTAGATGCTTAGGTTTAGTTCGCATCTTCGTTTGCCATTCTCTCGAGTTGTTGGTATGTGGTGAGTGTACGTTGTTCGCGTCTGGGGATATTTATTATTAAGATAATTGGGCAGATGTCGGTATCGATAAATGTTCTTGGTCTGTGCTGCGGTTGCGATATTTATTATTCATCATTACATTTCGATATTCAATTTTATTATAAAATGCCACGTTAAATTCACATTTTCGTCGTCTCACACAAGTGTTCGAACGTATGTATCCGCAACGTTATGAGAGCCAGCAGATGGGTAATAGTGCAACGGCTGTACGGTGCGCTCGGTGCCTCGGCATGGGGTCGGTAAAAATGTCCGCAGGCCTTTTTCTTCTTCGTTCCTGTTTCTTCTTTGCCATCGTTTCTTATAACTTTTTTTTTTTTTTTTACTTTAAACCTTTTTCTCCTTTTTATTTTCAACGTTGCCTGCAGATAGCGAAGCCGTTCGAACGTAAAGTTCACCCGGACTCCGAACCCACACAGTCGACTAGTGATAACGATATTATACGTTCCTCGTCGCGTTTCCATGTAGCTGTATAAAAAAGAAAATTCTTAGAAATAAATGGTGCGAGCGACAATGACTCGTCAACCGTTTGTTAACCAGCGACGAATTTAATTTTCGTATTTATATACATTCAAGCCGCAGATCCGTCGCCACAATCATAAAACTAGTGAAAGGGAGGGTAGAGTGATGAATTCCGTAGTGAGGATAACGAGGTGGTTAGAAATTTGAGCCCCGGCGCAGGTGTAATGCGTTATAAAGGTCGTCTCGCTTATTATTTTCGTTTGAATGAAAAAAAAAGAAAGGAAAAAAATAGTTGTGAAACCTGTCCGTAAGGGACTCGACCCCATGCGGCAGGGAGAAAGAGAAATTCGAGCCCTAGGAGGTTGAAGAATAGTGGAATAATGGGGCACCTTGCGAATCCACCAACGTTCCTTCGGTTCTCGTTTACGCTTTTCATCGAGGACAGGTGAAGCGGGAAATGTTTTTTTGAAGAAATCGGCTGTCTGTAAAGCACCCATCGTCGAGGTCACATCGACAGCCCGAATTGTGTCGAAGAATATTTCAAGGATGAGAATTCACGGAAAAAAAAATTGTTGGTACAAGATTTTTGTTACCGTGACAAATTTAGTTTGTTAGTATCGGGATAACAAAACCAGCTTGTAACGATAGCAACATTTTTGGCTTGGATCGATTTGCTACTTCAAAAAACAGCCTTTGTTGCTGTAACAAACAAATTTGTTATACGACTGAGTGGGGCGCGCATATGTGCAAACAAAAAGACACGAGGCAACAGTTCCTTTGTATTCGAGGTAAAATGAAAAATAGAGTGGAATGGCGAACTCTTGAAATTCGCTGTATATGGATGTATGAACTGTGAAAAAATAATACCTTTCGGAATTTAATACATCCGTATACAGCAAATTTGAAGAATTCGCAATTGCAAATACACACAATATTTTCAATATAATAAAATGATAAAATAAAAACGCGGTGAGTTAATCTTCAAATAAATCTATGGACGTATCTACACAATAAAAAATAATTTCGTAAAATCGGAATACGAAGTTTCGTAAAAATAATTTTCTTAAATAAATGATAAACTCGTCTGTTCAGGATTGAATGTTACAAAACTGCGCGTTTATTTCTCGTGCAATTAACAATTTTAGTTTGTACTTTTGTTTGTAAAACTAAAAAATTAACAAATAAAAAATTGTAAATGTTGTGGACAATAAGTTTTTGTAAAAAGTACTTTTTTTACAGTGTATAACAGATAATAACACATAATAAGAATAACACATAATCTTGGATTTCTATTGAGACCGAGTTAGTATCGGATGCGGAGAAAGTTGACGAGAGTGACTGTAACCGAGCGAAGAAATTTCACAAAAAAGGATGTCGCAATAGCTATCGTCGAGCGACGAGTGTCGATGAATGCGAAACATTGGGCAAGCGAATTGCGGGCAGAGCCCCTCGCCAAATCTCCGAAGCCTGACTATCTTTCGAATAGTTATATAATCCCAATAAAAAAAAAAAATGTTTATTTATCGTTTATGCCCCGTGTTTGAATTTCGTTCGCCCCAACGCAAACCCATAGAAATCGGGGTACGAATATAGCAGCACGCTTTCTCTCGTGTATAAATGTTGCTATAAAGGCGGCATTCGATCCGCGGTCGTGTCGACTGGGTGTGAAAATCTTCCGTCGAACGTAAGATTGTAATATTTGCTAGGAGATAAACCTTCGTCGATGTCTATGTACACTTTGTTGCTGAAACATGTTTTTCACAGCTCGCCTATATCGATATCGTTTGTAAACATAGATTTGCGGACAAATGCGCAGAATGCAAAACCAACGAGTGGGGTGAATCTTTGTGGTTACAAATACGAACAGCGGGTTAAAACATTATTTTTACTCGCAATGTATCGCGAGAAAACGATTATTAAAATACGGTTTTGTCCCGACGAGTTTGGCGAGAACGAGCGTGGCTCATCTATCTCTTCCTTTACGGCGTGACGACTCGGCGCGAACCTCGTGTTCTGTTCACCCATTTCCGAAGGACCCTAGCGAACCATGACCAAAGCATAGACGTACAAGGTACTGTACTCGTACTTGAGCACATAATGAACTGCACGCAAGGACTGCCTACACACAAGCTTCCAGGTTCATTTTTCCGCAGAGCTTATGCAAAATTTTATCGTCTTTCGTCTTCGTTTCGAGGCTTCGAAGCTTGAAAAACTTTTATTAATATTTGCTGGTGCGTCGCATACACTGTAATGTAGCGCATCATGTCAATCACGTGACAAGGTCCGCGTAAGGGGAGCCGGATACGATAAGTTTTTATCGTTGGGACGCAAACTAGAGCCCGCACGCAGACACGGTTCTTTGGTTTGTCATATCTAGCGAGGCACTGTATATCATTACGCTGGGGAGAAGCGCGGCGTCGATCTCTGCGGACGAAAATAAATGATTCGAAATAATTCTTACTTACAAAAATGCTGACCGGTCATCGGTTACGATCGGTCAATCGAACGGTATTCGGATGGATGAAAAATATTTACGATTACCAATGGAAAACGCGTAAACAGAACTATCAATGAGCGTGTAAAAAAATTGTCGTGTCGAGTGACCCAACCGAGCGGCTAGCTTCGATCCAAGCTACCCGTTATATGGGCGAGTCTCGCAAACCATCAACTCCGACATTCTACTACGCTCTCCGGGTTTCGTTGAGCAGATTAGATTGGCCATTGAAAATCGAAGAGTACAAATTAATTCGGTGGCCTATTCTACCGTACCGGGTGTCCACGTAATCCGAAAGAGTTAATTAATCACCGATTTCTTGACGCCGAGGACTCGAACGCGCGCGAGTGCGCAACAGGTCCGTAAACTTGGCAACGTCGCCCTCCGTTAAAATGTAAACAACTGAGCGTGGTACAGTCACTCGCAAGAGCGGCTCTCGTACAGTCGACGCGAACATTTTGTAACCTCACGCCCCGTAGGCTCTTTCTCGAAACTCTTTCGTTACCGGCAAATTTTATCTACGATATTCAATATTCTCTTTCGTATTCACGTATGTACGTTAGCTCGTTAAATGCGGCGTAGTCCGAGGGGTTTTACTGCAGGCATCAATGTAAACGATGTTTCGTTTCATTTCATGCTCTTCGACGAGTGTTTAATTATAAATGTCTCCCCCGTTTTTTACGACTATCAATAACGACGTTGATACAGTCGCTCATGGCTCGAATCCTCTAGAAATTACGGTACTTTTTTTTTCTTTTTGTGTTTTTTTTTAAATCCCTCCCTGAGCGAGGTTAGGTCGTTTTGTGTCGAGTGTCCACTCGGAGTGATGTATGCGAGTGTAGTAAAAGCGGGGGCAGAGCCAAGTGTCGAGTTATTTTGTACAGCCCTTGGTGAGGATAAAACGCAAGTGGAAGAAGGAGAGGAGTGGACTACACGAGGGGGGGGGGGGGGGGGGCGAGAGATCCTTTGGTCCCCTGAAAAATGAATCGCCGACGGGGGCTCAGGTCCAGTCTCAGGCTCCAGCCCCACCGAAACCCCGTCAAAACACGAAAAGGTAAATTTTCTCTCTCCTTCTCCGAAGTGATCCGAGATAATAACTCGGTTGTACGTTAATTGTCCGTAGAACGAAAAAAAAATATATACATTATTTTCTTTAATCTCTCGAATAAGATGACTCACCAGCTAACGTCACTTCGTTTCACTCTGTTATAAAGAAATATATATATCGTCTTCGCACCGGATGTCGTTAGCCTATATTATTCGCGTCTGCGGTATCGAGGAACACGCATCGTTCTCGGTCTCGCGAGATACAAATCGACACCGGGAGACAGATTAGACTTTATTTATTTTTTTTCCTAGAAGCCGGAAACGCGTTTGTTGCTGACCGTCGAGATGAACTTGCAAATCTCTATAATCGGCACGTTCTCGCTTTCATTGTCTAGAAAATGCCATCAAGGCCACTTGATTAAAGCGCTATATATTACTCATGCAAAATCAGCTCTTTGTTGCGCCAACGCGATACGTCACGTCGTGAGAATGAAAATATATGTATATATATATATTTATTTAACGCTCCGTGACTATAATGCCGAGGCTATGATACACAGTGAAGCCACTCCCAGCGACAAATAAGACTACGGAGCAGGGAATTTCAAATGGAATTATACAGAAATACACAGGCACTTTAGCCTTGTCTCGTATGCAACTGCGATAACAGTTTCGGTCAATTAACAGCTTCGTAATTTTGTTAAATCATTGGATTCAAGGTAGCGATGGGCGACGTTGAAAAAAAAACATCGATGCTTAAATAATCGATTACAAAACAAATCGATGTTTCAGAAACGATTTATTTTCTAAAATATCGATGTCGAATCGGTGCATCGTTTAATCAGAAAAAGCCCACATTAATTTAAACGCTATATTTACGAGAAAAAAAATAAATGTTGCTCTTTCATAAGTGCAACACGGTTAACCTCGTCAAAAGAATAAAGAAAGCTACAGTAGGATAAGTACAGTGATTATAGTAAAATCTGTTTATTATTAAGAGCACATTATGCTTATAATGTCCAAGTTTTTAAACGTAATTCCGTATAGATTTCGGTTTCAGGTTTCTTCGCCAAATTCGAGGCTTCCAATATTTCGTGTCAAAGAAAACCAAATTAACAATAGATATTATTATCATACTGTAGAAGGGTTACAATTTTTACGAAATAAACAGAAAATTGAAGTGTACAGTTTCAAATTGTCCATGAACCGTGAAAGTGTTTTTAATCATTGACCTGCGCATTGACAGTAAAAAAACATGGATATTATTTGCCTCAATAATCGATAATGTCTCGATGAATCGATGCATTGAAAAATTTGAATTGAATAACCGATGCAGCGCGTGAAAAACACCGATTTTCAGAACATCGTATGAACATCGCCCGTCACTAATCCAAGGAGAGTTGTGTATGCGACTGTACTGACCTATGTCAGTAAACGGAATTGCCCTCGCGACATCGGCGCAGGCTACATCGGTACCAAAGGTGTAAGACGGTACAGACGAATGAATTGGAGCGCGCACCGTGCGTAGAAAGGCGCATCTGTGCAAAACATGTTTCATACACCGTCGCTTTCGCTCGAGGTCGGAAACTCAAACGAGCCCGAGATCGGGACCTCTGGCACGATCGGGAAACGTGCAAGATTCTTGCCTTTTTCGACTTACAGTTTTCGTTCAAGTTATCAATGTCGTGACTTGCGAAAGAAAAAAAAAAAAATCCGAGAATAAGCGAAAGACAATGGAAATTGGCCAACCCGCGACGATACAAGAATACATATTGTTATTGCCGTAAGAATTTTGTAACATTTGCACGTTCTCACGCGGCTGAACGTGTACAACGACGAGGACGATGTGTCGCTTAGCGTCTCGTGCTAATTCCAAGTCAAGTGCGAACGAGACGGGACGGAGAGCGCGTGATGATAGGAGCGCAGGCGCGGGCTGAGGAACGAGAGAGGGAGAGAGGGCGAGAGAGAGAGATAAGCTCATGTAGCCAATACCGATATAGTATAGGTAGGCACAAGAAGACGAACTGGAGAGTGGTTTCGTTGGTGAACGAGTTGGAGAAGGAAGGGATAAGGAGGCGAGAGAAAGAACAAGACGCAAAAAGAGAGTATGAAAAACATAAAAAGAAGGCACCTTTAGTGGCCTCCCCCGATGAATAGAGGCAAGTGAGACGGTGAGTGCGCGCGAGAGAGGGAGCGAGGGGGGGGGGGGCGGGGGGGGGGGAGGGACATTGGACGAGGAAAGACGAACGAGATGAGATTCGGAGAAAGAGGGACAGTTGCGTGGGGAAAGAGACGGGAAGAGCGCTGGACGAAGGGAGACGGGAGAGATTTTTTTATCCCTTCAAGGTCAACCTTTCAATATGGCCGCGGCTGGACCGCGGCGACGCCGCACAGCAATCTCGCGAGTCTCGAGAGCCTGAGAGGCTCATAAACAAACGGGCTCATATCACTCGACGGAGTATACTTGCACCGATCGATTCTCCGGGCTCTTTATCTGTCTGGAGCCCAACGATAATCGAGAATAGAGGAAGAGATTACGCGGGAGGCAGCGTCGACCGGTGAGGCGAGACATTTTTTTTTTTGGCTCGCTTTCGAGCCATTCTACGCGGGCGATACGAATAGACTAGTTGAACAATCTTCTCGATAGTCTCGCGAGCCGTTAATTACTGTGTACTTTTCACAGTCATTGTCGGTAAACATGTCGTTAGAGTTCGTGATAAACGTGTTATATTTTGCGCGGTCTCGCACACGCTCTCAAAGGTCGAGTCTAAAATAGAAACTCATCTACGATCAATTTCGGACTTTGGCCCGCGGAGATTATAGAAAGATTTTCAGTATTGAATATCAGAATATTATATCAAGAATAGCGGAATAGATCACGCGGGAGGCCGCGTCGACCGGTGAGGCGACACATTTTTTTTGGTTCACTTTCGAGCCAATCTACGCGGACGATACGAATACACCCAGAAAAATAATTTATTTCACGGCGACCGGTTATTTCATTTAAATAAATATTTATTTCATTAAAATAAGTATTTATTTCATTAAAATAAGTATTTATTTCATTAAAATAAGTATTTATTTGATTTAAATAAGTATTTATTTCATTTAAATAAGTATTTATTTCATTTAAATAAGTATTTATTTCATCTAAATAAATATTTTACTTTAAACCAAATAAACGGTGGTCGTCAAATAAAATTTTTTTCAGGGTGCAGACTAATTGAACAATCTGCTTGATAGTCTCGCGAGCAGTTAATTACTGTGTACTTTTCACAATCATTGTCGCTAAACATGTCGTTACAGTTCGTGATAAAAGTGTTATATTTTACGCGGACTCGCACACGCTCCCAAAGGTCGAGTCTAAAATAGAAACTCATCTACGATCAATTTCGGACTTTGGCCCGCGGAGATTATAGAAAGATTGTCAGTATTGAATACCAGAATATTGAATCAAGAATAGCGGAATAGATCACGCGGGAGGCAGCGTCGACCGGTGAGGCGAGACATTTTTTTTGTCTCGCTTTCGAGCCAATTTACGCGGACGATGCGAATAGACTGATTGAACAATCTTCTCGATAGTCTCGCGAGCAGTTAACTACTGTGTACTTCTCGTAATCACTGTCGCTGAACAAGTCGTCACAGTTCGTGATATACGTGTTATATTTTAGGCGGCCTCTCAGACGCTCTCAAAGGTCGAGAGTCTAAAATAGAAACTCACCTACGATCAATTTCGGACTTTGGCCCGCGGACATTATGGGAGGATTATCTGTATTGAATACCAGTCTACGTGTGTACTACACATCGCGTATAATGTAAATCGAACGCAGTAGAACGCGCGAGGTCTTATATAGTCATAGAGTGAAACGACGAGTCTCTCGTGAGATGAGGAGAAAGTACTTTTGACGTCGGTTCAACGGCAACGGAACGAGCGAGGAAGTAGTATTCCTTATCCCGGCCGTGCCTGACACCGGAGGGGCCTCAAAAGACCGGTAATCGGACGAGCGCTGAAGTCAACTTGAAAAATAAAAGTTACTCCTGTCTAGGAAGAAATGCTGAGCGGTAGCTTGAATAATGAAAGAGAGACGTAAGAGTGAGAGTGAAAACTTAGTAGAAACGGCCTCGCTGTTGGCCGTGAATGCACATTTAAGTATATTCGAAGGGTAGCTTACCAGGCTGATAAGCAACTTTGATTTTTTTTTAAATGCTAATCAATATTTCCCACATTGCTCTTCTATCGGAGTTGAATATTTATAAAAATTTTGCGTTAAGAGTAAAATAAATTGCAGACTCGCGATCAGTGGAGGAAAATAGGTTACATAGAGTCCCTGAGCGATAATTAAAGAAAAAAGTTTTTCGATAATTTTTACAACCAATATTACAACAATGAGTGATTTTGCGTATTTTCAAACAACGATTTCTTTGATTCTCGATGGCATCGCGGAAAAACTCAGGTGTCCATCATATTCTGCAATAAGTATACAAGATTATGTATCTGACGGGGTAGAAAAGGTTAGATAAAGAGGTATCATTTGAATTTCTTGAGAAAAAAATCAAAAATGCAAAAAAAAAAATTCAGTAGTGGATCTTTTTTTTTTTCTGTGAGACATTCGTTACATCTTTCTGACGTATGCGCTCGGGCAGATGCTCGCACCCTGGCCTCAGTGTCACCCTGAGAATCAAGCTGCGACAGGTTTCCATCCACTCGACTAGCGGCAAGACCCTCTATGAAAATTTCCACATCTTCCCACATGTCTGAGGCGACGTTAGCGGCAGGTTTTTTTTTTTTTTATTCCAGCTACAGGTATATGGCACACTATGGCGTAGTATTTGAGCTATCCTTTGGGTAGTTTGCTTCTATTCTTGCGACCGAATAAATCTCCAAGTGCCAAAGGACGGAACGGTCGTACCCACAAAAGGTTTTCACCCCTGTTGGAAAATAAAAATATATATGTATGTGTATATAGTATGTCGTATGTTGTGTGCAGTCTAAAGTCTATCCCAGGAGCTTCTTGTTCACTCCCCTCTCGCCAACTCGGGAATACCGGTATAGGTCCGTGTAGGTCCTACTGTAATTCAGTGAGGCGGGTGAACTGGCAGACCCAGGGACATTGATAAATTTCATAATACAGCTTCCACCTCGGTTATTCTCGCCTCGTGCATAGGTGAATAAATAAAAATGTCTCGGATACACAGGTGTCTTATAGAAAAGGTCAGGAATATACCTCCCCCCCTCATTTCGTCTGCACTCTCAGGTTTCTCTACCCTACGGCTTACGTGAGTGTTGACCGATCGTCCCTCGGTTTCAACGATGATTTGGTACCTTTTGTCGCCGGGAACCTCGTTTCTCCCTTTTATTCTGTCCCACTCGTTCAAACACCGTCGCGCATGGATACCTCGAAGGAGATTGAAAATGTAACACCTTCGGTGACAAAAAAATTGTTTATTTCAAAAGTTATTGGTAATATCAGTTTGTTTCGAGTTCGCCAAAGTTTGTTGATATTTTTTTTAAATTCACATCGCTCCGTGATATCAGGGGGCGACTCATGTATGGGGTACAAAAGTACCCCAGACGATACTCAAACTGCACTCCTAAAGTGGAAATTAACATTATCGACTTGGGACCTCCACGATAATTTAGTTCCATTATCTGAGGATGTGCGGAGGCCGATAGTAGCCTCAGCAACTCGCTGGTTGTAGCACAGGACGCTAAACCAGCGCGCTTGGGGTACCAAAATACCCCAGTCAGGAGCTCCCGTTAGTGTTTTATGTAAGTGATTTTTTTCGTTAGCACCGTCGAATGTAAGCTGCTATTTTATTATATATATAGTTGACATTTTATTTTTTTAATAATTTTATCATTTTAATACTTTTTTATAATAATTATCATTACCTACAATGTTTCAAGAAAAATAAATGTTAAAACTGATGCAAAATAAATTTTTATTGCGTTTTCATTGATTCTTTCTATGTTACAAGTTTTCAACTTTCCCTATGTCCAGATGTCCAAATAAATAGAATTTCTGAACTGAATGCAGAGAGACTATTTTTTTTTTCTAATAGCCTGATGTGTCCCCTGTAAAATGGCGTTTGAAATTTGAAAAACAGGGCATATAAAAAAAAAAAACTACTATTTTATTCGCAAAAAGTGCGGTTTTTGCAAATTGTTGTAATGTATTGGCCTTTAAGGGTGATATTCGCCCCCTAAACTCTTCCTTATGAAAAAGCGAACAGATTCGTGTGCGGCAAAACCCATTTACTGCTCATAGAACCCTTGTACGTTGAAGAAACGCCTGGGGTACGTATGTGCCCCAGTCACGTGTTAGAAGGTAGCAAAAATGATACATGAGTTCTGAGGTTCAAAAACAACAACAAAAAAACGGATCCTATGGTCGAACGGTAAGTATACCCATGCGGGGTCTCGCCGGAGTTCAATACTCTCTTCCATTTCGTTCTTTCTCTCACCCCCTCCACGATTTGGTCGAAAAGGGACCCATGAGGCTTTACGTATAAGGATCCCGCTCGATGTTTTTTCTTCCCTTTTTCGGGACCCTGCTTCTTCCTCGTCCTCCGCTTCTCTCGCGACCCGGGCCGTCGCGCCCACCCTCTTCGGCTGTACCGCGGCAGCGGCAACAGCGGCGTCCAGCGGCGGCGGCATCGGGGATGAAGGCCGCCGATGCTGCCGCCCGTGGGACCGATCGCGAAGCTTACCGTCAGTGGCGTAGAAGCCCTCGTCCCGCAAGAGGAACAATCGCGTTTTCTCTTGCAAGTGTCACATAAAATCGACCGACACGTATTGTATTATTTTTTAAACGACTGGTAACCCCTCTTCCGTATTATAGCTTATTTCTTCAATTGGCCGACTGACTTTTGGTGGAATTTGAAAATTAGAGGGAAACGAAGAGGCTCTTGTACGCCTCTGCAGGGGCACCTCGGCGTCTTGGGGATGCGGCCCACATGTAAGATTCGAGGCCTGAAAAGTATTGACCGAGGTTACCCATGAGAAGCCTCTTGAGAAACGGAGGAAAAAAGTTTCCAACAACTTCTCGCGAGTTGGAACAATCTTTGTCCGAAATATCCCTCAAAAGTGTTTCTACAAACATTCTGGCGTTTTTTTTTTGCGTCGTTTTTTCGACTTCTTCTACGACCATGCGGTCAACAGTTTTCAAGCCGGTAGCGTCTTTCCCACGAGGGCAAGACGACCCTATCAACCGTTGCCCGGGCTGCCGAGACTTCGACGGTTATGGGGGTGTCCGTATACCGACCCTTCCCAAACGAGGTTTCCGAAAAAAAAAAAAAAAAAAAATGAAAGATCATGAAACGGTGAGAGTCTCGGTTGTCGTAGAGGGGCGCTAGAAGAGGCGTTTAAAGTTGGAAATTACAACTCGAATCTCTCGGATAAGGCAAAAAAAAAGACGATCGCTGCTAGAAGGGCGTAACGTTTTGTACGAGAACCGTGCACGCCCTTTTTCCTCGATCGCTGGTAAACAACGCAGGCAAAGAGAACCGGGCGTGACGAAATAGAGTCGACCCGACGTACAGAGCTCGAAAAGTTGGGTGCGATACATATGTAAAGCTCGCTTAACCCATATTCCGATGCATAGCTTTGTATAATCCCGCGCGGATTTATCTTCCGTCGAGGCTCGTACGTCACAGTGTTCACTGTGCGCGCGCACACATTTGACTTTTTAACTTATCTCGAGTTCTTTGACCCCTTAAGAGGAAGAAAAAAAAAAATATTAAGGGGAAACAAGGAACGCCAAAGATAAGCGATCGCCGTTTCTTATATAACAAGAGTGAAGCGCGTAAGACTGGAAGGAGACTCGTAGAAAATTGCCCGCCACGACGAGAATATCGTCTTGATTGAATCTCGAGTTTGCTTAGATGTCCGTACAGCTGTATTTGATTCGGCTCTATGTTTTATCAAGTGTAGCTCCACTCGACTACTCTCGACTCGTTGAGCTTCGTCACGTGTCGCCCTTCCCACTTCATACGAAATGAAACAATTGAGAGACGTGTACAGTAGAACCCCGATTAACCGGCGTCGGATCAACCGGGAAGCGGATTAAACGTGCGTCTTCGCCATTTTGAAACTACAAAAATGAGAAGGGGGTACCATTTTTTCGACGAAAGAGGTTTTTTACAAAACAAATTTTTAGAATTTTTTCGCTTATGAAATCCGTTGGGAAATATGCCACTTGAAAACAATGGCGGAAGTTTTAATTGGATATCTCGAAATTTTTTGAAAAAAGTGCCGTTTCGCAAAATTTAACATAGGATTTCCTATTCTGAAAATGGTCAACTTTTGAAATTTCGAAAAACGTTCGAGTCTTGCGTATCGTATGTGAAAATGGGTCACCTGAAGCGAATGGTGGAGGCAAAAATTCGATATCTCAAAAAAAATGTCGCCGTTTTGAAAGTCCAAAAATGAGAAGGAGGTACCTTACCATTTTTTCGACGAAAATGGTTTTTTGCCAAAAACAATGTTTCAAATTAATTCATCAATGAAATTCGTTGGGAAATATGCCACTTAAAAACAATGGCGGAGGTTTTAATTCGATATCTCGAAATCTTTCGAAAAAAGTGCCGTTTCGCAAAATTTAACATAGGATTTCCTATCCTGAAAATGGACAATTTTTTAAATTTCGCTAAAGGTACCATTTGAAACAACATTTTGTTGTCTTTGGCAGCCCGCAAGCAAATTTTACTTGAATCATTGATATATTTTTTTTTTCAGTATGTACACAAGTTCTCGGTCTTTTTTTGGCTTTCTCGTCACATACCTAGTACGTGATGAGAAAGGTTTGGTTACGCAAAGCGTCTTAACAAAATGTACTCACTGTGGTCTCGACTTGACGGTTTGTTCGGCTCGTTATTTATCGTCATTCGAAATGCGAGAAGCGAGCAACGCAGTGGGGCTCCGCAGAAGGGGCGCATTGATGCGCTGCACTTGGTCAAACAGCGAGGTCTTTATAACAGTAAAGACGAAGAAAAAAAAAAGGCTCCGAAAACCACCAGACCTTTATTGAAGCTTCTAATTTCGTACCGGAAGTGACCGTCGGTGTGCGGCAACGAAAAGCAGACCCGTTCGAGGATCCGAATGAGATTATGACTCGGGTCTCGCGGTTCATTGTATCACTAATTATCACCTCCCCCATGCAGGAATTACAGAATGGTTTATCGTACCGGGCACCCAAACTTTTGTTTACTCTTTCGCCCCCGATCCTTTATTCAGCGATCCATCGAATTTTACACCTCGGGGGAAAACCGTTACTCGGCGATCCCTTTGTGGCTTCGAAAAATTCTTACGATCCCTTCGCCCTTTTATGAGTTCCTAAGCCTACGATATTTAATAGAAAATTCCACTCGATGGAAAAACAAGCGTTCCGAAGATCTTGCCGCTGAGTCACGCTCACCTACTCGATGTATACTCGCTTGTTTTTCCAACGAGATTTCAAGGAAAGTGACTATGTAATTTAGCTACCAGACGTAGCGCAGTCAGGGCCTGCGGACGTGTTTCGCAAGGCGTATGCTAACGTCGCTCGGTCGTTTGTGACAGTGAACACGGTGCCGTTCTCATAGTACGTACACCGAAAATAGGTTTGGTAATATCAACCTCGCAGCTACGGTCACGGAAGATTGGTTTGAATCAATCCGGGCGCATTTAAATACGCTGCACCGTTTTTGAAACAACAAAACTGGTGCGGTTGTGTCAATTCCTTATGGCAGTTACTGCGATTACAACGTTGCTAAATTAAAACTGCATTAAATCAACAATTTTTTTTTAAGATTAAATCGTATATAGTGTCAACATACAGAAGGTACATTATTTTGACTTGGACTTATAGTTGGTCAATTTGAAAATACATGTGATTCGATGTGTTCGTATATATACGGACCATTTGTGATTTTGAAAATTGTTATTCAATTGGGCAAGACGTCAATTTAGTCATTCACAAATATGGCACACAGTAAACAAATTTCAAATTGTTTCGATATTTCAATGTCAAATCATGTAAGTTGAGTCTAAGTTAATGACGGAGAATAACTTATATATCTGATTCAAGATTGCACATATCAATAAGCGATTGTAGCGTAGTGGTAAGGTACTAGGTCAGGATGCGTTAGTTTCGGGGTTCGATCTCCGCAAAGGATATATATTAATGAAAAAAAATAATTTGCTTGCGGGTCGCCAAAGAAAAAATTCTTATATCAATCCTACTTTCAATTCTTGTTTCAATGTTATACGGGATTGAAATTCCATATAAAATTGAAACAACGACGGCAAGACTGCCAAGGTGACATGTTATCATTTTAATCCCGTATGCAATTGGAAGAATTGAAAGTAGAATTGAAATAATAATTTTTTTCTTTGGAAGCCCGCAATCGAATTTTACTTGAGTCGTTGTTATTTTTTTTTTTTCAATGAAAATGATGTAATATTCCATTGATATAATTGGGTATTCTGTTCGGTCAAACATATTCTTAGTTGGAACAACGAAATAATTTTTTTAATGCTGATGCAACTTTTCAGTCAACTTAACTAAATATTTCCTCGCCACCCGCAACCGACGGATTTGGATTATTCAAACAAATCTCGTTCGATCTTATCAAACTTTTTTTCGGTGTATAGTAAATTAATTAATTAATTAATTTATAGTAAATTCGTCAAATTGGCTTGCGCAATCGGTAGTTTTAGACACTGTAAAAAAAATTGTAAATTTAATGTCCCGGACTGGAAGTTTTTATGAAAAAACTGATACATTAAATTTAATGTTCAATTACGATGAAAAATGATTGTACTTTTTCATTGAAATTAAAGTAAATTATTAAAGGTAAAGTATTTCCAATCTTTTGAATACACCGAACATTAATTTTTCCTCACAATCCTCCATTAAATTGAATGTACCAGTTTTTGAATAAAAACTTCCAGCCCAGTACATTAAATTTCGTACGAATTTTTGTTTACAGTGCAGCGTTCGGACAAGCCCTTTGAGGACCAATCGTTCCTCGAAGCGCTCGTCCAAGGATGAAGCACATTGAGCAGCTCGGAGCTCGGCGAGCTCTTGTTTGTCGCAAGCGACAGCGCTGCAACAAGCGTACGATTATTATTAAGAATAAAATTGACACTACAACGATTCGAAACTCGAGGAGTCGGACGAATGAATAAACGATGAAACGAAATAGAGAGTGGAACAAACGAGCGAGGCGATAAATACACGGGTAACGTAGTTGAGCAATAGGAGAGCAAGCGAGATGGAATGGCGGCGCGGCGTCGGCGCGATGGCGGGAGCAAAAGCACCGGGGTGGCGATAAGCACCGGGCGATAGCGCTGGAAAATTCCACGCAGTGGGATCGTACGAGCGGGAGCGTAAGATACACGCGAGCCAACGATCCACAGATAGCCGACAGTGAGGATACGAAGACGGCGCGCAATCCGAGCGGCTGCTGGTACAGCGAACCGCGATCCATCGAGTTCCTCGTAAAGGCCGTTATCTTAAAGCGCTAAAAGGATTTGAAAATATTTCGAGTCGGGCGGTTTTTGTCGTGTATTTCGTGATTCGAGAAACGAGTGTATGACAAAACCGTTATCGAGTATAACGATGCCAATGGGTTCTCAAGGATGATATTCTTCACCGATGGGCAGCTCGCCTTATTTATCATTCTCGATCGACGCTCTTGCGTTGCGCAAGAGTGTTACCGGTTTGACTCCAATACGAGATACCGTTTCGACATTGTTGTCGGCGGGACGTGTTGTCCCACGTAATAATTGTATCATCGATCGGTCGTCGTTGGACGGGGGAACGTTATTTAATGCGAATTATGAATATCGTAATAGTTGGGCCATCGGCGAGCTCTCGATTATTTCCAGCGTGGTAATCGGGATTTTATTTTTAATTACGATGCGACTGAGGTTCGCCAGTCCAGAATCGTACTTGCACAGTAAAAAAAAAGTTTGTACTTTTTACAACTCATGTCCAGAAACGTCGGCAATTTATTGTTTGTTAATGTTCTAGTTTTACAAACAAAAGTACAAACTAAAATTGTCAATGACACGGGAAATAAAAGGACAGGTTCGTATATTCAAATATAACAAAATTATTTTTACGAAAATTCGCATTTCGATGTTACGACATTATTTTTTACTGTGTGAACGATGACCGATCGGCGATAATCAAACTTGCGTGGAGAGGTAGGTGAGAGCGGGGCAAAATGGGACGGTGGGGGCAAAACTCAATTTTCCAATAAAATTTGGACGCCCCATTTTGGCCCAACGACACATCCGGATTTTCAATCCCGTTTCGCCCCCACTCGACAACACCGCCATCGTCCGAAAGTTGTTGGAGAATTGCGTCTCGTCCCGTTATCCCGTTTTGCCCCACTGTCCCATTTTGCCCCGCTATTTCCTATAAATGAATTAAAAAAAATGTGCGTATCAATTCGATGCGTTAATCACGTTGCGATGAGTGAGGGAAGGAAAAGAAGCCGATGGGAGGTTGGGGGAGGGGGACCGGAAGTGGGCCGGCTGCGAAGCTTTCCGGTAGCCGGCCCGAGGCCACGAATTGACTTGGACTCGTGAGACACGACGCTGCTCACGCTAGGATACTCGGACCGGAGAAAGGGAAAGTCGATGAGGTGAAAGTCTACCGGTCGGTAACGGAGATGGCAAGACACCGGGAGAAAGAAAGAATGAAAGAAAGTACCTTTCGTACCTCGCACGCGCTTACTCTCAAATCGTATCTCATTCCCGGCAGGAGTTACCTTACGGGAGATTCGATACGGCGACGGGATCGTTGGCATCTCGAGCGCGGAGCGCCAGCGTCGAGAGATCTACACCCACCCTGAAATGTCAACGAGACGTTCGCGAAGGCAATTTTTTTCACCTTATTATTCCACTCGTTTATACCGGGGTCTCGTTAAAGACGATACGATCGAAGATTGCACGATTCGCACTTTATATTCTTGCGATTAATTTGTCGAGATAATTTGTCGTGATTGCTTGTAGGAATCCGAAGCGTGTGTTGATGAATGATGAATGACGATTATGGTGAGGATCTTTTTTTTTTTTCATGTGGAAGCTGATTTTGTATGACATCTAATTTTACAGATATTCCTCACAGAATTTTGATAAATCGTCGCGACAATGAAGATTTTTTTTTTGTAACCTTAATCCGCTCGATAATTTCGGCCTCCCGCTAACGACGATTCGATCGAGTAGTGCGCGATTCGCACTTTATATTCTTGCGGTTGATTTTTCGAGGTAATTAGTAATACGAATTTGGAGCGTGTGCTGATAAACGACGATTAACGTGACGCTCTTTTTTTCATATAGATGCTTATTTTAAATGACATCCCATTTTACAAATATTCCTCACAGAATTTTGATAAATAATCGCAACAATGAAGATTTTTTTAACGTTAATCAGCTCGTTAATTCCGGCCTCTCGCTTACGACGATTCGATCGAGCGTTGCACGATTCGCACTTTATATTCTTGCGGTTCATTTGTCGAGATAATTAGTAATAGGAATTCCTTACCAATTCGAAACGTGTACTGATGAATGACGATTAATGTGACGTTCTTTTTCATATGGAAGCTTATTTTAAATGACATCCCATTTTACAAATATTGCCTACAGAATTTTGATAAATAATCGCAACAATGAAGATTTTTTTAACGTTAATCCGCTCGTTAATTCTGGCCACTCGCTAACGCCGATTCGATCGAGCGTTGCACGATTCGCACTTTGTATTCTTGCGGTTCATTTGTCGAGATAATTTTTTTTTTTCACATGAAAGCTTATTTTATATGACATCAATTTTTACAAATATTCCTCACAGAATTTTGATAAATAATCACAACAATGAAGATTTTTAAAAACTCTTATCGTCTGCTCGTTAATTCCGTCCTCTCGTTAATGACGATTCGATCGAGCGTTGCACGATTCGCACTTTATATTCTTGTGGTTCATTTCTCGAGATTAGCAATTAATACTAATTGCTTGCGAATCCGAAGCGTGTGTCGATGAATGACGATTAACTCGACGCACTTTTTTCATGTTGCAGCTCATTTTAAATGACATATAATTTTACAAATGTTCCTCAGAGTAATTTCTTGTAATGAACTGCACCGTCGGCGACGACGACGATTTTCGACAGGGCAGACGTGTCGCAAAGATAATATCGACATGTGTACGAGCGATTATTAATATTAATCTTTTATCTACGCTCCTCTCCTCGCCGTCGTCTGCAAGACATCTGTTGCGTCTCGTTGCACGCAAGACACCAACCTATACTGTGCACGAAAGCTCCAGAGTTCAAGTGTCCGACAGATGTGTCTGGCGCAGGGCGCGGGTACCTGCTTACATTGATTAACAATTTTTTTTAACACCATAAAGCCGAAACAAAATATATCCGAAGTACACAAATTTTCGTCGAAAATATATGCTTTTAGTTTCCACGTGCGATACGCCAGAACTGTACGCTTATGTACACTATAAAAAAAATCGGATGAAAATTATAATTTCATATATATAAATTATATATTATATTTAATGTATATAAATTTAATGCACCGGCCTGGAAGTTTTTATGCAAAAACTGGTGTATTAGATTTCATGTACAATTGTGATGAAAAATGAATGTTCAGTGTATTAAAAACATTGGGAATACTTTATTTTTAACAATTTTCCTTAATTTTACTATGAAAGTACTTTAAATTTTATAATTTATTTTAATATATATAAATTATATATTATATTTAATATATATAAAATTAATGCACCGGACTGGAAGTTTTTATCCACAAACTGATATATTAGATTTCATGTACAATTGTGATGAAAAATGAATGTTCAGTGTATTAAAAACATTGGGAATACTTTATTTTTAACGACTTTCCTTAATTTTACTATGAAAGTACTTTAAATTTTACAATTTATTTTAATTTCAATAAAAAAAGTATATTCATTTTTCATCACAATTGTACATTAAATTTAATGTACCAGTTTTCGCATAAAAACTTCCAGTCCGGTATATTAAATTAACAATTTTTGTTACAGTGTAATGAATAAGTCGACCGAGTGCAGGAGCGCGGGTACACTGAGAAAAAAATTGGTTGGATTAACCAATACACGTTCAAAGCTGTTATTTGTTTGGTAAAAATAAAGCATCGTTCTCTTGAACGATTATACGCTGCAATGTATTCAAAATTTTTCGATTGAAACAAACATTTTTGTTGTCCCAAACAGATACGCCTTTGAGCGTATCTCACCGCGCAGTTGCTCAATCCAACCATTTGTTTTCCTCAGTGTACCCGCTTGCGTTGATTAAAATATTTTTTTAACACCATCGAGCTGAAACAAAATATATCCGAAGTACAAAAATGTTCGTCGAAAATATATACTTTTAGTTTTCACGTGCGATACGCCAGAACTGTACGCTTATGTACACTATAAAAAAAATCGGATGAAAATTATAATTTCATATATATAAATTATATATTATATTTAATGTATATAAATTTAATGCACCGGACTGGAAGTTTTTATGCAAAAACTGATGTATTAGATTTCATGTACAATTGTGATGAAAAATGAATGTTCAGTGTATTAAAAACATTGGGAATACTTTATTTTTAACAATTTTCCTTAATTTTACTATGAAAGTACTTTAAATTTTATAATTTATTTTAATATATATAAATTATATATTATATTTAATATATATAAAATTAATGCACCGGACTGGAAGTTTTTATGCAAAAACTGGTATAGTAGATTTCATGTACAATTGTGATGAAAAATGAATGTTCAGTGTATTAAAAACATTGGGAATACTTTATTTTTAACGACTTTCCTTAATTTTACTATGAAAGTACTTTAAATTTTACAATTTATTTTAATTTCAATAAAACAAGTATATTCATTTTTCATCACAATTGTACATTAAATTTAATGTACCAGTTTTCGCATAAAAACTTCCAGTCCGGTATATTAAATTAACAATTTTTGTTACAGTGTAATGAATAAGTCGACCGAGTGCAGGAGCGCGGGTACACTGAGAAAAAAATTGGTTGGATTAACCAAAACACGTTCAAAGCTGTTATTTGTTTGGTAAAAATAAAGCATCGTTCTCTTGAACGATTATTCGCTGCAATGTATTCAAAATTTTTCGATTGAAACAAACATTTTTGTTGTCCCAAACAGATACGCCTTTGAGCGTATCTCACCGCGCAGTTGCTCAATCCAACCATTTGTTTTCCTCAGTGTACCCGCTTGCGTTGATTAAAATATTTTTTTAACACCATCGAGCTGAAACAAAATATATCCGAAGTACAAAAATGTTCGTCGAAAATATATACTTTTAGTTTTCGCGTGCGATACGCAAGAGCCGTACGCTTATGTAGTAAATTAGTTGAGCGAGTGCAGGAGAGAGCCGGGACCACTCGTGGGTCTCGGTGTAGCAGTAGCAGCGACCGCAGCGGCTCCAGCAACGGCAGCAGCCTTTCTTACGCGACCTCACGATTTGCGTTGTTGCAGCGAGCTCTCGCCCGTCTCGTATGTTAGGCCGCACATGCACGGTACACCGCTGGGCACGAGATGAAAGGGGAAGCTGAGAAGCGTTGTGTGAGCGGGCAGCGGCGATGAACGAAGGAGCGAGACAGAAATGGAAAGAGAAAGCGAGATACCGAGAAAGGTGCGGACTCGCGTATACCGCAAGGAAAGAGGCGCGAGTAGTGCGAGCGAGCCGAGCCGGACAGAGCGAGCCGCGTCAGTGGAGCGAGGAAAAGGCGATCGTAATAATAATGTCACACGCCGATGGAGCAGACGTCATCGATACTTATTATTGACTTTTATTTATTTTATCAACGCTCTGATAAATTGCGTGAAAAGGGTTCGTCAATGTTCGCGGGTCATCGATGTCATCCACTTTCACCCTGTCTCGTATTCATTTCCCATCTTCACTCGGCGATCTTCGAAAAAGCGATCTCTAACCGAAAACTCTCTCCCTCTATCGGTGTGCTTCTTAATTCTTATAGGTTATATCAGGTGGTGTTGAGGTACTATTAAGGTAGTCCTTGCGAATAGCGTTCACTTCGCATAAGTTTCAGAGAAATGAGAGGGAATTGTTAACACTTCTCTATGATATAAAAACCCGAAAAAATTAAGCGTGTTAAAGATGCTGAAAAGATTAATTCAGCACCATAATAGTTCTAAAATGTTATCAACAAATTGATGAAAGACAAGATTGTTCAACAAATCTCCCGGAAACACTGAAAAAAAAATCAATCATTCAAGTAAAATTTGCTTGCAGGCTGAGAAAGAAAACAAAATGTTGATTCAATTCTACCTTCAATTCGTACAATTTCATACCGGATTGAAACGGTAACATGTTACTTTGACAGTCTTCGCGTCGTTGTTACAATATCATATGGAATTGTAAGAATCGAAAGTAGAATTGAAACAAACATTTTTTTTCTTCGGCAGCCCGCGAACGAATTTTTTTTCGGTGTAATGTTTTTTTTCTTCTTTTTTTAATAAAAATTATTCGTCCAGAAAACGTATTCGTGTTGTGAAAAATGAAGGAATAATTTTAATTTAAAAAAAAGTTAGGTTTTTGGGAGATTTGATGAACAATTTTATTTTTCACCAGTTTGTCAATAACATTTTGGAATTATTATAATGCAAAATCAATCTTTCCAGCATCTTTAATATGCTTGATTAATTTTGATTTTTATACCAACCAGAAGCGTTTGCAATTGCCTCTCATTTCTCCGAAACTTGTGCAAAGTTAACACTATTCGCAAGGACTGCCTTAAGGCTTTCTTTTTCGCCGGTTTATTTTATGGTTAGCCATTTTTCATTTTGTATTTTCACGTGTATTTTCACGTGTGAAAAATGAAGGAATAATTTTCATTTAAAAAAAGTTAGGTTTCTGGGAGATTTGATGAACAATTTTATTTTTCACCAGTTTGTCAATAACATTTTGGAATTATTATTGTGCAAAATTAATCTTTTCAGCATCTTTAATATGCTTCATTTAGTCTGATTTTTATACCAACCAGAAGTGTTTGCCTCTAATTTCTCCGAAACTTATGGAAAGTTAACACTATTCGCAAGGACTGCCTTAAGGCTTTCTTTTTCGCCGGTTTATTTTATGGTTCGCCATTTTTCATTTTGTATTTTCACGTGTATTGAACACGATGCTCTCGGGGACTTTACTCCAGAGCACGGAATAAACATTACTTTCTCTCTCTCTTCCCAAACAGCGAACTGAGCGAAAGAAGAAACTGACCGAGTCTGTAAGCAAACCCCAAAGGATACGACGGACGATAAGGATTTATCCACAGGCGTGCTCCATTATCGTTTCCGGTTGCGGCCGGGAGGTCATCGGCGTACGTTATAATCTCCTTGTTCTGTATATAGTCGAGGTATAGAGGCATATCGTCGAAGCGATAGCGACAGCTCCTGGGAAACCGTCCCTGATACAGCCGTACGCGTCGTGCGTTGTTGCGAGTTTGTCCGAAAGCTTGTCAGTCAGCGAGGCAAGGTGAACGTCTCGCGGCTAAATTAATCGATGCTATTTCCCAGCCGTACTCGGTGTGTTTGCTACTCTCTTAATAATAATGAGCGAGACTCGGAAGTGACATTCGGCGCTGTTCAAAGCCGGAAGCCTCGGCCTCGGGGTCGCCTCTGAGTAATCCAAAGACGATCAGGAAACGAAAAACGAACACGAACGAAAGATCCATGTTTTGTAAATTGAAAAAAAAAAAAAAAAAAAAAACATGAACGGCGTTGTTGTCGGATTATGCATGCTGGCCTTCGAGGGCCCTCAGAGTCCCATGTGTCACGTGACTCGGCGTACGTTCAATTAGGCGTGTCACGGTATTTCCCACAAGATACGGGCGCATGAGGGTTAATACAACAGTTCTCGCGGCTCGCCTCTATTCCCGTAGGGAGGGGCAGTTTTCCAGGCCCGTAGAGATTCTCACGCGGCTAAATATAACGATTACTTAATGGGCAATACGCGGAGGGGTTGTGGGTCGCTGTATCGAACAGACGAAAAATCGTCTAGGACATGCGGGTGGATTTTACCGAAGAATTAAGTGCGATGGGAATAAGGGGAACGTTATGAGCTTGATCGAGGTGCCGCGAAGGTCGAACAAAAGTTGTAAAACGCGAGATCGTCGATATCGGTAACAATCGACGTCGGGCGCAACAATAATAACAGCATCGCGACAACGACTGTTTAGAAGGAGCTGCGGTCTGCGCCGTTGCCTATGAATAGAAGGCTAGTCTTCATTCATGCGGCGAGGCGAGCCCGCGTCCCTCCTGGCCGTCGACGACGACGACGACGACGCAGTCCACCTTCGTCTCCGCTCAAGAACCATTGAACGCCCGAGCGCAATGCCTCGCTCACCTACTGTACTCTCTCTCGCCCAGCGAGCGAAAGAGAGCTACCTACGGATACCAGACTGTACGTTGTTATACCATACCGGTATGTGCCCACAAGCGGTTGGAGTATCGAGAGGACGAGGGAGCCGCGAATACTTCTTGTACGCCTTTACGACCGTTTGGTTCACCTTCGAGACTTCGGCCGGCAATCGATTCCTACTGGCGGGGGTCAGAAGGGTCTGTTAAAATAGAGTATATATATTGGTAAACTGCCGCCATGCACCGGCGATGAAAAAGTCTCTCGAATTTAGAACGAAGAAATAACAATATCGGTGGTATGAAAAAGCCGGTTGTTATCTGGCCGGGAAGATTTAGATAAAATCGTAGAGATAGGTAAGAGGGGTCAACGAGAGGCGCAATAATCTATCGCTATGTGGCCGGCCTGCCTCTTTCGATTCACCGAATGTATTTTTCGCAGATCGGTGTCGAAGCGCGCAATAAGCGGCAACGTGCGAGCCGTATCGCCCGGCCCGAGCGCGCTGTTGCCAAGTTTCGCTCGTTGATACCGCGATCGCGGCGATGTGTCGGAGCGACGGCGTTACCGGGCGAAGAGGCCCGAGGGGCAGAGAGGGTTTCCGTGTCGGTCGTGCGCGCCGACGAGCTACGAGGGACACCGTGAATTTTCATTGGCCAACGGGTTGGCGCCGCCTTTCGCCGTTCGCGTCGTACCCGAGGAGCCTCTCACGCCGCCGCCGCCACCGCCGCCTCGCCGGTCGAGCTCTCCACTCGTCAGTCAGCTCTCGAGCGCCCTTCGAGCAACATCATTTTAGTCACGTGGCAAACGATAGTCGAGCTCAAGAGACTGTACTGTAACCGAGACTATACGTGAGACGCACCGATAAGATCGTCATACGCCAACGAGAGTACACCGGAGAGGAACAAAGTCGAACGAAAGTGCCAAGTTTCATAAAAAAACACGCAAGCCTTAAATTCGTGGATTCAGATCTATAGCGAGTCGAGTAAAGGCTCGGTGATTGAAAAAAAAAAGAGACCTCAACGGAAAAAAGAGAGTTTATCGTTTTATATTTATCAATCGTCGCGAGAGATAATTTTACCACCGATATCGATCGTCGAAGAGATTGTCGGGACGACGAGTAAGCTGCTTTTTCTTGTTTTGTGGCTTAAATGTAAATGAACTTTATGCAAGTCGAGCCGAAACGTGAGAGGAGGATAGAACGGCGTCCGAACGCCCGCGAATCTTTGTCGAGAGTGGTTGTTTTTGTGTCGCGCGAGTTACATTATATCGCGCCTCACCGTTGCTCGTTATAATAACAAACTCGGGACGAGGAGCGACTCTCCAAGTTTACAGAACCGTACCCGCGTCGCGTTACCTCTGTGATACACAAAAGCAGAGGGGAATAAAAGCGTACCGAATAAAGATTTGGTGAAACTATCGTAATTTCAAACACTCGAGCGGCATAACAGTGACCGACAGACCGGAGAAAAGATTTTTTTAAAGCTGTTGGGTGCGTTTGAAAAACGTTTTAGAAGCAGTTCGTTCGATCGAGTGTAATTGTGCGAATCGAGACGTTGAAAAACAAAATGTCAACCGCAGTGATGAGCACCCCCATCTTCGAGTGCACCGAGCATCTCTTCAAGGTAAGAATCAGCCGCGGATATTTAGTTTTTTAAGTTGCCCAAAAATCCTCTGCGAATAGCTCTGATAACTTTAGTCTCAAAAAGTCGAGCTCTCGGATACAGGTACATATAGAACACCGGCCCTGAGTCGTACCGTGCGGTACGAGATTGTTAAAGAATTTACATTATAAACGAGCCAAATGATAAGCGTGTATCTCAATTGCGTCGAGGAGCAAAGAACCGAGAGAACGGAGATAGCTTACATTGTAAGAAACATAGATAACAGTTCGAGACTCGGAAAGCATCGACTGGCCGGGAATGAAGGAAAGTGATACAGTGGCACGACTACAGCGTACTCGATCTCGAAAGCTACGGAGCGTGTCGCCGAATCATTATTCCCGCCAACTTTTTCTTTCCCAGAGGAACAAAAAAAGAAAACAACAACAAAGACTTCGGTCGCGAGAGCGTAGACGCATTTAACGGGACAGTTGATCCAGAGTTAACACTGCCGGCGTGTCGATTCGCGAGGGAGTCTAGAAACGTGCGTGAGTCCGAACGTCACAGAGGGGGCGACGAAGGATGTAGTTTTCCGAGTAAACGACCTACGCTAAGAACCGTGGAACGAGCGCGCGGTCGCCTGCACAAGTCAATCTATTTTCGTGTACGGGACGCTCGACGAACCGCGAAGAATAAGTTCCTAGCGTTGAGAGCGGTGACTTTACCGAATCCGCACAGCTGTGTGCTTTCGGTCTTTATTTTAATTTCAGCCGTTCTCGCAAGCGGGATGCGATAGATATCGAATTCATCGTCTTCGGACATTAATCGGAAACTGTGGCCGCGCATCGAGCGACGACGTTTCGTGCGGCCCCTCGCGCTTCCGTTCCATGTATTTTTCTCGCTATCGTACGATTTCCGGCGTGAGTCCTCCCACTGGAAACCCACTTGTCATTTCCCGTCTTAGTATTCTTCGCATCGGACTCGGGAGCGCGTATGTTCCGTGTCGTGCCAAACTCATAAATATAATGTGTATACATTTATTTGCCGATTCTCAGAGGACATTCTTTTTTATTTTCGCTTTTCGCCCGCCTCTTTTACAGTCACTTCTTTCTATCTCGGTATATATTCTTATTACTGACCAATTCACCGACAGCGCTAGGTGCGCGGTTGGCGCGTAGCTCTGGCGGTCCCCAAAGTCAAGCACTATCGCTCGCGGTCAGTACTTGGATGGGTGACCGCCTTAGCCGCGCGCGGTAATTTTCTCGAAGATTGGTGATTACCCTGTAGGAACAGCAATCTCTGGGGAGAGAGCCGTGTGTGTATGACCAGGTTTTTCGCAGTTTCCCTGTGCCCTTGTGCGAATACGACACAGCAAAGGTGCTCGCACATAAAACAACGTTTGCCGTTTTCCGTCATACAGTCGATCGGATCAGATCGAACACCAATGCGCGAACATCAGCCAATCACGTCTGTGTGTGGATACGGCACGGCCTGTCTGTGTTCCGTACATAGTTTTGTGCGCGAGCAGCTTAAGGGGGTAATTCGGCTGCGGACGCGATCCGGGGGGGGGGGGGGGGGGGAGGTGGGATGTGTAAAAGGCGAAGGAGCCCGTACAGGTGGAACGGATATTTAAAAAAATATTACTTGGTCGGTTCTCGTTCGACTCGACATTTTCCTTTCGTCTCGATTATATAATTAAACGATAAATACTATTCGTAGATTGAAAAAAAAGACACACGCACGCTGGGAAAAATTCAAGTCGAGTCCAGAATAAATTGCCTCTGCAACGTTTTTGTTATATTACTATACACACCGACCATTACGCGAATCCTCAGTCAAGGATTCCTTTTGGCGTGCAACGATGCGTGTCCGGTGTGTCAGTCGAAGCTACCTGTTGAGCGTCACGTGTCCTCTCCGTCGAGCGTGACCGAGTAGCTTGTTGAATGAAAATTTGATGAAAAAAAAAGTATAAAAAAAATTAGACAGATGTACCGAGTGTTCGCGATTTGTGATTCTACGACCGAGACAGAAGCGCGGAAAAGAAAGAGGAAAAAAAAAAAAAAATCACCACGAAAGGACCGGTGTAATGAAAACCTGTTGCGCCGAGCCTTGTGTTTCGTGCATGCGCAGAGGTTGTCAGTCGGGCCGGTACGTTGCCACGGCGTTCCGTGGCCCTCGGTTTCTCGGCGTTTCCCCGCGCGTCCATTGTGCTTATCCATCCGCGAGGGAGACTCCGCTCACGCACGTGCAGCTAAGGGTGCCCGGCCTTTGTGGGGTTCCTACGTCGCGTTGGCCCGTAGCGGTATGAAATTTTTTTCCCATATTCCTGAAAAGAAACCTGACGCAGAAAGAACGAATGTGAGGGACGAGGCGCGCCCCGCCCGTGTGAAAGAGGAGCGGCGCGTCGGCTCTCTTCTTTGCAACGTTCGAACGATTCTTCTTCTTCCTTGTCGTTCGTTTTATGCCAGTGGACAAGTACCAATTCAAATTTGTGGGATTGCACTCTCGGTCTGATTTTTAGATGCGAATTCATGGTCGCCACGGACCTGGAAAACCTGAAAAACTGGAATAAGTCAAGGGATTTGTGGGTAGATAGAAAAGTTAGGGAAAAGTCAGGGCATTTTTTTTAAACCCCTGGAAGTTTTCTTCAATCTGATGTGTTCCGTTTAATTCCGGGCTGCACGACATCTACATTTTTTGTTCCAGCAAACTTGTCGACAGTCTACAGCATATATATTACTATATTGTGATATTATTTTCGTTGGGAACTTTTAATATTGTGAACTGAGTTTAATATATTAACAATCATTACATATTATATTTTGGGTTATTTGTAATTGTCCTTTCCCACCCTGATTGATGGACTGAAAAAATTATATTTTTGCTCGGGAAAGCCGGGAAAAGTCAGGGAATTCCAGTTAGAAAATTTCGTCGCAACCACGTGAATTTCACTGCACCGACTGGCGCTAGTGGCCAGTGGTCGCGTCTCTTGCCGTCCGATTGGCCGTGACGGAGGATAAGCGGCTTGAATGAAGAAAGGAAACTATATATATATATATTTCTTTTATTTGTTATTTTTACTTTTTTTTTTTATATCGAACGATTATTCGTAGTTGGTATCGCCCGTACTTTTTTTTTCGTCGTCGTGGAGTCCGCACATGAGTCGGGCCTGTATAGCCACAAAAGCCCCTGCGTAGCATGGAGCGTTTTTCCTCAGCCGCGTTGCGTAACTCGGTGAATCTGCGATACTGGGAATACAAAGTGAAAAGGAAAAGGCGCGAGGCTGGATGTTAAGCGGCAACGGTCTTCGTCGCTTCTAGTCCCGTTCGGACATCGGGCGCTCTCTTGTAATAAGTATACAGTGGTGCGCTCACCGATAGTTTAATCGTCCGTCCGCCGGCGGCGCGCTGAAGCGAGAGAGAGAGAGAGAGCTTTTACTTTCTTCCAGCATCGAGGCGAGGCGGCTTCTTCTTTCCATTTCATTTTAATCTGTCCTAACGGAGGATTCCTCGCAGGCAGGTACTCTGCGCGCGTGCTTTCTCTCGCGCGTAATAGTCCCGTAATCTCTTCGTACGGCTCCGCTCGCGCTCGGTCGTATCATCCGAGAAATAAATACCACTGTCTACCTCTTTATGTAAATAGTCTATCGTCGTAAATATGGTGGCTTTAATCTCATATTATATTTTGAATTTCCTGCGTTGCTCTCTCTTCACTATATATTAATTTAGGTTTAAGTCTAAGCTGCTCTGTACTGCTTCACGAAAAATCTACGCTCTCTGCGAAATCTAATAGTAATTTCGCAGAGCTGGGCAAATCCACTAAGTACTTGATGTAAGTATCGAAGTATCGAGTACTGAGTCACTGTCCAGTACTCGGCACTTCGGCAATTCAGTTCTGCCAGTACTCAAGAAATAACCAGCGCTCAGGATTTCCAGTACTTGACACTTCAATGCGTATTTCGAGTACTTGGGGTATTTGCCCAGTTCTGCTATTTTCGTTTTATATTAATGTAGGTCTAAGTTTAAATTACTCTGCACTGCTCTATGTTCGCTCTGGTCCTCAGGGGATTTATCCCAGGGTCCGATAAACTTATATATATCTCTCTATAATATAAAAAGATTTCGCCGCCGCCGCCGCCGTGTCAAGAATCGAAGGGGGGGGGGGGGGGACAGTACTTGGATGGGTGACCGCGGTCACCCATCCAAGTACTGAACTGAAAGGATTTCGCCGCTATCGCCGCCGTGTCAAGAATCATGGGGGGGGGGGGGACAGTACTTGGATGGGTGACCGCGGTCACCCATCCAAGTATTGAACCCGTCTTTTGAAGTATTTGGAATAATAAGGGTTTTCGTCCAGAAATGGGTGCGAGCGCGCGAAGCGCGCGAGCCACAATAACCCGCTAGTATATATATATATATATAACACACCAACTTTCCATGCATCGTAATTATAAGTAAATAACTATATCGTGTCCGAATGTGTGTCGCTACAAACCTCGTACGCTTACATTCCGCATCTCGCTACACTCTATCTGGCGTTGAAGCTACATTCCTACCGGTGAATCCAAGCACTGCCCGGTACCGGGTAAGCCCGTAATAACGACTTACGAGTCGAATGTGAGTCGGCAAGAGTGCATATGCAGTCGACTTTTGCGGCTGCAGTGCCCCAACGACGTAGCCTCGTCTCGGCTCGTTGCGCATGCGCACGAGAAGTTCAGCTCGCCGACGTTGCCGGACAAGCCCGAGTTACCCTTCTCTCGAATATTAAAGTTGAAACTCTTTTTTTTTTTCTAATCTGGCCTATCGTCGGAAAACAAGGCTCACCGATCTATCTGGATGCGATAAAATAACATCGTTGTACCTGGCTTGGGGGCGTTGCCTCCACGTGTTGTGCATCGAAGAGTCACTCGACTTTCCCGCTACTCATCGCTGTTGATAGATCAACGCGATTCATGTGCATAGATTAAGGTAGTTCTTGCGGATAGTGTTCACTTCGCATAAGTTTCAGATAAATGTGAGGGAATTGAAAACACTTGTTAACGGTATAAAAATATGAAAAAATTCATACGTTTTCAGAAAAATGAACGAATCATTTTCATTAAAAAAAAAAAGTTATATTTTACGGGAGATTTGTTGAACAATTTTATTTTTCATCAATTTGCTAATAACATTTTGGAATTATTATTATGCAAAAATAATCTTCTCAGCACCTTTGATGTGGTTGATTTTTTTCAGATTTTTATACCATCCAGAATTGTTTGCAATTCCCTCTCATTTCTCTGAAACTTATGCAAAGACTATCTTGAAAGAAATATAGTCAGCGTCGTCAACGATATACATTTTTTCAAGCTGCGATGCAATTAGCACTATTGTGACTATATCGAGTATTTGAGAGAGTATCGATTTCAAATATAACAATCGTCTATGCATCGTCGGGTGATGTCGAGAACTTGGGACGATAGTTTCAAGTGGCGTGTCAGTTTGGAGAGAATAAGGTCATAAAATCGAGGGTTGGATTTATCCTTTGGAGGAACCGACCGATCTGTCCCTCGATGAAGGAAAAGCGGGCGGGTCGAAGTTTACCCGGTCTACCTGCGCGGCTAAGGATTTAACGGGTTCTTGAGATGTCTTTTGTTCTCGTGTTGCCGGAACCCAACATTTTGGGGAAACCCTCGCGGTCCCTTGCTCTGTTGGGGGCTGCAACTTCGCCTTTGGGAATGGAGGCCATCACTAAATGCATATTAATTTATATGCAATAGTTTCTAGAGTTTGGTCCCACACTACACTGAGAAAAAAATTGGCTGGATTAACCAAAAGTCGCGGTGACATACGTTCAAAGCTATTATTTGCTGGGTACAAATAAAGCATTGTTTTTTTTTCTAATTATTCGCTTCAATTTATCCAAAATTTGTCGATTGAAATGAACTTTTTTTGTGAAAAAATCAACCATATGGGAGGTACTGAAAATATTGATTTTACATGATAATAATTCCAAAATGTTCTCAACAAATTAACGAAATAAAAATTGCCCAACAAATCACTCGTCAACCTAACTTTTTTTTTAAAATGAAAACGATTTGTTAATTTTTCTGAATACGTATGAATTTTTTCGGAATTTCGTTTAATTTTTGAAAATTGCGTTTTTAGTTAATACACAAACGTAATTTTCAAAAATTACAGAGAATTCTGAAAAAAAATGCATACGTATTCAAGAAGATTAACAAATTCTTTTTATATGAATAAAAAGTTAAGTTGCCGGGGGATTTGTTGAACATTTTTTTTTCATTCGTTTGATAATAACATTTTCGAATTATTATTATGCAAAATCAATCTTTTCAGCACCTTCCATATGCTTGATTTTTTTCAGATTTTTTATCCCATCGAGAAGTGTCCGCAATTCTCTCTCAATTATCTCTGAACTCACGTGAGCTCAGGCTGTCCGCTATTACGACCTTAATCCAACCATTTCTCTTTCTCAGTGTATAAATTTCAACACCGTCGCTTGTATTTTTTTTTTCTATAGTCCAGAAACCTCGTACAACACGCAGCTTGGAATAAGAGTTCCAAGACACTAATAAATAAATGTTTTGCTCTACTTGAAGTCATATTCCTAGTCATATTGTGATCTCGCGACAAAGTGCGTCAAAAAGATAAATAATGTAAAATAATGAATTATAATGAATTTTTATGAATCTAACATACTTTTACCCATGTTACAAGCTATACCTTTGAAATTTTATCTGAACTATAAAAAATTAAAAATCCAAAAGAGTTCGTCCAGTAAATAAATAAATAAATAAATAAATATTTTTTATTTATTCATTACGTGAGGTAAAAAAAAATAACTAAACGCCTCCTCTCTTTTGCAGAATGCAGCGCCATCGAAGCCGAAGGATCCCGCCGGGGGTCACGCGGGAAGTCACGCGCCCCTCCGACGTAGCTACACGTCCCTCGTGACGCTCATAGAGCAGCATCGAAAGCTCGACAGAAGCGTCAGCGAGCCGACATCGCGTTACAAGACGGAGCTTTGCCGTCCGTTCGAGGAGAGCGGTGCCTGTAAGTACGGTGACAAGTGTCAGTTCGCTCACGGTTACAGCGAGCTTCGCAATCTCGCCCGTCATCCCAAATACAAGACGGAGCTCTGTCGCACCTTTCACACGATCGGTTTCTGTCCGTACGGGCCGCGTTGCCACTTTATCCACAACTTCGAGGAGGCGAGGATCCACAATCAAAAAGTCAGCGCCCAGCTGGGCTCGACCCAACCAAACATAATGGGACTTAGTCCACTGTTGAACTCGACGAATGGCAGTATCAACTTGAATATCAGCCTCCTAGAGCAGATAACAGCCTCGCCGCAGGCCGTCGCCGCAGCGGCCGCGGCTGCGACAGCAGCGACCTCTACTTCGCCGCGCATGAGATCGACTTCGCTCAGTTTCGGTATTCACGCCGGCGGAAACAACGCCAACGGATACAGCAGCAATCCTCCGTTGCTCAGGACGACTTCTCTCAGCATGCCATCCCACCGCCATCACAACAATCATCATCAGCAGCAGCAGCAGCAACAACAGCTTCATCAGCAACTCCATCATCACCAGAACAACCCGAGTTCGGTAATCGGAGCCGCGAGGCCAAAGCCCCTCAATCTGAGCCCGACGTTCTCGCTCGGCAGCACCGCCGATTCGGTCTCTCCGTCCTCGAGTCTCAGCCAATCGCCGACAAACTCCATGGCCAGCTTCTTCAGCGACGATTGCGGCAACAATCCGCCGACAACGCCGTTCAGCTTCGGCCAGGACTTTGGGCTTCTCGCGACGAGGCACAGTCCCAGCCCACCGGGCGGTATCGTCAGTCCAATCTCCGACGATCTCGCACCGAGGACACCGTCACCCCTCTCACCCAACGCCGAATCCAGACTTCCGGTATTCAACAGGATCAGCAGCACGCTCGGCGACTTCGACACCCTCAAGATCTAACACCGTCGTCGAGATCTTATTATTTTTTTTTTTTTTTTTTTTTAACTTACTCCTCTTCGCTCTGCAAATTTGCAAGTCTCCCTCGTCATTATTGTTCTATCTAGTGATGACCGCTACGGATATCGTCGTTATTAATATTATGCACTTTTTTTTTCAATACATTGATCGACGGCTAAAAGCCAGAAACTTTGACGATATTTATACACGGCTAATATTATTTAGATACGCATGTACAGGAGCATCGGGTAGTGAAAATTGCTCGCGCGCGCTTTTTATCCACTGCCACGACTGCCATGAACACGATAATTTCTTCTTTCGTTTTTAAAATTTTTTTTTTTTTTTTTTTTTTTTTTTTTATTGTACGTAGTATTGAAGCTCGTTGAGCGTATGCGTATTGGCTCGGGTTAAATCCGAGCGCCACGATCGTAGCCGCACTGCAGAGGGGGATGAGGGAGCTAGCGAGGTCTTGAGAGAATGATAGTATGAATATTTTATCTCATTAATCATTCACATTTTTCTGTATTCATTTTTTTTTTTTCTCTGCTTGGTCTCGAGGCCGGTGAGACGAGAGATTGATCGAGGGAGAGAGAAAGAGGGGGTAGAGAGTAAGTGAGGAATGTATCGGCGACCGGGAGTCAAAGATTATTTCAATGATGGGATGGAAAATATTAATATTAGTGGCTAAACTCCGATTGTCTTCCAACACTGACAACTAGTGCAAGAGTAAGAGTAAAAAAAAAAAAAAACACGTGAAACTTGTATATTTCGAAGCAGCTTGATTGAAAAAAAAAAAAAAATCATGTACCATGCGATGGAACAGTGTTAGTTTTCATTTCTTCTTCATTGTACGAAAATATCGACGCGACTTGTCGACGTCGAGACGCAAATTGTTTTTCTTTTTATTAGTTTAGCGGGAACCCGTGATCAAGCTAAGAAAAAAAATTATCCAAGAGCGTGGATGATAACGGATAGGAGCAAACGCAAGATTCATTTCGTGGTGAACATTGTTCTTTCCCTTTAAAAAAAAAAATGTGATATGTAACTATTGCAATAGAAATATTAACTGTTATAAACAAACATTCTGTAACTATGTCGCGTTAAAAAAAAAAGTCGACAGACGGGTTGGGTGAATTAAAGCTTGCAATCGGCGAACGTTTTTTTCTTTTTTTTATCGTGGAGAACGGAGAGGGACTTTGAGAGTCGTGACGAAGCAAAAATGCTGCGATGGTCCATGCGAAACGTGTGAAATTCGTCGACGATAGAATAACGAAAATGTGGGAGTAACGAGCGAGCGAAAAGTAAAAGCCAGCCCGAACGTGACGTGGTTTTTGATAATCGAATGCATTTTTGTATATACACTTGCTACGCGAAACAAAAGAAAAGAAAAGAAAAAAAAAATAATCGTTTCGTTTAACTTATACTTGAAAGAAAAAATATTATTATAGACTTAGTTTATTATTATTTAATGTTATTATATTCGTACCGAATTACACGGTTCGGAGACGTCGTGCAGAGTTTATATTCATAACGGCGACAGAATATGGTCTCTTAAAGCGTCTTTTCACCGTAAAGAATTGACGAACAGTTCGACAATAATATATATGTACACACTATTTTTTATAACCAACGATATAATACAGTGACGAGACAATAATCATCGCGCCGTATACTGCGTTCGATCTCCGATATGCTATAACTTCAACGAAAGAACACCCCCTGCTCACACGCCCTATCCACGTTTAAAAAAAAAAAAAAAACAAACAAACAAAAAAACAGATGAACGAAAAAAGTCAGATATTTACCGTTTACTATTACCACTAACCATTGATGCTATTACTTTTCATTATAATTACTATTATTACCATTGTTGCAAATGCTACCGTTCACGACCACCACCGTCACTATTATTATTATTATTATTATTATTATTATTATTATTATTATTATTATTATTATTATTATTATTTTTATTATTATTATTATTATTATTATTATTATTATTATTCTAATACTTGTTGATTACCAAGAAAAAGGCTTCCCCTATATTCAGGTACATACAATAAACAGCATATATATATATAAACTTTATATATACGTCTATCGATACAGGGCTATTGCCACGAATATTATTAACGAGTTATCGTCTAATTATTTAACGATTATTTAATTTTGTACGTTCCGTTTCATATCTCATCTTTTTCTCCACCGCAATTCCTACAAATGCCCGTGTCAAATAACTATCGACACACGTTCACCGAGTGCCTTTCGTTGTAGTGGAATACATATATTTAATATAATTAGAGTTTCGGCGAGTTAAAGGGGGGGGGGGGGGGGGAGAGAGGGGTAAATGGAGAGGGGCAGGAGAGGGAGAAGGAAACGGAAAGAGTTGAGGTTGCGTTCATGGTCAGAACTCGCAACGAGTAAATCGTGCAATACAGCCGTGTGGACCAGAGCCAATGTTAACGAATAATAGGTATATAGACGCGCAAACAGCACTCCGATGTACGCAAAACTGCACGTCCAGAGTCTCATTTGATAATACTCGAAAAGTATTGGCAGCTCAGTTAATGACACGGTGGCACGAAATATTATATCTGAAATGTCAATTATAGTCGCGTGAACAATTGAGGCGTATTATTTTTTAAACCGATGAACATTGATGCATGTAACTTTAATTATACTTGGGGGGGGGGGGGGGGGGGGGGGGGGTTCCCGTAATCGACAATTCCGGGGTTTTATTTTTTTCCGCCAATACTCGACAACTGATAGTCTCCCGGTTGACGGCATGTTTAGTTGTTTAAAGTTGTCTCAATGACATTCAGATATTCATATTTCGTTTGACGAGTTGACACTGTCGGCGACGAGCGGTCGTGCACAACGGGTACTCTTAATCGAGACTAAACGTGGACTCTGAACGTTGGCAGTCGTGCGTTTTGAAAGCCCCATTATAGACTTGATCATTAATTCATTTAATATTGAAATAATATACTTTACATGTATGTCTCTTTTTTTAATTTAATATATTTATTTTTTCAATCGTATTTATATATTTATACAATATTTTATACTCGGTTCTCTTGACAGTTATACACGATTAAAATATATGAGTTTGTACGAATGTGCAAGGTCGATCTCTTGGCTCTCAGAACGAATGTAATTAATTAATAATTTTTATAACGTCGTTTATTACTCTCGGCGCTTTAATCGAAACATTACTTTCTTTGTTCCTTATTATTCGCTCCGTTATTATATACTTCTTTTTCTTTTGTTTCACTGTGATAAACCGAATACCGAAATGTATGTGAAACACGTGTACTTTCCGGTCTCAAGTCTAGAAACTACCGAACGTTATTTATGCGATGAAATTGTTTATTTTATTCGATGCTCGACATTTTTTTTTTTTTTTTTTTTTTTTCGTTTTTCCAAAGCCTATTATCTCGTTGTAATGCAGAAGTTGAACCTACGCGTATACTTAATTTCTCTTTGTGATATTGAATTCGATCGTGGAAACGACGTGAGAGAAAACCGGCAACTCGATCTTCAATTATTATAATTTTTTTTGTTTATTTAAAAAATTCGTATATATCTCTTCGTGTAAATCTGTTAAATCTACATCGGTGTATCGGCCGAAACTTGAATTTATACGTACTGCACGCTCATGAGAGCCAATTGATAGGCTGACGAGAGAATCCTTGGAACGCACTCACTCTACGAGTCATATCCACAATGGGACCACAAAAGTGATAAAAACAACAGCCTAGATTTTTCGTTATTAGAGAGAATATAGAAGGGTGGTGAGCTATTGTTTGGTCAATAGAAAAACGACGACCGAGTCATTTTGTATATCAGTTCTCGATACCGATAACTGTCTCGTTCGGATATTCTAAAGCGAGCCCTTCCTGGCGACTTAACTTTCTCTTTCATTTGTTTGCAGAAGCAAAAGCGACACCGAAAAAAAAAGTCTCATTTACCGCGAAACATGTAGTTTGATAAGTATTGCCAATGGTACACTACCTATTTAATACATTTTATTATTACAAAATAACAAATTGTCTCGTATTTTTATTTACCTCGTTATCCACCCGTTCCTTTTCAGCGAGCTCGTTCAAATTATTTCTCAAGGTAAGCGTATATTGTTGGTGTTATTACTCATGCTTGCCACGGACCTGGAAAACCGGGGAAAGTCATGGGATTCGTTGGGACCTGGAAAAGTCATGGATTTTTCAAAAGTCAACGAAAAGTCATGGATTTTTTTTTTTTTCAAACCCTGGAAGTTTTTCGATTCTGATGTTTTTCGTTTAATTCCGGGCTGCACGACGTCTACATTTTTCGTTTCAGCAAATCTGTCGACTATATACAGCATATATACGACTATGCCATGATATTATTTTCGCTGGGAACTTTTAATATTGTCAACTGACTTTAATATATTAATAATCATTATATATTAGTAGTTCTAAAAAGGTATTTATTGACAATAACAGTTGGTCCATACAATCTCTGATACATCTCTCTATGTTGTTAAGACTCGTTCTTTTAATGACATTGCCAATGGGCCGTCGACCGGAGTCCTTCAGCACCATTATACATTATATTTTCCGTTATTTTTAATCGTCCTTTCCTTTAGACTGGAGAAATTAAATTTTTGGTCTGGAAAACCGGGAGAAGTCAGGGAATTCCAGTTGGACAATTTCATGGCAACCATGTTACTATTATTATTGTTATTATTATTATGACCGTTAATGATTAAAATTATTACTATTATTATTGTTATTATTATTATTACTATTTATTATTAAAATAGCAATTGAGCCTTGAGAAAAGTTCATTGACGACGGGTCACGGTCAGACCGATCGACGAGCCTCCGGTTAATTTTCTCGAGGAAAGAGAGACACGGTCATTGACCTCAACGTTCACAGCAGCCAGTAGCTTATCTCGTCGCCGTGAACATTCGAAAACGAGCGCGTGGTAGAGCGAGTGGCAGGAGTGAGCCAAAACCGACAAATAAGTTGGCTGGTGCCTCTCCGATGTGGGCAGCCGACAATCCGTGGCGACACCTTAAGCTCCATTCAAGAGGGACTAAAATTAGCGAGGGAAGCGGTAGCGGGTGTTGAAGACATTCGGCGACGGTCATCAGCCGTGGAAGTTGGCTCGGCCAACGAGTATAATAAACAAACTTCGAGTCGGCGCTCGGCTGTGCGAAAGGAAAAAAGTTGGCGACGGTTGCTCGACTATTCGCTCACTCGATATTTACTATTCTTCGCGAGAAGCCTCGGTCTCCGCATCGTCACTCATTAACGACGCGATAAATATTCCCGAGCACGAGAGAATCAAATTGACAATTTGTAATTGAATTTTCTATCGTCGATCAAGATGAGAAACGGATATTATATCTGAAAGATAATAACGGATAGCAGATTCAAGTGTTTGCGACATGTCGAATAGTATATTTAAACATGAGAGAGCAGTGTATGAGAGAAGCAAGAATGGGGTATAACCGGCTCGTCGGGCACATCGAAACCGGGAGAACCGACTACGCGGGCTCGCTATTTTTTCTTCTTCTGCTTTTCAAAGGTTTGCCTTTGAAAAATAGATAAAAAAAAAAAAAAATGAGAGAAAAAAAGTGGAAATAAACGGACCTCGCCGAGCTCAGGGACAACCGGTTACCCATGGTTGGTTTCTTATATACAAGTTCCTCGAGCAGGCCGCTCTTGAAGATGCTGTCCCGTCGCCGATCGTAGCCCACCAACGTTTGATTCACGCAGGCCAGCAGCCATCCTCTCGTTCGCTCTCCGCCGGCTCTCCGCATGCCGAATAATCGATGAATTATAATAATCGGTAAAATTGGCGAAATAAAAAAACGTATGATTATTTATGAAAACGTGCGCGAGGTTTCCGAGACCTCAAAGATGCTAGCACAAAGTGTAATCTTTGGTAGTAATTACAGTGGCGCTCGAAACGTCGACGAGTAGCCGAGCGCGATAGATGGAACGAGTATAGAGTTGTAAGACCGAGAGCCCGGTGCGTCATCGAGTGACGTGTTGCAATGCGGCGACTAGCGCGAACACTCCAAGGTAGAGAGTTTTGATTTATCCACGAACGCGTACGGAAGAAACGAGGCAAATTTTATGTGTCATTGGATCGCGTGAAACAATGAATGAAATATAAGCCGGTAGCGCTCGAACAAAGAAAATTTTAGGCTATACTTTGTGCGTAAGAAAGAAAGACTAAATTGTGAATGCGAGGATCGCGACGCCGCGCTGTACATGCATATTACACTGTAAAAACAATGGTAAATTTAATGTACCGAACTGGAAGTTTTTATGCAAAAACTGGTACATTGAATTGAATGTACAATTATGATGAAAAATTAATGAACTTTTTCACTGAACCTAAAGTAAATTATTAAAATGAAAGTATTTCCAATGTTTTCAATACACTGAACATTAATTCTTCATCACAATTGTATATGAAATTTAATTTACCGGTCTGTGCCTAAAAAGTTCCTATCTGGTACATTAAATTTCATACGAATTTTTTTTAGAGTGTTTATTATCTACTGTTGAAAATCGAGAAGAAAAAATAATAACGGCGTCAACCCCAGAAGGGATGACACAATAAATGTGATAAAAAGACGAGTCATTGTTATTTTTTCGTCGATGAGATTAGAGCCGGTGATGGCGGTTCGAGTGAATTATACTGTAAAAAAAATCGTATGGAATTTACTGCACCGGTCCGGAAGTTTTTAAGCAAAAACTGATATATTAAATTTAATGTACAACTGTGATGAAAAATTAATCAGTGTATTAAAAACATTGGGGATACTTTATTTTCAACAATTTCCCTTAATTTTACTATGAAAATACTTTAATTTTTCGTCACAATTGTAAATTCAATTTAATGTACCAGTTTTTGCGTAAAAACTTCCAGTTCGGTACATTAAATGTACCATTTTTTTTACCGTGTAAAGCTGCGACTAGACACAGTCGAGTAGAACGAGTCTCTTAATTTAACTGACAACTCGTCGCAATGTTACAATCGCTAACGATCGTAGTGGAGAAAGTGTGGATCAGGGAAGCGAAAGTTTCCGAGCGGTCGTCAGCATCAGCTGCTGTCAGACCATCACGCTACGTAAACGGAAGAGAAAAATATTCAGCGGAAAACCTAGGGTAAAAGATTTGTAGAGTTACATTTTGAGGATATATTAAAATTGACTAAAACGAAATAAATACAAAGGCGAATGACGCTCGGTTGCCGGCTGCTGAGGATAAACTCCCGGCTCCCCTCCCTCGCGCCGTCAAGGCCTTGGGAGAAGGCATTGTGAGTTCGGACGCGTCAACAGTCTACCGCACGCCACACCAGTACTCCGAGTACTCGGTGGCTATTTTAAAATAACGCCACTGTGATATGCGCTCGCCTGGCTCGATCGTCGTCCTATCTCGATTCAGCCAAAGCGCCGTCATTCAGCATCTTTCCCGGTGCGTCAGCTCTGACACGTTAGATTTTCCCGGTCTCCAATTTATTATCATACACATAATATGCATGACATATAGATATAAATATTTTCATCCGGGCATCGATTTCGAACTTCGACACTGTCGACTGTTGGCTGCAACAGGTAAATATAATGCATAGTAAAGACTTATAGTAAAGAATAGTAAAGACTATTTTAATAGATACTATACCTATACTATGAGTCACGATCCCGTTAATAAATCTACAAATTCATGCTGCATTGCATTACACGAAAATCTGCCGGTTTCCAGGCTCATCAATGGCTGTCGGTAACGCAGATTTCTACATTTTTCAACAGTACAAGGCACTAGTTTAGCTCCTGAGTCATAGTCATAGTAAAGGAAAACATCAGTTCCGGTTTGAAAATCTCATTTTTCGACCGGAAGTGACGTATACCCGCTGGGACATCACGAAGTGACGTTTTCCGTGTGACGTCACTTCCGCTCGAAAGCTAAAACCTGAAGTGGCATTTTTCTGTCTGATGGCACTTCCAGTAAAAAATAGAAATTGTCAAACCGGTAGGTACGTTTCTCCTCTATGACGTCACTTCCGGTAAAAACAATTGAAAGGCCGATAACTTAGTAATCACCAAGTCAAAGCCCCCGGGCCATCGGAAGGTTTTAATTAAGGAGACGTGAAACATGTACCATGTGACATACGAGTGCAAGATAGATAGACATTTTTACATGGCATTTTTCGAATCAATGCCTTGTAAAAATGGTTCACATTTGGGGCAAAAGCGAAGTATCATCGCGGTATTGAATTCTACATGCGCTAATACTTTGCCTTTTCGGGAAATGTCTACCATCTCCGAATGCCATTCATTACAGTTTTGGTTACCGACTGAGTCTCTTTCACCTCGCCTTAATTTCCCCCGAGCTATTATTTTTGAGTCACTTGTTTGTAAAACGCTTACGTTCTGTCGCTGTATTTATTCCCAATATATAATTATACGCATACAGCGATAAAGCGTGTACTTTTTACAAACGGCACACTCGAAAATACCCTCTCTGGTCCCGCAAAAGGTAATTTTGGTCCAAAGTAACCTTACAGCACCATCTATCGTATATAACATCCATATGACTTCGGTGACTTTTATGTTACACCACGCTGCTGGCAGCTTGAAGCTGCTATCGAAACGCGCCCTGAAACGCGCTCCAGTTCGGTGTCTAGTGCTGAGAACGGTTGTCGTCGCGGCGGGTGCCCGGGGTTACGGCGAAAGTTGTCTGTATTCCGACGGTTTCGATATGGGATACCGGGGCCTCAAGTTCGGCACATTCCTGACGGCCGTCGTCGTCTTGATAGCAATTTATTACAGAAATATCGACGAGGATCTGCAGAATCGTCTCATGGCCGTTCGTCACGGTCTCGAGAGGCTCGAAACGAAACATCGGATTTCCATACGGCCTAAGGTTGCCATAGGTTACGGAGCTTGCACCGACGTCTTTGTAGATGCAAAATACTTGCTGTCCTATAGCGAAGATGTGGGGCAGCCAGAACACTTTGACGAGATCAAGACTGAGGAGGAGCTCTTGAAGAGCTTCGCCTATTACTTTAGACACGGAGCTGCCGCAGAGTAGACCAATATCTACATTGTTTGCCAGGTGTTTTCGATCGAACGAGACAACACGTTTTCACTTCTGTTTTTATTTTCAGACGATACATGACCAATGAGAAGCTCTTCGACGAATTGGTATCCAGGGCGCAATCCTTTCCATCCTCGTACTCGTCCATCGGAGGCAACGCTCCGGTAATGGGGCTGAGATTCGCGAGGGAAGGCTGCGAAGTTATTCTGGCAGCCAAGATGACCAAATCTCTGCATCAGATGATACCGGACTCCGTCCAAGTTGTGGGGGGCGAAGTCGACCATGACGATGTACATCTCATTTTGGAGTACAAGCATGGAGAGGTTTGGGGACCCTACACAAGTGCCAGAGCTAACAGGTACAGCGCTGTCCGAACGTTAATCGAATATTCTGTTGTGGATATTGCCCGGATAGCATTTTTCCATCGACCCACCAGCAAATATCATGCCTTGTGCAATAGAGTGATGGGCATGTGAAACACACTACCTGTGGATGCCGTAGAATCAGAAACGTTAAACCAATTTAAATCCAAAATCGATAGATACATTTTTACGTGTTATTTTTACAGTATATTATATTATATAGAAGCAGATTGATAAGTGAAAACTTGATTTCTGTAAATATTAATAATAATAATAATAATAATTTAATAAATAGGCAGCGTATGTCCGCGCGGGATAGCGACAAAATTCCGGCATATTGTCGGCAAGTTGGCAACAAAGCTTGCCGGTGCTTTGCTTCTCACTACGAAGATTAATTTGTTTGAGTCATGGTTATTTTAGGTGAAATTTTGAAAAATTTGATTTCTTATAAAATTTAAGTGCCTCTATCGATTCTCACAAAAATTCAATTCCAAGGATTATTAGTGCTAGTCCATTTGTGTATTATATTTTATATGATACACAAATGGACCATCCACAATTTTGATCGTTTTCACGGCTGTTAAGAATAAGGAATCAGCTTATAGCAACCGTTGTTGGATATTTGCTACCAATATGCTGCAATCTCGTACTAGAAACTATTGTTGCAATATTGCGGGCAAGGAAACAGCAAAGCTTGCTGGCCAGCAATTGCCCTTGTTTGCCTGGACTACGGTTGGCTATCTGGGTTAATAACAGACATTTTCGTTGTAGATATATTCTTCATAATGACGCAAACAATCCGACAATAAGTTCCCTTGAGGATTTTGATAAGATATTGCCAGATTTCAAGCCCGATTTGTTGGTGATAAGTGGTCTACAGATGATGGATAATTATCCATTCCCAGAAGGTAGGACTTGATTTACAAATTAACGACAAAAAAAAAAAAAAAAAGAATTATAAATATCATGCGATTTATTCACAGGTGTTCGTCGAAGTAGACTCGCAAAAGTGCAGAAACAAATGAGGGATCAGCCCCAAACGACGAGAATTCATTTCGAGATGGCCTCGTTCGCTGAGGAAAGTTTACTTTCCGAGTTACGCGACACCGTCATACCCTACGCCGATAGCCTCGGCATGAACGAGCAGGAGATCGCTAATTTATACAATTCCATGTATTATGGAAATATTTCATTGGTAGCGAACTCGACGCCGAGAGTCGCCACTATATTGGACTACATGAGAGTACTTTTCAAACTGATAAGGACTAAAGGAGCTTTGATCGAGGATGCCCGAGATCTCACGAGAATTCACGTTCATACTCTGGCCTATCAAGCTATTTTGACTGTGAAAAACTCCGCATGGAAGAATACGATGGCCGCGGCAGCGAAGGCCTCGCTCACCGCTCATCGTCACGTTTGCGGAACGAATAACGTAAGTACATTGCGTAAACTCGAGCGTTATCGATTGGAGTGGGAGAAACGTTCACATTTCTTTTTTCTGCGGCTTATAGATCGACCTGCGCAAGGCCACCCTTATAATGGACGACAGTTTCTCCACGTCTATAAAATCCGGTACGAGGATACCGCTCATCAGCGAAAAACCGGTTTCCTGTTGGGACGAAATACTTAAACCTGGTAGCGACAAAATTACGGTCGAAGTTTGTGTGGCTCCGGTTCTAGTCTGCACGGAAGCCAGTCAGACGGCCGGCGGCGGCGACAACATTTCAAGCGCGGGTCTGGTTTTGCAAATATGAAGATGTCCCCCGTCAACGAACTAACAATCACAACTATAGCATAGATTGATCCACCATTTCGCATTCCCGTTCACCGCAAAGAACCAAAATCATTCCGCCTCGAGGCCTCTATCAGAAATGTGCAATACATTAAATTCCAAATTCGCATAGGATCTATTGGTCTTTTATGCCTGTTATTATGCCGTTCATTATTATTGTATTATGCTGTTATGTCTTTCTTTGTTAGCTTAGAAATTAAGAAGAGACGATAAGCATTTATAATTATGCTCCAGTGCGGGAAAACGTAAGAGATACGTTATGTTATCCGGACTTGTTTACATGTTTTTGACAACAACGATAGCGTACACCGTGAAATTTGGTCGTGGAACGACGAGCGAATTTAGTGTCTCGATGTGTCAAAGACGAATCGATACGCTAACGATCAAAGTGTTCGAACAAATCGCTTAATTGTCTTATAGTCCGTTACGCCGTGCATGTGCCATAAAAGTTATATAAAATAGATAAGCCTTCGACGTTTGGCGTTGTGTTGACGATTGTGAGGGTAGGGGGTCAAAATTTTGAACGATCGAAATGTAGAACAGCCGATATTTCGAAATTGAAAAATAACCAACGTTCAAATTTATAACGGCCAGTCTTTTGGGAGTCCTTAAGCAATAAATAAAAATTGAGAACATAAATATATCGATATGAACTTATATCGAGAACAAATATATGAATAGGTGATATTGCTTAGAATAGGCGAAAATTCAAACACTAAAAAGTTTGAGTCCTGGAAATCTCGAATTGTGGATATTAAGAGTGTTGATAATTTCGAATTCATTATAGCGAAAGATCAATAAGTCTAGCGTTCAAACAATCGAAAAACCAAAAAGCCAAACAGTCAAAATAGCGAAAGCGTACGAAACGTCAATTCTCACATTTGTTAGCGCTTTTGATGTAAAATCTTCGGCCATTGTTGTCTTTTGCTGTTTGCTTTCGCTATTTCAACTCTCAATATTTTTTGGTCCCTCGATATTACGCGTATCTACGCTTTAGTCATTCAAAATCTATGTTCTCAACATCCTTCTGATAGATATCTAAGCTATCAAATATACTAGCTTGTCTCCATTTTTTAAACTAAAAATGCCAGTCTTTCTAAATCTGGTCGTTTAAAATATTGACCTCCGACTTCTGAATATGTATTTCCGAATAAACAAACGCTCGAAAAAATAACCTTTCGGTGAAACGGTTATTCGACCTAGAGAGCTGTCGAACATACACTTTTCGAACTAATTAGTTCTCGATATTTTAATATTCGCAATGATGAAATTTCGAAATATCGGTCGTTCAAAATTTCGACCCCACCCGTTCGTGAAATTTATAAAAAAGATGCAGATTCTATCCCAAGGATCGAACTATCGTAATGTGATACACATAATGAAACCGTCAACGTGATATGTTACGTAGATTGTGTACGCGACATACGCCGCAAGAACACGTTATCTCAGAAAAACTGCCCAATCGATAATCGATCTTTGTTCGACGTTACAAACGTCGATTAATTTTATGGCCCCGCTGCGTTAATTACTCCACAATATGAGTTGACACTTCTGCTACATTCGTTACTTAGGATTACTCAGCACTTGTCTACGCACTGTGCGAGACGCAATTGAATGACCTACGAAAAAAAAGACAAAAAAAAAAACAAACTGCTTCACTGCTATTTACGATGATTTTTATTCGCAAATAGGTTTTAATAAAGTTTATGATATACACGAGAGTTAAGTATAGCATATTTTTTTTATTCTCACATTCCTTCCTCTCTGTGTATCTCCTACTTCTACCCTTCAGAAGTTATTACAAGGTAACAATAAAAACTGACGTTGCATTAGAACCATATCAGTCTAACTAGTGTAGAACGGCTTCGCGGGGTATAACAAACGCACGTGTCTTATTTATTTATATATATATTTTTTTTTGAACGATTTGAATGATAACATCCAAGCCCTGCACATTGCGCGAAAAATAACCGATGAAAGGGAATGTCCGTCGCCGTGTCGTGTGAACAGTTTCGAATGACCTTTCACCCGTATTTTTAAACTGAATAAAAGCCCCAAATGCGCATCATAGACGACATACTGTTCGTACATTTGAAAAAAAAAGCTTTCTGCCCGATTTATCGACCACCGAGACAGTAATTGAAGAACACGTTTTCACTAAGCAAATCGTCACTTACAGGCTCTCAAGTTTTTGCCACTTTGAATCGTTGAATCGGAAAAGCTCATTGTCCTCGTCGCCCAGTGTGTTGGAAAGCACGGGTGATAAAATGAGTAAATTAAAATATGGTGTCTCCCTCGTCGATTCCGAGCATCTTGAGGTCATCGGGTCCGGGCTGTGCCTCGGTGTCGGTGTCGGCTTGGGTGATTTCGGGCGGAGGTTGATCCATGTATTCGGGACCGTAACCCACGCAACCGAGCATACTGTACATCGAGGCGTACATAACGCTCGTGTCCGGGAGGCACGGTTGACTGGCTGCTTTCGTTTCCGGTGTCTCTTCCTTCGGGAATATAATATTGAGAGCCTCCTGTAAATCGTCGGGTAGCGGTATGCTGGGATCCGGCCGTTTCTCCACCGGCTCGGGGATCTCAGAGATATCCGGAGTCGAGGGATCAACGACGGTGGGCATCTGGGGAGGTGGATTGCCGTGAGCCTGAGCGTACGAGGCCGCCGCGGCCGCGAGCGTTAGACCTTCGTGCGCCGCGACGTAAGGAGCATGCGTTTGCGTCGGTGGCCTGACGGCGAATCGTGGAGTGGCTGGAACGAAAGGCGGTGGATTTGTGGGTATGAAAGGTGGTGGTCGATTCGGCGTGAAGATTGGCTGAGACGGGATTTGGGCGGGTTGTTGAGTGGCGACGAATGTCGGGGGTGGCCTGCTCAGAGCGGGCGGAGGATGGGAGGGCAGCGCGGGTAGCTTGGCCGGTATTGGCTCCGGTTGTTTGTGCTGCTCGACGATCGGCTCCTCGATAATCGTTTCCTCCGATTGATCCTCGATCTCCATGTCGACGACCTGTTGCGTCGTCAACGCTTGGGGCTTCGCCTCGCTCCGAAGCACCGGAGGCGGCGGGGCAACGAGAATCTTCATTGGTGTCACTTTCGCTGGAATGCTGTTATTCAGATTAACCGGAGTTGCGAGCTTCGTGATGTGTACTACGCCAGGCGGATTTATTATCTCGCTTGGCACTTTTGGCGTGTCCTCGAACTTACTCTGCTGATAAGGAAGCGGCGCTATGTCCGCCTTATCCGACATCTTTGGCTCTTCGATCTTTTTCTTGAACAACGGCAATCTACCGATGAAGGGCAGCTTCCCTTTGGTCGCGGGTGGCGGGGCTTTCTTCGACTGGGGACCTCCCTTCTTCAATTTCGTTGCGGACTCGTTAGTTTTTTTCTCAAATTTTGACTCGTCGTTGGATGAATTGTTGTCCTCCCTCCTGCCGTCTTTGCCGCCGTACTTGTCGCCGTAATTGCGCTTGGGACTGTCCCGTTCGCGCCAGTTTCTGTCGCGACGTGGCGATTCGTTGGAGTATCGGCTCTTTCGTCGATCGTCGTAGTAGTCGCTGTCGCGATCGCGTTCCCTGTCGCGATCTCTGTCTCTGCCGCTGCCGCCTCTTCTTCTCTCGTACCTGTCGGATCTCTCGTATTTTTCATCGCGGCGATCGTACTTCCGCTCACGCTCGTCCTTGTTGTAGCGATCTCTCTCGCGTTCTCTCTGCTCCTCGTCCTTCTCCGCGGGTTTGCTGTCCGGTGGCTTCGCCGACATGTTCACCTGCTGCTTAGTCCAGAAACCCATGTGCGGCTTCGGCATTTCCTCGGGCTTTGGCAAATCGATCGATTTCGTAGGCGTCACCGGAGTCTGCGGCTTCTCCTCGTCCTTCTTGATCCAAAAGGATTTCGGGGGCTCTTTGGGGCCCCAGGCCTCGAGACCCTCCGCCGTTTTCTTCTGCACACTGGGCTTGATCTCCTCTTTCGGCGGTAGCGGCGGAGGAGGCGCCTTGTCCAAGCTCTGTCTTCTGTTGCTGTTGTTCTTCATTTCCTCCTCCTGTTTTGCTTTCAGCTTGTCCCTTATCGAATTCAAGAGCTGTCTATCGTCGTTTTCCGGTGGTGGCATTTCCGGTGTTGCAGGCGTTTTTACCTGCGCCACCTGTGCCCAGTTTCCCTTCAGCTTAATACCGTGATAGTCGATCTCCTCGTTCAGTATGGCCTGGGTCGAGGCTTTCATCTTGTTTCTCATAGCCACGCGGATACTCCTCGACATATCCTGATCGGAATCCGATTCGGTGTTCTCGGTATCCGTCGTCGACTCGCTCGCGCTACTTCTGTTCTTTCGCTTCTTCGACTTCTTCTTATTCTTTTTCGACTTCTTCGACTTCTTCGGCTTTGGCGGAGGTTCATCCTCCTTTTGTTTCTGCAGCTCCATCTGCATCTGCTTGTGCCTCTCCTCGGAAAAGGCTTTCTCGCGATCCGCCATCCAATCGGTCTCCCAGTGTGGATTTTGCTCGACGAAACGCTATCGAACAGACACGAGGAGAACAAGTTGTAGAAATCATTATCGTAAACACACATTTATCAACATATGCTGTGCAGTAAAAATTCCATACGAAATTCAAGGACAATCTCCGAAACATTTCCAGGTTGTGTTGGGACATTTATTTTTTTTAAATTAAGATATGCATATCGCGCGCGACGTGCGAAATAACATTTAGTTCGTTAACCGTTCTCGGCCACGTCAACATCGGTTCAGAAAAAATTATAGCTCAGCGAAACTGAAACACACATTTTTTTTACGATGGTCGCTAGTAATATAAATCTTCAAACAAACTCAAATTTGCGGGAAATTAAAAACTCAAGGACCTTAGGTGAAATTCAAGGATATTCCAGGGCTTTTTCAAGGACGGTCAAAATTCGAGGACAGTTCCAGGACTTCAAGAACTCCAAGGACCGCTGGACACCATGCAAGGATACACCAAGAACGATCCTTACCGAAAAGTTCTCCGAGTGCCGTTTGGACTTCAGATGCAGACTCGCGCAATGCAGATCACCGATCCAGGAGTCGCAAAGTTTGCAGTACCATGACGTCGCGGCGCTGAAGAATTGCAACCCTATAACAAGAATAAACAAACATCAGACAACATCGTGGCTTTGAAGCGGTTAAAAAAATTCTATAAGTTCATAAAGAATGACCTTGTGCTCTGCCGCGATACACTCAAGTCACTGAAAAAAAAGATTGTACGTTAAATGCCGGTTTTTTAAATATTGTCACGGTATTACGAATTGCATTCCCTCGTGAAACCCGGACAGTCGCTTCCTGAAAAGAGGAAACCGGGTATTGCCTGTATTCTTTATTGAACAAGAAATTTCTACATCGTACAGTCATAAATTACATTCCATGTCCAGGCGACACTCAAGGTAGTATCGGCCTATCGTTGATGTTTTATTTCTTAATATACTGCACTTGGCTGATAGTCGATGATTTATATTGATCATTTTTTCGTTCTCTCGCCGCGCGGTTTCCTCGTATCCGTGTTCAATTTCCACGATCGATGCTTCGATGCCTTGGTTACGACAATCGCGGAACCATCCAATATTCCTCGGTTCGCGAAGTGTGTACTCGACGACCAGACAATTACGACATATTTTACATTGTATATTCAATTCTATGTCTGAAGTATAACACACTTGTTGCCTCAAAATAACAGATATCAACTGAATTTAATTCAGTCACAAGTTCATTCACAATATCGCGATGTCATTCACTATGTATACGTGGTACACACATTAATTGTTCACTTATAATGATGTGTTCGTTGTGCGATTCTCCACCACCGATGCCGAAGTACAAGTGGTAGCGGTAACGGAAGCGAAAAATCATTTTTTTTTTCTTTATCATTTTTCTCCTTGCGCGATGTATACCTAAATTGAGTGAAGGGTCAGAGTGACGAAGAGAGGTCTTGCACAGGAAATGCTACTATTCGATTGTAATCGGTGTCGGATCAGTGTCGTCGGTGAGATTCCCTTTCGATTATCAACGTTGTAACGAGCGTGCGGGGGGCCGGTACGTAAAATATCGCTGAAAAATTCGCTGTTTCGGCGCGAAGTCTCTCATTCGATATTGAAACCCGTGTATGCATTGTAATATACGAAAGGCTTTGTGTAGCGGGGAAAGTAAAATGTTTTAACGATCGACGCCGTGAATAATATCGAATGGAAAGCCAACGTGCCGAACGGCGAAGACATGTCGCGCAATCCATCGGCGTAGGCCGTAGGTCTTCAATACATACCAGACAACACAGTGTCAGTGCACAAGCTACGGAATTGTATTCTATTAGTAAGTATCCATTGGAAACTAATCGTACCTTTAATCGGTGTTCGTTTTGTCGGCAGGCCTGGATAATAGGGCACTTCCTTTTCAGTTCCCTCGCCGTTCCTCTCGTGCCACGGCATATCTACGATCTTGCGTTCCTGTTTTGAGGGAAGACATTAATAGAGGAGATTTTTGCAACGATCTTATATATCTGACACGGCACATCATAACGTTCAAGAAAAGGGAGGAAAAAAAACTCTGGAAAACTGGCTTTGCCTCTCACTCTCACTGTCGCGTGTTAGTGAATTCTTATTGAAAAAAAAAAAAAAAAAAATCCATTTGATAATCGACGACCGGATGGTGATATGCGTGTACGTTACCGTGTTTTCATGTATCTATCATGATGCACTGATCAAGAAATATCGTCATTACTATCTACGTGCTTCGACGAGGCACCGTTTACGATTGCTCTTTTATCGTCATATTCGTAGTCACCGTTAATTATTGGTCACTCGAAATGCTACACTTAAGTGTGCTAATATTTGCGAATGAAATGGCGTAAAGTTTCAAACTCACCAAGCAAGCCTCTTTGTGCTCGTTCGTGTGCAGATGGTTTAAGTATTCCTTTGCTGTTTTTGGAAAGATATCGCAGACTTTGCACCAGTGCATCTCAGGATCATAGTGCACAAAATTATACATAGGTTTGGAGTCCTCGATCGGCTTTTTCTCCCTTTCACCTTTCGCCTCCTTCTCGGAGTCCGAGATCGATGATTTGGCGGGGGATTGTGACTTGCCTTTAGGAAACTCTTCTTTGGGACTCTTCGGACGTTTTATCGACGCCTCCAGCTTGAATTTGCTCCTGAGATCGTCGACCGTCGCTTTGTCACCGATAATCCCAGTGAGCATGTCGATCACGTTATGGATCGACTTCATCTTATTCTGTATCTCAATCTGCGAAAACACAGTGGGACAAAGTATTTAAATTCGTCTCTCGGTAAAGTCCGTTGTTGAGCGATACGAAATTCTTTACCTGCAGCTTTTGATTCTCCTTGACGATACGATTGTTCTCCCGACCGCCCTCTTTCCCAATCTCGTCGCATTGTTGACGCAATATTTCCAATTCACGCTGAAGGGTCGTCGATTTCTTAACGTACTCTTCGCGTTGCTTAGCCAGGGTGGCTTTCTGCTGTTTAACTTCAGCTGCGATAGCTGCTCGGGAGTCAAGCGTTAGTAAATCGGTAATTCTACTGATAGGCCGAAAGTTCCCTTCAACGTAGTCAACGTACCTTCTTTTTTAGCGTCTTCCGGTCGCGACGTGGTCACTGGCAATGCGGTCGCACCAGAGTCGGCCGATCGGGACGAATCTTGTTGCGGCATCGTCGGCGCTGGCGGAGCCTGTTGATTATTGTACGGCACCTGACCGGCCTGCCAGTTCGGGGGTGGGTAATCCTAAGAAATCGAATATCGTCGCTCATTTCCAGAACCGCAATGCAATATTTTTTTCGATGCCCCCTTACCTTTTCCCCCATCCACACAATTGGGACATCAAGAACACATTACACGTCGAGGCGGTCGCTCGGCGTTCCATTGTTGACGCAGATTAAAATATATAAATCACGCGATATTTTTTTTTTTTTTTCTTTCTTTTTTCTTTAATACTTACTCGCTCCCCTCGGGACAAAGTTGCAGCCACGAGGTAAACGATAAAAAAAAAAAAAAGATTGTTCGTGCTACGTGAGCCTGGCAACACTGCCGAGTGCAAAATCGTATTCGGCAATGTAATATTCGTAATTTACGCTCGAAATTTGTAGTACAGTGTTGTTTCGTGAGCATGCATTCGATTATGCCCGGCGACGAGCCAACATCGGGTAAATCAGTGCGCTTCGAAAAGCTGCCGTTACCGCGAGCGTTTTACCATTTTCTTCGGAGATGTTTGTCAAAAAATTCTCATTGATCTTATCGCTCACGAATTACCCTGTGTCAAACCCCGATTTTGGGGAGCATCCAACGATCCCTCCTAGACCGGAGATGGACATTTATCGGTACGGCCAAGTGTTACTTTTGTCAAACGAGTAAACGATTATAGAATCGATATATATAATCGATACAGGTGATAAGTGTATGGTTTATGAGTGATAATTCATGGTGGCCGTTTTTTCCCTGGAAAAAAATTCCTTGACTTCACACTGACCAATTAAAAGTTTTCCCTGACCAAACTTCTAACGACTTCTATTTAAGAAAATTAATGATGCAAATGAAAACGCCTAATTAGTGTATTACTATTTAATTATATCTTTTTGTTTTCAAAATGTTCCCAATTGTTTTTTTTTTAAGACTCCCTTTCATGTACTTATTTATTTATAGAAGCTTCCAAGACAATTTACTCTTTCCCTGACCGATTTTGAAATTCCCAGACTTCTCCCTGATTCCCTGACCAAGATTTTGTTTCCGTGACTTATTCTGGTTTTCTCGGTTTTCCCCAACCGCGACCACCATGTAATTCCTTAATAGTGTTACGCGAATATAATTTTCTCAACACCGAACGATGACTGTGAGACAATAAAAAGTTTGCAAGAGAAAAAAAAAAAAACCTTCAACTTACACTGCGATACCCGGCGGCTGGTTGCTGGTAACTATAATCGTAACCCTGGTTGTAGCTGTAATTGTAATTGTTGTAGCCCTGATTATACGAAGAAATCGGCGGCGGCGGTTGACTCGTGTTCGGAGGAGGCGGCGCCTGCGAAGTAACATTTCAGATTATCAAACGTTAAATTTTCAGAGAAAGAAGAAAACGGCGTCGCTCTTCGTACCTGGTATTGATTGTGAACGGTGGAAACATAGCCGGCGGACGAGGAATTGGACGCGGAGGCCTGAGGTTGGCTCGGCGCAGCCTGTTGCTTCCATTCCTGAGTCCTGCTGGGCTCTTTCCTTCGTCTCTCTCTGGAGCCTGATCTTCTGTCCCTGGAGCGAGATCTTCGATACCTCGATCTTCGGGGCGACGGCGATCTGTCGTACTTTCTCGATCGTCTCCTGTGCGAAGAGTCGTCGGAATCGGCGCTGGGACTTCGCGGTCCCTTTCGCCTGGATTCTTGTTCCATAGTCAAAGAGCGCCGAGCTTCTCGCTCCGGTCGGAATTATGTAAAGCTTCCGGCGACAGAATGACTGTCCGGTGCTGATATAATCGTCAGGGGTGCGATGGAATCGAATAAACCTTTATGCCCGGCCGGTTTTTGTCGGCGTGGATGACGTTGCGAGTCGCGATATACAAAGCTCAACCGGCCCGACTCTCTGCGGCACGATCGATCGGGAACGACGAAGAATCGTTCGACAAGTTTCAGGGGGCTTTCGCACAAGCAACACAATTGTGGTCTAGGCTCGAGGCACGATAGCAAAAGATGCATACGTCCAACGCATCGCGGCCATTACTGCGGTTCACCAATAAACTCGTAAACTAGCCCGGTTGCGTGTGCGCTGTAAGTTCCTACGCCACGAACTTCCTCGCTTCGACCATGGCCGCATGCTTCTTTCTTCTTCTATCCTTTACGCCTGGCTATCGCCATCTAGAGACGGCATGGGTCACTTCAGCTGCTGCTTAAGGTGTAGTGAAAGTCACGTGACGGAGCCGGGAGTGTGAGAGAGAGGGCGGGATTGGTCTTACGGTGGAGCGAGAGAGACCGAGGAAGAACGTGTTTCAATTCACCTTAAGCTAACAAACGCAGTCACCAGAGCCAGCTCGAAACATGTAACTACTACTAAATATTCCTCTCTCTCTTCGGGTATGAAGGGAGAGTTTCGATGTTAGCTGCAAGAGCCCGTCGCAGCTCGTAGCCTCGGCGAATCCTTCGTTGGCCAGTGGAAATTCGAAAAACGTTCGGATTTGTCGGTAAATTTTGTTGGATGTTACTTTTACCGGTCAATACCGACTGTATTCATAGTGATGTAACTGGAATTGTATTTTGATGATTTCTGATAATTGATTTGTTTAATACAATCTATATAGTTTATTAAGTCGGGTTGAAAATCTCATTTTTCTACTGAAAATGCAAATGTGAAAAATGAGATTTTACGACAGGAAGTACGTTCATACCGTAAATATATCACCTCCGACGTTTTACGCAAATTAAAGTGAAGTGCAACACCTCGGTTGGTCACAGAAACGGCAATCCAAAATTCTCTAAGACGGTTAATTTTTCGGGAAAAATACTGCAGTTTCCCGGCTTGGGGGATTTTGGCGGTGCGAAATTGCAGTTATCTCTCTCGCACTCAAATCGGTTACACTTCACATTAAGGGGTACAGGAAAGTGGGTAAAAGAATGTATGGAACGTATGGAAAAAATTCATTTCGAATGAGCTAGAAACAGAATCGGATGAACTAAGGAACGCACGGTACATAACCGGCTATTTTCACCGGACGTCCACCGACCCGGAAGTGGCTCAAAAACTGTTCGAGCATGCGCAGTCGTTCACTGCGCTGATGCGCAAGGCGCTGGAAGCTCCGACGGTGATTCAACGCCTTGCCAGCGATTTCCTGTACAGCGTATCGTCCATTTTTCTAGACACGCGCAATGGAGAAAGAGCCATCTTGTTTGGGAAGCCGACGTGGCTGCCGGCTTACACGAAATTCCTTCCTTCACAATGAAGGCCTGTGAGTATTGTTATTCATAAAATATAACTAAAATGAAGTTCTTTTCCAATTCGACTGAGATTTTTCCTTGTTTAATTGTGTCGTTCTTTGTGGGAGGTCTTGCTCCTTACCAACTTACCTACCAATCTACCTCGTGTTTCAGCGAGAGCGTCTTCGATACATTCACCTATTATTATTTACCGCGATCGTATCCCTACGAATAAAACCGACATAATTATCAATCGTAAAAATGTTATGGTATTATTCTTTCTCAATTTTCATTCGAATTGCGTATACATGCCATGTGTGAGACTCATGATTTTTGGAGTATACAATTCAGTCTTGTCTCCGCACTATATTGCAATTAATACTGCCACGGTCCTTACTACTGTTATTCGCGAACAACAAATTAAATCACTGCGAACAACTCGACAATATGTTGAGAGAAAAAGTAACCCAAAAGATTCTTTCTCAATTCTCATCTAAATAATATATACATGGCGTGCGTGAGATGCATAATTCTTCGGACATTCTATTATTTATCTGTATTGTCCCCTGCTTCTCAAAACTACTGCCTTATAGCGGGTCGGGTCGGTTGATGCATAATTCCTAGTCCTCACTTTTTTTTTTGTCCATTTCTGGTTTTGTACTGACGCACCGAGCCAGTCCTCCCATTTTCGTGGCTGTAGCCGACGTCCCCCCTTGCATCGCATTCGCCTTAGTCTTACGACTAAAGGGGTAGGGAAACCTATGCCGATACAGTCGGCATAGGTTTGCAGAAAACCTATGCCTATACGGTCAATTTCAAATTTGCTTCACGGCACCGGAGCTACGTTGAGTTTGGCCGAGAATGTAAACATGGACTACAGCTATATACTTGTTGCACACACATATATGTCTGCAATATGGCCAGCCCATATTTTTATTTCTCAACGAAACGAAGGCCCCGGGAATCGAACCCTCGACATGCCGATGCTCCGTTTTAGAGGCGATCATGCTAACGACTAGACCAACCCACTGGAATTCTTGGGACATACAATTCAAATTCTTGTCTCTGCATTTTAATGCTATTATTATTGTTATTTACAGAAAATAAGTTTCCACTCTTTAGTTCTGCTTCTATATAATGCTATTCACGTAAAAATATATAAATCAATATTATTTTTAAATATACATATATTTTAATGCTATTAATAGTGGAATGGCCGCTGCTTTTGCTATGCCCAAACAAAAAACCGGATCACTGCGATCAATACGAAAATATTGAAAATGTAAAGAAACAGAGACGCTGAACCAATTCGAGACCAAAATTGATAGATGCATTTTTACATGGTATTACATAATAGAGATCAATAAGTGGAAACTTAATTTCTGTAAATAACAATAATAATAATAATATGTTCGTAGGAAAGTTACTTAAACTATGTATCTGTTGCAGTTGTATGGTTATTCGTCAGCGTCGTGGCGCTGACGACCGCGCTGGCTGCGGAAGATGCTTTGACTTCGACGAGTACCTACCTAACGGAGTCTGACAAAGCACGTTTGAAGAGAGTCCTTGAACCGAGTTTAGCATTGACCGATGTAGGTTCTACCTATCATGCGGTGGTCGGTCACAAGTTGCTGCAAGAGCCTTTACCGAAACCTTCGGTAAGTTGAATTTTTTAGTTGTCTGTATAAGCAGCCTTTCAAAAATCATTGAATGATGCAAAATGCAAATGTTGATTGTACATGATTGTTTGATTAGTCTTACTGACGATGATGATGACTCGTACTATTTATCGTTTCTGTAACTACGATGGATTATATAACAATGGAAACTTTTCCAATTTTTTGCAGGATATTTGCAAATACCTCATAAAAACGGCCAGCAACAATGTCGATCCAAGCCCAGAAAATATCTACTACATCGTTTCGGCGTGGAAGGCTCTTGCGACGTGCGACGCGTTGCCCACAGCCGCACTGGCAAAGGTAAACGAGGTTCATTCGTCTGAACAGTCTACTTGGCATAGAGTTTTCATGCAACTTGTATTCTAGATGATTAACAAACAAACTTTCGTTCTTCTGTAATAACTGTGGAGAAATTGTTTTATTCTGATGAATCCCATGAATATTGGTTTGCGTGAAAATTTAAGCGAGGAAGAAAATTAATGTTTGATTAATTCCTGACAGGCATTGAAACAAGTCATAGAGAGTGATGCTTCGACGATTGCCGATCTGTACCACGCAGTGTCTGCTTACACGTCGTTGTCGCAAAAGCTCTCGGAGCCCATGGTTTCTAAATTGGTAAAAACTGTGCAAACGGCATTGAAAAAAGACGACAGTCTATCCAGGTAAACTATTACATACTCGTTATATTATAAGAATCGTAGAACTGTTGACTAATGGATCGTCTTTTTTATAGTCTGGGATACACTTTCCACATTGGTGCGCTGTTGGGACCTGCCGGTGATTTTGCTCTCGAGAAAATAGAAGACGCTATTTTCCAGGCCGACGAGGTCGATGGACGACTTTTACAGTTCGAGGGTGGTCTTTCCGTTACCGGTATGCCCAGTCGCACTTGTCTGTTGTTAAGGATGTTTGGGCCAAAATCGTGGGAGCGGAACGGGAGGGAACGCATTACTAAAAAAAACTACACGGTCAAAAAATGTGAAAAAAATTACGAACGATTCAGTGGATCGTTCCCTACAATGTAGCAAAGCTTTATAGCGATCGAACAGAAACGCGTTTTGGTCCAAGCATCCTTAAATCGATTTCTTTTTCGATATTACACATCTGGATGATGTTAAATAAAACTTTCGTTCTTCTGGATGAACAGTGTAGATATCTTTTGATATACTGACAAACTACACGTTACTTCACTAGTTCTATGGGCCAGAGGGGAGAACGTCTCTTAAAGTCACCTTTACCCCGTTTCGCAGGTCTCGTGATAGATGGAATTGCGAAGTTGTCTGCTTCCTTGAAAAAGAAACCAGCGGTATCGGCCCAGCAGATTGTCAAACTGTCGAGTTATCTTCTGTCTCGTCGTTCCGTCCAAACGCCAAAGGGCGTCGTCAAGCTTCTGTCGGCTTTGACGACCCTCGCTAACAATGAGTTCCACAAGCCGATCTGCATAACTCTCGCCGAGGGTGGTATGATCGTGTCCGCTCAGCAGCCGCACGTCAGCGTGAAAGTCTGCGACATTCTCGGAAGACCTCTGCCGACGCCACCTACCGTCGTAGCAAATTCTGCCACGAGAACCGGCGACGACGTAGTTGTTATAAGCAAGCAGAGCTTCGCGCCATCGCCCAAAGACAAGTGGGTGCCGTAAAGATTGACAACTTTTTATTTTATCGTTAATTATCGTGACTCAATGGTTACTTCAATTCCCAATTATTTGCTGATTTCACTCTAAATATCCTTGTGATTTCAGTTATACGCTTGGGGTATATAAAAATTGTTCAACTCGCAATCGTATAAATTCCATCTATCGTCGGATGTGATTATTTGCGGGCTTTACGGACATTTAACTAACATTACGCTATCTTATAATTTGCCTATAGTTACCGAACAGGAGATAATAATGTTAAATATCAAACAGGACCCTCTTCACAATGAATCTAATGGACATCAAGCCGTTCCGTGGTTTCTACAAGATATCGGTTTCGGCCGGAAGTGTTTCCAACACCGTGACTGTAAAGGTCCTGTCGGAGGTGCAAGTCAATTATCTCGAGATCGGAACCGGTGATGCCGATCAAACTACTCAACCGAAGTTGATGAAGTAAGTTTCGATCATCGATTGATTGCCCAAGGCGATGGGTGTGCTGTGTAGCACATTTTGAAAAGAGTTAACTACGCTGAGCTTTGATACTATTATTTAATCGCAGAGTTGCCTATCCAAACAATTTGTCCGACAAACTGGAAGCCGATTCTCAGCAGAAGCTTGTCATAAGATTCCTATTGCGCGACTCGGCAATCGACAAGCCCATGCGGGTTCATCAAGCGTTCGTGCGTTTGTATTCCGTATCGAAATCACCGGGGGGTAAACAGGGCCGTGAGATCATCTTCGTCGCCGAGCCGGACGCGTCGCACGTTTACAAATTCGATATGGTAATCGTATTGCAATACAAGTTTGCATTCCAGAAATAACGAGAAACATGTGAAAATGAGACATTTGATCTTACGATTATTTGTGTCAACAGCCTGTAGCCAGTGCGGGACAAACATTCGGTTATGAGAGTGGCAACTACAACATCGAACTGATAGTCGGTGACGCCATAATCAGCAATCCGTTCCAGTGGACCCTCGCGACTGTTAGTCTCAAGTTCCCCGAACCGTCAGGATCGGAAGTCGCCGCTGCGGACAAGTCTTCCGCGTACAAACAGAGACCCAATGTCTACACACCCAAGCCCGAAATTCAGGTAACATTGTCGACGAAAGAATTTACGATTAGACTGTATAGTCAGTCAAGATAGTTGGGCGGTGGTCGATATCGAAAATGTTTGTGATGTGCGCTACGGCTACGATCGACTCATCGGCACCGTTAGTTTGGAAAGACTGTGCGAAACTCCAAACCTCGTTCGTTTACGTTTCAGCCACATTTGTTGGCCCTTCTCAGAATTATTTATTTAGCTAAATTATACATTATTTTCTTGATACTTCTGCTAATTCGACGATCCTTAAGGATGTCGAATTGGTAGCGAGAAACTTGCTACATTATGATACGATTTAATTGGGGTAAAATCATTATAGTCAGTGCTCGTTAGCGGCAGAGGATGATAAGTACTTCTGTCACCTCCAAAACACTGGCAAAACAATGGCGACAATGTGCTTCTTCCGTTTATCGAGTATTCGTTATTCGATAAATAGTGCGCAATGGGCCGACATTATACTTTGTCTACGCGACTTTACGAATCGAGTGGAAGAAAATGTTACGGTGATAATAACAAGGCGATTATTTCGTTTATTTTCCAGCACATGTTCCGCGAGCCCGAGAAGAGGCCGCCAGTATTCGTGTCGAATCTCTTCACGGGTCTCTGCCTAGCACCGGTCCTGCTCCTGCTGATACTCTGGGCAAAACTTCAAGTCAACATCTCCAAGTTTCCTTTCTCCGTCAGCGCAATCGTTTTTCATCTCGGCTTAGGAAGTGAGTATACGCACGCGAGAAGTTACAAATCGAGACCCATCGTTGCCCGATGCTTGACAGACGATTTAATTTCAATGGATCGATTTGTTTTCAATCGGGCACAAATAAATATTTGTGAATTTTTCACAAGTGCGACAATTGTTCGTCGCATTTGTAGCCCAATTTTCACGACACTGGATCCTTCGAGTGGCGCAGCTTTTCCTCATTGCCAAACCTAACGACTATTAATCTCTGCTTTATCCTCTTTTTTCAGGCATTTTCGTTCTCTTTGGGATCTTCTGGCTGAAGCTCAACATGTTCGTAACTCTCCGATACCTTCTCGGTCTCGGTGTCGTGACATTCCTGGCGGGCAGCAAATTGCTGTCGCAAATAGCCCACGGTCACAAGGCGGCCCGCTAATCGCATCGGGATTGCCGGGAGTGTGGACGAAACCCCTTTTTTACTACACTACAACTTACTACTATATATTCCAATAGGATCATCATGCTCCTCGCTACGTACGCATCCTGACTGAACGATCGATAGACGAGTGCAAAACAACACGAAGCACCTCTCGCCTACTCGTCTAGCTTGTATATATGAAAAGTGTGATACGCGCACCTCGTTCCCTACGGAATTATCATACAATTGTCGATGACAATTATGTCATCGATGTATTACACAAGTACCCGTAGTCATTGGGTGTACTAGACTTTAAATAAAAAGTCCTAAAATTCTGTACGTTGTAATCTACTGTTGTTAATTTTCATGATCTCGTATTTTGGAAAAGGCGACAAACGCACCGTTGGCTAAGAAGACGTAGAAGAAATACTCGCTTCGCATGAATCGACGAAAGTCGATCTCTTTCTAAGATCGTTGAGCATTTCTTCGTCGTTGTTTGAAACATTTATGAATCTTTGGGACAGGCAGTGACGCAAACATTGCCGCAAGCATTGCGATTCCCTTTCGAGTCTATTTCTTTCGAGTCGAAGTTCAGTCGTTATTATCTTTGCGGTGCCGGTGCGCCTCCAGAATAATTCCAGTTTAACTTCCAGCTCCTCCAGCTCCTGAATCATTAGATTTTGTTTGTTATACTGGTAATCCGAGACGCGTGCAACCTTTCGGGGGTCAAAAGTTGCTCGCCCACAAAACTACGTACGGAACACAGACAGGCCGTGCTGTATCCACACACAGCCGTGATTGGCTGATTCTCGCCATTGGTGTCCGATCTGGTCCGATCGACTCGTCTGTGTGACGGAAAACGGCAAACGTTGTTTTATGCGCGAGCAACTTCATCGTTCAAAGACAATTGATCGTCTTTGCTCTGCCCAGCCCCATTTCACATGGCTGAGCAAGCGAAAGCGTCGAATGTTAAATTACCTGTGGACATGTTATGGCTTTCGGCAAATTGGATAGCTGCTGCTTTCTTCGTCGCGACGCTTCAGTTTCCACGGGCTCGCTGAAAGGCATTATTTTCTCGTCCTGTGTCTCGTACTTGCTGCACTCCTGTACAATGACCAAAAGCTTTTTTGCTTTTTTTATGAGCTTGTTCAGATGAATCTGCGTCTGGTTGTATTCTTTGATGAGCGTTAATAAGCGTGCCTTGTCTCTTCTTTGCTCTATTGTCGTATCAAACAGTCGCGTGTTAATGGTATAATCAAAAGAATCATAAAACCTTTTTAATGAAAACAAGCAGCAGCTTATCTTCGGTGTAGAATGAGGTTTCGCATACCCGCAGTAAATCGTTGCTTAATCGTCCAATACGATTCCTGGAAGAATTTGTGCTCTTCCATAATCGTAGAAATTCTTCGCTCGGCGGTGGCCCTGAGTTGCCCAATTTTTTTATTCAACTTGCGATTCGTCTCGAAGAGTAACGACGTTGTTACCACCTGGCGCGCTATGATGCCACGTTCCCGATCATCCTTCGCTTTGATTATCTCATAAGCTCGTCTGCGCTCCATCGTTTCTGCATGTGACGATGGCAAGTCCTTTCGTACATATTTGGTAGGGTATCATTTACGCCAAATTGATTTAAGTTCAAAGTCATTTCCGGTAAAAAGTAATTAGGTCGGAATAACACCACGTATTCGAATCTTATATACTATGAGTGGCGCTGCAAAGCTGATTTGGCCCAGATAGAAAAAGTGCCGTGGAGAGTGTATCGTATCATTGGTACCGCCATCGTTCCGTCGGCATTCCGCCTTTTGTCTATCTGGGTGGCGGCATTCGAGATAAATACCAGATTTTTTTTCCTTATGACGTCCCCTCATGAAAATGAACCATTGGTCACCATTAAGAAAAAATGTATTGGGATAACGATTGGAATATGCCCAATGGTAAATTGGAGCACCATTCGGACAACCATTCAATTTCTCAATGGAAACCATTCAATTTGCCAATGTTCACCTTACTATTTTTTAATTGTCACCATTGGTTATTTTGTTAAAGCAAATAATACGAAAAAGAGAATCCAAATTTTATTCTTTTATTAGAGGGTTTCTGCCGTGTTACTAATGGTTATGAGCCAAACTTTGATCTAATTATGTTGGGAAAAACTTTCGACTGACGTTGGGATCGAACCAACGACGTTCGCCTTATCACTCAGACAAGAACTCTGCCACTGCGTCACCACTAATGCACCATTCGGTACATCATTCAAATCCAATGGTAACCATTTGACGACCAATGGTTCATTTTCATTAGGGTACCCAGATGCGCGCTACGAAAAGTAATAACAACGTAGTTACCTTTCGGCGGAGATAAGTTTGATCGGAAATAAATATCGCGTAAGTGATGCCCTACTCTACATTTTTTTTTACCATTCTCGTATTCATTCAGAACTCCGCGCAACTCTTTCCAATGAATCATCAGTCGCTTCTCCAGAATCGTCGTGTTCAACCGTATCGAATTCCTGTTATCCTCGTTCAGAGCATTCAATTTCGCTGCGTCATGAAAACAATTAATTAAAATCAGGTATTTGAAAACATACTAGTCGATAAAATATTATTTTAGAGACATCAAGGACGACTGCTAGTTGCGAATACCGATAGTTCCGCTTTGGGTGTTCATGAGAGATTCGTCGAGACGTTGCCTCGTACCGAAGATGATACATCGAAGAAACACCTCGTCCTCGTTCTCTCCGCAGTTTACAAGTTCCTTTTCGTTTTTCGAGGTGGCCAGCAGTTCCTGAAGATTGAGTCGATAATGATCGTCCTGCTCCTGAAGTCTCGTTCGGAAAACTCGAATGAGCCGATCTATAGCTTCCATGTGAGATCTCAGATTCATCTGATACTGCTCCTCAGCCATTTCCAGAGCGTCCAGGATCAGGCTCGTGCTGTTCACAAATTTTTACGCTACAGTCCACACAGAAATGATGTAATATACCAGATATCATCGTGGCCACGGTCCGCGAAAACCGCGGTCAGAAAAAACTTCGTCAGGGAATCAGTGAAAAGTCAGAGAATTTCAAAATTGGTCGGGGGAAAAGTAAAATGTCGTCGAACCTTCTATAAATACAAAGTATATAAAAGAAAGCCTTGAAAAAAAATTAGGAACATTTTGAAAACAAAAAAAAAAAACAGAATTGAACAATATAATAATTAGGCATTTTCATTTGCATCATTATTTTTAAAAATAGAAATCGTTAGAAGTTTGGTCAGAGAAAATTTTGAATTGGTCACTGTAAAGTTAGGGATAGTTTTTCCAATGAAAAAACGGCCACCATGGATATGTAAAAGATACATCCGGCAAAATCTACATAAAAACCATATTCAAAAAGTAATATCTCATTAATATACTTCTTTCGATTCAGGAAAAGAATATCGATATTGGCTTAATGTTAGTACTCTTCTCTTCGCCGCTTGCACAACGTGCCATACTGGTTATTGTTCGACTATCGTAAGGTATGCTGTTTGTCGCCAAACCTTCTATAAATAAGTAAAAAGTACATAAAAGGAAGCCTTGAAAAAAAATTAGAAACATTTTGAAAAACAAAAAAAAAACCTGAATTAAACATTTATACAATAATTAGTCATTTTCATTTGCATCATTATTTTTTTTGTATACGCGGAGAGATGAATACGGGGATAATCTCTCAACTTCACATAGGAATCGAGTAATATTCCGGTCCTCTGGCGATTTACGCCACACGTAGCTATGCTTTTACTCTGCGTGTGGTGTTGTGTACTGGACGAAATATAGGAATTATACCAATGCCCCGGTCTCTCTACATTTTCGTAATCCTCTCAATACATATTGAGAACTATGTTAGCCGGTGCCGTGAAAACGATCAGAAAAATGAGTGATCGTACGACGAATCATGAGTTTCTTTCACTATTTGAACTTTAGGGAAGACACGCATTGAGTATAACGAATTGAGCATAACATGTATGGAGACGATTCCCATACTACATTGCACACACGTATAATTCATTTTCACTCAACAGTATGGGGAGATTCCCCAAACTGCCGGAATATTTTCAGTTTACTATGCTGTTTGCTGTTTTCTCCCATGTTTTTATAGAAATTATAACCAAAAAACTCTCTCCGTGTAGAAATCGTTAGAAGGATCATCAGAGAAAATTTTTAATTGATTAGTGACAAGTCAGATATGTAAAAGACACATCCGGCAAAATCTCCATGAAAACTATATTCAAAATGTAATATCCCATTAATATACATCTCTCGATTCAGGAAAAGAATATCCACATTGGCTTGATGATAGTACTCTTCTCTTCGCTGCTTGCACAACGTGCCATACTGGTTTTCGTTCGTCTATCGTAAAGTGCGGTATGCCGTTGACCCCGGATTCCTCCGCCGATCGGCAGTTTTGACGAAAACGATAGAGACGATTGCCAAGAGATTGTATATTATTGAACCGTTCGATTATATAATTCCAAATACCTGCAGTCCTTAATGTCCAGTGACCGATCGAACGTGCGCCGCGTGACCTCGAGTTCCTCCCGGAGGATCGGTATCTTTACTCTCGTCATCATTTCCCTCCAGTCACGCTCATGACGCTTTGTATTTAGAGCACCGTGATCAATCTCTCTACGCAGGTGTTCGATCCTCAGTGACTTGCTCCGTTCATTCGCAATTCGTCGTTGCTCAGCCTTCCTTTCCCCCAACGTGGCCTTTTTCGATATCCCGCTTTTCTCTTCCCCATCGTTCGCCTCTGGCGCAGATGCCTCCTGTAAATTTGACGGTTATTGTGAATATTTGCCATCGGCACACGCGACTACCTACGTCGATCGTTATGCTAATTATTCTCTTTCAATATGCCGTAAACAGTAATCGTTATGATATATCGGATAAAAATCCCGGATCCTACTCGAGACTGGTTCTCCGAATAGAATATTAACGCTATAGGTACGGTCGGATGGAAACGGGGTACATGACTTCTTCTCGCGCATTATCTTTCCTCTCACGCTCGTTCGTAAATACAATGCAAACGAAAAACGGGGGCCGTCTGGAAATTCGTGCATTGGATGCGAATGATTGGCGATCGAGGTACTCACTTTCAAAGGCATATTGGAGGAGCGAAGAAAGAGTTCTGTAATACGTGAGACTACGTTAATTCTTCACCTTCATAAGCAGATTTTACTTATAAAACGGCGACTTTTGCGAATGACGTTTCGACTATCGGTTATGCCCCACGGAACAGCGATTAAAAAAAATGAATAAAAGGGTAACAATGCTTGCTGAGACTTCGATAACACGAGATTCGTGGAACGCACAAACGGAGTCCTATATTTGAATTAGTGTATTGCATCCAGAAAAATCATTTATTTGTCGGGCACCCGCAAATAAATATTTATTCGGTTTAAGTAAAATAAATATTTATTCGGTTTAAGTAAAATAAATATTTATTCGGTTTAAGTAAAATAAATATTTATTTAACTTAAATAAATATTTATTTAAATCAATTAAATATTTTATTTAAACCAGTGGTTCTTAACATTGGGGGTCCACAGGGGGTCCCTCGTGTATTTTGGGGGTCCACGGACCCAGGTTAAGAACCGCTGACTTAACCCGAATAAATATTTACTTGCAGGTGCCCGACAAATAAATTATTTTTCTGGGTGTGACTATTGCCGGATGATTTCCCAACAAAAAAAAAATCCAGTTCGACTTATAAAACTTCGACTTTCGCGAACGACGTTTCGACTATCGTTTATGCCCCAAGGAACAGCGATAAGAAAATGAATGAAACGATAACAATGCTTGTTTAGATTTCGATAACACGAAATTCATTGAACGGACAAACGGAGTTATATATCTGAATTACAGTATTCGAATATATAGTCCAGTACCGTTCAGTTCAAACTCAAATATACAGTCCACTACAGTTTCGGTACAGTGGCCACAGCCGAATGATTCCCAAAAAAAAAAAAAATTACGTACATTTTTTTTTTTTTCTTTCATAAAATTGCAGATGTACTACGGTACTAAAAAAGCACTCCCCGGCGGGGAATTGAACCCCGGTCTCCCGCGTGACAGGCGGGGATACTACCACTGTACTACCGAGGACGTGGAAAAACTTGCTATTTATACCCTTATGAGTGGGGTATAAATATATCACTACCCCTGTTATAAGGGTGTAAATATCAAGCTTCTCCACGTGCTAGGTAGTACAGTTTTTATTGTTTGCCATACATTAAATAAATATTTATTTAATAAAAATAAATATTTTCATCACTCGGTGCGGAAATGGCCACTTTTCCGCCCGCTTAGCGTGCGTAAAACCGCCATTTTCGCACCTCCTGATGAAAAATTTCGTACATCCCTCGTGCGAAACACTTTTTCTAACTCGTGTGATTACAGCGAACTCACACTCGTTAGAAAAACGTTTTTCGCCCTCGTGGAGTAATGTACTATTATTTATTGTATTGTTAATATTTAATGTATTGTTTGCCATACATTAAAAACTGTACTACCGAGGAGGTGGAGAGGCTTGATATTTATACCCTTATGACAGGGGCAGTGATATATTTATACCCCACTCATAAGGGTATAAATAGCAAGTTTTTTCATGTCCTCGGTAGTACAGTGATGAAAAATTTCGTACATCCCTCGTGCGAAACACTTTTTCTAACTCGTGTGATTGCACACTCGTTAGAAAAACGTTTTTCGCCCTCGTGGAGTAATGTACTATTATTTATTGTATTGTTAATATTGATTGTATTGTTTGCCATACATTAAAAACTGTACTACCGAGGACGTGGAGAAGCTTGATATTTATACCCTTATGACAGGGGCAGTGATATATTTATACCCCACTCATAAGGGTATAAATAGCAAGTTTTTCCACGTCCTCGGTAGTACAGTGGTAGTATCCCCGCCTGTCACGCGGGAGACCGGGGTTCAATTCCCCGCCGGGGAGTACGTTTTTATTACTGCAGTACATTTGCAATTTTATGAAAGAAAAAAAAAATGTTTTTTTAACGTCATTTTTTTTTTTTTTTTTTTTGGGTAATCATTCGGCTGTAATCACTGTACCGAAACTGTAGTGGACTACATATTTTCATCGTTTTTTCGCATCAATTTCACAATTGCTGCGAAAAATCGATGAGAATACACGTAGAGAACTTTCCGCCCAATCGCACGAAAAATACGGGGTAAGATTTCACGAGGGGACACTCTAGATGGAGTACGATTGTTAAGTATAATTCTCTCCACCATTTGCATTTTACATTCCGGAAGCTCCGCCCGTCTACTAAACTTCGTCCAAACAGAATTTCAAATTTTCTTCGAATTTTGTTTTCTCATGTTTTTTTGTTTTCTAAATATATCACACCACGGTTCTCTCACGCACGATTCCACAATTTGTTAGCAGATGAGATCGACGCGCGATAGCGGCCGACAAGAATGCGTACGCGGTAAAGTCGGCCGAAGCCACGTGGTCCGCAGCCACAACCGGGCACGTGGACGAGGCGTCAGACACTCGAGAGCAGGTGTCGAAATCGTTTGGCCTTTGGATCTGTCGAAGGCTCCGAAAAGAGAAATTATCGGCTCGATTTCGGTTTGGAGAAACACGAGCGAATAGCTCGATAAAATACACACAATTAATCCCACGGAACATTGACGGGAAGTTCACGAGAAAGGGGTTATTTATATCCATGCGAAGAGAGCGCTTCGTCATGCTAGTATGAGAATAAAAAAGGACACGGGTATTGCCAAAAGAATGATCAGGAGATCCGTCGTTACCGTTAGTTATTTTCATCGAATACACGGTATATTATTGACGACTACGTATACACCGGTAGCGTAGCCTTGCGGGCGGAAAGGGAGGAGTTACGACGAAAGTAGTTTGTGCAAAAGCAAGCGCTAAGGTTGTCGGTTTGTGCAGACCAACCGGCATCGACGCTATCTTCCGAGTAGAACCCATGAGATATTCGAAAGATGTCTTCCCTCTGGCGCAAAGGGGGAGACGAGTCTGCGGGTTCAAGGTCGGTTGCCTCGGTAAACACACTCTCATGGGCGATCGGCGATGTGCCGGTGGTAGTAACGCAATTTGCGTACAACACGGAGACTCTCGTTCCGAGAGGGAGAGGAAAGACGAGGCAGTGAGATAGCGACCTCGGATGCTGTCCCCAATTAGGCGTGGCTGTGCCAGGTGGAAGGGATGCATAAAACTCGAAACCTATAAGAGTCATCTTCATCCGAGGAGCAGCATCATTTTGGACTCAGCATTCACGAGGTTTGTGGTATAAGCTTGTATTTGGTAGTCTCTTATTTTCCGGGTTTTCTCTAAGTAAAGGAAATCCCTTACTTCGAGTGAGGGAAATCCCAAACGCAACGTACGATTTAAACTCCACAAAAACTGCCCTTTGACATTCATTGCAGTCTCGGAAGGAAAAAAGGGGAGATGTATTTTTTTTTTGCAATTTTTGTGACATTTCTTTCGTGAAACTTAAAACCCGTGTTATCCATCTTCGATTTACGGTGTCTTCTGCGAGGTGACTTTCGAACAATCGATATACCAACAAAGTGTCTCGGGATGTCCAGCGCAGTCGCCCGGGCCTCGTCGTTGTATAACGTCATTGTTGACACGCGCGACTGAGAAGTGCGTGCTGAGAATTCCTGAAATACGCTTATGTAGCTTCTTCGTACCCGTTGCGTTAGCGAGTTTGCTGACCTGAATTCGAAATGTCAATGAAGCTGACAGAACGACTTCCGTTTTCTTTGCCGGTCATTAATTCTTTTTAGAGCGGATTGATCAACGATGTCTCTGATGTGTGCTTTTTCCCGATAGATGCAGTTCCAATACGTACTGTTGGTTGGCGCAGCCATATTTGCGGTGGCTTACGCAGCGACCGTGGCCGTAGAACTTGAGGAGGATTCGACGCCGCATGTTCGGGAGAAGCGCGGTATTCTTCTCGCCAAGAAGGCACTCTTGCTGGGCGGCGGAGCTCTCATCGCCAAGAAAGCTCTCCTCCTCGGCGGAGTTGCACTAGGTGGCAAAGCTCTTCTCGGCTCCAAGTCTAAGTCGTAAGTGTCCCGATAAGCTACGTCTTCCCTTACAGAGATAAATCTCACAGTCATCCTGAAGTAGGACTGTACAGTTGAGTCTTGGCTGGCTAAAAAATCTTATCCGACTAATGGACATTATAGTTTGGCCGGCTGAGCTGGCTAAGATGGTTTAACCGGCTAAAAATCAGCCGGGGCTTAGCCGGCTAAGATCGTTGGGCTGGCTAAGAGTTAGCCGGCCCAATTTTTATTGTGAATTACAAGGTCACTGATGAAATTAATGAGACATTTATCTATGGTAGATTCCCTTTTTTTTATTTATTAATTTTTGTACTGCTATTATTTCACGGGTAATGACAACATGATAACTTTCTTATACCAGAATAGAGACGTATTGAGAGACACGATTGGTTCGTTGGAATAAGATTTTGAAGATCTTAAAGGTAGTCGAATCTAAGCAAATAACAGTACAGATATGAATAAATAAGCCGGCTAAACTGCGGCTAATTTTTAGCCAGCGACGCCATCTTAGTCGGCTAAGACGGCTTAGCCGGCCAAACAATAATGTCCATTAGCCGGATAGGATTTTTTAGCCGTCCAAGACGGCCCAACTGTGCAGCCCTATCCTGAAGACGTCCTCGAGAAGTCGTGCGTCCCCTTTCGTGACTTCCTCAGGACTTGAGGCTAATCCGCTCTGTATGGGTTTAAGGAGGGCGTATCATTGGGGTAGGGAGGGAATAATCGGCGCTCTCCTACGCGGTGTGCATCAAAAGCTGCAGGCACGACTTCACCGAGGAAAAGCCGACTCAAATAATCGAGGATTTGTCTTCCAAATACTCGGTGACAATACTTTTTTATGATACGTACGAAAACATCAAGCGCGAGGCAAAATATTGGTGCATTTTTTAAAATGCTTCTTTTTTTAAATTTGCAGCAAGAGATTCCGCGTCCCGTGCGACGCGACTCTATCGTAGAATCGCGCGGTAGTGACTCGATTTTCGAGAATATTCATATTTCATCGAAACGTCCGGTGACCGACCCTCTACTTTTACCGATATCGCGGCATGCACTCTATCTGTAGCATGTAAAAAAAAAATCCCAACGTCAATCTAATGCCGCTGGAAATGATACACCCTCCTTAAATCAGTATGTGGGAAATCCGCATAGTGCGCCGAGAAAAAAAAAATTGATTGAATCAACAAAATGAGCGCTTACGGGTCGCGAAACAAATCTTTGGTTGATCGAACGAAATAATTGTCGTAGTGAGTGAAGAAACATTCGAATCAACGGCCTGTTAGTTTAATCAAGGAGGTGTTCTTCTCAATCAACCGAACATTTGTTTCGCCACCCGCAAGCGCACATTGTGTTGACTCAATTGATTTTTTTCTCTGTGTGTCTATTCCCGAACGCTATCAAACACCCGATGATTAGTTGATGGACATCATTTTTTAAAAAACCAATTTATAACTAACGAATCTTTCCAATGCTTCAGCCACGGCGGTAAGGGCAACGGCGGAAAAGCAAATGGCGGCGGATACGGCGGCGGATACGGGGGCGGACAAGCAAATGGCGGCGGATACGGCGGCGGACAAGCAAATGGCGGCGGATACGGCGGCGGACAAGCATACGCCGGCGGATATGGCGGCGGACAAGCATACGGCGGCGGACAAGCCTACAATGGCGGCTACAACGGCGGACAAGGCTATGGTGGCGTATACAACGGCGGACAAGGCTACGCTGGCGGATACAACGGCGGACAGGGCTACGCTGGCGGATACAACGGCGGACAGGGCTACGGTGGCGGATACAACGGCGGACAGGGCTACGCTGGCGGATACAACGGCGGAAAGGTCAATGGTGGCGGATTCAACGTTCCAAAAGCGTTCGGTATCGGAATCAAAGGCGAACTTACGTACGGTGATGGATACCATAGCGAATCGCAATCCGGCGCCAGCAATGGCGGCGGTTACGGAAATGCCGGAAACACCGGAAACACCGGAAACACCGATGGTGGATACCACTACGCACGGCCGACTTAATACCCTTCCGGATAATGGGGTAAGAACTTAAAAACAGAAGAAAAAAAATTGATTCACACTCGCTTGGCACGGTATCAATGGCATTTCAAACACGTTACAGGACCTCGCGGTAATTTGGTGCAACAACCCCCCTGCCGAAGTTATCAAGAACATCAGAACCTATCAAGTGCCGCCGATATCATCAAGTTCATTGCCAACAATCGAATTTATAGAAACCGCCGACTCTTAGTCGTTTCGACCTCATTTTAAAACATGTACGGTTATTTAGTGTATTAAGGATAATGTAATGGAAGTATTTAAGTAAATTATATAGTAATTTTATTTTGTTCAGGTTCTTACAACCTATTACAAAATTGCTATAGTAATGATAGCCTTATGGTAAACCTTATATATCGATAATAAACATAAAAACACATTCGTAGAAAAACACGAATAGGGTCGATTTTGGTCAATCTGAGAGAGCAAGCGATTTAACTTAACTGTTAGTGAAGACAAAGTACAATGTCGTTTGATATCGTCAACTGCGAGATTTCGTCCAGGTCATTGCTATGACCGCTACATGTATTAAAAACTCTCCACCCACTATCATTGGGCAGTTACATCTTTCTATAATGCTCAGAATAGAATTTCAATAATGTCAAGAAAACAGCCGACGGTATATTGATCTTTCACCTAGAGCTGACGGTATATTGATCTTTCACCTAGAGCTGACGGTATATTGATCTTTCACCTAGAGCTGACGGTATATTGATCTTTCACCTAGAGCTGACGGTATATTGATCTTTCACCTTTCCTTGTACCTTTATCCCTACGACGCGTCGATCTGCCGGAGGTTTCAGAGTGGAAGGTACACGTACCAGTGGCCGCACACGTGAGAGAGCAGTCGCAGTTTCCGGACATGCATGGAAAATCGGATTTCAGTTTCTGGGACGTTTTCGGTTACCGGAACGTTTACCTTATACTGGTTTGCGCAAAGTGCGAGGGAGCAGGTGGTTTGCCTTGAATCTGCGAGCAAATATCGCTCGAGTTCGAGATGGGGTAAGAGGACTCATTCGCTGGTACTCCATGTTACAATATACTCTGAGAGAAGGATCTAGCAAAAACTACCGATCATCTAAGAAAAATTACCATAGCGCATAGTAGTGGGAAACTAGGGCGTCACCTGTGGCGGAAAGTCTCAGATCTCAGAAGAATTTTTATCATATAACTAGATACATATCTAATTGACTAGACATGCATTCGCGAGTTGCAATGACTATGACGAGACTCCGGGTATACTGAAATGAGACTGACGTCTTTGTTCAAACATTTAACCTTTATGCAACTCTGTTTTGATGGACTCTAGTGTTCCCCATGCAACTGTACAAGTCAAATAAATTAACTATACAACGATGGTTGCAAGGCTTACAGAAGAACGACGTTAAAATAAAGGTCATACACGAGTCTGGAGCAAGTTACAATTTTGAACATTTTGCATTAGTCTATTGAAGTCTGCCGATCGTCACCTCAGTTCCGTTAGGGAATATCTTCGAAAAATTCGTATAAATCCGGTACTCCCTACCATAGGTTGCGCTCTACACCCAGAAATTTTTTTTATTTGACAGCCACCGTTTATTTGGTTTAAGAAAAATATTTATTTAATTTAAACAAATATTTATTTAATTCAAATAAATATTTATTTAATTCAAATAAGTATTTATTTAATAAAAATAAATATTTATTTAATTTAAATAAATATTTATTTAAATCAAATAAATATTTAACTCTAACCAAATGAACGATGGCCTCAGACATTTTTTTATTTGACAGCCACCGTTTATTTGGTTTAAGAAAAATATTTATTTAATTTAAATAAATATTTATTTAAATCAAATAAATATTTAACTCTAACCAAATGAACGATGGCCGTCAGATAATTTTTTTTTCTGGGTCTAGTTCCGTACTGCCATGTGCTATGGTAATATCTCCGAAGCGATATCGTCATATTTACTAGATCCATCTCTCAGTGTACCGTACCACAAGTACCATGTGCACTGATAAAAAAAATGCAGTTGAATCAACTAAACATTCGGGCAGGGACGTTCAAATAAATATTTTGTTGGTCGAACTAAATATTTCAAAGCCTCAAAAATATTTTAATAAAATCAGCCCAAAAATTGTCGAATTGACCTATCTTTTAGGTGCACCAGCAAAATATTTAGTTGAACGTCCCTGCCCGAATCTGTAGTTGATTCAACCATAATTTTTTTATCAGTGTCGCAAAAATATGTTCACCCTATGCGTCTCACCGCGTCTCGATAAAATGCAATTTCGCATGACGAAAGTCTTCCGAAAGCCTCTCTCTCTCTCACCAGACAGGAAAAGTCAACGTATATACATATATACCATATATATACACATATCGTTATAAAACGACGGTGAACATGGAGCGAGCGTGCACGTTTGGTGAATGAACGCATCAGACTCAGACCCGCGTGTCTCGGGCCGCGAGGCCGTCATAACTCGCGACTCGCATGGCAATGCGAGCCTCGCGCGGGCGCACCGTCGATGCTTCATCGCCTTGGCTTCGAGCATGTATCGCCGGTTGCTTAAAAAAAAAAAAAATAGAGAAAAGAGACCGACCGAACTGATTATTAAGGTCCGCTCGACGTGGAAAGTTCGTATCCACGAGACACGCGGCTTTCGCAATCCATCGGGCCGAACGACGCCTCGGATCTCAGATTCGTATCCTCGTTGCGTAGCCGTAAATTTCACTAATGCTTACGCGTTGGTCGCATGCCCGATGTTCTTTTTTTTTTTCCTCGTATTCACCCGCGCGATATCGACGTATCGATTATCGCGGGGAAGGGAAAGCGGACTTTCCTTGTTCCCGGTCAATTCAACCACGTCCCAAAAACCGACCAGTCTTTTCGTCAATGGAAGATCGTTTTTTTTTTTTTAGAAAATATTTCCCTTGAGTATGAAACGTGTGCTTTTGGGGTCAGACACGTTGTGTTACTTAAGGTGATTTCTTGAATTCCGTATTCGAAACATGCGTCCCAATAGTCGACGAATCTGACGATTAGGCACGGGCGCTTAACGCCCGTTTGAAAGGAAAGTGAGATTTATACATCGCAGAGGAGGACGCTCGGAGCACGATCGACGGACGTGTCGATCGATTTAATTAATCGTAACAGACGACGACGCGCTCGTCCGGCCCGCGTGCTTCCTCGGGCAATTACGTACCAGGCTACAATGCCGCTGGACTACGCGGAACTGTAGTACCGGTCGGAGTAGGGTTTACTACCGCCGCTGCTTTACAAGTACCAGTGATACGATGGCCGACAATTGCACGCGCCTCCGAGCCACCCCCGGAACGATGGTAGGGGATAACATCGTCGCGGGTTGTGCTCGCTATATAAAATCGAATCGCACCTCTATCGATGTCACAGTACAAGTGCAGACAATCCAGGAGCTAATCGACTTGTCCTCGCCAGTTGTCAAGGTGAGACACAATAGTGATATAACTTAATTTCATCAGTGAGAATTTAATATACGTCACAGTGGAACCCCGATTAACCGGGGTCGGATTAACCGGGAAACGGATTAACCGTGCGTCTACTGAGGTTTTGTTTTGTTTTTTTTTTTTTTTTTTTTTTTAATGCTCGGAGCAAACAAAAGTCACTGAGTACTTAAAAAAAATACTAGCTTACGTAGTATTAATGAAAAAAAAATCCAAAGCTGTACATTCAAAGTCACACTATTTAGCCATTAAGTGCAAGTTGTAGTAAATGCCATTGCAACTAGTCAAAAAAAAGTTGTATCATTAGCCATTATTGAATTAAATACTTTCGTTGTCTAGTTCGGATTAACCGGGATTTCAATTATCCGGGGACTCTTCGGCATCCCGGTTAATCGGGTTCCACTGTATACAAAAAAAAAATAGATATTCGTCAATGAATCTAATCGAGTCGTGCGGTAATTCGCGTTTCGAGTCCAGTTATCGGTGGGTCAATTTTGTAATCAACGAGAGAAAGACAAAAACCCAATAGCGGCGATAAGTGAAAATTCAAGCCCGACTCTCTAACCAGTCGTCAAGGATTTTCGTTGAATACACATAAGAGATTATTCCTATTCGGAGGAAGCGGTGTGTTGGAAACGGCGGCGTGTCACCGGGAATTCCTTGTATACCGTAATCATTAATAGAGAGATGTTTGAGGCGCGCTAAACAGTCGAAGAGGCTGAGTGTTTGTGTGGACCATCGAGAAGTTTCGACACCGGAGGCGTTCTCGTGGCAACGCTTTTCGAGTAGCGTCGCGAAGACTCAGTAATTCATGAATTATGATACCATAGAGAAGTCTTCGTTGCCGCTGTCGGAGTGTGTCGGGCCAATGATCTATACGCTATCGAAGATGCCTTCGGTGGAAAACTAGCTTTCGCACATTTATCTCGTCGATCTACTTTTACCTTTGTAGAAAAGGGAAACTCGCACTCGTAGTATAAGGTACATATACGTAGTACTACTAATGTTACTGCGGTCGTCGTACTGGATCGCGACGGGACTCGAAGTCTTACGAAACGTTCGACGACATGGGCGGCGTGTTTAAGAACACCATTTCTTTTTCATTGAATTTTATTGCTGTGTTGGTGAGGTTTTTTAAATTGCATTGTAATTTTTTTTTTTTTTTTTTTTTTTTTTTTTTTTTCAGATGAATCCGTGTACGATTTTGTTCGCCACCCTCCTCTGCTGCTGCGTCCTCTACGCGCAGGCGGAGGTTTCCGGCCTCCAAGAAGATCAGGGGCAACCACTTGCAACGGCGAGTGACGATGGGCTCGAGCACGCGAGGCCGAAGAGAACTCTCTTCCTGAAGAAGAAACTGCTGGGCGCCGGTCTCCTTGGCTTCGGACTCGGAGTCGCCAAAGGGTAAATAAAAGTTTCACTAATTCGCTCGCTCCTAGACGCGAGGGATAATCTCGTTACTGTAGGGGAGCGGGGCAAAATGGCACAGCGGGGCAAAATGGGATAATGAGAAAAAAGGCAATTTTCGAATAACTTTTGGATGGTGGCGATGATGGTACGCAGTAAAAAAGTTTGTACTTTTTACAACAACTTATTGTCGACAAACGTCCACAATTTTTTATTCGTTAATTTCCTAGTTTTAGAAGCAAAAGTACAAACTAAAATTGTCAATGACACGGGAAATAAAAGGACAAGTTCACGTATAAAAATAAGTGACAAACTCGTTTGTCACTTATTTAACAAAATTATTTTTACGATATGTTGCGTTTCGATTTTACGAAATTATTTTTTTACTGTCTACGTGGGGCGAAACGGGTTTGAAAATCCGGATGTATAGTTGGGACAGGATGCATATAAAAATTATTGGAAAATTGAGTTTTGCGCTGAGTGGCCCGTTTTGCCCCGCTGTGCCATTTCGCCCCGGTCTCCCCTGCGTCGATTCCGAGAGACGACTTTCTAATGGCTCACTGCCGTTGGACAAAAGTCCGTGTATGCATGTGTTTTTTTTTCTTCTTCATCTTCACCTCATCTCCGTACTTACAGATACAAAGCCGGATATCACCACGGACCGGAAGTACATCACGTGTACGTAGCACCGCCACCGGCAGTCAAGTACGTCGAGTACGTCGAGAAACCAGTCTACGTCGAGAGAATCGTCGAGCGACCGGTATTCAAGCCTTCGCCGGAGTACGAACCGTCGTGGCAATCCCCACCCGAACCCTCCACGTCCTACGGGTAATTAATTAAACTATGTACCGCTGTAGACGAATACTCGCGGTACCGCTCGTTCAATCAACGCAACTTGCATATCTACTCCAATAATTCAATTTCTTATTATCTGTCCAGGACCTGGTGAAGTGGAAGTGATCGGCGTTTTGCATGCCACATTTACAACGAGGATGCCGCACGGTTGTTGCTTCAAGCTCGCCGACGATCCGAATCAACGCCAACTCCACTGTTGTACCTCACAAATTTATATAGATGTTTCGTTACTGCCTCTTTGTTATCATGTATCTTTGTAGAATAATAAACCGCCGAAGAATATTTTTTAAAACAATTTATGTTTACGTGTATTTTTTTGTTTCTTTAACCCTTTGAAGCACACATTTCAGCTTCCTCGTGAACAAATTAATTTTCGCGATTTTAATGTCTGCGTACTAGAAATGGTCGAAAACTTCGAGAAATGTGATTTCCTACGGGTAATTAATTAAACTATGTACCGGTGTAGACGAATACTCGCGGTACCGCTCGTACAATCAACGCAACTTGCATATCTACTCCAATAATTCTCTTCCTTATTATCTGTCCAGGACCTGGTGAAGTGGAAGTGATCGGCGTTTTGCATGCCACATTTACAACGAGGATGCCGCACGGTTGTTGCTTCAAGCTCGCCGACGATCCGAATCAACGCCAACTCCACTGTTGTACCTCACAAATTTATATAGATGTTTTGTTACTGCCTCTTTGTTATCATGTATCTTTGTAGAATAATAAACCGCCGAAGAATATTTTTTAAAACAATTTATGTTTACGTGTATTTTTTTTTTTCTTTAACCCTTTGAAGCACACATTTCAGCTTCCTCGTGAACAAATTAATTTTCGCGATTTTAATGTCTGCGTACTAGAAATGGTCGAAAACTTCGAGAAATGTGATTTCCTACGGGTAATTAATTAAACTATGTACCGGTGTAGACGAATACTCGCGGTACCGCTCGTTCAATCAACGCAACTTGCATATCTACTCCAATAATTCTCTTCCTTATTATCTGTCCAGGACCTGGTGAAGTGGAAGTGATCGGCGTTTTGCATGCCATATTTACAACGAGGATGCCGCACGGTTGTTGCTTCAAGCTCGCCGACGATCCGAATCAACGCCAACTCCACTGTTGTACCTCACAAATTTATATAGATGTTTTGTTACTGCCTCTTTGTTATCATGTATCTTTGTAGAATAATAAACCGCCGAAGAATATTTTTTAAAACAATTTATTGTTTACGTGTAATTCTTTTTCCTTTAACCCTTTGAAGCGAGCGAGTTTCAAAGTTTTGAACGACCGAAATGTAGAACGGTCAATATATCGAAATGTCATCATTGCGAATAATGGTAACATCGAAAAATGAGCAGTTCGACAATTGTACTTTCGATAGATGACTAAGTCGAACGACTGTTTCACGGAAAGGTTATTTTCACGATTTTTTATTTGAAAATACATTTTCACAAGTTGGAGGTCAACTTGTGACTTCCGTCACTGCCGGTTTCAGAAATCTAATTTTTTCGTGAGACAGTCCTGACATACCAGTCTGGTTGTCGGTCTGCCCCATTCTTCCCTACTCCGTATTGCCCCGGCCATTTAAGGGACCTCATTTTGCCCCGCTTTACTCTATACTATGCGGGTGATCATTTTCCATGATTTCGGTGTACCCCATTTTGCCCCGTATTGGTATCGTGTTCGTCTTCCCCGTTTTGCCCCACTTCCCCTTTTTGCCCCGGTCTCCAATATATAGAGATTTTCTTTATTGCCTCTTTGTTATCCTATATCTGTGCAGAATAATAAACTGCCGAAGGCTATTAAAAAAAAAAAAATGTATGTTTACGTGCATTTTTTTCCTTTTCGTTCCGATCGTTTTCATCCCTTGTGGAAGGCCGCCTTGCTACACGGAAAAATGGAATGCTAATGATGGATTCGTATAATAATTTCCAATACGATCTTCTTTATTGCTGATTGTTTAGTACTAGATACGTCTTCATAACAGAGCCTCTAGAAGATACAAATACCCAATTTCCGGCGAATATACAATACTCTACAGTAAATTGTTTCAACATTTAACATCCATCCGTAAAACTATCCAAGTGGTATTAACACAGACGGTTATTTTATTTTATTTGTTTTTTTTTTTTTTTTCATTTTCCAATCCTCTTGTGTAAATGACCTTAAATAAATATGTCAACAGTATTTGTCATTCGTAACTTGTAATGATACGCCTTTCGATCGAGTCGCGATTCGATCGCGATCTTTTTCATCAATATCAATAGCATATATAGATTCTCTTTGTCTCATTACTATGTACGATAGATAGCTTAAGGTAAAATGCATAGAGGTAAATGGCATGAAGATTCGGAGACAGGACCGTTCAATTTTTTTAATATTCTTTTGTCGTATTCTCACTCTTTAATTGACATTTTATTTATTTGTTTTGTCTTGTGCGAAAAAATCCAATTTATTGATATTGTAAATGTAGAAATCGGGTAACTAAAGATATATCACAAATAAGTAACTTCTAATTCAATAACCATTTCCATTGACCTTCATTGTTAGAACAGCCTTTGTAAATAAGTTGCAACAATTAATACTGTATAGGTGAGAAATATTGAAAATTTGAGACGATCAGATAGGGTCGATTCACGTCTCAAGGGGGGGGGGGGGGGGGGGGGGCGGGGGAAATCTCTATGGAATGATCGATGATTCATTTTGGATTCGTTTTAAAAAACACAGTGGTTGTTTGTACCATGTAGATACAAAAACACGGGTATCTTCTAACATCAACCGTTTAACAACATGTAAATAGTTACAAATATCTACCTCTCTTTTGCTCTCCACCTCTCGTTTTCTTTCGTTTTGCCGTTTCTGCTAATAACATTCAGGAGAATATTCTTCATAAATTCGAGTCACAATCCGCCTGTGGAGATAGCGTTTATCGAGTGCATTCCAATTCGTTTTAATGGCGGTGTCAACGAACCAACGATTGTCATCTAGAATCATAGTTTAATATTTTTAGCTAGAATAATTTAATACCAATAATCTCAATCGAGTCCCAGATGCTAAGGTAGACTTTGTAGTTTTTTTTTTGTTATTTCGCACGCGCGCGCACACACACACTGGCAACTCACCCACACATACACACACTTAACAAAGTGAGAGATGACCGAGGGCAGGCGTAATCTACGTGTGACGTTTCAAGTGAAATTGTGATAAAAAATTCACGAATCCATTATTAGGCCGATAGAAAAGGTATTTACATGCTTCGATAAAACCGATCTTTTATGGATTACACCGACTTTTTCACAGTGATGGGACGTATCGTCTAATAATAATTTTCGACTTCAATGACGACGACAATGTTTACAAGATGTCTAATCGTACGTGACACACACATCAGGTGCATCGCATCGTCATCCGTCTTCATAGACGCGGAAAAAAAATTTATTTGACGGCCACCGTTTGTTTGGTTTAAGTAAAATATTTATTTGATATAAATAAATATTAATTTGATTTAAATAAATATTCATTTGATTTAAATAAATATTCATTTGATTTAAATAAATATTCATTTGATTTAAATAAATATTTACTTGATTTAAATAAATTTTTACTTGATTTAAATAAATATTTATTTAAATCAAATATTTTATTCAAACCAAATAAACGGTGGCCGTCAAATAAATTTTTTTCCTTGGTATAGTACGCACTACAGGACGCGTGTTAAGTGTTTCCTTTTTTCGCTTTAGTGGAGATGAAAAAAATACGACTGTCCAGCAGTGATAAAAACGACTCTGTTATCAAATAAATAATCTCGTAAGGAGATGCTTTCCAATGGTTGCAACATATTCTTCTACAGATAATACTTAGGGAGGTAGATTGGCATCGTAAACGTTTCTGATATTCTTTACTTTGATTGTTAAGTTTCATATACTCTTGATCTTTTTTTTTTTTCGTTACTCGTTATTATAATACACATTGGAATTTATTGTTTTCTTTCATCGGTAAGGTACGTCGTAGAGGATTATTGTTTGAAACAAAGGAACCGCAAATGTCGCCGTTAATCGGTGGCGTGTGAGCGAGCACAAATTTTATTTCGAAGTGTCTCGAACGTGTCGATTTTCCTCGATAATTTTCTGCAGAAATGTAATCCGGTAGGAGGGATGATTGTTCAGTGCAGTGTGAGTGACTCGACCGAGAGAGACATCGAAGCAGCGTGGCGATAGCCTTGATCACGGCGAGACATCTGAGGTCCCGGAGTGTTCGGGACTTCTTCGATCCTTTCCAGGTCGTTCGCTGCACCGGCACTATTTTGCTTGTAGAGTCGAGGAGTCGATCTCGGGGGTATCTGTTGATCGGATGCGATCGACACCGGCTCGTCGGCTCGATCGAGACTGAATTGTCTCTTGAGCAATCGTCCACTCGATGATTTACCTGGAAATCCATTTTTAATTGCAATGGCATTAAAGGACAGTGTTTTGTTTTCGCTACCCTGGTGAAAATATTTCTCTGATAATTTGGCTGAAAAACTCTAAACGGATCGTTTGGGTGATTTTCATAGATTTTCCGAGACTTTTCTCAGATTTCCTCTGCTATGTTTTAAATATCACTGCCACTTTCGCCGTACAACCTCCAGCAGTTACAATCTATCAGAGAAATTCAGAGTATTTTCCCAAAAATTCTGAATACCGCTGATTTTTTTTCTGATAAACTACGTTAAGGGAAAGTGCGCGGTGTCTCCAAGATTTACTCATTCTGTTACTCGGACGAACAGACTTATTCAGAGAAAATGCACTTTATTTTCTGAAAAACTCAGATTTTTTTCGGATAATGTGTGTTTCGAGAATATCAGACAACGTACGAGTTTTCTCTAAGATCTACTCATTCTGTTACAAAAATGAACTATAGACTTTTTCGGAGAAAATACGATTTGTTTTCTGAAAAACTGCGATTTTCGCGGGTAATGTATGTTTAGCGAATTTCAGAGAACTTGCGAGTTATCTCTAAGATCTAATTATTCTGGTATTCGTATGAACAGTAAAATTTCCGGTTCGTGGTCGTACGAACAGTAAACAGTAAACAATAATTTATGTATACGTTTTATGAGAAATTCAGCGAAAATTTGACTTTTTCAGAAAATAGTTTCTGAATATAGAAGAGAAACAGGCTTAGAATATCAACAAAGTTCATAGTTTTTCAGAGAAGATTGCAGAAAAAAATCAGAGATTTTGAGAACAATTAGAATCATTTAGATTCAGAAATTTTTTTAACTGTCTCTGAAAAGTGAGAGAAATTCAGAGGACTTTTCAGAGAAATTTTCCGAGACTTTCAGAGAAATTTTCCGAGACTTTCAGAAAAATTTTCCGAGACTTTCAGAGAAATTTTCCGAGACTTTGCGAGAAATTTTCCGAGACTTTCAGAGAAATTTTCCGAGACTTTCAGAGAAATTTTCCGAGACTTTCAGAGAAATTTTCCGAGACTTTGCGAGAAATTTTCCGAGACTTTCAGAGAAATTTTCCGAGACTTTCAGAGAAATTTTCCGAGACTTTCAGAGAAATTTTCCGAGACTTTCAGAGAAATTTTCCGAGACTTTCAGAGAAATTTTCCGAGACTTTCAGAGAAATTTTCCGAGACTTTCAGAGAAATTTTCCGAGACTTTCAGAGAAATTTTCCGAGACTTTCAGAGAAATTTTCCGAGACTTTCAGAGAAATTTTCCGAGACTTTCAGAGAAATTTTCCGAGACTTTCAGAGAAATTTTCCGAGATTTTCAGAGAAATTTTCCGAGACTTTCAGAGAAATTTTCCGAGACTTTCAGATATATTTTCAGAGATATTCAGAGAAATATTTTCCCCAGGGTAGCGCGAGTATCGGACAGCGAACCGCTTACCGTAATGTTCGTTGGGCGAAAGACACCTGTAATGATTGTAAGGTGTGCTGAGATCGTCCTCGCCGATGACACCCCCGACCCTTCTGTGCCTTCCCCGAAAGGCGGAGCCTTGGACCGAGGTCAGTGAACTCGTCGAAGCGCCGAGAAGCGCAGCGGCGACTTCGGTCGCGGATACCGGAGTGCCCAATGATATCTGGGTGTCGCCGGAAGTGCTCTTGGTAACCGTTGCGCTACTGTACTCGGGTGTCTTTGAGATGTCGCGAAACATTTCCGCGGGTTCGCATGATTTAATTGAGTAGCTCGGTGTCAAGGGCGCCAGATTTCTCTCGTCGTGAACCGAGACCGCGACCCTCCTTATCGATCCCGCTCGTTCCTGCAACTTCTTCGTCACCGCCATTCCCGTTATCACGAAGTTTCTCGCGCTCGAGCCGGCTCTCTCGGACTCCGCCGGGTCGCTCGGCGTGACGTTGATCCTCGAGCTGCACGAGGGTGAAACATGCTCTGCGCCCCCCGCTGATGTGGTCGCAAACGAGTAGCTGCACTCGCCGGAACTGTTGTCCTCGAAGGCTGGCTGATCGGTCGGCCCTTGCTGCGGAGGCGAATCGCTACCGGATTCATCGGCGCTCGGCAAACTTCCGAGTCTCAGAGTATCCTCGAGCCTGGGCAAATGGACAATTTTTTTTTTTTTTTACTCACATTGTACCTTTATTTGAACTTATCTATAAATTAATAACGCCACTAATTGGCATATCAGTAAATTCTCGCACTTCAGCGATATCCGACGAAGGAGAAACAGACCCTTCCGCTGACATTAACTCGCGGGATATCGTTGGGTTCAGCTTTGAGGAGGGTGGAAGAAGTGTGGGACTCGGTTTAAAAGCATTCTAGACAATGCTTACCCATGATCCTCTCTGAATAGCGTGCGGCATAGAATAAATAAACAATTATCACATGAACTGGAGTGCGTTCGACGGAGCCACATCATTTCGCCGAAAGTACAATCGGCTGAATCGGCGTATGGCCGAAAGTCATGGGTCCGATCGCATCTCATCCGAATAGTCAAACATCCGAACTTTTATTTTTTCGAATCGTCGAACTGCCGGATCGTAGTTCGTCCGAATCGTAATTTGTCCGAATCGTAATTTGTCCGAATCGTAATTTGTCCGAATCGTAATTTGTCCGAATCGTAATTTGTCCGAATCGCAATTCGTCCGAATCGTAATTCGTCCGATCGCATCTCATCCGAATAGTCAAACATCCGAACTTTTATTTTTCCGAATCGTCGAACTGCCGAATCGTAGTTCGTCCGAATCGTAATTCGTCCGAATCGTAGTTCGTCCGAATCGTAATTTGTCCGAATCGTAATTTGTCCGAATCGCAATTCGTCCGAATCGTAATTCGTCCGAATCGTAATTCGTCCGAATCGTAATTCGTCCGAATCGTAATTCGTCCGAATCGTAATTCGTCCGAATCGTAATTCGTCCGAATCGTAATTCGTCCGAATCGCAATTCGTCCGAATCGCAATTCGTCCGAATCGCAATTCGTCCGAATCGCAATTCGTCCGAATCGCAATTCGTCCGAATCGAATGAAGATTCGGAATAATACAGTTTCGGAAATTTGACGATTCGGACAAATGAAGATTCGGCAAAATAACGTTTCGGAAGTTTGACTGTTCGGATGAAGTGCGTTCGGATCCATGACCTTCGGCTGTACGTCGATTCGGACGATTGTAGTCGGCGAAGTGATGTGGCTCCGCTTTTAACTTGCTGTGGAAAAAATCCATATTGCGCGATATAGTTTGTTCGCAAGGATTGGCAAACAGCTATAGGGATTGAATATAAAATGTACGCGTGCATGCCGTTTTGGGTTCGCTCCGTGGATATTGATCGGGCCGTCGAGTGGAGCGAGATAAACGGTATAGAGCGAGGAGGCGATCGTCGACGAGGAGCATCGAACCACGAAGGAATTAACTCACCCTAGCGATGGAGGTGTCGGTAGCTCTTTGTCGAAGCCTTGCTTTCCGAGCAGCCAGTAGGTCGGCATCTTTCCTTTGCCCTTAACGTCTGTACGGCCGCGATACTCGATGTGGTAGCCTCCTACCATGGTCAGACGATCCCTGGTCGCCTGACTTAGATGGATACGCCAGGGTGCACCTGTCGACTCCATTCTCGAGGCTGTATTTACCGTGTCGCCGAACAGGCAATATCGCGGCATTGTTAGTCCGACCACACCCGCGCAGCAAGGACCTGATGATTGTTAAGAGAAAATAAATAGATTTTCAAAAATTGCTCATAGAAATTCTGTTTCTATTGGTACACGTTAGGGTGGTCTTTAAATTGAACATTTTTGAATTTGCTTTATCGTGAGGTATAAAATAAAAATGCGATGCGCGAAGGGCCCCCGAAATTAATGCATTTTTAGAGGTTGCTACCTGGTAGCTAAAAAATTGAAAACTTGGAACATCTAAATTTAAAGTCGAAATGAAAATTTCGAGATTTGCGTGGACTCAACCCGCACTACCAAAGTATAGCGTATAAGAAAAAACTCTGCAAAATCCCTATGATATCGAAGTATTTTTAGAGGTCGCTACCGACGGTTAATGAAGCAAAGTTACTACATTTATAGCTAATATTTACAAAATGTTGTAGAAGGTGAAAATCCACTGCGGAAAAATAACCGAATGTTTCATTTGAAAAGATAGGTTTTTTGTAATAAAACTTAAGTAAATAAAACCGAAGATTTGTCGTTTCTGATAAAGGGAGTCGAGAAATTCCTGGAAATGTCAAAAAGTACAAAATATCCCAATCGATGAACGAACCAAACATTTTATTTACCTAATTCTCTTCAACGGCTGAAGAAAGCGTACTCTCGTTTCAGTTGCTGACGAGAATTAGGTTAATAAAATGTTTCCTTCATTCGTCGATAGAGATATTTTATAATTTTGACCATTGGAGGGATTTGTTGACTCCTTTTACCAGAAACAACAAATCTTCGATTTTTTTATTTAGCTTTTGTTAAACATATCTTTTCAAATAAAATATTCGATTATTTTTCCACGGTGGTTTTTCACCGTTTACAACATTTTGTAACAATAAGCTGAAATTGTCGAAAACTTTGTTTCTTAACCCTCGGTAGCGACCTCTAAAAGTGCTTCGATTTCATAGGGATTTCGCAGAGTTTTTTCTTATACGTTATACTTTCGAAGTGTGGGTTGCCTCCACGAAAATCTCGAATTTTTCATTTCAACTTTAAATTTAGAAGCCCCAAAGTTTTTAATTTTTCAAATAACCGGTAGCGACCTCTAAAAATGCATTAATTGGTGCAGAGAATTTTTAAATGTTCTATTTAAGGACCCCCTTAGTCCACATAATCACAAAATCGTTATGACGAAATCGTCCATCGGACGAATATCACACTCACCGGTGTGAAGACCGATTCTGAGCCTCAGCTGTGTCTTCGGCAAGTGTTTGAGCTTGAATTTGCCACTTTGATGCAAGAGATCGAGCGCCATGGTGGCGATTTGAGACGCGTGGTCGGGTATTCTGACTGGACAACCCCCGACAACCATGTAAGCGTCCCCTATAGTTTCTACCTGCGATGAAATTGGAATACAATAAACACCCGACGATTAATCATCGATCGCATTTCGTTCCTCCGACACCTTCGTGTCTTTTACCTTGTAAACCGTGTAAGCGTTGATCGTTGCGTCGAAGCATGTGTAAAGATCGTTCAGGAGATCGACGACCTGAAAGGGGGTCGAGTATGCCGATATCGTGGTGAACCCGACGATGTCCGAGAAATAAATCGTAACCTCGCCGAACTCCTCGGGATCAACTGGCATTCCGAGTTTGAGCTTCTCCGCCACGGAGCTGTAACAGCAAGGGGGTGGAAGCTATTCGCGTGTTACCGAAACAGTACACGGGATCGGCTTCGTTGCACGGATCGTCCACGGGACAAGAATAGTCGCGGCCTCTCGAATGAATTGTAGCGGGGATTGGCCGGCTGAGGAAACATCGGGCGCACGAGCGAAAATAAAAATTTATCGCGCGTACGTAGGTCTCGAGGGGTCGGCTTTATAGTCGTAAACGTCCCGTGCGATGATGATGCGACGACGCGAGCGAAGTTATCAACATGCCTCGCACACCATTCAGGCAAACTGCGCGGGTACGTACGGTAGATATACAGAATGTTCACTCGCCACTGAACGCATCGCAATAAAAAATAAAAAAAATAATGCAACAGTTTACTCACCTGGGCAGCATGCGGTTAAGTAGCTGTTCAGTTTTCTTCTTCTCCATGTCCAGCTGTTCGGTTCGCTCGCGTATCAGTTCCTCGAGATTGTTGGAATATTTTTCGAGCATTTGAAACATCGTATCGACGAAGTTGACCTTTCTGAAAATGTGAGGGGAGATTTGATCGACGCATTACGGTGACGCAAACGCTGGACATAGATAGGGGAGATCAGGGAAAAAAAGCATGGGCGGATTGTAAGGACTCTTCCTTAGGAGGGAGCGGGGCAAAACGGGACAGTGGGGCGAAATGGAACAGTGGGGCAAAATGGGACAGTGGGGTAAAACGGGACTGTGGGGCAAAATGGGACAGTGGGGTGAAATGGGACAGTGGGGCAGAATGGGACATCGGGGCAAAATGGAATAGTGGGGCAATATGGGACAGTGGGGCAAAACGGGACAGTGAGAGCAAAACTCAATTTTCCAATAATTTTTGGATGCCCCCTTTTGTCCCAACGATACATCCGGATTTTCAACCCGTTTTACCCCACGCACCAACATCGGCACCATCCAAAAGTTATTGGAAAATTGCGTTTTGCCCCACTATGCCATTTTGCCCCGCTCTCCCCTATTTATCCGTGTCCAACGAAAAAAATTGTCCGTTTTGCCCCGGGTGCATGACAATCCAATTACCGGCCGTGATTAAGCTTCTTGAATAGATCATGAACGGCGTTGAAGTCGGGCCTCATGTCCGCAGCTTCCGCCCAGCATTGACGCATGATGTTGATGGCTTCCGGCGGTGCGGCACCCTTGCTCACCGAAGGCCTTATGAGCGGCGGTGGTTTCTTCACCTTCTCGATTATATCTAAACGCCGATGCATTCACAGAGTTGATGGAAGAGTCTCGGAAACTGGTTAACTCGGTTGGACCGTATGAAATTATCGGAATTGAATTGACCCTCGGGTACTTTGATAGTTGTAGTTGGGTTTGCAACGGAGTGTCTTCAAGTTTGGACGTATAATGCACTCTCGTACCGCGTGGGTCTATACACACGAGCCTTGGGAATGGACGCTAAAGGAGTTTTCGGAAGCATCTAGTTAATTAAATCGCGTATGGGGCGTGCGTGCGGCGAGGCTAATTTAATTATAGCTTGTACCACCGAGCGAGAGGGAAGAGACCTCGATCAGCATCCGATCGATAACGTCGAGACGTACCGGGGCATTTATCGAGCCGCGAGCTTGCGAGATCGATAACGATCGATGCGACTCACCTTCGGGTGAAAGGGCGAGCATGCAAAAAGGCTCGCCCCGCACAACCACCTCCTGCATTATTATCCCAAAACTGTAAACGTCACCAGGCTGAGTTCCTCTTTTCCGTAAATTGGAGTGCCTCAAGAGCTCCGGTGCGGTCCACAGAAGATCTAAAAATATACAACGCATTACATTCTCCCATCATCATTCTCGTCGGAGTCTCAGTGTGTAGGAAGTAGTATATTATGCCACAAGGGAGGAAAGTGCCTATTTTTACCGAGAGTGAAGTTTGATGCCTGAGCGAAGCGTGGGCGGAAATTGATACGGGGTTAAAACGCACTTCCTCACGAGTGGCATACGTTATTTTTTCCCCGACTATGATAAAAAGTTGCCATATTTATATGCCTGCAACGGCACAATCTTTAGCTGTAGAGCCGCGTTCAGGAATCTACCCGGGTAACTAGCCGGTTTTTTTTTTGCCACTTTCTCGTAATTTTTGATTTTCTAAAATATTTTGCGATTTCTTTGATATTTTTAATTATTTTTTTTGCAATTTTGAAAATTGATTTCCTTCCGCGTAAATAACTTTTTTTTCCACTAAAATTACTTTTTTACCCATTAAATTACTTTTTTGCCCACTAAAATAACTTTTTCGCCCGCAAAATTACTTTTCGTCCCGCTCGTCAAGAATGGGCCACTTTCCACCTCCGTTTCAGGCATGAAATAGGGTCTTTTTATCCTAGTCGGGGGAAAAAAAAAGTTTGGGTACTCGACGGCTTTTTACCTCGAGCAGTTTTCGCCGGTGGCAAAAGATTTTGGGCCTCGTAGAAGGCTGGCAGTCCGTAATCGGTGACCTTAAGGACCCAGCGCGCGTCGATTACGCAGTTTCTCGATGTCAGATATCCGTGAACGCGGATTGGACTGTTGTGAAGATACTTGATGCCCTGCGATCGTCATGGCGATTAACAATATTGTCTTAATACACGCACCGATGAAACCTCGTGTAATTGCGCCGTTGTAATGACAAGTCTGCCGTAAACGTTGCGATAGAACGACGAGCGGACAATAGCTAAGGATAATCAGAGCTGAGCTTTGTCGATGGGCGGGTGAGGATTACGCTTACCCTGACGAGATCCGTGAGCAGTGAGAGCCTGAAGGACCAGTCGAGCTTTATCTCGTCCTGTACAAGCACATCCTCGAGCGAACCCCTCGAGCAGTACTCGGAAACTAAGCATGGCCTCGTTGGCTCGGTCAGGCAGCCGATCAGGGGGTTTAGATTCTCGTGTCTGAGACCGTGTACCTGACGATAACAGTGCCGGATAGTGGTATCGTGTAGCCCGAGGGATAAATATATACACACATTTGGCTGTCGTCACGGGAGGGGTAGAAATTTTGGAGCGCTACATCGACGCCTCGGGACTGCGCCTTGGGCACTGAGTACGCCTTGCCAGGGTCTTAGCAGAGGCATTGCTCCAAAATTTCTGCCAGGAAACTATGAGCGAAGTGTTCACCGACAACCACCCCGTCATGCCGTATATGAGGCATTCTTTATCAACCGGACCACTTTTTTTCGGTCGACCGCTCGGATGTTTTTTTTACAATTTGCCAGTTTGTAGTACGACTTGAGAGGGGCTTCTGTGATTTTTTATTCACTTTTAAAGTGCACCGTTCGGGACTTACGTTTTTTTAAATATGAATATATCTCAGAAAATATTGGTCACTCAAAAAATGCTTAGGAACATAAACTTTTTTTTATTTATTTTTTATCAACTTTCGAATGATGTTAGAGTCATAATTTTCCCTATACGGGGAAGTCCATTTTTCGTAAAAAAAAAAAAAGTTAAAATAATTTTTTTCTACTGAAAACACACCTTCGATTCTGGCTCCAATTTTACACGATATTTAGCATTGTATGAAGATTCTGAGAAAAAAAATCCCAAAATGGTACCTGCGATTCTTACGTACTAAAAAAAATAAAAAAATAAAACATTTAATGAAAAAAAGTGCAAACTTTTTTTACTGTGCATACGGTATATGGTGACGGTACGATTGTCTCGTCATTGGATATACCATGCACGGTGCATCCAATTTGACACTGTATTTAACATTTTACAACGTGGCTTATTAGAAATGGCGTGAGTGCCGTGCACTGCATCTTCAATTCGACACGGTAAGGTAAACGTCCCGGTGGCCGGACAAAGCATGCGTGCAAGCGACACGAATATTGGATTTTTCATGCATGTCCGGAGACTAGGACTTTTTCCTTAGGTGTGCGGCCACCGGTACTTTTACCTCATATACTGTTTCAAAGACTTCTGAACGCACCATCAATGCGGTGCACGATATATCCAACGCGACACGGTATACACCATTTCAAAGAATACTGCTTATGCCGTGTACGGTATATCCACGTTAATACGGCGTAATGAGGCGTTGCGTACAGAGGGAAAGTGTAAACGAGAAAAAAAGCAACGCGTTTTTCCGGCACGTGTTTATGGAAGTCTTTTTCTCCTTTTCTTTTTTAGCCTTTTTTTGTTCTTTTTTTTCTTCTTTCTGTCTGTTCTTGTATTTCAGTTTTTTTCTCAAAGAGCATACCTGAGCACATCGTCAGTGCCATGCACCGGTATATCGATCGCAACACGGTTTGTTATATTTCAAACAAACCATCGGCATTCTCTCATGCTGAACATACTGTGTATATCGCGCGTACGCCGCATACGATATAGATCTGCTATGCCCAGGAATATTCGAAATCGTCTACATATACCTTATCAAAGTGGATATGCGGCGCACGGTATGCTGATGGGTCTTTGAAATGGTATATAACGAGTCGAGTTAAATATACCAGGTACGGCAGTCGCGGCATATCTACGCCACGTTATAAAATGTTAAAAAACTATTTAACTTTTTTTTTTCTTTCTGTCAGTTCTTGTGTTTCAGTTTTTATTTTTTTTTTTATTTTTTTTTTTTTTTCTTCTCCAAAGAGCATACCTGAGCATATCGTCAGTGCCATGCAGCGGTATATCGATCGCAACACGGTTCGTTATATTTCAAAAAAACCATCGGCATTCCCTCATGCTGAACATACACTGTCTATGTTTTGCATACGCCGCATACGATATATATCTACTATGCCCAGGAATATTCAAAATCATCTACATATACCTTATCAAAGTGGATATACGGTGCACGGTATGCTGAGGGGTCTTTGAAATGGTAGGGTAGAGCGGGGCAAAATAGGACAGTGGGGCAAAACGGGACAGTGAGCAAAACGCAAGTTTCCAATCATTTTTGGATGTCCAATTTTGCTCTGTTGATACATCCGGATTTTCCGTCCCGTTTTGCCCCATTCTCCCGTCCAAAAATGATTGGAATATGGCGTTTCGCCCCACCGTCCCATTTTGCCCCGCTCTTCCCTATATAACGAGTCGAGTTAGATGTACACTGAAGAAAAAATATCATTGATTCAAAAACAGTGACACTTGCGGGCTGCCATGGACATACGCTGTTATTTCAAGTCTATTTTGCTTCACATAACGACGCATGATAATGAAACTATTACATATCTGCTCATAAGTTTCTTAGACATTGATTCATTGTGATCTATAATTGTCAGAATGAAAATAATAATTACACTGACTACACATGTAAATGGCAGCCCGCGAGTGTCACTGTTATTGAATCAATGATATTTTTTTTTTCAGTGTACGACGTACGGCATTCGCGGCATATCTGCGCCACGTTATAAAATGTAAAAAAAAACTATGTCAAATTAGATATACCGAACTCGGTATTCTACATTATAATTGGGCTGGGAGGACAATGGTACCCTGACCGTATAATCCGCTAGCCGGGATGGTGTCGAATTATCGTTATTATTATTAGTATTAACCAATAATAATAACGATACTAGATTGACAATAGGAGCGGAAGTTCAAGCAGTGCAGAGCGAAGACCGCAGGCTGCAGCGCGGGCTGTGTATACGGAGGTACAGGGTGAATGGGGAAAAGGTGGAGAACAAGTTCTTCAGAGAATAGATAGTCGGGAATCCTTACCGTGACGAGCACGTCCATGGCTTTGCTCTTGAGCTCGAAGGTGCTCTGACACGGCAACTCCTTGAGCTGAACCAGGTCACCCTGAAAAGTAGTGTATGTAGTCGGGAGGCGGAAAGCTCCAGCCAGATTGGATAAGAGACGAGGGACGAGGGAAAACGAGGGCACGCGGATTCGTTTCCTCTTTCGCGCTTTTCATCTCAGTTCAGCCAGCCTTCCTCAAAGGATAATCCAAATTCCCTTTTCAACTCGCCCATCGTTTTTCTTCCTTCCCCTACGCCGCTCTTCTCAGCGGTGCGACGCTTTTATTAAAAGACGCATTAAAGCTCAGCCGGCGGGAGATAATTGCACTTTTCAACTGCGTAATTCAGCATCGGTGAATGGGTATTTGCGAACCGAGCCGGTTCAATTTCGCGGACAATCGTATTAAATTTGTGAAACACTCGATACGTCGTACTAGCTTGGCGCAGCAGCGCGGAACGCCAGTCGCACGCAGTTCGAGATATAAGGCAAACGGCCCAGTTTGTGACACTGTCCCAGATTGTGACATGCTATCTCTAGCATAGTCGGCTCCCACCATAATTTGATATGCAGCCAATGGGAACACTGCTGTTCATGAACGCCTGGTTTTTCTGATTTTTTTTGTCTTCCTGGATATCTTGGTCTATGTCTTAACGGGGTCGAAGACGTCCGGCAAGAGATCCGGCAAGAGATCCGGCAAGAGATCCGGCAAGAGATCCGGCAAGAGATCCGGCAAGAGATCCGGCAAGAGATCCGGCAAGAGATCCGGCAAGAGATCCGGCAAGAGATCCGGCAAGAGATCCGGCAAGAGATCCGGCAAGAGATCCGGCAAGAGATCCGGCAAGAGATCCGGCAAGAGATCCGGCAAGAGATCCGGCAAGAGATCCGGCAAGAGATCCGGCAAGAGATCCGGCAAGAGATCCGGCAAGAGATCCGGCAAGAGATCCGGCAAGAGATCCGGCAAGAGATCCGGCAAGAGATCCGGCAAGAGATCCGGCAAGAGATCCGGCAAGAGATCCGGCAAGATATCCGGCAAGAGATCCGGCAAGAGATCCGGCAAGAGATCCGGCAAGAGATCCGGCAAGAGATCCGGCAAGAGATCCGGCAAGAGATCCGGCAAGAGATCCGGCAAGAGATCCGGCAAGAGATCCGGCAAGAGATCCGGCAAGAGATCCGGCAAGAGATCCGGCAAGAGAACCGGCAAGAGAACCGGCAAGAGATCCGGCAAGAGATCCGGCAAGAGATCCGGCAAGAGATCCGGCAAGAGATCCGGCAAGAGATCCGGCAAGAGATCCGGCAAGAGATCCGGCAAAGAGATCCGGCAAGAGATCCGGCAAGAGATCCGGCAAGAGATCCGGCAAGAGATCCGGCAAGAGATCCGGCAAGAGATCCGGCAAGAGATCCGGCAAGAGATCCGGCAAGAGATCCGGCAAGAGATCCGGCAAGAGATCCGGCAAGAGATCCGGCAAGAGATCCGGCAAGAGATCCGGCAAGAGATCCGGCAAGAGAACCGGCAAGAGATCCGGCAAGAGATCCGGCAAGAGATCCGGCAAGAGATCCGGCAAGAGATCCGGCAAGAGATCCGGCAAGAGATCCGGCAAGAGATCCGGCAAGAGATCCGGCAAGAGATCCGGCAAGAGATCCGGCAAGAGATCCGGCAAGAGATCCGGCAAGAGATCCGGCAAGAGATCCGGCAAGAGATCCGGCAAGAGATCCGGCAAGAGATCCGGCAAGAGATCCGGCAAGAAAATCCAGGCATTCATGAGCAGTGTACCGCGCATTCGGGGGGTTATAAACTGCGATACTTATTTGTCCCTATGATTTTACACGCTTAAAGTGATAGAGAACTACGTAGAAGTGTCATAAACTGAGCCTTTTACCTTACGTCGCTATGAACTAATGTGCCAATTCTCGTACTCACGTTATATCTGGCACGAGGATCCCTGAGTATCGTGTGTCTCGCTAGACTGCCCGTGCTCGCTTGGAGATGTGGCTTCAACGAACCGACGCTACCCTGCAGAAGATCCGGCTTCTCCACTTCCGGTCCGCCGAATTCCTGAAGCTGCTGTAGCCAGCAACAAAGCATCGCCTCTATGCCCTCGTCGACCTGATGCGATACAAGAGAATGGAAGCTCTTTTGAGTGTAGGATCTTCATTAGCCGATAAGACATGGTCGAGACCGAGTTCTAAGGGGGAAAGCAAACGAGGTGTAGAACAAAGAAAGGCTCACCCTACGGGAATCCGGCACCTGAGGGAATACGAAGTCCGTCGCTGTCAGTATAATTTTGTAGGGGCCTTTCGACATCCGCTTATTCAACAGGTGTCTCCTGCAAAGGTACAAAGGAGAGACGAAATAAAAAATAAAATTAAAGGACGGCCCGGGAGTTCCGGAAGCGTTGCTCCGATTGGATTAAAAGCTTGCGTACGGAGTATCTGATTACTATGCGCTGCGTATCCCCGGTGTTAAATAGATAGCGACGAGGCGGCGAGGTAAGAGACAATTCTGAATCGATTCGGATTTATGGGCGTACAAAGAGGTGATTAATTACCGGATCAATGCGGCGATAACGAGGGCGATTAGAGCGAAGAGAAGGCAGCCCAAGATTATGGTCACGATGTGGGCCGTACGCAACGGCAGGACGTTAAGATCGGCTGAAAATTGAAACGATAAAAAATTTAATTCCATCGTGAGACAGTCAAGGGGAGACGCTGCGATTAATCGTGAGAGAGGATTTTTTTTTTTTTAATCCGCTTTATTACCGAAACAGTCGTTGTCATCCTCGCAGAATACGTCGAGGCCCTCCGACTCGTCCACCAAGTTGTTTTCCACCAGTTGTCGCACCAGCAAGCGTTCCTCGGATTCCACGACTTCGAGAATGGGCCTCCAACCGTTGACCCGCCAGGCCAGTACACCGTACGTATACATCTTGTTGTTGTTCGTGTTGAGAGACGAATTGTCGTGCGTGAGGATGTTGAGGGACTCGTTCAGACGATCGACGATGCTCGGTTCAGCGTAGACCTCCGAACCATTGTAGATCCTCTCGAGATCGTACCTGATGACCGTAACGAAATAGTGTATTATGCCACGAGGGGGGAAAGTGCGTCTTTTCACCGAGTGTGAAGTTTGATGAGCGAGCGAAGCGAGGGCAGAAATTCACACGAGATGAAAAGTCACTTCCTCCCGAGTGGCATACGCTATTTTTTTCCTGACTGTGCTAAAAAGTGGCCATATTTACATGGCTACGTAGAGCGGCGTTCATGAATCTACCCGGGTGACTACACTGTAAAAAAATGTTGTTTGAAAATTAATTAACAGGATTGGAAGCTTTTTTACATAAACCGTTTCTGAAATTTCAAACACATGCAATTTTACAGTAAAATATGTATTTTTCATTAACATTTTTGTAAATTTCAAGCACAAGTTTTGTAATTTTAATATCTGGTATTTTTATTTTACAAGCAAAGTACGTTAATGTTTAATTAATGTGAGTAATGTTAGCAAATTTCAAGTTAAATGTACAATTTATTTTTACAGTGTAGCCAGATTTTTAATAGTACATTACTCAACGAGGGCGAAAAACGTTTTTCTAACGAGTGTGAGTTAGAAAAAGTGTATCGCACGAGGGATGTACAAAATTTTTCATCACAAGGTGCGAAAATGGCGGGTTTTACGCACGCGAAGCGGGCGGAAAAGTGGCCATTTCCGCAGCGAGTGATGAAAAAAAATTTTGCTATTTTTTATTATTTTTTTTTGTCGTTTAAAAAATTTATTTCCTTCCGCTAAATTACTTATTTGCCCGCTAAATGACTTTTTTGCCCGCTCGTCAAGAATGGGCCATTTTTCCCCCGTGGCAGGCATGAAGTAGGGCCTTTTCAGCATGGTCGGGAAAAAGAATCTTTCGACATCCCTTTGGCTACGAAAAAAAAAAATACCAAGCGAAGTAGACTCGTCACAAATTACCGCTGATCGAAAGGTGCAACGACGAGTAGATTTCTCGGTACGCCGAATTTCATACTGCTCAAAGATGGAAAGCGCTTGATCGTTGTTGTTCCCCGCTTGTTATTCTCTGCGGCGCCCGGGTGAGCTCCGTTCCATCGTCTCCGCGACGAGTTTAGATTAGAATCGGGGTTGCTTGTTTTCACGAGAGTCGAGTTAGTGCTGGGCTGCGTGGTCGGCGGAGCGTCGCTCGTCAACGGCGGGGTCGAGGAATATACCGGAAGAGAAATTGAGAGGTCTGTCGGTAGAAAGAGGTCAGGAGCTTCGGGATGAACAAGGACGATTACGGATTTCGTCGATCGCGAGTCTCGAATCGCGTGGAGCTCGGCTATAACACGATTCGTGAACTCTTCGTCCTCCAGTGGCAGACAGAGAATTATCGCTGTTGATAAATACCGAGGAAAAAAAAAATCATTAAGTACACGTTGGGATGCTTAGTGGAGAGCGGGGCAAAATGGCACAGCGGGGCAAAACCGGATAATGAGACAAACGCAATTTTCCAATAACTTTTGGACGGAGGCGATGAACGTCCGTGCACTGATAAAAAAGTACAGTTGAATCAACTAAGATTCGGGCAGGGACGTTCATATAAATATTTAGTTGGTCGAACAAAATCTTTTAATCACTCAAAGATGTTTTGGTGAAATCACCCAACGAATTGTTGAACTAACCAATTTTTTTGGTGTACCAACAAAATATTTAGTTGAACGTCCCTGCCCGAATCTTGGTTTATTCAACCGTATTTTTTTATCGGTGTGGGGCAAATCGGGGTTGAAATTACGGATGTGTCGTTGGGACAAAATGCGACATCCAAAAGTTATTGGAAAATTGAGTTTTGTCCCACTGTCCCATTTTGCCCCGCTCTCTCCTACCTTCATTGAAGTAACCGCGTCACTCACCTCTGCATGGTACCGTTTGCAAGGGTCTCAACGTTCCATGGATCTGCTTAGTCGAACCGTTGAACGGAAGTACCGCGTGATGCCTCGGCATTATTCCGATACTTCGCAGTGCGCCGACCACCGATCGATCTAGACTCGACCATGGCTCGTGATCTGAAAACTCACGAACGGCTCAATTTTTCGATCCTTGTTCCATCATCCGCGCAATTATTTTACCAGACGGCTCTTCCAGTGAGCAATATCAACTTACCTGTGCCGATGATAGCCACCGTCTTCCACCGGAAGTGAAGAAATATTTGTGCAAGTGCCTGCGCGATTGCCGGCACGGACGGCGAAAGTCTGATGGTCGACGACAATTCGCGTTCTTCGACGATTCTCTGAAATCATGAGCGTATTCGAGATAGGCGCGTTAAACCTAGACCTCGTGTATCATTTTTTCTATCCTCTAACTCATGACTGGGGCACATATGTACCCCACGCGTTTCTTCAACGTACAAGGGTCCTATGAGCAGTAAAAGGGTTTTACCGCACATGAATCTCTTCGTTTTTTGATAAGGAAGAAAATGGTACGCGGTACATTTGATTTTATTAAAGTTTAGGGGTGAAAATCACTCTTAAAGCCCAAAACGTATAAAAAATTGGCAAAAACAGCACTTTTTGCGAAAAAAGTGTAGTTTTTTTTAACAATGGTACGATTTTCAAATTTCAAACGCTATTTTACAGAAGACACCTCAGGCTATTTGGGAAAAAATAGTCCCATTGTATTCCGGTCGAAGAGTCTATTTATTTGGACATTTGAAAAAGGGGAGATATCGAAAACTTGTAACATGGAAAAAATCAATGATAACGCAAATAAAATTGGTTTTGCATGGGTTTGAAAATGTTTCATTGGAACATTGTAGGTAATTAATGATTATGATAATTATTATAGAAACATAAAAATGATTTTTAAAATTATTAAAAAATTATTTAAAAAATTAAATGCTGTCTATATACGTCCAGTTTATATAATAGTAACTTACATTAGATAGTTGTAAAAAAAAACAATCACTTACTTCTATAAAACATTAACGCGAACTCCTGACTGGGGCACTTTTGTACCCCATTCATGAGTTCTAGCGTTAATAAGAACAAAAAAAAAAAATTACAAATCAAACATGGTAAGTCGACGATTCGGCCGATCAGAAAATTGCTGTCGCCCCATGATTCGTTTCTTTCTTTGTTCTCGTTCGATGCGCCTGTTGACGAACGACAGACAGAGGCGGGCAAGGCCGAGGACGGAGAGAAAAGAAATGAATGTTTTTTGAGATAAAACAAGTTTGCTCGTTGTAAGAATAATTCAGTGTCGAATGCTGAGAAACGGAGGAGCATTTCCCCACAACGTTTCGCGTATTGAATGGTTCGGGTTGCGCCCTTCTGTCTCTCAGCGGTCTGTATATACGTAGAGAGAACTGCCAACAAAGCCTTACCCTCCCCTCGCGCAGAGCCATTTATTAGGCATATCGTTGCCGGGCTATACTATTGTAGGAATTGAAATTCGATGGCCTCGCTACGCTTCCTTTGCCGGTATCCGGTACGTAATATCGCACCCTCGGGTTTTCTTATCGTTCCTTTCGGTTCATCGCACTCCGAATTGGACCCTCGGTCCTTCGACGGGTCCCCTCGCGCCTACCAACTTGTCGACCCCACTGCTTTTTTCCGCTTTTTTCTTCTTAGACTTCTTCTCTTTTTTCTATGGCTGTACACTATCGTATGCCTTACGGTTTAACCGAGCCGAAGACAGATTGATTATCTAATTTAGCCAGATGAGTGAGCACACAAACCGGAG